>CM062806.1:462457665-463657665 GCA_031772625.1 Pinus tabuliformis | reverse complement strand
ATGGGCAGACCGACATTACAATGGTCCCCTATTCAACTGCGGATGGCCAACCAACATAAAATCTTGCCCATGGGTAGGTTACAGGGCGTTAAAGTGGATATTGGTGGTGCAAGCACACAAATAGACTTCAAGGTAATCAAAATTGTGGATGATAGCAATCCCTACCCTGCTTTGTTAGGGATAGACTAGGCCACGGATATGAACGGGGTCATTAACTTGAAGAACCGGAAGATGATCTTTGAAAAGAAATCCCTACATATGGTTGTCCCGCTGGATCCAGCTGAGGGGGCGTGCTAAACGGAGCCAGTATGTAAGGAGGATAGTGATAACGAATTAGATTGCATCTACCAAATAACAACATGTGACCAGGATCGGGTAAATCCCACTGAGGATGACTGACTCTCATGGGATCGCGACAGTTCTTGCACCTCGGACTTTGATGAAGAAACAGAGCGCTGGCAAAACCACTTGCATGAAGTAACAACCCTGAATTGTAATCGGATGACCCGAATGCTTCATCGTGTAGTATCTAAAGTAAAGGACCTCCCAGCTGGGGAGGGCACAGCACACACAAAGAATCTCGAAGGATTAGTAACGAGAGAACAGAGGGGGCACGACGTGCAACCTGGACCGCAGCATAGGACTGTCAAACCCGAGAGGCCTCCGCACCAGATGACCGGGATAGATGGGCACGGATACCGAAGGCGAATGCACGTACAATTTAAACAACACAAAGTCTAGATCGCGATAATGAGAACACCCACCCGACCAAGAAGACCGAAGCCAAGCCCACCGTGGTAGCTGCAGGAAGGACGCACTCCCGCTGCTCATGTCCCTGTCATCAGGACAACAAATGAGAACATTACCCGCATTCACACGATTAGCCAGGCCGATGAAACGCCGCATGTACCAAGGAGGATGACAAGAAACTGGTTCGCAAAAATAACAAGGGCAATAATCTGAGACGTGGAAACTCGCAGGGCGTGTCAATCTACTCAACGCAGTAGCAAAAGGCGTCGCGAACTCACCACCACACCGGCACGGCTACAAGCACACTACGCGAAGCAAGGAACATGGAGACAGGACCCGGCTGGCCCTCCTCCGTTGTTACAATGCACTTTGACCCTACTAGCATTGTTTTCCACGCACCCCACTACACACAAAAAAGTAGGACGAATGACGGGCCCTACCTCACCAGACCACGAAGGGTGCCTGTAGCCAAGGCTAGCAGCAAGGACTAAGGTTCACACGCAGCGAGCACCCACCTGACTATCCATTAGGAGTTTGGTCTCAACGCTTCACACAGTTGAAAGAAAGCATGGGACTGTAAAAAAGTCTGCCGAACAAAGGTGCGAATCCGTCCTCGTGTGTAGAATCCACCAGAAGTTGGGGTCGTGATCGCGTATCGGAAACTGCGCTGCCGCGCGAATACGATAGAAGATGACCGTTGCAGTTACTATTCATGACACGCTATTCAAGTTATGGAAAAATGGAGAGGGCGACAGATCATTAAGACAGGAGTATAAGGCTGGATATGGAAAGATTTGCCGTCACACCACTATTAATGCTGTCATAAGGGTGGGAAGGGTTCCATTCAAAATTTTTCACGCCTCTACCACCACCGGGCGAACGGTGCAATATTCAGGAAGCAAGCTAAAACATATGAATACCATGGACAGACCCTGAGCACAATTCACAACAAAACTGTATACAACACAGGCAAAGCGAGATGAACCAACGATTGCACCTGGTGTCCCTAAGTCCCCATGAACACCACGACCCCGCAAGACCAAGCAGACTGTGGCACCAGTCCGAACATCACCATGATTCAGGAAACTACCAATGGCCGACAAAGGCAAGGTAGTCACTACCAAGTTGGATGAGGCAGAGGACGACTTCCAAGACCTACTCAACTTGCTTGCGGCACAGGATGAGGACGAAGAGAATGCGTTTCGATTGCCGAAGCTCCCACCATATATCTCGCCATGGAATGGATAGGCTAAGATACCAAAGGACCTGGAAGCTACCAAAAGCACACTTCAGACCCCGCTCCTTACGGATGAAATCAGATTCGAGGGTTCAGCACTGGGACGAGTATCGAATGTTAAGTTTGAGGATTGGGATCTCATAGACAGCAAGAAATTCCCCAACTTAGCCCTGGACACCTTATTGCCAAGGAAGTGGCTCCTCAGAGTGCAGCGAGCAAGAATTCTCAATCTAAGGTGGATACCTCACTATCACCGCTCGACCGTTACCAATTTTTGTGATCCGTTAGTACTAGTTTTGTGATCTCTGGTTAGAACAATCAATTCCGATCATGCCCGAGTTAATACACAGGATTACCCATTTTCCATTTAAAGGGAATGACCCCGCAAATATAGCTGGGACCAGTAGTGAGCTAAGTCTTGCGGACAAGCTGAAGGCGAAATATAAGTTAGACAAGGGGAAGCGAGGGTATGTCATCGCAAGTATCAAGAACAGAGGGGTACAAGTCGCAACCCAGCTACTGGCTTGCAAACTTATGAGGAAATGTCGTGGGGATGAAGTACTCGCTCATGTTATTGCGCTCACAGAACAGTGCGCAAGAGGAGTTTAGTTCAACTGGTCACAGTTCTTATGTGCCGAGTTTTTGACCAATTGCAAGGAAGCGCAAGAAAAAGGTAAGACTTTCCATTATGCCTGGTTGCTCCTATCTATCTTACTGGTCACAGGCGAACTACTGCAGGGTAGCCAATTCCCCAATCTGGACGACAACCTCCCTGAAGCAGTGAGGTATGGTTCGCTCGGGGCGACAAAGGATGCAACAAGGGTTCGGCTAGTCAAAATATTCTGGACATTCATGGAAGCAAATATTGGGACATGGATCGTTCACCAACCAAGGCTATCCCCCACAGTCTACAACACTTTTCACGGTACCACCGAATTCAAGGTAGATATGCATCATGTCTATCTTAGGGCGCGAAAGGATCCATAATAGGCCTGGGTATAACTTCCATTCATCACAACATACGACGCCATTTATGACGTAATGCAACCATGGCCGCTGGAATGGCATGCCTGGACCCAGCCACAGTAGCTAAGCTAGTTGAATGACAATGAAAGAAGGAACTCTAGGCATGCCTGTAGCAGTTGGCAGACAACAAATGACAGCCTCAACAATTGGCACCACCGCAAGGGGCAACCGAGGTAATAACTGCCGAAGGATGGCAGGTGGATTAGGAGATATCTTCGGAGCATGAGACGCAACAGGAGCCTGAAGTGCAGCCGCACATGACATCAGCCCCAATTAAGCAGCCACGTGTCACATAATCGCCCTAAGCATGCAAGAAGTCGAAAACTGCCAAGGCTCTAGACAAGGAATTTCGGGACAGCCAGGGACCAGAAAAGGAGCCCATCCTTGGGGCCATGAAAGTGCTACTGACTGAGTAGACGACTGTTTTGGGGGAGCTCAGGGTGCAGTTATAGGCCCTACAAATGCGCATCCCAGGAGTAACGATACCAAACCCAGCCAGTGACACAACGGCAACCAAACAGATGATACACAGCCACATGTCGAACACTCTAATGTTGCTAGCAGGTGCTGTCATACAGAAGCTGAGGGTGATCCACGAAGTTGCGAAGTAAAATTGACTGTTGTTACGTGCGAAACACTCTACTAGTTGCAAGATGCGGTCATCACGGAGCTTCGGGCTAGAGACGACCGCGCCATCCAAATAATGATGGAACACAAGGCAAGGGTGGAGCAGGCCAACTGCAAGCATGACGAGATGGTCGCATACAACAAGGAGGTCGAACAGGCCGCAGTTGACTCTTGCAGTAAGGTGCTTGAATTGGCAGTCCCCGCAGACCTCCCAGTTTGTGAAAAGATTCAACACCTAGCTGTAGGATTTTGTACAACTAAAGAAGAAGCGACGAAAGCTTAATGGGATTTGAATCCACAAATTGCGGAGCTGAGATTGACGATGCAGTCGCACACACCCCCGGAAGTTCGCGAGCAGCGTCGCAATGAAATAAACGCACGGTTAGAAAGGATGCAGTGTCCTATCTAAGGGTGCTCGGGCTTGTTGGATCAATCCCTAATTACCATCGCATCTCTCCAAGAAGACCCAACGATACAACAGGTAGAAACAGAAGCGTGAGAAATACATCAGGCTTATGACTAGATCCGGGGGATGGTATAGATAGTCGCCATAACACAACGATTGGCCAGAATGAGGGAATCCGAGGTGCTCAAGGCGCAAGTAGATGCCGCCCGACAAAAGGAAGCTATGATTAAAGCACGCATTCAGCCTTGGCTTAATGCAGCTTTCGTAGTGTCCACAACGATCGAGGGCAAGTTGATGCACATGCAGGTAGAGTATGAAACCACGCAAATAGGGATAGATTATGACACAACAGCGATGCGCATGGAGCTGGTACAGAAGATGGCATCAGAGTTTGGTGCGAGTCTCATTGACGCTTAGACATTGTTGCAGGATCTCAAGGCAAATATTACGGCACTAGCCGAGTGACTTGGGATGAGTCACCATGTTTGTGTTGGGGGCTTGTTGGGTAGCAGATCCCCCCGTGTAAGGGCTTTTCGGTCAAAAGTCTAGGATTTTGGGTAAAATTAGGGTAAGGGCTCCGCAAAGTACGTGGAGCATGGTACATAATGAGTCAAGTCAAAGGGTGGTCCACCCATGAATAATGTAAAATAATAGAAGTTGAGTTGGCTTAACCATGAGTCGTGGACCATGGAAATGTATAAATAGAGGCAAGTGATAAGGGTAGAGTTAGTCTTATTTTTCGGATCTTGAATGTATTGGTTTTTGGAAGCAAGATCACATCTAAATCTGTAAGTCCGAATCAGGGTCTGTGTTGGTGATAGAGGCTCCGTAGCTGTGTGCGCGAAGGCCTGGTAGAGTCAGTAGTTGTGTGCGCGGACCCCTGCAGCTAAGTGCACACGGTGAACGTGGAATGTACTGGTTTGAGTATAATAATAAAGCTAAGGGATTCTAGAAATTCACGATCTGTGCTTATTCTGTTTATGCATCTGCCTTAGACTTCTGTTATGACTTCTTTAATGAAATTTTGATCTGTTTTAGATACGCGCACTGGTTATTTGCATTGGTTAATATTGCTAAATGTTTGCTTAAAGACCCTAAAATTAGATCTAATCTGCAATATCTCTTTAATGATTAAACAAGTGATCAGTCCCGAATCTGCGCGAAGATCGGACAGTTGTACGAAGTGGCGCGAAACCACAGGGTTAGCTCCAAACCTTCCAAGTTCGCATCATGACATCCCTCTGGTTCCAGCACCCCAACCTAATACCTCGGGTGAGACCTCAGTCCGTGCTCCACGGACTATTGCCGAAAGGGATGGTAGCGCAGGTTTTGTTTGGCTAAAATAACTCTTTCAAACCTGGGTCAGGCCCCAATAAGCCAACATCTCACCTGAAGTAGTATGGGGGGATGCTGGAACCAAGTTTCCACACCCAGATATCAACGTGATGTCATTTTATGCCCTAAATATGCCTTCATGCATATTGATAAGCCATAAAGCGTAACGAAGTCTCACCCGAAGCAGTATGGGGGATGTTGGAACCAAGTTTCCGCACCCAGATATCAGCGTGATGTCGTTTTATGCCCTAAATATGCCTTCGCGCAGATCGATAAGCCTTTATGGCTTATCGATATAACTCCCTTTAATTAGCCTCTAGACCTCTGTGAAGGTCTACGATTGTCTTTCACGAACCCTGAATAGGCAAATCAACTACTTACGCACATCAAAGATTATTCTTAACCCAGTAATTACTTAGATCAGCTTAAGTGTTTGATAACTTTAACATACAACAAGATAACCTTCGCATAAACAATTAACATTAATTATGTTTATATAACAATATAAATCAAGCAAAGTCGTGCATCAATACATCCTCATTTCATAAACCCATAATTCGTCACAACATAAAGTGCATTCGTATAAAACAAAAGTAAGTATACGAAACACAGGAATTTCTGTAATAATCATCCTTATTAATATTCAGTTCTACTTACAGACTCGAGACTTCCCTACACACTCAGCTGCAGGGGTCCGTGCACTCAGCTACAGACTCTACTCTAGGCCTCTGTGCACACAGCTGCAGAGCCTTTTTTCCTACTCTTCTTCACTAACTCTCTAGACTTCTCCCATAGAAAACTTCATTACTTGCCTTAGACATCCTAATACACACCTATTTATACCATCCCATGGTTTGCGGACCATGGGTAGATCCTCAAAAATTTGACTTAACTTACATAAAGAAGGGTAAAACCCTTTATGACTCCTTAACTATCTACGTGCTCCATGACCACAATTTGTGGAGACTTTACATTTTGTACATCAAAACATGGGCTTTTTGCCCTAAAACTTGGGCTTTTTCCCCAAAATTGATCCAAGGGACCCCATCCCAACACTGATCAACAAGACTTTCCAAACCACCATTAGACTCATGACTCTACAAACACCATCTAATTTACAAGCCTTTCCCAACCCCCATTGGACTCATGACTCTACAGACACCTATTTTATTTACAAGCCTTTCCCAACATCCATTGGACTTATGAATAATTTTGTTCTCAATCCTTGTATTGTCGGAGCTCCAACCCCAATTCTCTATGTGGTTCACCTTTCATACATTTTCAAACTGGAACACTAGAGTTGCTCGACATGAACATCACAATAGAAATATCATCAAAGAACAAAGCCAAAATTCTCAACACAAGACATCAATGAATGATACAACTCAAATCATAACCATCTCTCTCTCATCCTCAACTCACATGGCCTCAATACATTTTCTGTAAAAAATATAGATGCAAAAACTCAAAAATGCAATACATAACAGCCATATGAAAAACATGTGACACTATTGCAACCAATCTATCACAATCATATGAACTCAAACAATAATTTTTCCCCTGCAATCACAAATTCATTAGAAAAACCGTTGAATCTTTGTAATGTAAACATACTCTTCAACCCCGCATAATTCTATCTCTGCTACATCTATACCTCCATGCACATTCTGCTTCAACCATAACACACTCCTCACCAATGGCTCTCCAAAACTCTATGACACATTTCTCACTCAAGAGAACCAACCAAATGAGCAACCTTTCTCCACATAGTTGTAGTTTCTGAAGATGATTAAATCAATTAATTTCAATCCTGTAGTGGAGATTTGTTCATATATTGAAAGCACTTCAATTCAATGCCTCTTGACTCAATCAAGCCACTAACTTCATTTACTAATGAATATTCTCTTTTAACCATCATCTAGAAGCAAAATTATCTTTTTTCTGACATTTACATGAAGAGTCTCGAACAAGACATGTCGGAAAAACAATTAAACACTTGATGGATGTGAGAAATGTGGAGAAAAACTCGAGAAAATTCCATAGTCTCTCCCACAACACATCATCCATGTGAATTTAGCCTCCTTGAGCCATAGTCTCTGCCATAGGCATGTCTCCATGCAAATATATACCTAAAACCACTCCCATGACTCAGTAATCATGTGAATGGGGCAGAGGAGACTAAGAAGCATGCTTCCTCAGCACAAAACTTTACCAAACTTCTTCCAGCACTTGATCAACATTAGATAGACCTCAAGAAGCCATGATGTCCTCTACAACACTCCATTGATTCACTGTAGCAACTATGTTAGTGTTAGTCTTTGAAGCCTTCCACCAGTGATCAAACATGTTCTTACAAAGTGGTCTTAGGGTGTCAAAGTCAAATTTTGTCATTTTAGTGAGTCTTCAAGTAAAATTTGGTCACTAGGTATTAGGTCTACGATTTATTTTCACTCCTTCCAAAGTTTTCCAAGTGTCAGTCCATGTCACCATTCGGCTAAGTGTACCATCATTTAGAGAGTTGTCATCATCAAATTAGGTTCTAATGGATCATTTTACACCTTGTTCGTGCTTCAGTTGTACTTGGGTAGGGCTCATTTCCCTCTATTAGGGTTTTGAAGGTAATTTCTCTTGGATATTAAAATCAACAACAAAACTTGTATCCTGATGCTCATACACCTTCCCCTATCCTTAATGTACCTTATTAAACACTTCCCATCACTGATATCCCTCAAATTCATCATTTTCACACAAACCCTAGCTTTTTGCTACAATTTGATAATTTTCTAGGCCAGGCCTGTGTTTTTCCCTTTTGGACCCCTTCCCCTCACTCAATATTTGAAATTCAACTTTCCCTTACTTCCTAACATCCCTCCCTACTTTCCAAAATTTTCTCAAGAATTTAGAAGCCTCTTATCCCCTTCATTTCCCTTCATTTCTACAAATCCTCTGTTCCACACATCGGGATAGGTTTTACTCAAATGATATTTATGAGCAAGAAAAAATGAATTTGGATAATGTGAGAGAGGTTTTTGTCCAAAATAGGTCACGGAAGAAAAACCTCCTTCACTTTTTACACAGGTGTCATGGTTTTAGAGAAATGTCAAAAATACAGTTGCCTTAGGAGAGTTAATGTAACTCTGGAGTGACCTTGGGAAAATCAAGATTTCTCCTAGCCTAGTTGGCCAAATGACTTGCTTGATGAGTCAAATGATACCTAGACACAACGATATTTTCAATGAGCTATCATGAGCTCAATTTGGAGTTGAGTAAAATGTTCAAAAGTTGACTGCCACAACACTCTTCATTTAAGCAGCCTCATTTTGCACATTTTGACCAGTCTTGGGAGATTTGACTTTTGACAGGGCAAATGAACTCCAAATTGAAAAATTCAAGATGTTATGAAAGTAGACTCGACAATATTTCCAAAAAGCTATCCTGAACCCAATTTGGACACCGGGAAGGCCTCCAAATCTTGGTCTGAAAGGGGCGCTGCGCATAGAATTAGTGGTGCTGCTCATACAATTTTACAACACAAGAAAACCTAATAGGTGCGCAGCGCCACTGGCGTTGTGCTTTTGACTGGAGCATCTTTTGAAAGATTGGTTTGCAGTTATGGATTCATCATGAAAAAAAAAAAAGCAAACCCAAAAAATTTCATCAATTTTGGAGCAGATATTGGTCACCTAAAGACCAAAAAACTATCAAAAAATGACCTCTCTGCCACTTTTTTGACCCACAGGAAGGAGTCTTGGGAGAATCAACTTTTGGAGGGGAAAAAGGCCTCCAAATCAGGAAATTCAAATCGTTCCAGAAACTAGACAAGCAGGGCTTTCCAACAAGCCATCTTGGGCCTGAATTGGATGAGTGGACGACCTTCAAAATGACCTCTGAAGTGGTGTTCTGCATTAAATTTCTGGCATTGCGCATTAAATGAACTTTGCCAGTTTTGCTAGAAAAGCCAAATTTCGCCTAGTTTTCTCTATAGTTGACTTTTTCTTGCTCTCTTGGTGAAATTAGCAAGGTAAATGATGTAACTTGATGTAATTATGGATGTGAAACACTTGATAGGGTAGGTACATCAAGTTAAAGGTGGTTTTGAGCTGAATGAATTGGGTTCCTTGGTTTTAGAGGCAAGCTGTTCCACTGCCTACTTTTGTGTTCCTAGTTTAGATATGGTTGAAGCCACCCCTCTTCTCATGGATTCGACCCCTGATAGCTAGAATGAGTAGTTTGATTTCCTATATTATGTACTTTTTCAGTCAATTGCAAGGGTTGGACTTATGTGGAAGTGGTAGCACTAATTGTACATTTGTATCTGCAGCTTGGCAAGGAATAAAACCAGGTGTTACAGTTATTTTTGTGACAGTGAGTTTATGTATTGTTTCTTCTTTGTAATCATTTTTTCTTATGTTTTATATGTATCTGAATCTCTCTTTGTCTTCTAAACTAAATGAATCAAGGTGAAAAGGCAAAATACACTACTGTGCTTTGTCTTCGGAATGCATTTGGTTTTCTATGTTTTGAACAGTTTGAAGAGGATTCATGGTTTTTGCATGCCCTCTTCAAATCTTCAACTGTCTTGAAATACCATCTCAATCCATTTCTAGTACATAAACCCTTGTCTACCTTGCCCCACAGAACATGACTGTATCCCTAATTTGATTTCTCGGACCCAACCTACCTTCTCCAATTGATCTAACAACAAAACCCTAAAAATCAAACCTGAAACCCTAGAGCTACTATACCTAGCATAATATCATATTTGGATAAAGTCATCTCCATTGAGATTGACAAGGAGAGAGCCCTCTCCTGACCTGGTAGGGCTAGCTACGAGGTTAAGCGTGGTTTGTAGTTAACCTAGGATTGCCTCCCTCCACCCTGAGGTGGATCCAGGCCTAACATAGTGGCTGTTAGCTACCTATACCAATAGGTTTCATATTTCATGATTGGCTATAGAAGTTCCAAATATGCTCTGCTTTGATCATGCAAAGATCACATATTTCCAAAGGAGTACAAGGTGTGTAAATAGCTTAATGCATCCCAATTTTTATGGATGATCCAACAGTCTAATCTGGATCATTCCATGGTTTAAATTTGCAGTTGTAGATTAGAGAAAGAAGTCTGTCCAAACTGTTTAATCTTGGCAGACAAGTAGTTCAGGTAGAGAAGAAAAGGCTCCCAACAGCTTAATCTGGGACCTTGGAAGAAATAAGGGTAGAAGTAGATAAAAAAACAAAAGAAAAAGCCAAAGAAAAGAAAAGGCAGGTAAGGGTCTGCAAGTCCAAGTGCACCCTCCAAGAAGAAATAAAAAATGCTAGGCAAGTAGCTGGGTAAGTAGTTGGGGTTGCAGAAAGGTTATCTTTACCATTGCAGGTGTGTTAACTTTGTTTACCAAAGCAGAGTCAATGAATTGAGAAGGGGTTCTTCTTCATCAAGTTGCAGCAAGCAAAGGAGCATGTCTAACCTCCCTTTTCCCCTTTTCATGTCATTTACTAACATTCCCTCATCAGTTGAGATTCATGGAAGAATTATGGTTTCATGGTGGTTCTTAATCTTTTTAGAAGCCACATTTCTTGTCTAAACTCTTTTGATTTTGATCTACTCCCTAAACTAAGTAAGTTTCAAATAAAATTAGTGATTTTCCCCCCTCATTCACATCTTCCCCCATATTAACTCTAACTTTACTATGTAAATCCCCTATATTACCTTTCCCCTACTAGTATTAACACCATGGTGTATAAACCCCAAATTTTGTATAAATATCCCTCCCCTTGGCATTATAGCCATATGTTCTCTAAAAAGGAATCAAAATGACATCTGGTCACTTTGATGAACCTATACCTCATCTCTCTCCCTTGTTTCAAGTCATTCCACTCATTAAACCCTCATTTGCAAAGAAAAACCCTATAAAAACCCCTTCCTACCCCTAAACCCCTTTGAAATTATGAAAAAACCAAAAGAACCCACTTTTGCCGCGTAACCAAAGTTGGCGCATATATGTCATTTTCCAAAATACATTGAAAAACTTACAAAAAACCCATACCCTAAGGTTTTCCGCCTGGCGCCGCTTTCAAAAACAAATAATAAAATCATACCCACCCGCATCCGTATCCACCGATCACGTTGCCCTCCCGTCCACCGTCGGATCGGACCCGTGGGATCCGACGGCCCTCATTGATATCGGAGTGGCCCCCACGACGGACGATTAGCGCCCGAGAAAATGACGAAGGGATACGTCATGGCACGGCCACGCGTCACCCTTTCAGGTCTCTCAGAGCGGCCTCTGACAAAACCAGGGTCGTATCCTAACCGCTCCGAGAAACCGTAATCGCTCCGAGAAACCGTAACGGCTAGTGCACTTACCGCCCGGTTGCTGGTTCCATGTCATGCCCACGTCATCGCCACCCTGCCATCGCATCAGTACTCTTGTCCGCCCCTGTGCCAGCGTGTCTGCCACCGCATCATCCCCATGGACCAATAGTAGCTCGCCACGTCACCTGATGACGTCATGCTGACGTCATCCGGCCCTGACCCCACTTATGACGTCATGCTGACGTCATCATAAAAACGCGCCAAAATTTCCAAAAATCAATATTATAGCCAAAATTTCGCGTTTTTTGCACTTTTCTACAAAAAACGACTGTTGCTCCTGCATGCAATTTCCACGTCCAACCGCGCACCTTTGCTGAAACCAACTCGGAGACGTCCAGTGCGCCATTTCCACAGTCGTCCGTGACCATTGCTCGCTCTTTACCAGGTATTCTCTATTAAAAACCTTTATGTGCGTACTCTGCCTGTGAATTCCATCGAAAGAGCTTAAACGACATAAAACTCTCAAAATTCACCGGTGAAATTTTGGTGCCTGGCCCCCATTTACCACTGCAAGCTTGAAAACCACCAGCTGAGCCCTGATTTCCCGAGTTCTTATCAAAAACAGTAAACTGCTCACGCAATCGTGAGACAGTTGGTTATCCATTCAAAACCTGCCACAGAAGACAAAGTGAGACCAGACATTGGTCTTATTCATAATTCAAACAGTATTTCAATTGCTGTGTGCCCACTTCACCCTCTGGTCCCTGAAATTCACACTTTCATTGCAAGTAGTCACCGCTCTGTTGTTCTGCCTTCTTCA
This sequence comes from Pinus tabuliformis, assembly GCA_031772625.1. Lineage (NCBI taxonomy): Eukaryota > Viridiplantae > Streptophyta > Pinopsida > Pinales > Pinaceae > Pinus > Pinus tabuliformis. The sequence continues at coordinate 463,645,152 of CM062806.1, read as the reverse complement.
ACCAGTTCACCTACAAGTCAGAAGCTTAATAGACCATGGAAACTCCAATTGCACTGAACATCAAGCCTCTCAATGCCCCTCACAGGGAGTTAGAATGGAAAGCTCTCGGAGATATGGATTATCAAATGTTAGACTGGTTTCCATTAGGCTCTAAATATAATATTCAGATGCTAAATGAGTTGAAAGCCCAGCACCTTAGTGGAGCTGATATCCTAGGGATTTGGGACTCAAACTTGCCCATCTACAACCTCCCCCAGGTAAATCCTATACCTGAATTGATCCACAGATGCCAGGAGTGCTATGATCCATGCCAAAGAGCTGTCCTCAGCCCTACAGGCTCAATTCTGTTCCATATCACCCGAGAGAGCATAAATGAGATGCTGCATTTCCACACTGCAAAACCATTGACCCCCCTCTACATGCAGAACTTGATAAAGAAGGGGAATAAGTTGTCAAATGACCAGATCATCAAAATCAACCAGCTGTTTGTACAATCAGGCTTTGAAACCATCAGAACTTCTCCTATTGGATATGCTTACTTAAATGAATTGGGCAGAATGCTAGTGGATTTGATCATCTATGTCCTAGGGTTCAAGGGAATGGAGGATGTGGATGAAATTATAATGGAAATGTTGTCTATATTCTCTCCTGGAAAGCCTCCAGCTGTACATTATGACTATTCCACATATATTGCAGATAGGATCCATGACCAGCTGATGAATTTGCAAAGGGAAAGACTGTTCAGATATACTTCCTACATTTATCATCTATTCTTATTTAATCAACCAGGCAGCTTCCTCATTCCCCTGAAACAAGTTAATGCCCAGGGGAATCCAAGGTCAGTTGTGTTTTGGACCTCTGTTTTTCATTGCACCTCTGTATCACCATACACATACTGTGAGTTCATAGACTTATTCATACATCCAGCTATGACATTATTGTATGGTGTTCCTCCTCCAAGGTTAACTGATGACATGAGGAGAATTCTCCATCTAAACAAAACCTACAGCATTGGTAATTGGTACCTTTACCGAGACCACACAGTCATCAGAGTATATGGCTGTGAGTTGAAGCCTTTTAGCCTGCCAAGGTATGTCCCCATGAGGCTTTTTTCCCTTGAATACTTCAGGCAATTTGGGAATGCCGACTACCTCCACTTCCAAAGTAAGAACAAGAAGGCACAGTTGAAGGTAAGGAGCCAGCTGGGCCCTTTCCTATATAACAAAAAAGAGGAGGGATGGAAAGAGGCAAATAGTATCCTAGAGGCTCTCAAACTATACCCTATGACCCTAATCATTTTGTTTCCCTCAGGAGGATAAGATACAAATTGGGTACCTATTCACATGTGAGGCAGCCTGAGATTGAGCAGTATGCCAATGCATTAAGCTGGGAAGAGGGCACCCTAGAAGAGGAAATCACTAGTGAAGAGCTGTTAGAAAGAGAGGCCAGAAATATTCAAAAGGAAACTGACTTAGAAACTTGTGGACAGGTCCCCCTCTCATATAAAAGACAACTTGGAGCAGCTTCCTCATCCTCAACAACACATCAGCAAGTTGTCGTGAATACTCCACAGACAGCCAACAAAGGCAAAGAAAAGCAGGTGGAACAACCACCTCCTATGACTGAAGAGCAAATGGAAACCCTAGTGCAGCAACAAGAAGAAATGGAGCAGCAGGGAGAAGGGCAGCAGCAAGAAGAACAACAACAACAAGAATTGCATCAAGAAGAAGGGCCACATGAGAGACAGCAGCCCTTACAGCAAGAAAGAGTAGTTGATACTCCAACTTCCACTGAGCAACATGCTCAAAACATAGTGCCTCCTAGGCCAGAAACTACCTTTGATGCCTCGGTCCTCCAAACTCCACAGAAGGACATAAACAGAAAAAGGAATAGAGAAACTCCCCTGACATCATCTATAATCCAGGGAGAGAAAAGGCAAAGGTTGAATGAATTTTCTGAGGATGACATAGCAATAAGGCAAGCATTGGGCATGGGCCCACCCAGCAGAGAAGCTTCAGCCAGTTCCTTCCAGCAGGAACAGAGCAGAACTATGGGAGGAGAGGTCAGCTCCTCCAGCCAGCAAAGAGAAGGAGAAAGGAGCATCAAGCAACAATTTATAGACATCAAAAGGAGGAGTGACCCTATCAAGATACAGCTGTACAACCATTTATTGAAAATGGCTCCCACCAATCAACAAAGACTGATGTCTGCATTTGATGTACAGGAAGGCAAAATGATCATGAGCCATTTTATGCCAACAGCAGTGCAGCCCCAATCTGCCTCTGACTACTTGAGGACTAACCTGGAAGTCCTTGCCAAGGATATCCACCCAATGGATAAGATAGAACTGCATAAGCAAACGGGTGAGATGGTCTATGCTTCCTTGGCAGACCAAACATTGGATAACTACAGGCTACAAAATAGCCTTAACAATACAGCCTCTCAGCTAGAGTTGGAGAGAGCATCATCCCAGGCAAAGGACAACAGAATAAGGTCCTTGGAAGACATAATCATTGAGATTGGGCATGATCCCAAAGATATCAAAGGAATACAAGAGATATTGAAGTTGAGGGATGCTGACATGGCTGCCTTAAGGAAAAAGATCAAACTCCCAGCTACCATTCACCCTCAAACAGATGAAGTGGCTCAGCAAAGACATGAGCAGGATGCCACAGCCTTGATGATTTCCCTTTATAAGCAGCTTATTCAAGCACAAGAAAAGTTGGGAGAATCAGAGGCCGCACAAGCAGCATTGCAAACAACACTGAAACAAAGAGAAGAGGGTCAGACCTCTCAGCCTCCTCTGGTCATCAATCTTGAGGAAACTGCTCCTATCACTGCTCCTCCTCCTCAACAGACTGAACAGACAGCAACATCTACTTCAGCAGCACCAACAACCACAGAGCAGGCCCAAAGCCTGGATATGCAAAAGCTGAAGAATGAAATTCAAATCCTGGAAGCTCAAATGACCGAGTTAAATGAGACCAGGGAAAAATTAGCCAAAGTCAATGACAGACATGATAAATCAAAGAGAGAAGTGGCAGAAAAGGGCAGGGAAATCAAAGCCCTTAAAGACAAGATCAAAGAGCTGGAAAATGAGCTCAAATTAGATAAAGTTATAGCTGGGCTTAAGGCAATGCTATGGGCCAACATTGGCCAGTCTATTACTGACCAATGGCAGTATATAGAGACAATCCATGAGCAGCTAGAGCTCATCCCAAAAGCACAAGCTGAAATTCACAAGTCAAGGGCTGCTCTAGGCAACATGCCTGAAGTTGCCACCAGGATGATCAATGTACTGAATAATAGAACAAGTACTCAGCTGGCAAATATGGGAATTCCCAATAGAACTGAGACCATTCAGTTGATCAAAAGGGTTCTCACATTGAGAAATTTGGTGCAGACATTGGAGAGAAGAACCCAGGACATGCAGACCGAGGTGAAAAGGTTCATGGATAAATTCCTGGTGCTGCAAAACAGAGGACTCCCTAGCTTACTGAACAGCGCAGGGAGACTGCTCATTCATGAGCAGTATGCCAAAAGAGTGAATGCATTTGCCACAAACGAAATCAATGAGAAGCCCAGCAACTCAGAAGAAGCAGGGCCAACTACAGGACAGACTATCTACAACAAGGTAGAAAGTCTATTTTTTATAATGAATGAGATCAAACACCTGTTTGAGGTGGCTCCCAATTTTTACAAGTATACAGAGGCAGAGGAGACTATGGATGCAATTCTCAGGCATCAACTCCCTACACAAGACTGGTGGACAAATACAATACAGAAAATTTTATAGACAGTGAGTCATTCACCAAATTTTGTTTTTAAAATATGAATTGTTATGTAAAGCACAGTTCAACAAAATCAGCATGCATTAAAGATTAGAGCTGAGCCAACTCAGCAAAGTTGTTCGGTCACCACAGCAGCAAACACAGTCACAGGTGGCAGGGCCGAGAAAATACAGCGCAGCAAATATAAAGACACATTTTCCAGCATTAAAGCAAAGCGTTCCAACCGACTCAGTGACCTCCAAAGGTCAAAATATCCTCTGACAGACTTAAAGAGCAGTTATGTTGCATTCAAAGCTGTAATAACTTCTTTTCTACTTTTCTGTACGAAGTAATGAAGATATTTCTCTCTCAGATGACTCAATGCCTGAGATATTTTGTATAAGCGTTCCTATAAAGTCCCCTTCGCATGAGTCTGCAAGGGTTGTTGTTGATTTCTCCTGAAGAAGTTCTTATGCTGTAATCCTTTCAGAAGTTTAATAAAGAAAGTGATGGAATTTCTCGGATTTCTGAAGTGTTGAATGCGTTCTGGTGTCTGTTGAAAACTGCTGGATTCCTGTGTATTACACAATACAATAAGTCTCTGTAACTCTCTCTGTTATGTGTTTTTGATTTGTTAAAATCCATATATGTTTCTAATTTTTGAATATTTAGCAACAAGGAAAAAGAATAACTTCCAGGATTTATTCAAGAAATACCCTGAGTTCAATCTGTGTTGTTAATGAATGTTTTCTTCAGCTGTAATCTTGATAAGTGTAATTCTTAATTGCTGCACTTTCAGAATACATCTTTCACAGTGGCCTTTGTCTCAGGAATTCAAGTTTGCTCCTGTGCAACGTGTTTCACTTTCACCTCACCAGCTTAATAGGGAATTCTTAATTGCTTTCTGTTGGCTGACATGCTTCACCATTCAAGTTAAATTCGTTTGTCTGAGATACACAATCGGCCCTGCAGTTTGAACACCACCAATCCTGAATTTCAAAGCATTTCACAACTCCAGACTCCATTGCCCAATGATATATTACTCTCTAAACACTACACCTTAAGCCCTGAAAGAAATCCTTCAACCAAAACATAAACCAAAACCTGAGCATAATACCTAGCCTAAAACACCATCATAATAGAGACAAATCATAAAGAGAGAGCCCTCTCTGATTACAGTTTGGCTAGAAACTGTGATCCAAAGATTGGTTAGTGGTTACCCCGGCCGTATTCCCTTGGGAGTCATAGGGAACAACCTGGGTGTTAACATAATTGGCGACTCCACTGGGGAGTGCTTGAGATTTTCAATTACTATATATCTTCCTTAGCTACTATCAAGCCTGAAATTAGTCAAGAGGCCTTTAATCTGTTTCTGTATCACATTAACAGCTTTAGGGAAGAGCTTTTTAGGGAATCTTCATCTTAGTTTTGAAATATATATAGCCATTCCAGAATCTTCATCCAGTCCTTGCAGATATAAAAAACTTCCTATAAAAATCCTAAAAAACAGTTAGAAACTGGCTCCTAAGAAAAATCCACGGCACACTAGGGCAAATCCTGACCCTAATCCACCCATCATTGTTGATAATCCAAATACCATCCCTAGAAACATTAGGAGGCAGCAAAGGCAGGAGCAGCCTGTTGATTTGACTTCAGAGGCAGATCATCCCAGCCTCATCTCTACCCCATGTAAGGTCCTATTCCGGTCTACCCCTAATTCCCCTAGTTCACCATCCATATCTCAGAGTCCTCCTCTCACATCTTCATCCACTGCGCATATCCCCTTGACCAACACTCTAGGTTCACCCCTACTTGTCACCCCTGTGGTACCCACTGTTCCTATTATCCCAGCTGCCCCTGTCAATCCTCTAAATCCTGTAAATATGGCTAACAGATATGCACCCTTGTAGATACCAGCTAATGCTGCAGCTCTACCCCAAGACTACCAAACAAAAATCTCATATTTTGACTCCAATGGCCCTCTGACAGCTGTCCAGCATGCTAAGAGGATGCAAGACCATTTTGAGACCTATGAAATAGATGATGACAGTGTCAGAATGAGGATGTTTGTTCAAAGCCTAACTGGGGATGTAAGAACTTGGTTTAGATCCCTGAATGCAAACTCCATTACAACTCCTGATGAACTGTATCAAGCCTTTACCAGTAGATGGGAAAAGAAGAAAGATCCTTTGCACATACTTGGGGAATATGACACTATCAAAAGAGGTCCCCAAGAGACTGTTTTGGAGTATTGTGCAAGATTTAACAATGTATATAACGCGATTCCACAAAATTTAAGACCTCCTCCTGATCTATCTTTGTACAAATTCCCTGATGGTTTTGACCCTGACATGGCCTATCAGTTGAAAGAAAGAGATCCTCAATCCCTTGCAGAGGCCCAAAGGGTTGCTGTTACAGTGGAAGCCAACCTAATTGCCAAAAGAAACAGGGCAAGGTTGGAAAAGAGGACTGCTTTCAAAGAGGAACCCTCTGCCTTTGATCAAAAGCTTGAGGCCATACTCAATGGCATGAAAAGATTGGGTGATAGAGTGGAATCGGTTGAGAGAAAATCATCATGGGAAGCACCGCAAAACAACCCCCCTAGGAATCCAAATTTTAGGAGAACTTAAAACCCAGGCATTGGCAAAACCAGTGCTGATCAAGACATAAGACCCCCTTTCCAAGAAAATTATGCAGAAACTTCCACATCAACAGAGCCCAATGAAGATCCTGAGATTAATTTAATGGGTCTAGATGGTGAAAGTCAAGTTTTCTTAACACAAGAAGATCATGAGGATGATTAAATCAAACTGTTCCAAACTAAATCAGGTGAATCCTTTGACTTTAAACAAGGCTATGACACTGCTGTTTATGAAGTCCATAAACAAGACAAGCTGAGGAGCAGAACTGTGAATGTTAACCAACCCGAAAAGAAAAAGGATAATCAGCAGCCTGAAAGAGTCACAGTCACAGAACCTAATGACAAAATAAATTCACATACAGAAGAAGTAATTGTTGAGGAGATCACTGAACCACTGTCCTTAAAACAGCAGCCTATGGTCACTCCCCCTTCTCATCCTTATTCAACTATTTCTCCTCAAGAGATGAGTAAAAAGGGTAAGTCCCAAAGTCAAGATAAAAATCAAGAAGAAGATTTAATGAACAAGGAAAGGACTGTTATCTATAATCCCAAAACCCAATCTGAAAAACCTTTTGACCTAGAGACTGAAATTGGTAAACTAAAGATAGTTGTTCCTCTTTTAGAACTAGCCAAGCATGACATCTATAAACTACAGATCAAGAAGTCCCTTCAACTCACTAACAGCAAAGATGATGTCAATGTGTTAGATGACACTCCAGAATTATTGTTTGGCCCAGAAGTGGATGGAAAAACAATAGTCACAGGGGTACTACCTTTTTATGTCAGCTTACATATTCATGACAAAATACTACACAATGCAATGTTTGATTCAGGTGCTTCTCACAACCTCATGCCAAAAGCAGTCATGGAAAGATTGAATTTGGACATAACAAGACCATACAAAGACCTGTTTTCTTTTGACTCCAGCCAAGTCAAATGTTTAGGTCTCATAAAGGATTTATGTGTGTCCCTGGTTCAATACCCAAATAAGACAATCCTAATGGATGTGGTAGTTGCTGACATCCCACCTAAGTATGGGATGCTGTTATCAAGATCATGGGGAGCTAAACTCCAAGGTTCCCTACAATTAGACATGTCATATGCCACCATCTCTGTTTTTGGGCAACCAAAAAGACTGTACAGAGAAACACTAATGAAATACATGGTCAGCAGTGAAGAAAAGCCTCAAAATTTTCCTATATATGTTGTCCATTCAGACATAGACTCATACATTCTCTTCAATGACACCACAACTCCCTCAAAAGGTGAGGTTGAAACCAAGATATTCATACAAGAGGAAGACTCAAATGAAAGTATTACCACCCATGAAACAACAGTCAATCAAACACTAGATACTGTTGCTGTTCTAAATATCAAGCATACCCAATCAAATGATGAAACTATCCCAGAACACAAGCTGGATGAAAAACCACAACTTCTACTCACATTGCCAGCCCATGAACAGATCATCAGATCTCCTTCCCAACAGGATATTCTATAGTTCCTTGAATTTGATGGCTCAGTCAACAAGTTAGGGGCAGGAGCTGGGGTTTGGGTACACAATAAAGAAAATAGTCATGCAGAAGGCAAAGCCTATAGACTGAATTTCAGATGTACTAACAACATGGCAGAATATGAAGCTCTCTTACTAGGCCTCAAGTTAGTAAAGTTCTTACAGGCTGCCAGGGTTTCAATCATGGGTGATTCAGATCTAGTTATTCAACAAGTGAAGGGAAACTTTGTCACCAATGACAAAAGACTAAGGACTTATAGGTCTGCTGTTGTTGAGGTACTAAACTTTTTCTCTGAATTCCAAATCACTAAAATTCCTAGAACACAAAATCTGCATGCTCATATTTTAGCCACCTTTGCAAGTACCTGCAAGCTGCCTTTTGAGCCCCATCATTGTTTTACAGCTGAGGTAAAACACAGACCCTCCATTCCAAACAATGTGAATGATTGGCAAGTATTTGAGGATGACAAGCAAATAAACCATTTATTAACTCTGCAACAAGAATTTGCAGGATTAAATATTGACATTGATACAGCAAGTCAATCACAAATACTTGATACAGCAAGTCAATCACAAATACTTGATACAGCAAGTCAATCACAAATACTTGAAAGAGAAAGTCCATCACAAATACAGTTTCAAAATATTACTCACCCAATATCACCTACAACAGCAAAACAAATGCTAAATCCAACTATTTTCAACAAGGACAGCATTCAGCAAATTCAATCAATCAATTGTGAGGAAGTGGCCAATGCTGAAACTGAAATCATAGAGCTGAAAGACAATTTTCTACCAACAGGCCTAACTCTACTAGAGGACATCTTTGATTCAAATGATATTCCCAGAAAACCAAAAATGCAGCCCTTGAATGCAGCCATTGAAGAATGCAACATAGGTACAATTGACAAACCCAAAATAATTAAATTGTCTGCAGCTTTGCCTCCTGATCAAAAGCCTAAATACATTGACCTCTTTAAAGAGTTCTAGGATGTCTTTGCATGGAGTTATGAGGACTTAAAGTCCTATGACACCTCTGTTATCCAGCATACAATCCCTCTCAAGCCTGATCAAAAGCCCTTTAAACAAAAATTGAGGAGAATCAATCCTATGCTTCTCCCAGCAATGGAACAAGAAGTACAGAAAATGTTTAAGGCAGGCATCATAGCGCCAATCAGATTCTCTGAATGGATCTCCAACTTAGTCCCTACAAGAAAGAAGACTGGTGAAATTAGGCTGTGTGTGGACTTAAGGAATCTGAACCAAGTATCCCTCAAAGACAAATATCCCTTACCCAAGATGGATCACATTCTCCAAAGAGTGGTAGGGGCCTCAAGGATCTCATTACTGGATGGGTTTTCAGGCTTCAATCAAATCCTGGTACACCCTGATGATCAAGACAAAACATCATTCACTACCCCATGGGGAACTTTCAAATATATAAAGATTCCTTTTGGATTGAAAAATGCAGGGGCAACTTTTCAAAGAGCAATGGACATTGCTTTTTCCAAAGAGATTCATGACTTTTTAGTCATTTACCTAGATGACCTTACACCTTTCTCAAAATCAGACCAAGAACATATAAAACATTTGAGACAGATCTTCCTAAACTGCAGAAAATATGGAATTTCCTTAAATCCCAAGAAATCCCTGTTTGGTTTAGAGGAAGGTAAGCTGTTGGGCCACATCATTTCTAAAGATGGCATTAGAATTGACCCAGATAGGATACAGACTATCCTACAAATGCCCCACCCAAGGAATGTGAAAGAGTTACAAGGATTCTTAGGAAAAATCAATTTCTTGAGAAGGTTTATCCCAAACTTAGCAGAACTAATCAGATTATTAAATAACATGCTAAAAAAGGATTCAAAAGTCAAATGGACTGTCGAAGCCAATCAAGCCTTTGAAGGTATAAAACTGGCCCTTACCCAAACCCCAGTGTTGACCAATCCTCGGTTTGACAGAGAATTTATCATTTTCTCTTTTGCCTCCCAGCATACTATTGCTGCTGTTTTATTGCAAAAAGATGACCAAGGAAATGAGAAGCCAATTGCTTTCTTCAGCAAAGCTCTCAGAGATGCACCTTTAAAGTATCAAATCATGGAAAAGCAAGCTTATGCTTTGGTTAAAGCCATTAAAGAATTTAGGATTTACATCCTTTATTCCCATGTTATAGCATATGTGCCAAGTCCTATTGTCAAAGACATTCTCACCCAAGAAAATTTAGAGGGTAGAAGAGGAAAGTGGATTGCCAACATCTTGGAATTTGACATTGAGATAAAACCTACAAAACTGATAAAAGGGCAAGGTTTGGCCAAACTAATGACAGAAGCAAATTTCCAAGCCTTAGACATCAATCAACTGGACAGTGAACCGGAGCTGGCGACTCCAAAGATCAATGTAGCCTTTGAACAATCCCCCTGGTACTCTGATATATGTTATGTATTGCAAAACCTGTGTGCTCCCCCAGGATTGTCCAAAACTAAATGTAGGTTCCTAAAAATGAAAGCTTCTAAATTCTGTGTTATGGATGGAAATTTGTTGTGGAAAAACCATGAAGGAATACTGCTAAACTGCCTAATTGAGAATGAAACTGACAATATCATAAAGGGATTTCATGCAGGTGACTGTGGTGGACACTTGTACTGGAAGTCCACTGTGGATAAGATACTAAGGGCTGGGTACTACTGGCCTACCATGTTCTCTGATATCAAGAAATTCATCACATCATGTCATAAATGCCAAGTGTTTGAGGGCAAGAGAAAGTTATTACCACTTCCCTTGAGGCCCATTGCAACAGAGAGACCTTTTCAACAATGGGGTTTGGATTTCATTGGGGAAATTCATCCCTCATCTTCAGGCCAACATAGATGGATCTTAACAGCCACAGACTACTTCACCAAGTGGATTGAAGCTGTTCCATGCAGACAAGCAAATGATTCCACTATCATTCAGTTCTTGGAGAACAACGTATTGGCTAGATTTGGCTGTCCTGACAAAATAATAACAGACAATGCTGCTGCTTTCAGATCCAAGAAAATGGTGAACTTCTGCCATAAATTTCACATCACCTTGGGCCATTCCACTGCATACTATCCCCAAGGAAATGGCCTTGCTGAGTCATCAAATAAAAGTCTGGTAAATATCATAAAGAAAGTATTATAAGAGAACAAAAAGAATTGGCATAAGAAGCTTGTGAATGCCCTATGGGCAGATAGACTAACAACCAAAAGATCAATTGGGACCAGCCCATATGAGTTGGTTTATGGATTAGAGGCCAAATTTCCTTCGTCACTAGGGGTGCCTGTTATGAAACTTCTTCAAGAAAGCCAAGCTGAACCAAATGATATGCAAAGAAGAATCAATCAGATCATATGTTTACAGCAGACTAGAGACCAAGTTTTCAGCAGAGTTCAAGTTCTACAAGAAAAATTAAAGAAGGCCTTTGATAGAAGAACTAAGGCAGAAGATTTCAACATGGGAGACAAAGTCCTCAAGTGGGATGCAAGAAGAGAAGACAAAGGAAAACATGGAAAATTTGATTCCTTATGGAGAGGACCATTTGCTGTCCAAGCAGTGCAAGGTAACAACACTTACTTCCTAAAAAGTCTTAATGAAACTGACTTGGATGAAGGTCCTGTCAATGGCAGGATGCTGAAGCACTATTTTGAATATCACCCATAAGTGCAGCCTGAGGTTCCCTTGTATATATGCAGATGTATATATTATTTTCTGTTTAGATTGTAAAAATGCAGTTTTCCAAGTTTATTGACTGTCAGCAAAAGGCACATAGATTCAGAGATCTACTAAGAAGGAAAAGCACAATTTTGGCATTTCAGAGCAGCACACTTCAAGTTTTGGGTAAAACATGTCAAGGGCCAAGGCAATCTGACCTGCTGTTCTTGGTCTTTCAAATGAAACACCATCCCCATGTGGAGCCACTGTTAGCTACCTATACCAATAGGTTTCATATTTCATGATTGGCTATAGAAGTTCCAAATATGCTCTGCTTTGATCATGCAAAGATCACATATTTCCAAAGGAGTACAAGGTGTGTAAATAGCTTAATGCATCCCAATTTTTATGGATGGTCCAACAGTCTAATCTGGATCATTCCATGGTTTAAATTTGCAGTTGTAGATTAGAGAAAGAAGTCTGTCCAAACTGTTTAATCTTGGCAGACAAGTAGTTCAGGTAGAGAAGAAAAGGCTCCCAACAGCTTAATCTGGGACCTTGGAAGAAATAAGGGTAGAAGTAGATAGAAAAACAAAAGAAAAAGCCAAAGAAAAGAAAAGGCAGGTAAGGGTCTGCAAGTCCAAGTGCACCCTCCAAGAAGAAATAAAAAATGCTAGGCAAGTAGCTGGGTAAGTAGTTGGGGTTGCAGAAAGGTTATCTTTACCATTGCAGGTGTGTTAACTTTGTTTACCAAAGCAGAGTCAATGAATTGAGAAGGGGTTCTTCTTCATCAAGTTGCAGCAAGCAAAGGAGCATGTCTAACCTCCCTTTTCTCCTTTTCATGTCATTTACTAACATTCCCTCATCAGTTGAGATTCATGGAAGAATTATGGTTTCATGGTGGTTCTTAATCTTTTTAGAAGCCACATTTCTTGTCTAAACTCTTTTCATTTTGATCTACTCCCTAAACTAAGTAAGTTTCAAATAAACTTAGTGATTTTCCCCCCTCATTCACATCTTCCCCCATATTAACTCTAACTTTACTATGTAAATCCCCTATATTACCTTTCCCCTACTAGTATTAACACCATGGTGTATAAACCCCAAATTTTGTATAAATATCCCCCCCCTTGGCATTATAGCCATATGTTCTCTAACAAGGAATCAAAATGACATCTGGTCACTTTGATGAACCTATACCTCATCTCTCTCCCTTGTTTCAAGTCATTCCACTCATCAAACCATCATTTGCAAAGAAAAACCCTATAAAAACCCCTTCCTACCCCTAAACCCCTTTGAAATTATGAAAAAACCAAAAGAACCCACTTTTGCCGCGTAACCAAAGTTGGCGCATATATGTCATTTTCCAAAATACATTGAAAAACTTACAAAAAACCCATACCCTAAGGTTTTCCACCTGGCGCTGCTTTCAAAAACAAATAATAAAATTATACCCGCCCGCATCCGTATCCACCGATCACGTCGCCCTCCCGTCCACCGTCGGATCGGACCCGTGGGATCCGACGGCCCTCATTGATATCGGAGCGGCCCCCACGACGGACGATTAGTGCCCGAGAAAATGACGAAGGGATACGTCATGGCGCGGCCACGCGTCACCCTTTCAGGTCTCTCGGAGCGGCCTCTGACAAAACCAGGGCCGTATCCTAACCGCTCCGAGAAACCGTAACCGCTCCGAGAAACCGTAACGGCTAGTGCACTTACCGCCCGGTTGCTGGTTCCATGTCATGCCCACGTCATCGCCACCCTGCCATCGCATCAGTACTCTTGTCCGCCCCTGTGCCAGCGTGTCTGCCACCGCATCATCCCCATGGACCAATAGTAGCTCGCCACGTCACCTGATGACGTCATGCTGACGTCATCCGGCCCTGACCCCACTTATGACGTCATGCTGACGTCATCATAAAAACGCGCCAGATTTTCCAAAAATCAATATTATAGCCAAAATTTCGCGTTTTTTGCACTTTTCTACAAAAAACGACTGTTGCTCTTGCATGCAATTTCCACGTCCAACCGTGCACCTTTGCTGAAACCAACTCGGAGACGTCCAGTGCGCCATTTCCACAGTCGTCCGTGACCATTGCTCGCTCTTTACCAGGTATTCTCTATTAAAAACCTTTATGTGCGTACTCTGCCTGTGAATTCCATCGAAAGAGCTTAAGCGACATAAAACTCTCAAAATTCACCGGTGAAATTTTGGTGCCTGGCCCCCATTTACCACTGCAAGCTCGAAAACCACCAGCTGAGCCCTGATTTCCCGAGTTCTTATCAAAAACAGTAAACTGCTCGCGCAATCGTGAGACAGTTGGTCAATCCATTAAAAACCTGCCACAGAAGACAAAGTGAGACCAGACATTGGTCTTATTCATAATTCAAACAGTATTTCAATTGTTGTGTGCCCACTTCACCCTCTGGTCCCTGAAATTCACACTTTCATTGCAAGTAGTCACCGCTGTGTTGTTCTGCCTTCTTCAACCAGTTCACCTACAAGTCAGAAGCTTAATAGACCATGGAAACTCCAATTGCACTGAACATCAAGCCTCTCAATGCCCCTCACAGGGAGTTAGAATGGAAAGCTCTGGGAGATATGGATTATCAAATGTTAGACTGGTTTCCATTAGGCTCTAAATATAATATTCAGATGCTAAATGAGTTGAAAGCCCAGCACCTTAGTGGAGCTGATATCCTAGGGATTTGGGACTCAAACTTGCCCATCTACAACCTCCCCCAGGTAAATCCTATGCCTGAATTGATCCACAGATGCCAGGAGTGCTATGATCCATGCCAAAGAGCTATCCTCAGCCCTACAGGCTCAATTCCGTTCCATATCACCCCAGAGAGCATAAATGAGATGGTGCATTTCCACACTGCAAAACCATTGACCCCCCTCTACATGCAGAACTTGATAAAGAAGGGGAATAAGTTGTCAAATGACCAGATCATCAAAATCAACCAGCTGTTTGTACAATCAGGCTCTGAAACCATCAGAACTTCTCCTATTGGATATGCTTACTTAAATGAATTGGGCAGAATGCTAGTGGATTTGATCAGCTATGTCCTAGGGTTCAAGGGAATGGAGGATGTGGATGAAATTATAATGGCAATGCTGTCTATATTCTCTCCTGGAAAGCCTCCAGCTGTACATTATGACTATGCCACATATATTGCAGATAGGATCCATGACCAGCTGATGAATTTGCAAAGGGAAAGACTGTTCAGATATACTTCCTACATTTATCATCTATTCTTGTTTAATCAACCAGGCAGCTTCCTCATTCCCCTGAAACAAGTTAATGCCCAGGGGAATCCAAGGTCAGTTGTGTTTTGGACCTCTGTTTTTCATTGCACCTCTGTATCACCATACACATACTGTGAGTTCATAGACTTATTCATACATCCAGCTATGACATTATTGTATGGTGTTCCTCCTCCAAGGTTAACTGATGACATGAGGAGAATTCTCCATCTAAACAAAACCTACAGCATTGGTAATTGGTACCTTTACCGAGACCACACAGTCATCAGAGTATATGGCTGTGAGTTGAAGCCTTTTAGGCTGCCAAGGTATGTCCCCATGAGGCTTTTTGCCCTCGAATACTTCAGGCAATTTGGGAATGCCGACTACCTCCACTTCCAAAGTAAGAACAAGAAGGCACAGTTGAAGGTAAGGAGCCAGCTGGGCCCTTTCCTATATAACAAAAAAGAGGAGGGATGGAAAGAGGCAAATAGTATCCTAGAGGCTCTCAAACTGCAAACTAGTTTTGAGTGGATACCCTATGACCCTAATCATTTTATTTCCCTCAGGAGGATAAGATACAAATTGGGTACCTATTCACATGTGAGGCAGCCTGAGATTGAGCAGTATGCCAATGCATTAAGCTGGGAAGAGGGCACCCTAGAAGAGGAAATCACTAGTGAAGAGCTGCTAGAAAGAGAGGCCAGAAATATTCAGAAGGAAACTGACTTAGAAACTTGTGGACATGTCCCCCTCTCATATAAAAGACAACTTGGAGCAGCTGCCTCATCCTCAACAACACATCAACAAGCTGCCGTGAATACTCCACAGACAGCCAACAAAGGCAAAGAAAAGTAGGTGGAACAGCCACCTCCTATGACTGAAGAGCAAATGGAAACCCTAGTGCAGAAACAAGAAGAAATGGAGCAGCAGGGAGAAGGGCAGCAGCAAGAAGAACAACAACAACAGGAATTGCATCAAGAAGAAGGGCCACATGAGAGACAGCAGCCCTTACAGCAAGAAAGAGTAGTTGATACTCCAACTTCCACTGAGCAACAGGCTCAAAACATAGTGCCTCCTAGGCCAAAAACTACCTTTGATGCCTCGGTCCTCCAAACTCCACAGAAGGAGGACATAAACAGAAAAAGGGATAGAGAAACTCCCTTGACATCATCTATAAACCAGGGAGAGAAAAACAATGGAAAAACCATGAAGACAACAATGGGGTTTGGATTTCATTGGGGAAATGATGATGATTATGTTCTCCAAACAGAAGCTAGTCTTGCAGACCCATCAGCAGCTGGTTTGTGGAAGGAGGAAGTTCACTTTCAACAACTTGAATATAGTGATCAGTCGTTGCATATCAACTATGGAAGTGAGGAGGAAAGTGCAGTAAATGTTGGAGTAAGTGAAGGATCTTTGCCTTTTTGTTTTTCTTCATTTTAGTTCATCAGAGATAACTTTCATGCAATCAGAAATCAACTGTCGATAAGTTTTGATTTGGGCTGTCTTGAGGGCAATGAAATCCTTGTTCAAGACTTTTCATATCTAGATTTGCAACCTCCGAATGCCATTGAATGTCAGGTTGTAGACGAAGACTGAGAAGCTGAAACATATGATCAAATGATGCAAGACAATTCCGTACCATTCTGTTTTGAATCATTTCAGTTTTTGAAGGGAGATTTGCATGGTATATCTTCAAATGAGCAGCTTGTAGAAAATCATGCAATTTCATTAGAACGAACAGAAAATGGGTTGCAACAGTCTTTTCAATTTTTTCACGATCCAATAGCTGATGTGTTGGATGATATTTGCAGTCAAAGTCCTTCTCCATTAGCTAGCTGTGAGCTTGCAATAGGTATTGATACAAACTTGATCTGGCAGCCAGTTTCTTTATCATTTTCAATAGGGGTCTCGTCACAAATCTCAGATGAAATTTTGCATTCATGGTATGAGAAGAAAAGTAATCCATTGGATGAGCTAAGTCCCAGTGCACATTAATTTCAAGATCCTTATGCAGTATTTTTGGAGTCAGATAGAGAATCCTTATTATTCAACGGATCTGTTTACAAGTTTTCATTGGAGTTTCCTTTCAATATTTCTCTCTTGTTGTTCATAAGCAAGCACTTGCGAAGAATTCAAACAACAGCCGGAATACTTACTTGTTTACATTGGTTGTTTCATTTCACTTGATCAGGTGATGAATGGAACAGTTAGAGTAGGTTTTATTGAATACGCTCCATTTTGAGCATATTTTATAGTTTGTCAGTTGTGTTTTAGTATTGAGTCAGTTTCAAGTCAGTTTGTGTCTTTGAGTCATCAGTATTCAGTCGTGTAATCTCAGCTTGAATTTTTGACTCCATGCCCAATGGATAAGGCTACTAGGTCTACGGTGTTCTTGGCACCTCCAAGGAGCTACCATCCCCAATGGAGCCAATGTTAGTGTCAGCCTTTGAAGCCTTCCACCAGTGATCAAACATGCTCTTACAAAGTGGTCTTAGGGTGTCAAAGTCAAATTTTGTCATTTCAGTGAGTCTTCAAGTAAAATTTGGTCACTAGGTATTAGGTCTAGGATTTGTTTTCACTCCTTCCAAAGTTTTCCAAGTGTCATTCCATGTCACCATTCAACTGAGTGTACCATCATTTAGAGAGTTGTCATCATCAAATCAGGTTCCAATGGGTCATTTTACACCTTGTTCGTGCTTCAGTTGTACTTGGGTAGGGCTCATTTCCCTCTACTAGGGTTTTGAAGGTAATTTCTCTTGGATGGTAAAATCATCAATAAAACTTGTATCCTGATGCTCATACATGTTCCCCTATCCTTAATGTACCTTATTAAAGACTTCTCATCACTGATATCCCTCAAATTCATCATTTTCACACAAACCCTAGCTTCTTGCTACAATTTGATAATTTTCTAGGCTAGGCCTGTGTTTTGCCCTTTTGGACCCCTTCCCCTCACTCAATATTTGAAATTCCACTTTCCCTTACTTCCTAAATTCCTCCCTACTTCCCAAAATTTTCTCAAGAATTTAGAAGCCTCTTATCCCTGTCATTTCTACAAATCCTCTGTTCCACACATCGGGATATGTTTTACTCAAATGATGTTTCTGAGCAAGAAAAAATGAATTTGGAAAAAGTGAGAGAGGGTTTTGTCCACAATAGGTCAAGGAAGAAAAAACTCCTTCACTTTTTACACTGGTGTCGTGGTTTTAGAGAAATGTCAAAAATACAGTTTCCTCAGGAGAGTTAAAGCACCTCTGGAGTGACCTTGGGAAAATCAAGATTTCTCCTAGCCTGGTTGGCCAAATGACTTTTTTGATGCATCAAATGATACCTCGACACAAAGAGTTTTCCCAAGGTCATTTATCATTTGATGTAATTATGGATGTGAAACACTTGATAGGGTAGATACATCAAGCTAAAGGTGGTTTTGAGCTGAATGAATTGGTTTCCTTGGTTTTAGAGGCAAGCTGTTCCACACTGTGGTTAAGGCTGCGTGGTTCCATATAAGACTAGAAGCTGTTGGCTACACTCGATCTAGTGAGCGTGAAGGCTGGATCGGACCCCTATCTTCCACATCCAGACATCCCAAGGGTGTGGAAACCTAGTTCCAGCACCCTCCCATACTACCTCGGGTGAGACCTCAGTCCGCGCTCTGCGGACTGTTGCCGAAAGGGCTGGTAGTACCGGTATTTGCTTGGCTAAACTCACTGCTAAACCTGGGTCAGGCCCCTAGTAGCCAAAAAAAGGTTTCGTTGCCGAGACCGGGATCTGCCTAAGGGATGTTTGATGTCGGAACACTAGAATCCAAGAAAGGAGGAAATTGAAGAGTGGTTGGATCAAAAGATTCACGAGTTCGTGACACATGAAAACACATCTCCACAACTACCTGAGAAAAGGTGGCTAGATCGCTACGTGTATATGGAGATCCACGAGATTTTCTTTGCCTCCTTTCCGTTTGAGCTTTATGATTGGATCGCGAGATTAGCCAACAGTCAGGGAAGGTATAAGCTCGATCAGCAAATAGTGTGGACCCCGGAGTTGGTGCGCAGGCTACTTCACCTCCCTCACCGCCATCCCTTCCCACTCCACCTTCATCAATCCCACCGTTCAGCATGGCGAATGCGATCAAGTTACCCGTATTCAGAGGAGTAGGAAATGAAGACCCAGACTAGTTCTGATTCATGGTAAGAGTAGTGTGGGAAGCACAAGGGGTTACGGATGATAACATTAAGAAGGCTACATTGGTTAGCACGCTGCAAGATCACACGTTGACTTGGTATATCAAGCACTCTAATGATCACCCCAACGCAGGAATAACAGAGATCCAGAACGTGTTGAACAAAGAATTTAGCCATCCGAAATCTGAGACGTAGTCAATCATTGGATTCAAGGAGATCGCGATGCTCCCGGGTGAGACCCTCGGGATCTAGATTAGCGGTTGAAAAGTATGATCCGCGAGGCTAATATGACGCTTACAGATGTGCAGCACCATGCATGGTTTGTGGCCTCTCTGACATCGCACCTGAGGACGACGCTATCATAGAAAAATCTTTCAACCCAGGTTGAAGCGTTGGAAATGGTGATGAGGTTGCATGAGACTCTAATACAAGATCCTGGGTTGGGAGTTCAACAAATCCACGCGCAACTACAGAATCTATGTTTGGAGATGCAAAGTTTGAAGCAGGATAGGGCGCCATGGCCAGAGGCGCGTTAAGAAGTGTAGTGTATAAAATGTAAGGGGTAGGGTCATGAAAAATATCACTGTCCAGTATTCATGGACTACTTTGTAGGAGGGGGGCCAATGCCTTTGAGACCAGAAGCACAGGCAAGGCCAAGTTTGACGCCAGTTTTATGGTGTGTGATATGTTATATTGGAGGGAAACACATGACATAAAACTGTCAATTGCTGCAGAAATATACCCAGACCCCACAACAACTGTTTTGTAAGTTCTGCAATTTGGTAGGACACGACGAGCGCACTTGTCATAGCTAAGAGCTAATGATGGAACGAACTCCAGCCTATAGGATGTAGACAGAAACACGAAGCTTTGACCCAATTGTGGGGATGGCGCGCGCTGGATTTCAAGGGTGAGGTCGAGGACGAGGAGGAATGGGACTAGGAAGGGGATGCAGACAGTTGATTTGTTACAATTGCAGAGGACCAGGGCACTACACCCGTGATTGCACCAATCCAACGAGGATATCTTGTTCGTATTGTGCTCAGTTTGATCATGAACCAATGGATTGTCCTACATTAATCACACATATGTGCGAAAAAGGGGTACTCCAGCCCCCTCCGACTTAGAACATCCAAATGATGAAATCTGAACCCTACGATGAAGATCCCAATGTAAACATGATGCTTAGAAGTGGTGCGACCACAGGGGAAGACAAGGGGAAGAGCATGAGGAGGATACATGGGTTCGCAAGGTTCCTGCAAAGGAACCCAAGTGTTACACTAAAAAATTTCACCTTGACTACTTACAGTTAGTATGGCTCAAATCAACAGTCATGCTACCCTCTTAGGCAAGTCTTTATGCCTCTGTTATCCATCTCAAACTCAAAGAAGAGAGAAAGTCTTGTAAAAACTATGTTTATCTCTGGGGTCGCAAGTTCTCTCTAGCCTTACCTGCGGGGAGGCAGGCCATGTTCACAAAACCTGCGTCCATGGACGCTCTGTATGTTAAAGGACAGGTGCGTCCTTCTGTAAAAGGCAAAATGCGCAAGTTTTATCTTGAAAAAGTTACTTGTGGTTACTTCTAGAACATTCTAGAGGTCGGTTTGATGAAATGGATGCGCCTCCAGTTGGTTCATGTATCTCTATTAAGAGGGAGCTTATCCCATCAATAAGGGAGCTATCCCACCCATAGAGGGGGATGATCCCATTGATAGTGGACCTGAATAACCTCTTTACAGCACTATAAATAAAGGCATTGAGCCAGAAGGAGGAGAGGTTGGAGCTATACATTTTCTTTGGGTAAATGCTGCAGGATTTAGGTCTTCCATTAGAACCTTTGTGAGGAGAGATTGTCTTTACATGATTCTACTTGGAAGTGGGTGAGCTTTGTCAAAGTAGAGGAAAACCCTTGATGGACCCTGGGAGGAACTTGCACAACACCAAGGCCAGGTTGTAAGAGTTTCTTTGTTTCGTTATTAATACAAACTGGTTTATTTTTCTCAATAGCTTGTGTTAATGAGTTATTTCATGTGTTCCTTGGTCTGCATGTTGAATATATGTTTTATTATATGAAATGCAAGTGCTTGGTAATTGTTTGATTGTTTGTGGTTGCAGGAATTGACTTGAAGGAGGAGCTCATCCGGATTGGCAAGGACGGACTACAACAACAGCGTTTTGGAATAAGGTAAGCCTAAACACTTGTACTTTTCATGTTGTAAAAGGTAGATTTAGAGAAAGATCACTCCATTTTGTCTTGTTTGTCGCTAGCGAGTTTAGACTCCTAGGGAGGTCAGTTGTGTCAGCCCAAATGACTTTTTCCGCCACGACAAATTGGCGACTCCACTGGGGAATCCATTAATGAGAGAGTCTTTTCCTTTATATGAACTTTGCTTTGAGAAAATCATTTTTATTTTCTGGTTTTTGACTGTGAGAATTAGTATTTGGGTGGCTTAGCTTTAGATTTAGTTAGCTTTGGTTTTTCTTTCTTTTTCCAGAAGGACGCACCCTCTGAGTACTGCACAGTGCGTCCTTGGACGCGCTGTTGCCGTCTGCACAGAGCGGGCCCGCACCTGTGACAACGGGTGGCCTGCGTCTTCCTGTAAAAGTTAAGAAAATTCCATTTTTGCTTTAAATTGCTTTTAGATTTTGGTTTTTCTTAGTGTTTTCTGCCCAGATCCTTTAGTACCCTGTCAAGAATTCTCACCTGAACTGGTTTTGTGAGCTTTGAGTGTTTTAGTGGATTTCAACGAAGTTTAGACCTAGGGTTTGATTTTTGGATAGGTTCTGTAGTGACTTTGAGCGTAGAAAGTTGTCCAGCCTTAGATCTCTCTGGTTAGTCAACCTTCTTAGAAGTCGGGCCTGTCGTAAAGTCTCCTTGTTTGAGCAGCTTGCCATTTAAGTTGTTTTGGGTCAAATTTCGAATTGCTTGTTTATAAAGTATTGATTTCCATTTTACAAAAAGAACAAAAAGATTAGAATTTTGTTTTGACTAGTTTTTGGTTCTGCAATAAGCTAGTCCTTGATTTGATTGTGATCAAGTAAAACACCTTAGAATAATCATTGTTAGTTTTGGCCTCGTTAGAATTGCTTAGAATAAATTTGCCTTTAGTTTGCTTATGAGTGGATTTTCATAGATTTTAATAGTTGTTAAAGATTGATTTTTGGTTATATTAGATTTATTTGCTTTATTAAAAGAAAAATACAAAAACATCTTCTTTAAAAAGTCTTGTTTCAAGTAGCTTTTTGTTTTTCAAAGAAGAAAAGAGTTTTTTCGTGCATGTAAAGAGAAGTTATGTTTTTATGCTTGGAAAAGAAAATCGAATTGTTTCTTTGATTGTCTTCAATTAAGAAGTTGCTTTTATAAAGATTGCATTCTCTCAACTTTTTAGTTAAAGCAATTCATCGAAAAAGTAAAGTAGTGGATAAATCATCCTAGGTGCATTTTGTAGTGGTTTCGAGTCGAGTCAACACACCACTAGTTTCACTTCCATCACCTTTTGACTTAAGAAACAACCTTAAAAGTAACGCTTAAATTAAAATCAATCTAGTAACTTTTATTTTCTAGGGCTCTGAAGCACCAACATAGCTTAGGCTAGGGTCTTGGAGTAGGTGAGTACTTAACTCTCCAAGACTACAAAACCAAACAGATAGTCTATCTTGAGTAGAACAAATCCAATTGTTTCAGTTACATTCTGGGAAAGCTCCTCTTAAAGGAGAAGCACGAGCTCGTGTCCGAACCAGTGAGGGGATCATTCCTCCCTCGTTGGGAACGACGCCAGACAGTACGTATTACAAACGGTAAACCTCGGATTAACCATTGTCGAGGAGCCAGGGGTCACTTATCGGTAAACCTTGGATTACTGTCAAGGAGCCGGTAAGGGGATTGAGCTTGTTACTCTGCCCTTGCGTGCTGTCGGAGTTTAGACTGTTCCCCCAGGTGTAATTGTTGTGATTGGTAACCTTAGTGGCCATAATATCTAGGATTCTACCCAAGGTGACGGTGGAGGGAAGGTCCCACTGTACCTGGAGCAGACGTCGGTTATACTCACTTGGATTTTCTGGGGGGTTCGCTTCACTTCGAGACGGTTAAAGTGGAGGAACTTGGTCCAGTCTATTCATTAAGCAGGTTGCCGGGGTAACTGTTCCACCCGCCATTTCTGTACTGAATCCTGCGAGGTTGGGCCTAATCACCAACTAGCGCTTTTGGTCCGGAAGATACTGTTTGTGTGTGGTTTGACGCTCTAGATTATTTAGGCGTGTGCTTCAAATTTGTTTGGTTCTTTAGAAGACTTTAGGTGGTTTGATTTGAAATTTTTTACTTTGTTTTCGTGTGTTGTAGTTAAAAATCTTTAATTGTGGCGGAATTACCGAGACGGTCCCGTCGAATTGGGGCCAGTCTCCTGAAATTGTTACCGGAATAGATTTGTTAAGAAAACTCCGTCAATCGCGGGGTGAATCTCCTGAAGACATTCCGGGTAATTTAGAGGGTTTAAAGGTCCTTGTAACTCCTCCTAGTGGCAGTAGAGTAGGTTCACCTGAAGAAGGAGAATCTTCCTTGGTAGTCCATCCAGATTACCAAAGTTTAGAAACAGGTTACAATCCCGAAGCTGTTACAGTTTCCGAGCTTGCTGGTAGTTTTTCATCTGCCAGTGAAACAGGCGAAGAACCTGAAATTTCCGAACCTGTTACTCCAACTCCTAGTGTTCCTGATTCACCAAGAATAGAAAGAATTATCACCGAAAATCTTCCTGTTGGATTAATTGCTATAGAAGAACTTGTTCCAGAGGAAGAAATAGGCGTTTCTGATTCTGAAGATCTAATTACCCTTGATCTAAGGGAGCGTGAATCCATCTTTTACAGTCCTCCTAGAAGTGAATCTTGGTACCTTGCATTAACCAATTTTTTAGACAACTCAGTAGGTTTTTCTACACCTCGTACTCCTTTTCCACCTAGAGGAATTCATTCTCCTGTAAATATGTCTGGTCAGTCATCTGTGTTTACGCAAAGTCCTGAATCATTTTTACATGGCGGTCCTTCTGTTCCTACTGGGTATCAATCACTTTCTGGTACCTTTGCGGGAGCATCTCCTCAACCCATTGATCATGGGTTATTAGTTGGAAACAGTGGTAATGTACCATTGAGTATAGGTGATGTTTATATGATGTCAGGTTCAACTCCCATTAACCAACCTCAAGGTGGCCAATTACCGCCTGGGGGGCAACCTTCGTTAATGCCTGGGGGGCAACCTCAAGGTACTTCATTCGTGTCTGGGGGGCAACCTCAAGGGTATCAACCCCAAGGGTATCAACCCCAGCCTCAATATGTACCCCAAAGTCAACCTCAGTATCAATATCAACCTCAAGGATGGCAACCTCAAGGATGGCAACCCCAAGGGTATCAACCCCAAGGGTATCAACCTCAAGGATACCAACCTCAAGGTCAAGGTCAACCCCAGTATTCGTATTTACCTCAAGGTTATCAACCTACGGGTCAATACCCTGGTCAAGGTTATCAACCACCTCAAGGGCAATCATATGGGACTGCACCTTACAGTTATCAACCCTATCCTCAATACGGCTATGGATCTCAGTATCCTCAACCTGTTACGAGTCAATACCCTGGAATGTTAACATGGGATCCGTCACAGGGTCAACAGATGTCGCAACCAAGTATACAGTCGGTACCTCAAGCAGGACAACCTGCAGTTCCTGGTCCACCCCAGCAACCGCAACCTGTCCAGTCAAGTGTTCAGACCCCTGTAACTTCGGTAGTTACTCAGCCGCCAATTGCACCTGGTACTCCACCTCACACGGCTGCAGCAACTACCGCTTCATCTACCATGCTTACTTCTGGAGTATCGGCAGCTCCGGTTTCTACTGTCCCTGTAACCACTCCTCAGACATCTGTACCGTTGTCTGGACCTACGGTTCAAACCACAGTCCAGATGCCTGTAGGCCAACCTGGTACAAGTACGGTTGTTACTACTCAACCTCAATTTGTTCAACCTCCGTACCAGGGACAGTATCAACCTGGGCAAGCTGCCCAACAACCGGTTTACCAGTATCAACCGTATCCTGGGTACACTTATCAACAACCTCAGCAACCCCAGTACGGTCCGGTTAATCCTGGTTTTCCAGGAGGATATAATATCCCCAATGCGACTCCTGTTCCTAGTTATCCTGGATATCCTCCTCCTGGGGCTGGTATTGTGACTCAGAGTTTTAGAGATCCTAACCGGCAGTTACCGTTTATTGCAACTTTAGATTTACCCGACTTGACGCGCCTAACGAACGATCCAATTCAATATCTTCAGTTCTGGCCGCCAATGCCAAATAAGTTGCCCAGCGATATACCCAAGTTCGAAGGTAAGTCTGGAGAGGATCCGTCTAATCACGTGATGACTTACCACCTCTGGTGTGCATCAAATTCCATCTCAGATGATTCCATCCGCTTACGTCTTTTCCAGCGTACACTCATTGGTCTCGCAGCCAAGTGGTACATTGAGTTACCACGGGCCTCTTTTTACAACTTTAGCCAGTTAGCTACCTCGTTCTTAACTCATTTTCAGTTACCAGTCAGATACGATAATGGTACAGAATTATTAACTTCGCTAAAACAATCGACATCCACGTACATTTCTGATCACATCCATGAGTGGAGACGTCGAAGGAGATTAGTGAAAGTTTTTATCCCGGACCAAATCTTAGCTGAATGGTTTGTCAAATCATTATTACCAAGAATTACTGAAGATGTAGCTAAGGCCGGAGTAGTTACTGAGGAGCAAGTCATTGCTCAGGCACAATACCTTGACTTAGTTTACACTCAGTCGGGTACGTTACACGAGAAAATTCCGGATCTTCCAAAGTCAAACCAAATCGCTGCTGCTCCTTCGGGATCTCATGCCGCTGATGGTATGATTGGTATCGTGACTACGAAGAGTAAGAAGAAGTCTTCCAAGGCTTCAATACTCCAATTATCACTTTGCCTGATTCTCCGACAGGAGAGTCTTCTCCTGAACTTACCGCCGACATTCACGCTGTAGAGTCATCTACGGCCAAACCAAAAAACGGTGGAAAGAAGAAAGGAAAGAAGAAGGCTAAAGCAGACAAGGCTCCAAAGGAGAAAACGGAAAAGTCGGAAACCAATGACGAAAAGCGCAAACCTCGTTATCCTTGTCTCATTTGTGAAGAAGATCATTTTACGAGAGACTGCCCTCATCGGGCCGAGGTAGTGAAAATAGTCAAAGGTTCTCCCACTCCTGCTGTGTTAAAAAATCCATTTCCAGAGCAGGAGAATAAGATGATAGGTTCTTCTTCGAATGCCAGTGAAGAACCCATTTTGATGATGTCTCATGTCAGGATTGCGACTCGATCGCAAGATTATGGTAGTAAGGCTCCTGTTGATGGTAAAGAAGCAGAATCTTCTCACTCTAACCCATCAACCTCAGCTCCTGGTTCCGATCCACTACAGATCGAAAAACCTAACCCAGACTTAGTGATTAAGCCGCCCGCCAAGGGTGTACTTCGAAGGTCTGCTTTCAATCCACATGCGAGAGCAGCCCAGAATTACAACATTGTTGAAGACTTAGCTGTTTCACCTTCAGCAATGTCGGCACTCGAAGTGCTGCAATCATGTCCAGCGCAACGAAAATTGCTTTTGTCGGCTATTGGAGCTGTCGATGTTCAGGACCCGAACCTAATGATCTTTGATCTAGAAAATAGTACACCACGTCTCCCCCATCAAATGGCTTTCCAAATTCCAGTGATAGTCAAAAACAGGCCTATTCATCGGACTGTGATTGATGAGGGAGCTTCTACGTGTATTATGTCGATTCAATGTTGGAGATCGCTTGGTTCTCCTTCGTTGAACCAATCCCCCACCATCCTTAAGGCCTTTGATGGCCGTGGGTTCCGTCCGTTTGGTATTCTACAAGAATTGCCTATAGGGGTCGAAGGTAAAACCGTTAGTCTGGATGTGGAAGTGGTTGATGCCCCTCTAGACTACAACCTTCTTTTGGGTCGAAGTTGGTCATATGCTATGACAGCGGTCGTTTCATCGGTCTTCAGAGTCATTAAGTTTCCACATAACGGTAAGATCGTGACTATTGATCAGCTGACATACTTTTCATCCGACCCAACCTCTTCAGAAACTATCCAGCATGTTGGTAAAACGACAATCCCTTATAGGGACATTGGTGTAGGTTTAGTTAAGGATTCCGGTTTACTGGGAACTTTTCCTCTCCCTCCACTCAATGCAGACCCTTCGTTTGCAACAATTCATATGATCACGTCAGAAAACATTATTTATGATGATCCTTGGTATGTTCCCTCTGACTCTGAGCTAGACTCACTCGGTGATGTTATGCCGTTGAGTCCGTATGAAATTGCTTATGAAGCTCTTATGTCTTTTACCGACTTTCATTCAACCGAAACCGACCAAATGAATGTGGTCAGTGAAGAGTCACTTTTCACCTCACCCTTAGAACGGATAACGTTTCCCGAAGAAGTGTCATCTGACGAACAACTTCGCGAAATCCTAAGTGTAGATGATCTACCATGGGAAGATCTCCATCACAGATCTTCGTTTTTACCTAAGGATGATGCATTTGAAAATGATTTTTCATCTATCTTTACCGCTGAATATGTCAAAGACGCTCAGGATCCAACGAAACATTCTGATTCAGAGCTGAATTTAGGGAATATTTCTCGTACTATTCCCATTGATATTTCAGTGAAGCCCGGAATCGAGGAGAACATTCATATAGGTGCCGCATGTACTGAAGAAGAAATCCAAACTTACAAGGCCCTATTCCAAGAATTCCGCGACGTGTTTGCCTGGTCTTACGAGGAAATGCCAGGAATCGATCCTGCCATTGTTGTTCATGAAATCAAAACCTACCCGGATGCTAAACCCATTCGGCAACGGTTGCGTCAGATTCACCCTCGAAAAGCAGCTGCAATTAAAGCAGAAGTCGAAAAGCTGTTGAAAGCAGGTTTCATTTATCCGATCCCGTTAACGGATTGGGTATCGAATATTGTTCCCGTCAATAAAAAACAAGGAACAATAAGAATCTGTATCGACTATAGGGATATCAATCGAGCTTGTCCAAAAGACAACTATCCTACGCCTTATATCGATCAAATTATTGATGATTGTGCCGGAAGTGAGATGTTTTCCTTCATGGATGGTTTCTCAGGCTATAATCAAATCAATATTCTACCTGCCGATCAACCAAAAACGGCATTCATTTGTCCATGGGGGACATTTGCTTATTGCAAATTACCTTTTGGGCTTAAGAATGCCGGCGCTACTTTTCAACGGGCCATGTCTTATGCATTTCATGACATCAAGCACATTGTGCAACCCTATCTCGATGATTTGCCTGCTCATTCTTTACACCGAGCTGATCACCTTGTCCATTTACGAGCAATCTTTATGAGGTGTAGGCATTATCGAATTCGGTTGAATCCCCACAAGTGTGTTTTCTGTATAGAAACAGGTCGATTGCTGGGATTTGTTGTTTCCAAAGCCGGCATTCGCGTCGATCCCTCGAAAGTCGAGGCTATCATCCAATTGCCTCCTCCTTCGAGTTTGCGCCAACTCCAAAGTTTGCAAGGGAAAGCGAACTTTTTACGCCGATTCATCCCAAACTACGCCGAGGTCACTAAAGGTTTTACACGGTTGTTGAAACAGAACGTACAATTCTTTTGGGACGAGATTGCCCAACAATCTTTTGATGCATTAAAACACGCGTTGACCCATGCACCGTTATTGCATCCTCCCAACTACAACCAGGACTACTTCTTATACCTCGCAGCTTCGCATTCCACCATTGGAATGGTGTTAGTTCAAGAAGATGAATTCAAGGCAGAGCATGTGATATATTATCTTAGTAGAACCTTAAATCCAACTGAGTTAAAATATTCGCATGTGGAGAAATTGGCCCTGGCAGCCGTTCAAGCTGTCCAGCGTTTTCGTCACTACATTCTTCTCCGCAAAACTACTGTTATTTCGGATTGCAACCCTATGATTTATATTTTGACAAAACAACTGCTAGGGGGCAAGTACTCTAAATGGATCGTCATCCTGCAAGAGTTCGACTTGGAGTTTGAGAAGTCCAAGTCTAAGAAATCTTTAGTTTTTGCGGAATTAATGTGTGATTTCCCGAGTGCTGACACAGAGACTGTGGCAGAGGAGTCCATTGCGGACGAATCTTTGTTTCTTATTAGCACTGTAGATCCGTGGTATGGGGATATAATCATCTATCTCCAAACCCAAACCTTTCGGCCTGAAGCTTCCAAGGAAGACCGTCGAAAAATTCGGTTTCAATCCCAGCAATACAGAATTATTGGAGATACACTTTATCGCCTGGGGGCAGACTTAGTTTTTCGACGTTGTTTAACTCACGAAGAGGCTGAGAGAGTTTTGAATGATTGTCACTCTGGAGCATGTGGCGGTCATATGTCTGGGTATGCCACAGCTCAGAAGGTGTTGCGCGCTGGCTATTTCTGGCCGTCTATGTTTAAAGATTGTATCCTTGCCGTCAGAAAATGCCACAACTGTCAAGTGTTTGATCGAAAGATGCGCGCTCCACCTGCTCCTCTCCACCCTATAATTGCCGCTGGTCCATTCGCCAAATGGGGCATTGACTTTATTACTTGTAACCCTCACTCGGCCGGGGGGCATGCGTATATCATCCTCGCGGTTGATTATTTTACTAAGTGGGCCGAGGCGATGCCTACATTCGACGCAAGCGGCAAGACAGCTGCAGTTTTCGTATTCAATCATATCATAACTAGGTTTGGTGTCCCACAAGCAATCATTACTGACCATGGGAGCCATTTTCGAAATGTCATGATGACTGAGCTTACAAGCCAGCTTGGTTTGCGCCACGATAGCTCTACTCCTTATTATCCGCAAGCCAACGGTTTGGTTGAGTCAATCAACAAAGTTCTAGTCATCATGATTCGACGGATCATTGGTATCCATCGAACGAATTGGCATAACATGTTATTTTCGGCGCTATGGGCATATCGAACTTCAGTGAAAAATTCAACAGGTTTCACCCCTTTCCAGCTAGTTTATGGCTTAGAAGCTGTGTTACCTATTGAATGCGAAATCCCATCACTTCAAATGGCTGTCGAATTACTTCCAGCTACTTCCGAAGAGGAGAAACGGTTGTTATACTTGGCTAAATTAGATGAGACTCGACGTGACGCTACTTTAGCTATCGAGACTCACGCGAAACGAATGAAAGCTCAGTACGATAAAAATGTAACCCCTCGAAGTTTTTCGGAAGGAGACCTAGTACTATTATATGATCAAGCTAACGATAAGCTAGGTGCCGGAAAATTCGTTCCCATGTGGCATGGGCCCTACATTGTAAAGCGAAAGCTAGCAAAAGGGGCTTATGAGTTAGTTGATTTTGATGGGGACTCTTTGGGTAAACCCAGAAATGGACTTTACCTAAAGAGGTATTATGCTTAAAATGATGGGTATGGAGAAATTTTTAGATAGGTTAGATTTTCTTTCTAGCTAGCAAGTGTGTTAGTTTAGTCAGTGTGCTTAGCTTAGCGAGTGTGGTTTTTCGTCATTATTCTGGCTTATCTTGGTTTTACTCTTGATATTGTAGATGTCGACGCCTCTCCAAACATACATTGGATTTGCTGATGGTGCTTGTCGTAGTACACGGAATATCTCTTCCGCAGCTTGGGTTATCTATTCGCCCTCTGACGAGTTAGTTTCTATGCATGGGGTAAGCCTCGGTCAAACAACGAATAACATTGCAGAATACAGTGCAGTGGTTGAATTATTATCCGAATCTATTTCATTTGGAATTCGACGTTTGATAGTGAGGTTAGATTCTGAACTTGTTGTATTACAGCTTAATAGAGTTTATGCCATTAGAAATCCTGTGTTATTAAGGTTGTTTTTGAGAGTGCGTCTCTTGGAACGTGAATTTGATTACATTGAATATCAACATATTCCAAGGTCTTTGAATACATTAGCAGATGCAATTGCTTCTCGAGTGTTGGACAGACATTTATAATAATCATGCAAGTAAATTTAAAAACATTTCATCATACATGTTAAACAAGATAAGCCGGTAATAGTGATATATATAGATAGAAGTGTGTCAAAAAATATATACATCGTCTTCGATCATAGGTTTAAAACACCTTATGATCGGCAAAATGATAGTACAAAAAGTCAAAAATGTCACATGTGACTACAAAAGTGACTAGTCAATCACTGGTGGTGCTCTCTGTACGACACCACTGCGCGGGCTACCTTACGCAAAAATCTCCTAAACGGTCCAGGGACCGCGACTACGAAGCGCTGAAGCCTGATAGGAATGTCGTCCATAGTAGTCTCAGGTATATCTGCCGTGAGACGCTCTAGATCATGCTCCAACTCAGCTAGTACTTCTGCTGCCGCGTCCTGTGGGGCCGGTGCCGGTGCAGCTGGATGTCGTCTATCATAAGGCCGGAGATTGGCTGGACGCTGTGGACCAACATCTGCATTTTGAAAATTTTACTATTAGTTTGAGACGATATATATGAAAAATAAAAAATACATAACTAGAAAACTTGTGAAAATAAAAGTACCTCTGTCGTCCCATTGTTCTCCCTGTGGAAGAACCATGTCCGGATCACCTCTGAAATCCATTCCGGCATATGGAAAGTCTTGTATCACAAAAAGCTGGCCCTCTAACCAGTCAAAGTAACTGTCTGAGAATCGAACCACTGCCGCGCCCTCGTCAGGATGCCGGGCCATCACCGCAACCCATCGAATCAGCTTTGGCTGCCGAGGACCCAAGATCATCAACAGTGAGTTGCTGAGGGATCAGCATTGGAACTCTCTCCAAGGCAAAGCTCACGACTATAGGCCCATATCCAAAAGTCTTTAGTCGTCCGTTCTTTGCCTTGGTCAGTTGGCTCTTCATATGAGCCGACACAGCTTCACACCAGTTGAAGATGGTGCCTTGGTAACAGTCAATTGCCATCCGCATTTGGGATCCGGAAGCAATGTGTAAAGCGGCCGCGCCGCAAATTCTGGTGACCGTGAACGCAATGACTTTGAGTTCCGGCAGAGCGATGTGTTTTATCTCTACGCCTTTTTTATGGCGAGTCCCAGGTCTGCACCACTCCTCGCGGAGATCATCAAGGGATTGGCCACCCGGCCTGGTCCCCGCAAGATTGAGTTGCTCACCTCTGTTTGGCAAGCCAGTAAGAAAGTATACATCCGAGGGCTCTATCTCGAGCTGGTGCCCTCCTATGTAAAAGCATTGATCTTGAACGTTCCATCGCTCAACCAGCCATTCCAAGAATCTTACCTGGCCCCTCATGCCCGGTATGGTCCAATATTTGTACAATCCGCATGTTCTTAAGGCATCCAGAGAGGGTTGGTGGTTTATTGCAGCTTCATCTTCCTCTACGTGCTCTCTCTCTCTCCAGTCTAACATGATTAATGCCCTGCATATCAAAAAAGACAATTAGAAATTGATTTGAAGAAATTTGGTGGTTTTTTGAGAGAGTTGGGGTTTTGAAATGCGCATTCTCGGAGGACGCACCCCGGCTTTGTAGCACAGGGCGTCCGGACGCAGCTGGCCTGAAGGCGGGCTGCGTCCCCCGACCATTTTCCCGTGTGAGAAAAAGTCGGGGGACGCAGGTCACCCGAAGGGCACCTGCGTCCGCCGAGAGGCGCATTTTGAACCCAAAACCCCCCCAAAAAATGAAACAGAGACCTAAAACTTAATTCTAAACGGATAGAAATGCAGAGTAGGATGTGTAAAATACCTGGTGAAGCGGCGTTCGATTCCGACGGTCAGATTTTCCGCAGCGACCACGGGAAGTTTCTTGTCAAAAGCTCCTTTTTCAACCTCAAAGTGAAACGGTAAAAATGACATGGTAAAAGGTCTTTTTATAGGTTTTTTGGATGAATTAGTTCATTTTTTACCATGAAAAGATGTTTTTCAATGTATTTTTGCCTATTTTAAACAGGTATGAGTAATGTGTCGCTTTTGTGCAGGACAAAGGGATTTCGAGGGAAATTGTAATTTTCACAAACAAAAATATCAGAGTCATCTTTTAAGCCCTTTTCTGACTCCTAAAACATGAAAAGATCGCCGAGTGTTTCTTTTTCACTCGTTAAAACGGAATTAAAAGACGGTCCCCTTTTAGCTCTTTTCTGACCGTAAAATCAGGAAAAGATTGCCGGGTTTTTGTCGTTTCAAACTCGATAAGGAAATAAAACGACGTGTCTTTGATCGCTTTTTACTTTTCAGGTCAACGACACTATTATGAAAGTACTCCTTGGTCGCAAGATCAAGCGGTTCCCCCAGGTATTATTTTATACTTTTTCGGGCTTGAGGGACACAAATATACGAAAAAGTTCAACGTGGAGTTTCCTTAAGTTTTTCAGACTCTCTAAAATTGAAAAACGCCGAGTTTCTCCTATACTGGGCTCGTTAAACTTTTACAGTAAAGGACCTGTTCAATTACAAACAGGAACGAACCACTCCTTCCTAGGGTTCGAATTTAAACTAGGTTGGACTCGTCCGAAGGATGAGCTTATAATCAAGCATATGTTATCCTCCTCAAGCTTGTTAAAAATAAAGAGGTACTTGCCAGAAATGGTGGGGGAAAAGAGAGAAGAATGAACCTATTTGTCACCTTTTGTCTCAAAAGAAACTTTATTACCACTCTTGAACACGACACTTTTCATTCACCTGGGTTGGGAAATCTTTTACCTCACAGTTGACCAAATCACTTTGAAAATCTTTAACCGGGTTCAGGGATTAACTTTGAGTTATTCGTCACCAAACCATCTGTTGTGTCGTTATGTGTTCAAGAGGTCTGCAAGCAAAACTTTCATCTGCAAAATACTTGTCATCCATTTGACCATCCCTGAGTCAGTCCTTACAGCAACATTTCTTCAACTTGAACAATGATTTCGTGTTGCAGGCTTGCCTGCAACGGGTCGCTTTCTATCGACATCGACACATTATCTAGAAAGATGACTTAGGAATCGACAGTACCTTGAAGTCTGCATGCATCAATGGCAGGTTTCTCGCCTTTGACGTCAGTTTACATCATTGACTTTCGATCAAAGGATTCCGTGAAGTGTTCGACATCAAAACATCTATTCACATTTCACGGGTTGTGCTTGGTACTTTGAGAACCATTGACATTACTGGTGGTCTCTCTCACGCTTGTTAACAGTTTACATCATCGACTGGTAATCAAGTGGTTTCTAACATGTTCGACATCAAATCATTTAATCACATGCTAGAATCGTACCAATTCGGGAAGTAGAAGTGAAGACCCTGGATCTAGTTTCTACCATCCAGGCTGCGAGGAGTTTTGTATTCATTATCTATGTAGACTAATCATAAACAGATGGCTGCGTCCATACTGTGTCTACAAAAGTCTATAAAAATGATGTACTGCAAGATCATTCCTGTATCAGAATAGTTAGTCCATTAGTTAAAGTTTTGAATCTGAGTATGGGAATGCCTACCTCAGTGATGATATAATCTTATCCATGTATTTTGTGTTGAAAATTGCAGGTTCCAACCAGGCCATCCACAAGTCAATCCTTGAAATGATAAAGCGCTTCACCCTTCCTAGAATTACAAAACCCAATCTATTCCAGGCTTCGCACTTTAGGGGGCAATCTGTTACACTAAAAAATGTCACCTTGACTACTTACAGTTAGTATGGCTCAAATCAACAGTCATGCTACCCTCTTAGGCAAGTCTTATGCCTCTGTTATCCATCTCAAACTCAAAGAAGAGAGAAAGTCTTGTAAAAACTATGTTTATCTCTGGGGTCGCAGGTTCTCTCTAGCCTTACCTGCGGGGACGCTGACCATGTTCACAAAAGCTGCGTCCATGGACGCTCTGTATGTTAAAGGACAGGTGCGTCCTTCTGTAAAAGGCAAAATGCGCGAGTTTTATCTTGAAAAAGTTACTTGTGGTTACTTCTAGAACATTCTAGAGGTCGGTTTGATGAAATGGATGCGCCTCCAGTTGGTTCATGTATCTCTATTAAGAGGGAACTTATCCCATCAATAAGGGAGCTATCCCACCCATAGAGGGGGATGATCCCATTGATAGTGGACCTGAATAACCTCTTTACAGCACTATAAATAAAGGCATTGAGCCAGAAGGAGGAGAGGTTGGAGCTATACATTTTCTTTGGGTAAATGCTGCAGGATTTAGGTCTTCCATTAGAACCTTTGTGAGGAGAGATTGTCTTTACTTGATTCTACTTGGAAGTGGGTGAGCTTTGTCAAAGTAGAGGAAAACTTGATGGACCCTGGGAGGAACTTGCACAACACCAAGGCCAGGTTGTAAGAGTTTCTTTGTTTCGTTATTAATACAAACTGGTTTATTTTTCTCAATAGCTTGTGTTAATGAGTTATTTCATGTGTTCCTTGGTCTGCATGTTGAATATATGTTTTATTATATGAAATGCAAGTGCTTGGTAATTGTTTGATTGTTTGTGGTTGCAGGAATTGACTTGAAGGAAGAGCTCATCCGGATTGGCAAGGACGGACTACAACAACAGCGTTTTGGAATAAGGTAAGCCTAAACACTTGTACTTTTCATGTTGTAAAAGGTAGATTTAGAGAAAGATCACTCCATTTTGTCTTGTTTGTCGCTAGCGAGTTTAGACTCCTAGGGAGGTCAGTTGTGTCAGCCCAAATGACTTTTTCCGCCACGACACCAAGTTTGACTTGGAACGCGCAAAGGAGACGTTTATGGAAGCTAAGAAGAGCTTTGCAGAAGCCTCCACTTTAGGTAGTAAGGACCAACCACAGCTGGAATTGGATCCTTCCATGCTTACTACCTTTCTGGAGACCTGCATGAAGTTTTTGCGCGACAATAAGGTAGTTAAGGGATTACAAGAATTGATCACTCGGTGCGTGGGATCGAGAGAGCCGCACATAATTCGGAAGATGGGAAAGCATGCTTTGCGCACAGGGAGGGAGATGAGATTGATAGCACAGATTGGTGAATACTAAATGGATTAGGTTATCCTAGACTTGAGGTCGGATGCGATTGTATTACCAAAGCAAACCTGGGAATGCATGGGCAGGCCCGCGTTGCAGTGGTCCACTATCCAATTACGAATGGCGAACCAACAGAAGATCGTGCCTATGGGGAGGTTTCAAGGAGTAACGGTCGATATTGAAGGTGCTAGCACACAGATGGACTTTGAGGTAATAGAGATTGTTGATGACAGCAACCCTTACCCTGCGTTGCTAGGAATAAACTGGGCCACGGATATGAATGGGGTCATCAACTTAAAAAAGCGGAAGATGATTTTCGAGAAAAAGTCCCTACGCTTAGTAGTTCTGCTAGACCCAGCCAAAGGAGCGCACTACACTGAACCTGTACGCGACGATGAACTAGATATCATTTACCAGATAATGTCGCAAGACTAGGATCAGGTGAACCCGATAGTGGATGGGAGAATCTCATGGGAGCGCGACAGTTCCTGTACTTCGGATTCATATGATGAAATAGAGAGCTGGAAGAACCGGTTGCATAAAGTAATGACGCTTAGTTGCAATACATTGATAAGATCACTGCGCTATGTGACTACAGAGGTGCGCAACTTACCAATATATGATGGGGTATCCGCGGTAGAAGAATTTCTGGAAGAATTTGAGCATGTGGTGCCTGAGCAACAACAGTTTGATGCATTAACATGGGCGCTGCACACAACACCTGCAGAATGGTGGAAGACATATCAAGGAAGTTTGGGAAGTTGGAGCGACTGTTGTAGGATGATGCACGTACGTTTTGGAAGACCCCAACTAAGGAGGATTGGTGGAAAAGGGCAGAACAGCTTGCAAGCACACCTTTGCCAATGGGTACAGACGTATACCGAACAGACTGTTCCAGTGTGCAGTAGTATTACAATAGCAGGCCCAAACAGGGTGCATTGGCGGAAGAAAAGGATCGCACTACCAAGTGTGAGGAGGGAAGTGTTCGCCAAGGTACGCGAAGTCATGAATAGGGGATAGAGGATACAATGTACAAAAGGGGACCTACACGTCCCAATGGTCAGATGGGCATATATGGTGCTATGCAAGAACCTGGCCGTGAAGTCGAG
Organism: Pinus tabuliformis; assembly: GCA_031772625.1. NCBI lineage: Eukaryota > Viridiplantae > Streptophyta > Pinopsida > Pinales > Pinaceae > Pinus > Pinus tabuliformis. The sequence continues at coordinate 463,607,989 of CM062806.1, read as the reverse complement.
TCCGAGGCTGCAGAATGGTATAAGAACTGAGGTCCCTAAAGAACCTCCGCAGAAGGCCATGGATGTAGCAATGCCGGTGAAGAGAACAACGCACGAAGTCCGGACTGAAGAACTCACAAGACCGCGTGAAGAGGAGTATGAAGGGATTCAGGAAGCCATTCGGCAAGGGAATGCGCAACTTCGCGAACTGGAAAGAAACAGGGTACTACTGAGAACGAAGAATATGATGCTAGACGCGGAGATTAAACAACTGGAAAAGGAACTAAAGGAAGACTTTCTGAACAAAAAACCTAGAAAGTTGCAGCCGGATATGCGCAAACCTAAGGATGGATTGGAGGAGTATGACCGCGAGCTAGTTGGTCGAATGCCATGGTTAAGGCCGCACCTCACTCTCGAGGGAAATCAGGAGAGCGCATCGCATCCAGCAACGCGCGTAGCAGTGACAATAGAGACCGTGTCACGGGTTGTTCACCAAGACATGACAGCGGTGCACCAAGGGGGTGCGACCACCTGACTAGCCGAAGAGGAGACAATCTCACTACTCTAGATAGTTGAAAGAGAGTGCAGGACTATAAAACAGTCTGTTAGGGAGTTGCGCAACAACAGGGGTGCGCGTAGGGTCGGTATGTCACAAGGGTCACGGTCACGCAGAAGGGGCTACGCTACTGCATGGATAAATAAGGAAGTGACCGTTGGTGTCACTGTTCATGACAAGATGTCCGAGTTAAGGTGAAAAGGAGTGGGTGGTGGGAAATTAAGATACGAATTAAGAGCCAGATTCGGAACACTCTACCGTAAATCTCGCATTAATGACCCGAATAAGGGGGGAATGGTCGAATTTGAATTTCAACAGGCCTATAAATCACAACTAGTCATCCACCAAACAAATCGTGGCTTCTTGAGAATTAAGTTATTGCGCTATCCAATAGGTATGAACCCGTCGAACTTAAATGCTTTGAGAGTAGGCCCAGTGTTTGCAACATTGCCAAAAGAGACGCAGGGCCTACGGGACAGCGTAATATCGACAGCCAAGGACACCGCACTGACCCCAACACCAACGATGGGAGATGTACCGGAAATTCCCAGAAAAGTAGCAAGACCAGTCTAGATGTCGCTACGAAACCTGTGGTCTAGTAAGCGATCTATGAAAGACAAGGGCAAGATGGTGATTCTTGAGACAAAAGACGGAATTTCGTTTAAAAGTTCGTCTCTAGGCTATGTGCTCACGACGAAACTTTAACATTGGGACCTCGCGGACAGCAAAAACTCTCTTGCAAAAATGCAACACAAGCTTCAACAGACATTGAGTGTAATATACCTAGGGGGGATAATATGGCGTACAAAGGGAGGTACCCAAGGGAATAATGTAATAATGGGATGGGCCATAGTAATAAATAAGGTGGTTAACCCATATCATGTAAGGGACCACAAGTAGTTAGTAATAATGTAATGGGCCCATGGTATTAGATAGATGGTATTGAGGGAACCATGGTATTGACCCATGGTATTGTATGTATGAGGCCTATATTGAGGCTAGAGACTCCACATTGAGGGATGTGAAGGATTATTGTATGAACCGACATATGGCTTGTGGAGTGTTCTCCTTCCTTAAGGAGTGAATGTATGGTGTTGGCCTACCTTAAGGGTTTGATAAATAAAGAAGCATTTCTATCTATATTCAAATCTTGTTATTTTTGGTGATTATTTGCAGTTATTGGGTATATTGGTATATTTTCATATATTTTTAGATCAGATCTATAAAATTGAGTATACTGAACCAGAGATCGCAAGCTTGTTGCTCTTGCACACAAATTTCACGCATTTGACATCTTAGCTAGAGCTAAAATCCTATGAGTGGTCGCTTTTTGTTACCCCAGTAGAGCAGAATGAGCATCATCAGTTAAGCGAATTAGTAGGGGCAATGAAGCAGGAGCTTGAAGAAGCGTTGCAGGAGGCAATGATGGAGCAACAGATTGTAGTGCGTCACTCACAGGGATGGCGGACCGCGAAGCCTTGGTAGTGCGACTCGCCACACCGACAGGGTGACTCGAGGGCGAGTCACGATGTTTGTGTTGGGGGCTTGTTGGGCAGCGGATCCCCCGTGTAATGGTTTTGGGGCTTAAAGCCCACAATTTTAGGTAATGGTATTGTAAAGGCTTCACGAAGTGCACAGAGCACGAATTGTAATGAGTCAAGTCAAAGGATTTTCCGCCCTAAATAATTGTAAATTTAATATAGAGTGTGTCGGCCTACCCATGGTATGCGGACCATGGGATTGTATAAATAGAGTGAGGCTCTAAGGGTAGAAGTCAATTTTTTGGAATGGGAAGAAAGTTCTTAAATAATGAAATAGCTCTGAGTCTGTAAGTCCAAGTCTTGGGTTAGAGTAAAGGGTAGAGGCTCTGCAGCTGAGTGCGCAGAGGCCTAGTAGAGTCCGCAGCTGAGTGCGCGGACCCCTGTAGCTATGTGTACAGGAAGAAGTCGAGTCTGTATTGGATCCAGCTTTGAAGAGAATAATAATAAAGATCTGTTGATGGTTATATTGTGCCTTTGATTCATAGATATGATATTGAATGTTATGTGTTAATGTACTTGTTTTTCTATCTGCGCACACTTGTATGTACGTTTATGATTACAAATCTGCTTAATAACTAATCACTGAACCATAAATAAGAAAGAATTGGATAATTAACCTAGATTGCGCTGGGTACGCTCGATCCAGTGAGCGCGAAGGCTGGATCAGACCCCTATCTTCCACATCCAGACATCCCAAGGGTGCGAAACCTAGTTCCAGCACCCTCCCATACTACCTCAGGTGAGACCTCAGTCTGCGCTCCGTAGACTATTGTCGAAAGGACCAGTAGTACCAAGATTTACTTGGCTAAACTCACTGCTGAACCTAGGTCAGGCCCCTAGTAGCCAACAACTACTCCCCCTAGACACTAGTTGTGTCTCAACAAGCAACAACAACCATAATAATCTACATAGTGTGGGTAGCAGCATACCATCATATAAATCAAAAAGATCAGATTTGAATGCACCAACAGACAATGCTCCTCATGGCAGCATGACACCAAACAATAGAAATAGTGTCTCTCTCTCTCTCTCCTGAAGCAATAGTATCAATATCAAGGCCCAAATAGCAGCATTATATTGTGACTCTCAACATAAACAACATATCATAAGAAGCAACAAAAAAAATAATAAACGACTCCATGATCACTACTCTCAACCAGTAGCAACAACATAGCATGACCATTAGAAGCATCAATCTAATATGAGCAGGAACACATCATAAGCATCAATGGTAGAAACATCACTCAATTCAACAGCATGAGCTACATCATTCTCACTCTCTACCAAGGCAATTAAAACATGAGCATCATCTCTCCATAAACATCACCAACATTAGAAACAAAACCACTGATCACCACCATAAAGCAAGACTACACTACATCCATAACACAGTGTAGATAATGGAAACAACATCCTCCCATGCAACAACATATCATAACCGACAATAATAGTAGCAAGGCATATGATGACCATCATCAGCAATACAGTGTGAGCTGTTAACAACACACAATATCCTCCATTTGACAAGTAGGAGGCTACTCCAAAAGAACCAAGGACTATGACTTAGAAATATTGCAATGAAAGTACATGGCTTCATAATCGTGCTACATGGCTACAAAAATGAGATACTGTGATAATGCTTCATCAAAACTGAAATATGACTCCTCAAATGTACATGAACATCACTCATATGACCCTACCAATGACCCAAGAGTGATACATATTGTTACATGGATACAAAATAATTATGAAATCCCATAAATCACTGCAAAACATAGCATATACCAGCTGATATAAGGATGAAATAAATCTCATGATTCTCTCTCTCAAGACAATCTTGACTCATGAATATACATACAATCCATTTCATGGATCACTCAATCAACACTATGAAGATAAGAAGTGACAATACAAGGCTTTGATCCATGACAAAAAATGAATAACTGCATGCCAAAAAGAATGTGCACAACTCTCTCCTAAGATTTGCCAGAACATGTCCCAAACTAGCAATCTGCAACACAAAAAGTTAGCAGCCCCAACAACACAAGCTCTCATGAATGAATTGTAGCAACAATGATCCATGAATATGTAGCAATAAGTAGAAATACACTATTGGCCATCCATATGAATCAATCAACACTATAACCTCCAGATGAATATCAAGCAACAACATGCCTCTAATCATCAAGGAACTACCATATGACACAACATGTATATGCCATCAAAAAAACTATAAATATGCAATACAAACTTCATCCATGCTCTCTTGATGTCATATGTGCACAAACAAGCACAATTCTTGTCATCATCAAGAAACATATGTGATAGTCTACAATGTGAGATCCTTATGACAATATGGTATGCAAATAGGATGCATGGCCTCATGATAATGCAATGTAAGATATATGATTCATGTGAATACACATGCAATGGAATCTCATCCATGCTACAACTATACTGAATGATGTAAAAACTTTCTTCAAACAACTCACATAAATCGACCAACAACTTCCTAGTACACATGCATGTATCATTGATTCATCCTCATGTAAAAAATGACTCTCTAATGAAATACAAGGGTGGGGGTTTCAATGAGAGTAACATAATTCCCGCATACTATCACCAATTTTCCATAAAATACATAGCATCCTGCATGGCATAAGTGTCATATATGCAAAACATAAAGCCATATCAAACTCCCCCTAGACATATGACATATTTCCATCAACAGCTATTGCTTGTTGCTTGTAATTTTTTTAGTGTGCATAACATGGGAACATTATCTTCTCATAACATGGTTCCAACTATCAACAATCATGAGACAAAAGGCTAAAATGAAAAATAATGCATCCACTTGTTGGCATTATGATGTATGTGTTGTACTTGATGGTAACCCACTTGTAGCAGAAAAACTCACTTGTATATGGAAACTAGATGAAGAGATATCAGATGTGACAGAATGTATGACAGTAGTCGGTGAAGATGAATGTATGACAGTAGTGTCTAAAAAATGTGATGAAATCCAGGACAACTTCAAGGAATCAGTTCAGAAGGCAACTCACTCAGATGAAAGATCACAGTATAAGAAGGTAAACAGCAAAGAATTACATATCAGTCTTCACATAATGAAGAAAGAGAGGTATACGCAGGTTCACCATTGACCAAGCTGCGTATACATGCAGGTTCACTATATACAAGTCGCATATACGTACACATGCACTTTCACGGAAGGAAAAGCGTGTATACCTTGGAAAACTAAATTATTGGTCCAAGGTATTGACCCCAGGTATTGGGTCCAACGTATTGGTCCTAAGTGGTTTTGGTCCATGGTATTGAGAAAGGTCTAAAACTATAAAAGGAGGAGAAGATCATTAGGCCAATGTGTGCAAGTATCGAATATCTCATGAAGTGTGAGATCTAGTATGAAAGTTATTGGGTTATGGTGCATTGCTGGATCTGAACCAAGGAAGAACCTTAGCAGATGATGAGGAACTAGATCCAATGATGGATCGGGATCTTAAGGCATAAAATGAACTATCATTATGTGTTTTTTCTCATGAATATTCTAGATCTGAATACTGACACATATATTATTATGTAAATGATATGATCTGGGTATGACTAAAGTCTGGAATAGTTGTAATGTTTAAATCATCATTTACAGATCTGTACTCAGGTTCACTTTAGAATAGGGGTGTATACACACTGGTTATGCATATCAAAGTAGTGTATATGCAGGTTCGCTTTGAGGAAAGTGTGTATGCACGCAGGTTCGACACATGGAAGTAGTGTATACCTTATAAAATATGTTTTGGTTGCTTCTGTTTGCTGTTGCAGTGTTTTGGCTTGGGTTCTAGTTACTGTATTCTGGTGTCAGCACTCTGAAAGATCTGATTGATGGTTTGTTAGAGTGATTGATTGATTCGGTTGTGATTGATTCAAAAGGAGATTGGTTGATGCAGATATATTTGATGATTGAATGATTTTGTTAATGGATCCAGTCTGAAAATTTATGAAACATGGTCCCTGGAAGAAAAGAGAAGGTTGTAGCCTTCTGTAGGCCAGAACGTACGTACTAGTAAACATATCAGCTAGTACAAGAGCTAGGGGGTTGTAGCTCCCTTCCAGTAGAAGTTGGAGAACAAGAAAAGGTTGTAGCCTCTGCAGGTAGAAGCCTGCGTATTGGTATAAGACTGCACCAGTACAAAAATTGTAAACAAAATATTCTTATTATTAAAAGAAGACAGAGACGATTGCAGCAGGTGGTTTTCACCCACATTGGGTTTCCACCTTATATCTTGGTGTTCATGTGTGTTCCTTATGTGTGATGATCTATTCTATTTCTTACTGCACCTGGTTACTGTTTATATGGTTAATGAATTTTTGATGCACTGATTGAAGATCCACATATGATGAATTACCTGAATCATAAGTTTGTTGGATATACGCTAGTTGCATAAAACACAGTTGCGTGTACACGCGAGTTCCCTTAACTGAAGTAGCGTATATGAATTTGATTATGGAAATGAAAAATTATTGATTAGATAATACTGATTCACCCCCCCCCCCCTCCCAGTATTATTTCCAACAATTGGTATCAGAGCAAGTCCTTCAGAAGAAGCTTGATCGCTTGAAGGAAGATCCATCATCATGAGTAATCAAGAAAGCGAGGGATCCATCAGACCACCAATCTTTGATGGGAGCAACTTTGTTTATTGGAAGGTAAGAACCACAAACTATCTTTAATCTCTTGGAAAATATGTCTTGGAAATTGTGGAAGGAGGATATACATTTCCATCAGCTATTCCTACAGATACAGCAGGTAAAAAGCAATATGAAAAAATGCCAAGGCTGTCAATACATTATTGGGAAGTTTGTCACAATCAAAGTTTGTCACAATCAAAGTTTGTCACAATCAAAGTTTGTCAAAGTTATGCAGCTCAAATCAGCCAAAGAAATATGGGACAAAATTGTTCTAAGCTACGAAGGAGACTCTCAGGTAAAACGTGCTAAACTGCAAACTCTCATAATTCAATATGAAACTCTCAAGATGCATAATGATGAAAGTAAAACTAGTTAATTCTTATGTATAGATGAGATTGTTAATTGCATGAAGAATCTAGGTGAAGAGATAAAGGAAGTTACCTTAGTTGAAAAAGTTTTAAGATCCTTATCTGCTAAATTTTAATCAAAAGTATCTGCCATAGAAGAAAAGCAGGATCTACAGACTATTACTATGACACAGCTTCCCGGAATCTTAACTGCCTTTGAGATGAGAAAAGTAGGTCCATCAGATATGAGAGAAGCCGCATTTAAAGCTTCAGCAAAAGGAAAAGAAGAACTCAATGAATCGGGACATATTTCAGAAGAAGAAGAGGAAGCAAGCTTTGTCAAGAAGCTTCAACGGGGTTCCGGAAGATTCAGAGTTAAACTACCCTTCAAATGTTTTGCCTGTGGTAGAGTCGGTAATTATGTTGCCAAATGTCCTCATAAAGATAAATATGATAAAGGAAAGGAATCTGCAAAATGGAATAGAAAACAAAGTGTAAGTAAAAAGAGCTACTATACTAATGAAGATAGCAATGTTTTATCAAATAGTGATGAAGATGAAAATAGTAATGATTATAGACTTCTGATGGCTTATGAAGATGATGATTTTTTGGATGCTTTAGATGAAGATGACCTTTATTAAGAAATCTCTAAACTCAAAATCTGTTTAGAAGAAAAGAATATGATTATAGATACCTTGACATATCAACTTTCTGAAAGAGAAAAACACAACAAAAAGCTAGAATGTGAAATTGTGGGTCTAAGAAAGGATCTTGAGAAAACAAAAGCTCTCAATCTTAGATTTGCTAAAGGATCAAAAACCTTAAATGAAATTATCAAAGTGCAGCGCTTTCCTTTGATAAAGATAGGTCTTCGTTATACTGAAGAAACATCTCAATCACAGAAGTCGTCAACCTCCACTAAAATCTATCTTGATGCAGCAAAGAGCAGTGAACAGTTCGACAATCATCAGCAAAGGCATAAAGCAGATCACCAGGTGAATCAGGCTCAATTTACTTCAAGGATGAACAAAAGCCACAATCAACCTCAGGTAAATCGTACTCAATTTTCTTCAAAGAATATCAATAGAAACTACAATCAATAGGTCAGTAGATTTGATAATTGCAGGAACTTCTTTAATGGTCAATGTTTCTCATGTCATAATTTTGGACACAAAGCTGCTCAATGTGTTGCTTACAAAACTATCATGACTAGAGAAGCACGAAATCAAAGGAATGTGACAGGGATCAAGAAAAGTTCCTATAATAACTTTTCTCTTCTTGAAAATGAAATAGAATGCTCAATCTGTAACAACTTTGGCCATGAAGAATCTGAATGCAGGAGTAAATTTCGGAAAATAGCTCAAAAGGAGAAAACTCCATTAAATCCCAAAATATGGAGAAAGAAAGAACCACAAACAGAAAGATGTGGTATAGCCTTGTATGCAGAAGGACAAGAAAACTAGTGGTACATCAACAGTGGATGCTCAAAACACATGACAAGTGACAGAGAAAAACTACACTCATATAATGCCTTAGAAAAGGAAAAGAGTGTCTCATTTGGAAATGACACTCCAGCTGTCATAAAAGGTAAAAGCTCTATTTTCTTGAAAGAAAAAGTTAAAGCTGGGAATGTTATGTATGTAGATGGCTTAAAGCATAATCTGTTGAGTGTGAGTCAAATGTGTGATCAAGGAAATGAAGTAGTGTTTCGATAAAATGGATGTGTTGTTCATGAGCTTGATACAGGAGAAACAATGATTAAAGGGACAAGAACTCCAAACAACCTGTACATACTCAAGGGAGGACAACAACAGTGCTATCTAAGCAAAAATGATGAAAACTGGCTATGGCACAGAAGATTGGGACATCTAAGCTTTTCTCAAATAAGAAAAGCATGCAGATTCCAGGCTGTTCATGATCTTCCAGATATCAACATTCCTGAAAATACTATATGCAAATAATGTCAATTCGGTAAGAAAACCAGATCTCAATTCATCGAAAAGGAAGGGTCAGCTAGTAAGCCTCTTGAATTTGTTCATACTGATTTATGTGGTCCATCAAGGAAAAAGTCACCTCGTGGAGAAGAATACTTTATATTGTTCATTGATGATTTTTCCAGAATGTGTTGGATAGGTCTTCTAAAGCATAAAAATGAAGCATTTGAAAAGTTCAAAGCCTTCAAATCTTTGGTTGAAAATGAATCAGATCGCAAAATCAAATGCCTCAGATTTGATCGAGGAGGGGAATTTACCTCAAATGAATTCTTTGACTTTTGTGAACAACATGGAATAAAAAGGTAGTTCTCCACTGCAAGGACTCCTCAACAAAATGGAGTAGTAGAAAGGATGAACATAACTATTCAACAAATGGCTCGTGCTATGTTAGATGAATCTGGAACTCTTGCAACCATTTGGGGTGAAGCTGCATTCGCCGCCATCACTATTCTCAACCAAGCAAATGTTCAGGTAAACATCACTCAAACTCCACATGAACTTTGGTATGGTAAGACTCCTACTGTAAAATACTTCAAAGTTTTTGGAAGCAAATGTTACATCAAAAGGACTGATGAAAAACTTGGTAAGTTTGAACCCAGAGTAGATGAAGGTATTCTTCTTGGCTACTCTTCTCGAAGTAAAGGATATAAATGTTACAATAAAAGACTTGGAAAAATTATTGAAAGTGTTGATGTTGTTGTTGATGAAGCATGCAAAAATCCAAAACAGATAAAAACCAAAGATTATGACAATGAAGAAGATGAGGATCATTTTCCTATATCAAATCACACTGATTCTGAAGAAGAAACCAATGAAGCACCAGAAGAAGATATAACGATAGAAGAAATGACTCCGTCCAGTTATGTTTAGAAAAATCATCTAGAAGCTAAAATTTAGGGAGAAAAAGGGGCAGGTGTGCAGACTAGAAGAACCATTGCCGAAGCTTCAAGCTATCTAGCATTACTATCTTCCATTGAACCTCAAAATGTAAATGAAGCATTCAGAGATGAATGCTGGGTCAAGGCCATGAATGAAGAACTTGAGCAAATTGAAAATAATAATACTTGGGAATTAGTTCTTAGACCTCATGATAAGAATATCATAGGAACTAAATGGATATTCAAAAACAAGCTGAACGAAAATGGAGAAGTTATTAGAAACAAGGCTAGACTTGTTTGTAAAGGATATGCTCAACAAGAAGGTATAGATTTTGAAGAAACTTTTTCACCTGTTGCTAGACTTGAAGCCATCGTAATGTTTCTTGCTCTTTCTAGTTTTCAGAAATTCAAAGTATACCAATTGGATGTAAAATATGCCTTTCTTAATGGAGACTTAGAAGAAGAAGTCTATATTGAACAACTAAAAGGATTCATTCTTGGAAATGATGAAAAACTTGTATGCAAACTCAGAAAAGCTCTCTATGGTCTAAAGAAGGCTCCAAGGGCATGGAATTACCGTCTTGACAAATATCTCCACCAACAGGGTTTTTCAAAGGGGTCAGTAGATAGCAATCTATATACAAAGATGGACACTGATAAATTGCTAATAATTGTTGTGTATGTTGATGATATCATTTTTGGTAGCAATGAAGAATCCATGAGTTAGAATTTTGCTTCAGTAATGCAACAAGAATTTGAAATGTCCTTGCTTGGTGAGCTTACCTACTTTCTTGGTCTACAAGTTCAGCAAAATAAAGATGGTATTTTTCTCTCACAAACCAAATATCTCAAACAGATCCTGAAAAAGTATGGCATGGAAGATTCTAAACCAGTATGTACTCCAATGGTAATAGGATGTAGTCTCAGCTCAAATGATGAATCAGCAGTGGTACATCAACCAACTTACAGATCCATGATTAGCAGTCTTCTTTATCTAATAGGTACCCAACTAGACATCATGCATGCAGTGGGAATAGTTGGAAGATTCCAAGAAAATCCAAAGGAATCACACCTTCAGGCAGTCAAAAGAATTTTCAAATATCTTCAAGGAACACAAAACTTTGGTTTATGGTATCCTAGAGATACAGATCTTACACTTCATGCATATACAGATGCAGATTGGGTAGGAAGTGTTGATGACAAAAAAAGCACTAGTGGTGGTGCATTCTATATGGGTTCCAGGTTGGTGTCTTGGTTCAGCAAGAAACAAAGTTCAATTGCATTATCTACAGCTGAAGTAGAATACGTGGTTGCTGCATCTTGTTGCACACAATTACTTTGGATGATGCAAACCTTGCAAGATATTTAGATCACATGTACTCCACCCATCTCCATTCTATGTGATAATACAAGTGCCATCAGTATTTCAAAGAATCCATTCATGCACTCCAAGACCAAGCACATACCCATCAAATATCATTTCCTACATGAACAAGTGCTTGAACAAAAGGTCAAATTGGAGTATGTTCCCTCCAAAGAATAGGTTGCTGATATATTCACTAAACCACTGCCCAGAGAGACATTTGAATATCTCAAACAAAAGCTAGGAGTAGTTTCTGCATCATCCTGTTGTTAAATCATATTTTTCAGAGAAAGGTGGTTATACGTGAGTTTCATGAAGTATAGTCGCGTACATACACGTGTTTCTGTGGACACAGTCACATATATGTTGGTTTGAAGAAAAGCAATGGGAGAGACTCAGGAAAAAAGGGGGCCTTCTATGGTTCTGTCAATTATCTGCTCTGTTTGATGATGATGCTTTGATATCTCTTACTGACACATGCAATGATCAGATCTGACAGTAAACAGGTGGAACAGGTTTAGGGGGAGAACATGGTTGATGATATTTTGGGAACTAATGATGGACATGTACAGGTTGCTGGTCTGGATGCTGTTGACAGATGCTGTTGATGACTTTCATGGTCTTGTTTAAGACATTTGGTCTCTGTTATATATGTCATGTATGTCTTTTAATGTAATGGTCATGAAAAGACCTATTGTGTAACCCCACTATGCATGGGCTTGATGATGTAATGGTTCTTGTTTTTGACATGTATAAACAATTGAAATATCCCCACTTGGTTGGGTGGACGAGCCAAATTTGGTATATCCCCACTTGGTTGGGAAATGGATGTATGTATGAATCTTTGGTGATAGGAAGGTCATTTATGATGTATGTATAGAGTCATGTTCTTCTTTCAGAACATTTTTTTTGCAGACTTTGCTTATGCTCAGGGGGAGCATGGACTCGATCATGGGAGCTAAATCAACACATTTTAGCATATCAGCGAATTCAGCATGCACTTAGGGGGAGAATGACCCTTTGACCTTGATGTCAAAGGGGGGGAGTGACTTGGTATGGTTGTTTCCATCAATTCCAAAGGGGGAGATTGTTGGCATTATGATGTATGTGTTGTACTTGATGGCAACCCACTTGTAGCAGAACAACTCACTTGTATATGTAAACTAGATGAAGAGATATCATATGTGACAGAATGTATGATAGTAGTAGATGAAGATGAATGTATGACAGTATTGTTTACAAAATGTGATGAAATGCAGGATAGCTTCAAGGAATTAGTTCAGAAGGCTCAGATGAAAGATCACAGTATAAGCAGGTAAACAACAAATAATTACAGATCAGTCTTCACAGAATGAAGAAAGAGAGGTATACTCAGGTTCACCATTGACCAAGCTGTGTATACACGCAGGTTCACTATATACAAGTCGCGTATACATACACACGCACTTTCACGGAAGGAAAAGCATGTCTACCTTGGAAAACTAAATTATTGGTGCAAGGTATCTGGTCCAATGTATTGACCCCAGGTATTGGGTCCAAGGTATTGGTCCTAAGTGGTTTTGGTCCATGGTATTGAGAAAGGCCTAAAACTATAAAAGGAGGAGAAGATCATTAGGCCAATGTGTGCAAGTATCGAATATCTGATGAAGTGAGAGATCTAGTGTGCAAGTTATTGTGTTATGGTGCATTGCTGGATCTGAACCAAGGAAGAACCTTAGCAGATGATGAGGAACTAGATACAATGATGGATGGATATTAAGGCGTAAAATGAACTATCATTATGTGTTTTTTCTCATGAATATTCTAGATCTGAATACTGGCACATATATTATTATGTAAATGATATGATCTGGGTATGACAAAGTCTGGAATAGTTGTAATGTTTAAATAATAATTGACAGATCTGTACGCAGGTTCACTTTAGAACAGGGGTGTATACACGCTAGTTATGCATATCAAAGAAGCGTATACGTAGGTTCAATTTGAGGAAAGCGCGTATGCACGCAAGTTTGACACATGGAAGTAGAATATACATTATAAAATATGTTTTAGTTGCTTCTGTTTGCTGTTGCAGTGTTCTGGCTTGGATTCTGGTTACTGTATTTTGGTGTCAGCATTCTGAAAGATCAGATTGATGGGTTGTCAGAGTGATTGATTGATTCGGTTGTGATTGGTTCAAAAGGAGATTGGTTGACGTAGATATATTTGATGATTGAATGATGTTGTTGATGGATCCAATCTGAAAATTTATGAAACGTGGTCTCTGGAAGAAAAGAGAAGGTTATAGCCTTCTGTAGGCCGGAACCTACGTACTAGTAAACATATCAGCGAGTACAAGAGCTAGGGGGTTGTAGCTTCCTTCTAGTAGAAGTTGGAGAAGGAGAGAAGGTTATAGGCTTCTTCAGGTAGAAGCCTGTGTACTGGTATAAGACTGCACCAATACAAAAATTGTAAGCAAAATATTATTATTATTAAAAGAAGATAGAGACGATTGCAGTAGGTGGTTTTCACCCACATTGGGTTTCCACCTTATATCTTGCTGCTCATGTGTGTTTCTTATGTGTGATGATTTGTTCTGTTTCTTACTACACTTGGTTACTATTTATATGGTTAATGAAGTTTTGATGCATTAATTAAAGATCCACATATGATGAATTACCTGAATCATAAGTTCGTTGGATATACACTAGTTGCATAAAACACAATTGCATGTACACGCGAGTTCCCTTAACTGAAGTAGCGTATATGAATCTGATTATGGAAATGAAAAATTATTGATTAGATAATATTGATTCACCCCCCTCCCCCTCTCTTAGTATTATTTCCAACACCACCTTGTAGAACTCCCCCTGAACTCATGTGCTCTCCTTCTATGCCTCAAATTAATCTTGTGGACATGAAATGAATAGATGCATGAGGCTGAAATTTCCTCCTTCTAATCACATGCACCTATCAAGTTTGGCTTCTCTTAAAGCCATCTCCTATTGTGCACAAGATAAATATCTACTCTCCCTGAGTAGAATATCCTTCTTGAAATGAAAACACTCTTCCTTGATGTCGTTTAAAGAGCTAATTATTTGCAGCTCAACTTTTCTCCTCCATACCTTCTTTGTCTTCAATGGTGGGATTGCTCTTTTTGTTGACTTGAATATGTCATATCTGCAAGATACAACTCTGTGACCATATTTTCCACACTTGAAACAATAATTATCCAAAAAACATTGTTTTCTTGCAAAAAAATTACATTCTCTAGCACGATGACCAAAATGATTGCAAGAAAAACATACCCATAAAATAAATTTGGATACCTTGTGTTTTTCTTTTTTGGACCATGAATGCTTGGCTACTTCCATACCTTCTTAAACTACTGCATGTTGTGATAGTGATCTTCTTTCTTTGCTTCTGCTAGGAATATCTTTTCTTCTTTGGATTCTTTTGATAATGCTACTTCTTGACTTCATTTGTGATAGGCTTGTGATTTTCTACTACATGGTCGTCCTTTTCTTTCTCCTTTTATTTCACAAGGAATGATTCTTTTTCAAAGCCCAAACCAGTTTTAATAAGTGGATATCGTTCGCTGATGAGGATTTCATCCAAAATTTTGGTGCTCTTCTCCAAATTTGGATACTGAGATAGCTGAATATTTGTCTTTTGAAGCTCACATCTCAAGGAGGCTAATTCCTTTTCTAGGCTTGCACAATAGGATTCTCAGTCTTGCAGTTGATTTGACAAATTCTCATTCTTCTTGATGACCTCCTCATGTTGTATTTTTAGATCAATGATTTGCATGTCTTTACTCTCATGGCTACTCTCACTATATTCTTGAGATAAAGTTGGATCTGGTATTGCTATGAGTGTGGAATCATTTTCATCATTCTCTTTCTCTTCAAGAATGCAATGGGATTTTTTGCTAATTTCATAATCTTGAATCCTTTCTTTTCCATACAAACTGTGCAATTTGTCCATGATTTATTTTCTAGACTTGTATTGTCTCACTTTTACTACATCATGATTTGAAAATCCCTTCAAAATGATTTTCTTTGCTTCTTAATTAATCTCATCCTATGTACCACATTCAATTGAGAGAAAACTATCCACATCTAAAGTTAAAAGACATGCTTCAAATTTTACCTTCCAAAGCATGTAATTAGATCCATGTAGCAAAGGAACTCCATTAGCTGCAAATCCTTCCTGGTTATCCATGATCTACCTTCTAGCAGTGAAGCTGCACTAGAATCCGAGCTATGATACCAATTGTTGGATCCAAGATCACTATTGAGGAGGGGGGAGGGGGTGGTGAATTAGTAGTGATAAAAAACACACGATTTTACCATGCTTTCTCCAATATATTAATCCATTCATTTCTTAACAAGTATGCATTATATCTAAAACATGCAACTTCAACTAGATCAACACATGAGAGCCATAATCATAAGAAATAAACATGCACAATGAGACACAAACATCACATCAATATATATTATTATTTTTCAAGAAAACCATTACATAGAGAGTACAATATGGAAAAAATCTGAAATGAACTATTATCTCCATCTCACGACTCTACAGACTCCTATATGATCAATAAGCCTTGCCAAACCACCATTGGACTCATGACTCTACAAACACCATCTGATTTACAAGCCTTGCCCAACCCCCATTAGACTCACAACTCTACAAGAACCTATTTGATTTACAAGCCTTACCCAACATCCATTGGACTTATGAATAATTTTGTTCTCAATCCTTGTATTGTCGGAGCTCCAAACCTAATTATCTATGTGGTTTTCCTTTCATACATTTTCAAACTGGAACACTAGAGTTGCCTGACATGAAAAACATAATAGCAATATCGTCAAAGCACAAAGCCAAAATTCTCAACACATGACATCAATGACTGATATAACTCAAATCATAACCCTCTCTCTCTCATCCTCAAATCACATGGCCTCAATACTTTTTCCACAAACAAACTAGATGCAGAAACTCAACAATGCAATACATAACTGTAACACCCTCCTCCCACATCTACCCAAGTAACCGTCCAACAAGGGTAAACATGTGACTAAGAGTTATTATGATATGATTCAACTCCCCATGTGTCAGTTAAGTAAGTGGAACCGATGAAACACACTACACAGACCTTCCAGACATACTACAAAACCCCCAAGATCCATCCAAACCCTCCAGGTGACTAGCCCCTAAGACAAACTAAATTTTTATTGCATTAATCCCCCAGTCGCTCCCATGAAATGGGCATGAGTGTGACTGGGACCCTCTAGTCACTCCCACAGCATGGGTATGCCTACGACTGGGGACTTTCCCAAGCAGTTATGTGCCTGCCACTCTAAATTTTGTGCCACTTTTTCAGGCCTAGAGCTTAGGTCACTACCCAAAACTCCATGAAACTTCCATAAATTAAATATAATAGTGGAATAATGATAAAAAACTAATTACTTGAACAAGGACTTGATTGTACCCCTACTAGACATGGCCCAAATTTCGTCAAACATGTCACAAATATGCATTCTATAGGTTTAAACAACAGATCTGAGCATAAGGTCTCATACTTATGTGAGAATCACTAAGAAGCATTGATGTCTCATCACAATAACTAAATTACCATATATTATTCCATATATTCATTGTACATTATGTTATCACTTAGGTTGTCCCTTTTGACTCCCAAAGGGATACGGCCGAGGTAACCACAAACCAACTTTGGACCGCAGGCCCTAGCCTGCCTGCGGTCAGAGAGGGATCTCTCTTTATGATTTAGTGTTGTTGAAAGGGGTGATTTTAGGCTAGATATGCTACATAGGGGTTTGATTGAGTTTTGGCGGGAAAACAGATACTTTCAGGTAGAGAGGTTGAGTATAGTTTGAATGTTTCAGTCCATTGGGCGTGGAGTCGAGGAGGCTGACTGCTGTTGTTTTTCTTTATATACAGGGAGGGGAAATGGAGCAAGGTAGCTGAGGCAGAGGCAACTTTCAGATTCAAAGGATGGCAAGAAACGCTAAAGAAAGAGAGGCAGTTAAGAATCTCTCCAACATATTAGCAAAGGGGTTACGGGCGCTACCTAGGAGCAGTTAAGAATTCCTAGATAATTGGCCAACACAGGCGAACTGGGGTAAACATGAGCCAAGCGGAATTCAATGTTCATAACCAATTCGTTAGAAGAAAACATCAAGAAACAGCAGGAATTGAGCATAGAGAGTCGTTAACTAACTCTAGACTATTCTTTTTTCCTGCTATTTAGATAATGGCAAACACATAAACAAAGATAAGAGGCACTTATTGCTTCAAGCCGCAGCGCAGGAATTCCATCTCCAACTCTTCAACACATTTGTCAACAATAGACAGTCGTTCTCGAAGCTTTAAGCAATCTTTGATTACAGAAAGATTCAGGTATACACAGCGAGTCTCTAGTGAAAAATACCAATTAACCCACACTTAAAACTATACAGAGTGTGGTATATATAGGGAAAAACTCTCTGCAGAGTTTCCTTTATTATATTTTTGACCTAATTAGGTCATAAGAATGACTACTTGACCTAATTCTATCTAAAAATAAATGTAAAGAATGTCTTGGGCCGCGCTCAGGGTCGATGTGTCAAAACTGAATGAATGATGTTGTCCTCGGTGGCTTGCTGCAGTGCTTTCTGCAATAAATGGGTATGGTCTCTGCTTCCTTGCTGTCCTGGTGCTTTAAATGTTCTGACAGTGATTTGAAGGCAAGGATGGGCGAATGTTTTGAGATTTGATTTTCTGGGGGCTTCATCAATGCTTCAGGCGCCTCGAGCCCTTACAAAATTATGACTGATCCTTTCTGGCGTCCTTTCTTCTACTGATACTCTCTGACAAAATGTGGGCTGCTGATCTGCGGTACTGCTTGTCTAATCTCTAGTAAATGGCCGCTGCTCAGCCTCTGTATCATCTGGAATTGTCTTCTGATCATTTTGGTATGCTCTGTGAAGAAAACGGATCATTTCTGTGTCTTTTCGGGCTTCCTGGGGCTGCATGGGACAAAGATTCCTTGAAGATTCCCTGAAGATTCCCTCTGGCCCAAAAAATCCTGCGATGAGCGATTTGCGCTAGGTGTGATGAGCGATTTGCGCTAGGCGCAAATCGCTCATCAAAAACTGCCTCAGAATTCGATTCTAGGGCTCCGAAGTGCGATTTTCGCGCCTCTGCGTCAAAAAGGGCTGATGACGTCAGCATGACGTCAGCATTGTACGGCGGGTGACGTCAGCAGGACGATGTGGCGGGATGACGTCATCACGTACGGTCGATGACGTGGCAGGTACGGTGGAGGGACACGTGGTAGTGACGTGGCAGGAGGCCACGCAGGCGGGAGACTGTACAGGGGAGGTGACGTGGACATGACTGCGCAGGGGGGGTGACGTCACCGGTCAGGGCGGTAAGCGGTAAATGGCGCACCGCTTATGGGGGATGGTGGTTTCGGAGGGAGGGGCTCCGCCACAGCCTGGCGCATGACGCGTGGCGGGAGTACGGCGGCAATACCGCCCATCTCCCGGACGCTAAAGCTCGGGCGCTTTGGAGATGGGACGGCCCGCCCACCGTAGATCTGGTGGAGCGGGGGATCTAACGGTTGGCGGCAGATGCGAGGTGATGGTAGGTTAGTGCGGGGAATATTCGCAGGAATATCCCGAATTTGATAATGCGCGAGGGGGGTGGGTTATAAACTTTAGAAAAGAGGGTTTATGGGTTAAATGAAGGCGCGAATTTTGGGGTCAGGGGCGGAATGTGGATTTTTAGGGGTTTGCGGGGTTTAAGGGGGGAGGTTACTGGCTGAACAGATGTCAAACCAGTTCCTCAATGACTCGGATGGGCTAAAAACAGTCCCAGATGGACTGAGATTTCCCGGACTTAGAAAATATGGCTATATTGCCAGGGAGGGGTATTTACATAGGGGATTTATCTATATGATTTTAATAGGGGAAGGAAAAATAAATGGGGAGCTATATAATAAGAAAGATGTTAGTGAACTCCAGCCTGAGTACCTCCAACTAAGAAAAACTGCCTCAAAGAAAAAATGGATTGCTTTATCAAAACGGGAACACAGCAGTGGCCCAGTCTGCTCTCCTGGATACTATCTGGCCATTTGTAGCAAATATGGAGCATTGCAACATGCATAGTACGACATATTTGGCATGTAAAACTGTCGATCATGAAAGATGATTAACCTGCTGCAGCAGGAGGCTAACACATTCAGTGATTAACCAAAGCATGATGAAAGCCATAAATTTTCACTGTCATAAAACTCATTCAGAACCAATAGAAATATCAGGGATATAATAGCCATATAAGCCACATATAAAAAACTATATTTACCCATAAAATACCAAGGAGAAATAGAGCTCTTATTGATGATCACATAGGCCAACTAGGTATGGGATTTCCATGAACCACTCGATCGTAGACTAGGCTAAACCAGATATTTATTTCAGCTAGTCACCCCCGTGCCATATTCCAAGCATGAATGTGGGATCTCATAAAATAAATCAATCAAAACCATACAAGGCTTCTAGAGGCCAAAACAACTCAACACTTAACCAGTGATTCCATCTCATAGTTAGACATCACTAATAATCACCATATTTGTCTCTACCCAAGTTGTCCAAGCCTCCAGGACATTTGTTCCAACCAAGGCTCCATGAATAGTAACTCAACCCACAACTATTGTCGGGATCCAGAGCTTTTTTCCAACCAAGGCTCTATGAATAGTAACTTAACCCACAAAGGGCTCTAGAGAACTTTTCCAACCAAGGCTCTAGGACTAGTAACTCAACCCAAGTTGTTATAGGGCATTAGAGAATTTTTCCAACCAAGGCTCTAGGAACTAGTAGCTCAACCCAAACTAAAGGAACATGAGAGTGAACCAGAAAACAAAAGGAAATGAACCCACAACACCATGGCTATCTAGGAAATGACAAGGCTAGGAAAATCCACTATCAATCCAAGAAATCCTCCATGCCAATGATAGATCATAACCAAGAAACCACATGCATATGTCATACATGCCAAAACTAGTGAGGAAAACATACATGCAACTCAATACCTGCAAGAAAAAATTGTTGTAGCTGCTAATCCCGATGTCCTCTTGTGCTTTCTTGCTCTTCCTTTTCCTTCTTGCTCCAAAAATCCAAGTATGCCACACTCCTCCAAGAAAACTCTAAGTGTCCAAGAGTATGAGAGAGAGGGAGAGAATAGAAAGAGAGAGAGAGCTCCAAAACTGAACTGAAAAAATAGGTTAAAAACGGATCCTCATAGGCCTTTTTATCATTGAGGCCTCTATTTTCTTCATTTTCCATTATTTTCCTTCATTTTCCTCCTCACATGAAACTTGTGACCTTTCACCTTCTTTTTCTCCTATTTTCCATTATTTTCATAAATAAAATGCCAATAAATGCCTCATTTCTTTCCAAAGCCTTTTCCATTTCCTTTGCCAATTTCATTAGCCATTAATTAATCACAAGTAATCCCCATCACTATGCTTTTCCCAACATTCATCTTGGAATATGTTTCCCATGACCTTGGTAAATTATTTTGTCTTTATTAACTTTTACATGGACTTTTTTACCAGGGATGTTACGGAACCCTCCTCCTTGGGGGAACACCGTCCTCAGTGTTCAATGACACCTACAACCAAGAAGACTATTGTGAGAAAAACATACTTCCCATGGAGCTTTATAACTTAGCTCAATGCAGTATTTACAATGATTAACCTGCTGAGAATAAAACCAACATGACAACATAACAACATGACAATCATAATGACATGACACTCATACCACTTATTGGAGATTTATAACATAGCTCATGGTGGTATTTACATCCATATACATATATACATATACCAAAACATCACCAAATCATGTACCAAAGACATATACCAAAACATTCACTCAACGAGTGAATAGAGAAGGATACATAGCCCACATCTGATCCGCCATCTCCCATGTAGATTCATCGGGCCCAAAATGCTTCCACTGCACTTTAACCTACTCCATTTCTTGGTTCCAGAGCATGAGCATCTTTCTCTACAAAATGCACTGAGGTTTTGGCTAGAATTCGCCTTCTGGCTCCACCTGTAATATAGACCAGTCAATCACATGATCAACATATTTAACATACTTCTTAAGCAATGACACATGGAAAATATCATGGAATTTCACTATCGGAGACAGTGCAATTTGATAGGATATTGGCCCAATCCTCTAAAGAATTATGAAAGGTCCACAAAATCGAGGTGCCAACTTGGAACATGATCCAATCCCAAAGGAGCTCTTCTTCAGTTTGAAGTGAAAGCACGCCTACTCCCCAACCTGAAACTCCTTAAAAAGCTTGTTTCAATCTTCATATATCTTCGCCATTTCATGAGTTGATTTCAGATTCTTCTTGATTACCTGCATTTCATGTTCCATTTCTGCCAACATATCAGGTCCTATTAATACTCTATTAACTAGATCACTCCAAATAATAGGAGTATTGCAACTCTGCCCATAGAGTGCCTCAAATAGACTCATCCTTAAGGATTCCTGATACCCATTGTTGTAAGTGAACTCAACCAATGGTAGATACCCTTCCCACTTTCACTCTTGATGCATCACATGCATCCTCAACATATCCTCTAATATCATGTTGATCCTCTCTGTCTATCCATCTATTTTTGGATGATAAGTTGTGATGAAGGCCAATTCTGTACCTAATCCTACAAACAACGCCTTCCAAAAATTGGAAGTGAACTTCGCATCCCTATCTGACACAATCTTCTACAGAACACCATGCAATCTCACCACATCTCTAATGAAGACTTGTACCACATAATTTGTTGAGTATGTAGACTTCACTAGAATGAAGTGTGCTACCTTCATCAACATGTCCACCACAACCATGATGGAATCATGTTGTCTAGATGTCCTCAGAAAACCTGTGATAAAGTCCATGGAAATGACCTCCCATTTCCACTCTGGAATCAGAATCTGCTATAGTAGTCCACCTAGATGTTTACACTCTGCCTTCACTTGCTGACAATCCAAGCACCTAGCCATGAACTTTGCCACATCTCTCTTCAAATTCAACCAATAGTAAAAATTCATTGTTGTCAGTGTCTTCTTATAGCCTGGGTGACCTAAATATGATTTCACATGAAACTCCCTCAAGATCACCTTCTTGAGTTCACTTCTGCCTAGCACATATATCCTGTCTCTAAACCTTACCAATCCATCTGTCATGAGACAATAGTCCACATCCTATGCACCTGTACCTGCATTTGTACCTATACATGTACCACCTTCTATACATGTACCTATACTTTGCTGCAATATGTGGCTAAAGTCCATATACCTAACATCCTACTGACTTGCCTACAAGATCCTATCCTATAGATCTATCCCATAGGAGCTCATAGCTACTATATGATTTACTTGTATCCATTTGCTAAGAGAATTTGCAACCCTATTCTCCTTACCCTTAATATACTTGATCTCAAAGTCGAACTCACTGATTGTGGCCAACCATCTATCTTGTCTGGCATTCATATTAAGTTAGTGAAATAGATACCGCAATCCATTGTGATCACTCATCAATACAAATCATCTACCAAGAAGATAGTGCCTCCACATATTCAATGCATGAATGATCATTGCCAACTCAAGATCATGTGTCGAATAGTTTTTCTCATGCTCATTTAGTTTATGTGAATCATAACATACCACCAGTCCTTCCTACATAAGGACTCCACCTAGTCCTCTCTTGCAAGCATCTGTACATACCACGAACTCTTTGTCAGGATCTACGATCTTTAACATTGGATCATGTGTCAACAACTGCTTTGATTGCTCAAAATTGGCTGCACATTCCTCTGTCCATTCAAATTTCTTACCTTTCCTTTGCAATGATGTGATATGATGAGAAATCTATGAGAAGTTCCTGATGAACCTCCTGTAATACCATGCTAACCCAATGAAGTACCTTACCTCATCCACATTCCTAGGAGCTTCCCACTCCACAATAGCTCTTACCTTTTCTAGATCCATTGTTATGCCTTCCTTGGAAACCACATGTCCCAAGTAATGTACCTCAGTCTGAAAGAAACTTCACTTTATGAACTTAGCATGCAACTGATGTTCTCTCAACAATCTCAATCTTTGAGAACACTACTTCTCCCTTCAACTGATAACAAATCATCTATCCTCGGCAACAAATACCTGTTCTTGATGGTTGCTTTGTTCAACTTCCTGCAATCAATGTACAACCTGAGAGTTCCATCCTTCTTCTTCACAAACAATATTGGAGCACCCCATGGTGATACACTTGGCCTAATGTATCCCTTGTCAAGCATTTCCTTCAACTGAAACTTTAACTCTACCAACTCTAGTGTGCTCATCCTGTAAGGTGCCTTAGATGTTGGTGCTGCCACTGGTACCAACTCAATAGAAAAGTATACTTCCCTGTGAGGTGGAAACTCTGAAATCTATGTAGGAAATACATCATGAAACTATTGTAGAATTGGGTACCTGCTCAAAACATCTGCATCCTCAACTTCCTTACCTTTATCACTAGAAATATGCACTGCAAATAACACACACCCTTTCCTACGACTACGCATGGCCTGCATAGTTGTCACTATTCTCACTGATGTTGCTTTCTTCTTACCCTGTAAGATTCTTTGTTCTCCATTATCATCCAAACACTCAATAGCTTTGTCATAACAATCCACCTTGGTCATATCAAGATACAACCAGTCCATGCCAAACAACATATTGTATGATCCCAACGACAACACATTCAAATGTGTTGAGGTAGGCATACCATTCAAATCAAATGCACAAACTCTTACCCAATGATGAACTCGCTTCTTTGTACCTATAGCCAACTATACTGACCAAGATTCTTCATGCACTTCTTTATTCAAACCACAATTATCCACCAGGTTAGGATTAACATAACTATAATTAGATCTAGGCTCAATCAAAATAGAAACAAATTGTTCACAAAGCTTACTATCCATATCGATAATATATGCATTTTCCTGCATGTTATCTAGCACGGCATAGATCCTAGGAATACTCTGTCCAACATCCACTGTCTGTGCCTCCTGAGCACTATAGATCTGCGGTCTGCCACCTTGATGTTGTGGACAATCTCTCCTACGATGCTCTCCTCCACAAGTCCAACACCACACGGGCTCCCTATTTTCACTCTTATTTTTCTCCTTAGACCAAAGTCCCTATCCTCTTCCAGATGTATTGAACTTCTTAGGTGGTGTGAAATTCTCTTTGTTACCTATATCCTGAGGTCATGCTCACTTCTTGTCCCATTTTTCTTTATTATTATCATTACCCTTCCAATCCTTCTTAGTCTTAGATTTGTGTTTCGATTACTTATAATAATGCTTTAGCTTTCTAATGGCTCCGTCCAATGATTTATGCTCATCGAACCAAATCCTGTCTTTGAATGCTATCAGAAACCCACTAATGAATCTCTAAATCTTAGCCTTCTCCTCATTGAGATAAGGCACATACCTTAGTAAGTCCAATAATCTACTAGTGTACTCCTCATCGGTCATGGATCCCATCTTCAACTCATAAAATTCCTTTTCCATGTCATCATAGTATCTCTCTGATAGATACTTCTTCCACGATAGCCTCTCGAATGCACTCCAAGTCAACTCCTCCTCATAAATACCTCTGGAATTCTTTACATCTTCCCACCAGATATCTACTTTACCTTTAAGACTGAATGTAGTTATTCTGGCCTTCATGTTCTCTGAGTAATCGTGCAATCTGAAGAAATTATTCATTCCAAGAAACCATGCTTTTTCATCCTGTGTTTTCTTTATCTCTCCATCAATGTAGGTGTCTTTTATTTATTAAACTCATCTTGAAAATATCCCTTGTCATTCCTCCTTGTTACACTAAAAAATGTCACCTTGACTACTTACAGTTAGTATGGCTCAAATCAACAGTCATGCTACCCTCTTAGGCAAGTCTCATGCCTCTGTTATCCATCTCAAACTCAAAGAAGAGAGAAAGTCTTGTAAAAACTATGTTTATCTCTGGGGTCGCAGGTTCTCTCTAGCCTTACCTGCGGGGACGCTGACCATGTTCACAAAATCTGCGTCCATGGACGCTCTGTATGTTAAGGGACAGGTGCGTCCCTCTGTAAAAGGCAAAATGCGCGAGTTTTATCTTGAAAAAGTTACTTGTGGTTACTTCTAGAACATTCTAGAGGTCGGTTTGATGAAATGGATGCGCCTCCAGTTGGTTCATGTATCTCTATTAAGGGGGAACTTATCCCATCAATAAGGGAGCTATCCCACCCATAGAGGGGGATGATCCCATTGATAGTGGACCTGAATAACCTCTTTACAGCACTATAAATAAAGGCATTGAGCCAGAAGGAGGAGAGGTTGGAGCTATACATTTTCTTTGGGTAAATGCTGCAGGATTTAGGTCTTCCATTAGAGCCTTTGTGAGGAGAGATTGTCTTCACTTGATTCTACTTGGGAGAGGGTGAGCTTTGTCAAAGTAGAGGAAAACCCTTGATGGACCCTGGGAGGAACTTGCACAACACCAAGGCCAGGTTGTAAGAGTTTCTTTGTTTCGTTATTAATACAAACTGGTTTATTTTTCTCAATAGCTTGTGTTAATGAGTTATTTCATGTGTTCCTTGGTCTGCATGTTGAATATATGTTTTATTATATGAAATGCAAGTGCTTGGTAATTGTTTGATTGTTTGTGGTTGCAGGAATTGACTTGAAGGAGGAGCTCATCCGGATCGTCAAGAACGGACTTCAACAACAGCGTTTTGGAATAAGGTAAGCCTAAACACTTGTAGTTTTCATGTTGTAAAAGGTGTATTTAGAGAAAGATCACTCCATTTTGTCTTGTTTGTCATTAGAATGTCTTAGACTTCTAGGAAGGTCAGTCGTGTCCGCACCCTTGACAAATTCCATGTGACAAATTGGCGACTCCACTGGGGAATCCATTAATGAGAGAGTCTTTTCCTTTATATGAACTTTGCTTTGAGAAAATCATTTTTATTTTCTGGTTGTTGACTGTGAGAATTAGTATTTGGGTGGCTTAGCTGTAGATTTAGTTGGCTTTAGTTTTTCTTCCTTTTTCCAGAAGGACGTGCTCTCTGTGTACTGCACAGTGCGTCCTTGGACGCGCTGTTGTCGTCTGCACAGTGCGGGCCCGCACCTGTGACAACGGGTGGCCTGCGTCTTCCTGTAAAATTTAAGAAAATTCCATTTTTGCTTTAAATTGCTTTTAGATTTTGGTTTTTCTTAATGTTTTCTGCCCAGATCCTTTAGTACCCTGTCAAAAATTTTCACCTGAGCTTGTTCCTGCTCTTAGCTTTCATCAATTGGGTGTTTTGAGTCTCTTTCTTGAGAAATTCTTGATTTGATTTCCTTTGGTCCTTACTTGGAGGTTTCTCTCAGTCCTTTCACAATTTTGCATCTTTTTGCTTCTGTTTTTGCAAAATTGCGTATGAGTGTTAATCGCCTTTGAGTGTTTTTATTTTTTGATCTTTGGAACTCTCACCCAATTTTCTTGACTTGCACTTCATTGGTTCTTAGATTACATTAGAATCATCTTGTGTTTGAGAATTCTCTTGCTTAGATTACATTTGCATAATTAGAATTCTCCTTTTCGGAATATGAATGAAAAATGTGCATAGATTACATTTGCATACTTTTCAAATGAATTGTGCATAGATTACAATTGCATAGTTTACATTCTGAAAAATCAATCGTAGATTTAGATCAGCTTTCTTTGATTTGAATTTACACAAAATTTAAAAAAAAATGGTTTGGAATTGATTTGCATTAGTTTTTCTTGATAAAATTAGTGCATTAGAGAATCTGTTATATTTTCTCTTAATGATCAATTTTTTGCATTGTTGGAAGTGAATGGAAACTCTCTCCTTACTTTAGTTAGGATTCATCGAATTGAAAAGATTACATTATCATATTCGATTGCATTCAGTTGAGTCGAGTCATAACACCATTGGTTTCGTATCCATTTACCCATTTGAGTAATAACAGCCTTAATAACACAGCGCTTAATTAAAATTCATCTAGTAATTTTTACATTTCTAGGGCTCTGAAACACCAACATAGCTTAGGCTAGGGTCTTGGAGTAGGTGAGTACTTAACTCTCCAAGACTACAAAACCAAACAGATAGTTTATCTTGAGTAGAATAAATCCAATTGTTTCAATTGCACTCTGGGAAAGCTCCTCTTAAAGGAGAAGCACGAGCTCGTGTCCGAACCAGTGAGGGGATCATTCCCCCCTCGTTGGGAACGACGCCAGACAGTACGTATTACAAACGGTAAACCTCGGATTAACCATTGTCGAGGAGCCAGGGGTCACTTATCGGTAAACCTTGGATTGTTGTCAAGGAGCTGGTAAGGGGATTGAGCTTGCTACTCTGCGCTTGCGTGCTGTCGGAGTTTAGACTGTTCCCCCAGGTGTGTTTGTTACTGTTGGTGACCTTAGTGACCATAATCTTTAGGGTTCTACCGAGGTGACGGTGGAGGGAAGGTCCCACTGTACCTGGAGCAGACGTCGGTTATACTCACTTGGATTTTCCGGGGGGTTCACTTCACTTCGAGACGGTTAAAGTGGAGGAACTTGTGCCGGTCTATTCATTAAGCAGGTTGCCGGGGTAACTGTTCCACCCACCACTTCTGTACTGAATACGGCGATGTTGGGCTTCATCACCAACTAGTGTTTTCGGTCCGGAAGGCTACTGTTTGTGTATGGTTTGACTCCTAGATTTGATAGCGCGTGTTAATTTGTTTGTTTTTACTTTTAGAGACCATAGGTGTGAATTGTGAATTTTGGTTGTTAAGTGTGAATTGTGAATTGTTAATTTTAGTTTTAAATTGTTAATAAAATTCACTGAAGTTGAATATAATGGCAAATGTTCCGGAATTTATCAACCTAGGAACCCCTCCTAATGAGAATCCTAGTACTTTTCCTTACTTTGGAAATGTTGGTCCTCCTTATATGGCTACTTTGTCATTACCTGGATTTACAATAGGTTTACCGATATGGTTATTTTCAACTTCGTTGGCCCAAAGTACTCCAATTGTTCCACCTCAACCGGATGCTTCACCTCAACAGAGTTCACCATCTCAACATCACCAACCTTTTGTTGACCCTTTACCTTCTTCGCCTAATTTTTCTTCCTCCATTTCTTCCTCTTCGCCTGGTAAAAGCCTTGATGCTAGTAACCAGGAGGCTAAGAAGAAGAAGAAAGGGAAGAAGAAGAAGAAGAAGAAGAAGCAAGATAAGAAAGAAGTCAACCAACCAACCATGGCTGTAAGTGTTAGTTGTGTTGAGGAAAATTCCGACATGCACCGTAAACCCAAATACCCTTGCAGGCTTTGTAAGGGTGACCACTTCCTTGTCAATTGTCCTAGTATTCCAAAGGTCTTGGAAGTATGGTCAGAAAAATCTCATCAACTTTCCGTTGATCCATCAACCAGTGATAGTCAGGTTCCTGGGAAAAAGGGTAAAGTTAGGTTTCCTTGTAAGTTATGCAAAGGGAGTCATCAAACTCACATTTGCCCTCACATGGATGAAGCCTCAACATTGTTGGAAAAACTTGCTATTCCACAGCAAGAATTTCCAACTGGTTACCGTAAACTTTCTCCCAACCTACCGTCAACTGACGGAGTGATTGATCTAAATTCAAGTACAGTCGATCACACTCTTCCATTGGAGAGTGAAACTCATGTCACTCAGGTTGATGATCCATTAGTTGATCAAGTGGTCGATTCAATTTCACATTCGGTCGATCACACTCTCCTTTTCGAGAGTAAACTTCATACCGCTGATGTTCTTCTTGTTACATCAGATTCTTCTATGTCGGGGGGCATTTCACCTGTTTCTACAGAACCCCCTCCAAGTAGTGAGGTCTTTTCCTTTGATTGGAATAGACTGACAGAACCTCGTCTTCCTTCCTCCATCCCTTTCCAAATCATTGTCAAGGCGGGTGGTAGGGACATACATCGTACTCAGGTAGATGAAGGTGCTTCTGTTAGTATTTTATCCTCAACTGTTTGGAAAGTTTTGGGTTCCCCTCAGCTTGCGCCTATTACGCAGAATCTGAAAGCTTTTAACAGAACAATTAGTGAACCTTTAGGGATCCTTCCTAAGTTTTCTATTACCTTGGAAGGTAAAACTGTCTGTATTGATCTTATGGTAGTTCGAGGTCCCTTGGATTTCAATTTACTCCTTGGGCGAGACTATGTTTATGCAATGAAAGCTGTCGTATCGACACTCTTTCGCGTGATGTCTTTCCCTCACAATGGCAGTATTGTGACTGTAGACCAGCTTTCGTTCCCTAGTCTTGTTTCCACTACCAATAATATGACACCCCTAATTGTTCCTGATTCTAAAGTGGTATCTACCCTGCCACGGGTTAATTATGTGGCAACTGGTCCCATGTTTTCAGTTACCGATGTAAGTGAGCCTCTCACTGTTGATTTAGATCCGGTAATTGACATGGAAAACTCTATGGGATTACTTGAACACGATGTTCTTATCCCTTTTGAGTCCCTTGACATGTGTTCCTTCCAAAGAACTGTTCTTCCTTCTGATGAAGATCTCTTGGAAGCCATGATCAAGGTGTGTCCATTGACATGTCTTTCTTCCAGTTAGAAGCCATGCTCAGTGGGTCCGAGGAAAGTTCCTTTTACTGTGTCAACCTCGTTAAAAAATGAATCAGTTGATGAGGATAGTTCTTTTACTGAGTCAACCTCATTAAAAAATGAATCAGGTAGATTTTAGGTTACATAGACAGTTAGAAAGTAAGGTTTGAGGATAGTTCCCGTTACTTAGTCAACCTCGTTAAAAAATGAATAAGGTTTGAGGATAGTTCCCGTTACTTAGTCAACCTCGTTAAAAAATGAATAAGGTTCGAGGATAGTTCCTTGTCTTGTGTTAACCTCGTTAAAAAATGAAACAAGGATAGGTTATATAGATAGTTAGAAAGTAGGATTTTAAGAGGACAGTTCCTGTTACTGAGTCAACCTCGTTAAAAAATGAATCAGGTAAGAGGACAGTTCCTGTTACTGAGTCAACCTCGTTAAAAAATGAATCAGGTGAGAGGACAGTTCCTGTTACTGAGTCAACCTCGTTAAAAAATGAATCAGGTTAGAGGACAGTTCCTGTTACTGAGTCAACCTCGTTAAAAAATGAATCAGGTTTGAGGATAGTTCTTTTCTTGTGTCAACCTCCTTAAAAATGAAACAACTCCCTTTTCAAGTTAAATATTGAAAGTAAACCTTCATTTCATCCAGCCAGTTGAATGCAATGAAGCCTGGGGGGCATGTACCTCGCTTTGCATCATTATACTGGGGGCATGCGAACTTCTTGAGCATAGTTCCTTGTCTTGTGTCAAGCTCGTTAAAAAATGAAACAAGGGTAGGTTAAGTAGGTAGAGTTAGAGCACAGTTCCTTGTCTTGTGTCAAGCTCGTTAAAAAATGAATCAAGGTTTTTAGAGTTAAGTTTTTGTTAGGTAGATTGTAGAAAGTAGTTATGAGCATAGTTCCTTGTCTTGTGTCAAGCTCACTAAAAAATGAAACAACTCCCATGAGTCTTTCCAAGATTTTGAAAGTAAAGCTTCATTCCATCCACCTCATTGAATGCAATGAAGCTTGGGAGGCATGTACCTTGGTTTGCATCTTTATGCTGGAGGCATGTGAACTTATAACAAGCATAGTTTTTCGTTTCAAGCTTGCATAAACATGAAACTGAATCCGAGCATAGTTCTTTTCCTGTGTCAAGCTCGTTAAAAAATGAAACAAATCCTCCTCTAATTGAGTCAAGAGATTGACTAGATCTCGTAAATGTTAAGTGTTTAGGTTAGTTATTTCAGTTTTTTGCATAATTTTCTTACAGTTTTAGGTCAAGTCTTTCAAATGATCTCGTACTTGAACCTTCATTTCATCCTAATGGTTGAATGAAATGAAGCTAGGGGGGCATGCACTCTAGCAGTTATGCTTAGGGGGCATCAAGCATAGTTTTATCTCTGTTTCAAGCTTGTGAAAAAATGAAACTACTTCGAAGCATAGTTTTTCTCTGTTTCAAGCTTTTGTAAAAATGAAACCTATCTCGAGTCAATTTCAGTTATTTTCAAGACTCGTTAAACTCATGAAAATACCGAGATTATTTTGCTATCTTTCATTCTCGTAAAACAAATGAAAATGCCGAGTTCTTTCCGTCTTTTCCTACTCGTAAATTAAATTGAAAGTCGGCCATATGAGTACATTTTTATCATTTTTTTTCGAACTCGTTAAAATTTACGAAAAAGTGAAAACCATGAGTACATTTTTATCCCTTTTTCGAACTCGTTAAAACTTAAGAAAAAGTGAAACCTTGGAGTTCTCTTTTAAGCCCTTTTCAGACTCTTAAAACATGAAAAGATTGCCGAGCGTTTCTTTTACACTCGTTAAAACGGAATTAAAAGACGGTCCCCTTTTAGCTCTTTTCTGACCGTAAAATCAGGAAAAGATTGCCGGGTTTTTGTCGTTTCAAACTCGATAAGGAAATAAAACGACGTGTCCTTGATCGCTTTTTACTTTTCAGGTTGACGACACTATTATGAAAGTACTCCTTGGTCGCAAGATCAAGCGGTTCCCCCAGGTATTATTTTATACTTTTTCGGGCTTGAGGGACACAAATATACGAAAAAGTTCAACGTGGAGTTTCCTTAAGTTTTTTCAGACTCTCTAAAATTGAAAAACGCTGAGTTTCTCCTATACTGGGCTCGTTAAACTTTTACAGTAGAGGACCTGTTCAATTACAAACAGGAACGAACCACTCCTTCCTAGGGTTCGAATTTAAACTAGGTTGGACTCGTCCGAAGGATGAGCTTATAATCAAGCATATGTTATCCTCCTCAAGCTTGTTAAAAATAAAGAGGTACTTGCCAGAAATGGTGGGGGAAAAGAGAGAAGAATGAACCTGTTTGTCACCTTTTGTCTCAGAAGAAACTTTATTACCGCTCTTGAACACGACACTTTTCATTCACCTGGGTTGGGAAATCTTTTACCTCACAGTTGACCAAATCACTTTGAAAGTCTTTAACCGGGTTCCGGGAAATAACTTTGAGTTATTTGTTACCAAGCCATCTGTTGTGTCGTTATGTGTTCAAGAGGTCTGCAAGAAAAAACTTTCATCTGCAAAATACTTGTCATCCATTTGACCATCCCTGAGTCAGTCCTTACAGCAACATTTCTTCAACTTGAACAATGATTTCGTGTTGCGGGCTTGCCTGCAACGGGTCGCTTTCTATCGACATCGACACATTATCTAGAAAGATGACTTAGGAATCGACAGTACCTTGAAGTCTGCATGCATCAATGGCAGGTTTCTCGCCTTTGACGTCAGTTTACATCATTGACTTTCGATCAGAGGATTCCGTGAAGTGTTCGACATCAAAACATCTATTCACATTTCACGGGTTGTGCTTGGTACTTTGAAAACCATTGACATTACTGGTGGTTTCTCTCACGCTTGTTAACAGTTTACATCATTGACTGGTAATCAAGTGGTTTCTACCATGTTCGACATCGAATCATTTAATCACATGGCTAGAATCGTACCAATTCGGGAAGTAGAAGTAAAGACCCTGGATCTAGTTTCTACCATCCAGGCTGCGAGGAGTTTTGTATTCATTATCTATGTAGACTAATCATAAACAGATGGCTGCGTCCATACTGTGTCTACAAAAGTCTATAAAAATGATGTACTGCAAGATCATTCCTGTATCAGAATAGTTAGTCCATTAGTTAAAGTTTTGAATCTGAGTATGGGAATGCCTACCTCAGTGATGATATAATCTTATCCATGTATTTTGTGTTGAAAATTGCAGGTTCCAACCAGGCCATCCACAAGGCAATCCTTGAAATGATAAAGCGCTTCACCCTTCCTAGAATTACAAAACCCTATTCTATTCCAGGCTTCGCACTTTAGGGGGCAATCTGTTACACTAAAAAATGTCACCTTGACTACTTACAGTTAGTATGGCTCAAATCAACAGTCATGCTACCCTCTTAGGCAAGTCTCATGCCTCTGTTATCCATCTCAAACTCAAAGAAGAGAGAAAGTCTTGTAAAAACTATGTTTATCTCTGGGGTCGCAGGTTCTCTCTAGCCTTACCTGCGGGGACGCTGACCATGTTCACAAAATCTGCGTCCATGGACGCTCTGTATGTTAAGGGACAGGTGCGTCCCTCTGTAAAAGGCAAAATGCGCGAGTTTTATCTTGAAAAAGTTACTTGTGGTTACTTCTAGAACATTCTAGAGGTCGGTTTGATGAAATGGATGCGCCTCCAGTTGGTTCATGTATCTCTATTAAGGGGGAACTTATCCCATCAATAAGGGAGCTATCCCACCCATAGAGGGGGATGATCCCATTGATAGTGGACCTGAATAACCTCTTTACAGCACTATAAATAAAGGCATTGAGCCAGAAGGAGGAGAGGTTGGAGCTATACATTTTCTTTGGGTAAATGCTGCAGGATTTAGGTCTTCCATTAGAGCCTTTGTGAGGAGAGATTGTCTTCACTTGATTCTACTTGGGAGAGGGTGAGCTTTGTCAAAGTAGAGGAAAACCCTTGATGGACCCTGGGAGGAACTTGCACAACACCAAGGCCAGGTTGTAAGAGTTTCTTTGTTTCGTTATTAATACAAACTGGTTTATTTTTCTCAATAGCTTGTGTTAATGAGTTATTTCATGTGTTCCTTGGTCTGCATGTTGAATATATGTTTTATTATATGAAATGCAAGTGCTTGGTAATTGTTTGATTGTTTGTGGTTGCAGGAATTGACTTGAAGGAGGAGCTCATCCGGATCGTCAAGAACGGACTTCAACAACAGCGTTTTGGAATAAGGTAAGCCTAAACACTTGTAGTTTTCATGTTGTAAAAGGTGTATTTAGAGAAAGATCACTCCATTTTGTCTTGTTTGTCATTAGAATGTCTTAGACTTCTAGGAAGGTCAGTCGTGTCCGCACCCTTGACAAATTCCGTGTGACACTCCTATAAGGATGATAATGACGATGATCATAGTGCCTGTCAAAACAAGAACTATAATAGTACCTGTGTCTATCACATCTCCTATCAGTGTATCCAAGAACTTGCCATCCCTAGTCGTGTAATCTTTATCCGACCTGTACCCACCAGGAGACCTACTGCCATATGCCCCATTAGTTTTTTCCTCCTGTCCATGACTGATCCGAAGTGGCCCCTATCATTTCAATTCTGATAAAATCTAAAGGATTACTGCATTAACCTCCACTTTTTTCTTCTGTGCCCGTATGATTCTGTCATTATCTAATTTGCAACTCCTTATTTCTTCCTTCAAGCTTCTCAATGTGTCTACTAAGTCAGAAGAATTAACAACACTGCATTGCTCATCTGATCCATAAGGAGAATCTTGTGAATTGTAGTCTACCATTTTTCTAGTCATCTTGATCTCTTTCCTGCAAGGCATCTTATGTCACCTAAACCAAATCATAAACAAACCAACGTATCTTAGCATCTTTCAAGGAGGATATCTCTTACAATATCAACCATTCAGCGTAAACATGTATAAACATAATCATAACAACATGTAAATATGTAGCATATAGATCAAACAACATATAAACATTATTCCAACCATAGTCTAGTCATCAATGCACGACCATATAAATAACATATCATGACCTCATGTATGACAACAACAACCATACCAATGTACAATTGACAACACATAAGCACTTGACATGCATAAACAATGCATAACTAATCATACACTCATGACGATGTTGAAAATAGCAACAAGAAATGTTAAAAATAGCATATAGAAATTCCAATTTAATTTGTCCTTGAATTAAATTGTGAATTAAATCGAAATTCTATTCTCATAGAAACTTGTAATAGTTAATTAAGTTAAATTGACTTAATTAGCTTAGGAAATTCGAGTTGGAAGTATACCTAGATACATGTAGAGTGATCCTTAAATTTTATGGGCCCAGGTTGAGTTCTTTTGAGTTGTAATTAGATAACTCAGTCTAACTGAGTTATAGTCAATTAAACTAGTTCTAACTGTTGGAGGAACTAATAGAGGTCTAGTAGTGGAGTAGTGCACCAGTGCATCACTAGTACCACACCACTTAACTGAAGATTCACTCATAAATAATTCATGAATGTCACTTCATAGGAAGACCCAGTTGAGATTAGAGTTCAGGGACAATGTACTATCAGTTGTTTAATTTTCCAAGTTGTACAGATGGTGCATGCAATCAGTTGAGGGCCTATGGATGGATTGCGTAGTTATGGTGAGGGAATTTCCCAATTAAATACGGGCTAATTCTCTCAGGAATTGCACAAGGAAGTAGGGGCTTGGAAGGTTAGGAAATTGGCTAAGTGTTGGCCAAAGTTAGCCTAGGAAGAAGAGACATAGATTGTACTTGTGCAGGGATTGTTCAGAGTGAACAAACATTGTATTTTCTTCTCAGATCTTCTGGTTAATGCAATATAGATAGTTGGGGTTTTTAGCAGTTCTTTCCCCAAATAAATATTGTGTTATGTGCGATTGGAATTCTTCCTTTTCTGGTTATTGTTTTCATTGATCAATTTTGGTTTTCGTTGAAGAGTAGAGTAGATTCTTGTCTTATATTTTCGCATATCACATAAGTTTTTGAATATACAAGTAAAAATCTACATGGTATCAGAGCTTAAGAAAATATAGAAGAGGAGAATTCGAGCTTTTGTGTAGGTGAAAATCGAATTTGCAAGTTCATACTTCAGAGTTGGCAATATGGATTTCTAAGGTTTGAGACTTGAGTTTGACTTGGATGGAAGTTTGAATTACATAGACTGGAAGGACAGGATGTAGGTAGTGCTGGAAGACAATGGCCTCAAGCAATTCATAGATCATGACATTCCTAAGCCTCCAACATCGGATGCTAAAGATCTTACTAAATGGAGAAACTGTGTGGCAAAGGCGAGGGGGATTATCCTTGAGGGATTTCGAGATCACATTTTATCGAGTCTCGATGGTAAGGAAACTCTATATGTTATGTGGAAGGAATTTATGGACTTGTTTAAAAATAGTAGTGACCATAGGAAATTGGCACTGAAGGACAAACTCAGAAAGATCAAGATGGAGAAAGGCGTCTCAATTCCGAATTACTTGACCAAGTTCACCCATTGTCGGGATGAGCTTGGAAGTGCCTAGATTACTATTTCCGAAGACAATATGGTGAGCCTAGCTCTTCTAGGAATTCCCAAGAGTCAACACAGTTACCAAGACTCTATCAATGGGAGGGAGAAGCTACCAAATTGGGAATGCCTGTGGTTGTATTTGCTACAAGAAGAGTTTCAAAAGAAGTGGAAGAGGACTTTGCATTAGTTAGAAAAGGAAATAAAGCCAAGGGAAAGGAGTCCCAAGGAGAGGAGGGCGACAAGAAGAAGGACTTGTCGAAAGTAAAGAGTTTTCACTGTCACAAACACTGGCACTATGCCACAAATTTCCCACAAAATAAAGCAAGCAAGAAGGATCCTGCAGTAGTGGCAGTAGGTGAAGCTCTAGCTTCATAATTCAAACTTGATTTCACTCTCAACAACAGTGCCTCATTCCATATGATGGGGAATAGAGATCTCTTCAGTGACTTTGAGGAGAAATACCTCAAGCACAACATAGAGTTTAGAGATGACAGGAGGTCTAGCGTGACCGACATCGGTACAGATACCTTTCAGAGGGAGCCTAGCTCCCCTCTCAGAATCACAGATGTAATGTATGTTCCAGGACTAAAGAAGAATCTTGATTTCATTGCGGTATTAGAAGATCGTGGCTATGATGTGATTTTTAGTAAGGGAAAGGTTTTCCTTAGACACATTGCCACAGGACAAGTGAAACATATCGGTGTGCGAGTCAAGAACCTGTATGCTCTTGAGGTGCAAGATGCATGCAAATCCTTGAGGAGAAAGGAAAAGGTTAGAGACTTGGTGGTTGAGAGGGAGAGTGAATTACCTCTCAACATGAAGCCCTAGAAGAAGCCTTAGAAGTTGCCTCAGGAAGTTGTGGAGCAGCCACAATTAGAGAAGCAGAGAGGAGACCAAGTGGAGAGATCCACTCAAGCAGAGAAGAAGTAGCCTCAGAAATTTGTGGAGCAGCCACAATTGGAGAAGAAGAGAGGAGATCAAGTGGAGGCATCCACTCAAGCATAGACCTCCAATAGGAGGAAATTTCGAGCCAAGTGGGTAGAAGGAGCACATGCAACCATACCTCCAGGTGAGAGGTGGGGCAATGTCAAGTAATAGCCCCAAGAGTGCAGAAATTTGGGCAGGGTCCATTGAGATGTTTTGTCTCATGGATCATTACCTTGCTATGGGAGCCTACAATGCACAGTAGCAGGATGGATGAGTGGCAGTTGATGTAGTCAGATGTTAGAGTGACAAAGGCAGAGACTAGTAGTAGTCAGATACTCGGGAGTGCAGAGCAGAGTTGACAGCAGTGTAGAGGGCACAAAGGCAGAGTTAGCATAAGCGCAAAGTTTTCAGTCGACAGAGGCAGAGCTAGTAGCAATCAAAGACTTTGGTGACAGATCCACCATACTGATTCAGGTTGGATGCTTTTTGGTTGCAGATGTTGCAGTAGCAACAACAACAGTGACAAGAGTTGCATGAAAAACATTCCAAAGGTACAGGATCGGGATAGAGTTGAATTCCTTTCTTGTTGAGAGGGAGTGTTGAAAATAGCAACAAGAAATGTTAAAAATACCATCTAGAAATTCCAATTTAATGTTTCCTTGAATTAAATCTAAATTCTATTCTCATAGAAGCTTGTAATAGTTAATTAAGTTAAATTGACTTAATTGACTTAGGAAATTCGAGTTGGAAGTCTATGTAGAGTCATGTAGAGTGATCCCTAAATTTTAGGGGCCCAAGTTGAGTTCTTTTGATTTGTAATTAGATAACTCAGTGTAACTAACTTATAGTTAGTTAAACTAGTTCTAACTGTTGGAGGAACTAGTAGAGGTCTAGCAGTGGAGTAGTGCACCAGTGCATCACTGGTACAACACTATTTAACTAAATATTTGCTCATAAATAACTCATGCATGTAAATTTAGAGGAAGACCTAGTTGAGATTAGAGTTCAGGGACATTGTACTATCAATTGTATAATTTTTCGAGTTGTACAAATGATGCATGCAATCAGTTGAGGGCCTATGGATGGATTGCACAGTTATGGTGAGGGAATTTCCCAATTAAATATGGGCTAATTCTCTCAGGAATTGCGCAAGGAAGTAGGGGCTTGGAAGGCTAGGAAATTGGCTAAGTGTTGGCTAGAGTTAGCCTAGGAAGCAGAGAGATAGATTGTACTTGTGCAGGACTTGTTCAGAGTGAAAAATAATTGTATTTTCTTCTCAAATCTTCTGGTTAATGCAATATAGATAGTCAAGGTTTTTAGCAGTTTCTTTCCCTAGAGAAATATTGTATTATGTGCGATTGAAATTCTTCCTTTTCTGGTTATTGTTTTCATCGATCAATTTTAGTTTCTGCTGAAGATTAGAGTAGATTCTTGTCTTATGTTTTAGCATATCACATAAGTTTTTGAATCTACAAGTAAAAATCTACAGATGACACATTCCACAACAACGCCATCAACCTTCACATAGCGACATAACTGTAGAAATTTTGAATAATTTAACACATATTCAATGGAGATTATCCTGATCATGTACTATTGCGGAAAACATACACAATACATAAGCTCCTCTACGTTGATCATCAATATAGAAGCATCAATAACAATAAAACATCAAGAGCATTCACACATTAACACAGTATGTATCCCGGGGAAAGCATCTCGCTAAAAACCCCAACTATCTG
The DNA here is from genome assembly GCA_031772625.1 of Pinus tabuliformis. Lineage (NCBI taxonomy): Eukaryota > Viridiplantae > Streptophyta > Pinopsida > Pinales > Pinaceae > Pinus > Pinus tabuliformis. The sequence goes on along the minus strand of CM062806.1, from coordinate 463,568,697 downwards.
TATATTAATGATTGAGTCATGTAACATTACACAGCATAATACTTCTCACAAGTATCTCCACCTCTGTTACACACAATACAGCTCAGATCTGATCTCCAAATCTCTTCCACTGCTTGCCTGCCTCGACTGCTCAATACCTGCTCAAGAACTGATGAGAATGGCTCACCAAACTCTTTTTTCACCTGCAAATAGTCACTCACACTTTGTTGGACGTGAGCACAAGCTATAATGTGGGCAAAATACGTGAGCAAACTCATTGGCATACTCAATCCCTTGATTGTGCAAGATCTGGTGCACAACTATAGTCACAACTGATAGCAATCTGATTCTCTACCACCTGTCCCTGTTGAACTGAACATGCACTGACATGCAAATGAGTTAACTGATGTATTCATTAGTTGTATTATGAGTTAATAACTTGTGAATTAATTAATAACTAATTCACCCAACTCATCTCTAGTCTATTTTCCAGTTAGACTAAATACAACCAGTTTAACAAAGCTAAACTGAACACAACTCCATCAACTCCACAATCAACTCCACCAAACTCAACTGATTGAGTTCTAACTGAAGTCATGCATGAAACAACTCAACTGACTCATAACAAAAGCGTATTTCCTTCTGACAGCTGCATGTGCCACCTCTGTAGCTCAAAATGAAGTGCTCCAAGAGAATAAGATCAAGTTTATAGTCAAAATATTATTATGAGATAATAATATTTGACTTTTCTATTTTTGACAGCCAGTCTAAAAATAGACTTTGATCACTCACACTGTGATCACTCACACTTTCATCAAAAATATAAGTCCATCTATTTTTACCAACTTGACCAATCATCCATAAACAGCAACCTGCAATCCATAGACATGATCCATATGTCTAAAAATAGACATAGTCTAAAAATAGACATAGTCTAAAAATAGACTTGCGCCAAAAATAGCCTGCGGGCCCAATTAGTGAAGGCAACTCTTTTCACTAAGCTCCATCATATTGTTGCAATATCAACACTCCCTCTCGACAAGATATGGATTATCAGCAACCCCTATCTTGCCTCGGTGGTACTCGAATTTTCTCCTGGTGAGAGCCTTCGTCAGAATATCAGCATCCTGATCCTCCGTTGGAATGTACGAAAGTAACATGATCCTCCGCTGCACACAATCTCTGATATGATGGTACCTGATGTGCTTGGACCCGAACAACCCGACCAGGATCATCCTCATCCACACAGATCTCTGCTTCCTGCTGTACCAAGAAACTATTGTCGATCCGATACTGAAGACCCCTCCTGATGTGCTCTTTCTGTCCGTTGGGCTCCCTGTCCAATCTGCATCCGTGAAGCCACATAGCTTCACCTCATCCTCCTGTCTGTACCACAAACCATATCCCAATGTGCCTCTCAAGTAGCGCAATACATGCTTGCCCGCCTTCCAGAAGAGCTTGGTAGGCTTAACCATAGCTTGTGAAAGCTGGTTAACTGCATAGCATATATCAGGTCGTGTATTGACCAAATACATCAACGACCCCACCAACTGTCGATAAACAGTGGCATCCACTTCTTCTCCCGAAGTGGCATCCTCCTTCCTCCAACCTCCAAGAAGAGGAGTATCAACAGGCTTGCAGCCATGCATGTTGAACTTCTCCAGTATCTCCTGAGCATACTTGCCCTGAGAAACAAACAGTCCACCACTGCGCTGCCATATTTCCAATCCCAGGAAATAGTGAAGGAGACCCAATTCCTTCATCTCAAACTCTGTAGCAAGATCCTTCTTACATGACAGTATCAACAACTCATCACCCGTTAGAATCAAATCATCAACATACAGTACAATGATAAGCAACTTACCCTCCACCACAATCTGGTATAGGTTCGGATCCGCCTCGCTCTTGGAGAATCCAAGTCCTGTGAAATAGTTGTCTATCCGTGTGTACCAAGCACGTGGTGCTTGCGTCAACCCATACAACGCTCTCTTGAGCCTGCACACATGCGACTCGCTGCTGAAGACTTCAAAGCCCTCGGGTTGCTCAATGTAGACCTCCTCCTCAATGACTCCGTTGAGGAACACAGTCTTCACATCCATCTGATGAATGTGCCATCCCATCTGCGCTGAGAGAGCAAGAATCGTCCGTATGGAAGAATACCTTGCGACAGGTGCAAAGGTCTCCTCATAATCGATCCCCTCAATCTGTGAAAAGCCTCGGGCAACAAATCTTGCCTTGTACTTCTCCACACTCCCGTCAGCTGCCTACTTAACTTTGTAGATCCATCTCGAACCCACCACTGATTTCCCTTCCGGTCTAGGAACAATCTCCCATGCACTGTTTCTGACAATAGAATCATACTCTTCCACCATGGCGTCTACCCATGCAGGATCCTCCACAGCTTCCTCGAAAGAGGATGGCTCAGTCACAACACACTTTCTCATAAGAGCCATGTATCCAGTGTACCGATCAGGTGACTGTCTCTACCTACGTTGGGCTGTAGGTTGTCCTACAACTTTCTCTGCATCTTGAGCCAGTCGCTCAGCTTCTGTCAAGCGCTTTCGCCCTCTGATGGTTGGCGCTGCATGAGTGGTCTCTTCCACTCCATGAACCTCGTCCTGTGGCTGATCCATGTCCTGAAGCTCATCCTTAGGAACTAATAGCTCCTCATTTGCATGCAAGTGTAGCTCCCTCTCAAGCGAACACTTCATGGCTTTCTCCTCCTGAAATTTTATATCCCGTCGCACAACAGTTTTACCACTGTCTGGAAAATACACACGATAGTTGTGGGGCGTATCAGTGTACCCCACAAATATCCCCACCTCTGCGGTCGGCTCCAACTTCTTCCTGGCATCCTTCGTCACATGCATGTAAACGTTAGCACCAAAAATCCTCAAATGAGAAATATCAGGCTTCTTACCAGAATAAGTCTCCTCAGGTGTACTCATGCCAAGTATCCTATGAGGACAACGGTTATGCACATAAACTATTGTATTGCATGCTTCCGCCCACAAGTGAAGGGGTAGGCTCTGATCATGTAACATTACCCGTGCAGCACCCACAATCGTTTTGTTCTTCCGCTCAACTACCCCGTTCTGCTGTGGGTTATGGGGAGCTATGAGCTCTCTACGAATCCCTTCTGTCTTGCAGAAATCCTTGAACTCGTCCAAGATGTATTCACCACCATTATCGCTCCTAAGAGCCTTCACCTTCTTCCCTGACTCCTTCTCGACCAGTGCTTTGAATTCACATAACTTTGAATATGTCTCGCTCTTCTTCTGCATGAAGAAGATCTAGCACTTACGAGAGAAATCATCAACAAAAATCACATAATACCTGTGTTTTGCTGTCGAAGCAATTGAGAAAGGTCCACACACGTCTGTGTGAATTCTCTCAAGGATCGTCGTGGCGCGACTATCCTTCTCGTGAAAGGTGGCTTTCACAAACTTCCCCAAAGTACACCCCTTGCACTAACCTGACTGTGCAAGTGTGCCTTTAGGAAGCCCTGTAGTGATCTGCTGCAGTATCTTCAAGGCTCCATGGTGAAGGTGACCCAATCTCCTGTGCCACAACTCGGCATCATCCCGGCTCACCAATCCTTCTGCCTTGCTTGCCATTGTTGTGCATCCATCTACATGCAACTGATAAAGGTTCCTCACTCGAACCCCTATCTTCCGGGTCTCACCAGTTGTCTTGCTGCGCAGGAAGGCCTTTCCCTCGCTGAAAACAACATCATACCCCTTGTCTTCTAACATCACCACTGAGATGAGATTCTTCTTCAATCCTGGAGCATGCATGACTTCCTTCAATACAAAGGGTTTACCAGACTCCCTCTCAAAGGAAATGGTACCGATACCGGTCGCACTGTATCTACCATCATCGCCCATCTCGATGTGCACTCCAATATCTTTGTCCTCCATATCAGAGAACAAATCTCTATCTCCCATCATCTGAAAAGGCGCACCACTGTCCAAGAACCACACTGATCCCATCACACTTGAAACCACGCATGCGATCAATGAAAAATCAAGCTCAAACTGAGAAGCTAAGGCCTCTCCCCCTGCAGATCCAACAGCTTTCTTGTTCTTCTTCTTCTGCGGACAATTTGTTGCATAGTGTCCATGCTGGTGACAGTGAAAACACTTCACCTTGGACATATCCTGCTTCTTGCCTTTCGCACCAGAATGAGAGGCTTTCTTGCTCTTCCCTTTATTTGCTTTGGCAGCTAAAGCACAATTCTCTTCATCAGATACCTTTGATGAAGATCCATTCTCACCTTTATTGTTTCTGAGTTTATCCTTGAGCGCCAGGTCGCTCTTGCTTTGGAATAAGATTTGCAATCCGTTGAAAGACATTTCAACAACACTGCTGCAAATTCGATTTTCCACCAGCTCCAAACTCAACCGCCTCCGATCTAAGAATTCGTGAGAACACAATATTTCTCGTTCAGAGATTGACTGTATGGGCATTCACTAGATATCTCACCTTCCAAAGGAAGGATGAATACAGAGGCTACCTGGCCCGATTACAGACTCTGCCTAAAGAAATAGAATGTAAACACTTCCTGAACAGTAGATCTGATGATCAATCCTCGCTTGATATCCTGTAAAAATCTCTTCTACAAATCAAGCAGCTCTGATACCCTGTAGAAATTTTGAATAATTTAACACATATTCAATGGAGATTATCCTGATCATGTACTATTGCGGAAAACATACACAATACATAAGCTCCTCTACGTTGATCATCAATATAGCAGCATCAATAACAATAAAACATCAAGAGCATTCACACATTAACACAGTATGTATCCCGGGGAAAGCATCTCGCTAAAAACCCCAACTATATGTATATTAATGATTGAGTCATGTAACATTACACAACATAATACTTCTCACAAGTATCTCCACCTCTGTTACACACAATACAGCTCAGATCTGATCTCCAAATCTCTTTCACTGCTTGCCTGCCTCCACTGCTCAATACATGCTCAAGAACTGATGAGAATGGCTCACCAAACTCGTTTTTCACCTGCAAATAGTCACTCACACTTTGTTGGACGTGAGCACAAGCTATAATGTGGGCAAAATACGTGAGCAAACTCATTGGCATACTCAATCCCTTGATTGTGCAAGATCTGGTGCACAACTATAGTCACAACTGATAGCAATCTGATTCTCTACCACCTGTCCCTGTTGAACTGAACATGCACTGACATGCAACTGAGTTAACTGATGTATTCATTAGTTGTATTATGAGTTAATAACTTGTGAATTAATTAATAACTAATTCACCCAACTCATCTCTAGTCTATTTGCCAGTTAGACTAAATACAACCAGTTTAACAAAGCTAAACTGAACACAACTCCATCAACTCCACAATCAACTCCACCAAACTCAACTGATTGAGTTCTAACTGAAGTCATGCATGCAAAAACTCAACTGACTCATAAGAAAAGTGTATTTCCTTCTAACAGCTGCATGTGCCACCTCTGTAGCTCAAACTGAAGTGCTCCAAGAGAATAAGATCAAGTTTATAGTCCAAATATTATTATGAGATAATAATATTTGACTTTTCTATTTTTGACAGCCAGTCTAAAAATAGACTTTGATCACTCACACTGTGATCACTCACACTTTCATCAAAAATAGAAGTCCATCTATTTTTCCCAACTTGACCAATCATCCATAAACAGCAACCTGCAATCCATAGACATGATCCATATGTCTAAAAATAGACATAGTCTAAAAATAGACTTGTGCCAAAAATAGCCTGCGGGCCCACTTAGTGAAGGCGACTCTTTTCACTAAGCTCCATCATCTTGTTGCAATCTCAACAATAACTGCAACCATGACCAACACCATGTATATGCAACAAGCATGTAGACCATAAGCATAAGGAACACATATGCAACTGACATGAATGCATGACCAACACACCGCCCATCCAATCTGAGGGGTGAGCCATGCTCTGATACCACTCTGTAATACCCTCCTCCCACATCTACCCAAGTAATCGACCAACCGAGGTAAACATGTGACGAAGAGTTACTATGATATGATTCAACTCCCCATGTGTCAGTTAAGGAAATGGAACCGACATAACACACTACACAGACTTTCCAGACATACTACAAAACCCCCAGGAGCCATCTAAACCTTCCATGTGACTAGCCCTTGAGACAAACTAAATTTTTACTACATTAATCCCCCAATCGCTCCCATGATATGGGCATGTGTGAAACTAGGACTCTCTAGTCGCTCCCACAACATGGGTATGCCTGTGATTGGGGACATTCCCAAGCAATTTTGTGCCCGCGACTCTGAATTTTGTGCCACTTTTTCAGGCCCAGGGCTTAGGTCACTACCCAGAACTCCATGACACTTCTAGAAATGAAAGATAACAATGAAATAATGATAAAAATTTAATTACTTGAATAAGGACTTGACTAGACCCCTACTAGCCATGGCAAACATTTCGTCAAACATGTCACAAATATGCATTCTACAGGTTTAAACAACATATATGATCATAAGGGTATCATAATTATCTAAGAATCACTAAGAAGAATTGATGCCTCATCACAATAACTGCATTACCATCTATTAAGCCATATATTCATTGTACATTCAATGATTAACCAAAACATGATGAGATCCATACATTTCCACTGTCATAAAACTCATTCATAACCAACATATAACCAACAGATATATCAAGGATGTAACAACCATATAATCCACATATAAATAATTATATTTACCCATAAAATACCAAGGAGAAAGAGAGCTCTTATTGATGATAGCATAGGCCGACTAGGTATGGGACTTCCACAAACCACTCAACCGTAGACTAGGTTGAACCAAATATTTCTTTCATCCAGTCACCCTCATGCCATATTCCAAGCATGAATGTGGGATCTCATAAAACAAAATCAATCAAAACCATCCAAGCCTTCGAGAGGCCAAACCACCTCAACCCTCAATAGGTGAATCCACCTCACGACCAAACATCACTAGCCATCACTGGATTGGTCTCTACCCAATCTGTCCTTTGCTCCAAAGCGTTTGTTCCAACCAGGGCTCCAAGACTAGTAACTCAACCCACAGCTACTGTCGGGCTCCAAAGTGTTTTTCCAACCAAGGCTATGGGACTAGTAACTCAACCCACCAAGGGCTCTAGAGAATTTTTCCAACCAAGGCTCCAGGACTAGTAACTCAACCCAAGTTGTTACAATGCTCCAGAGTGTTTGTCCAACCAAGGCTCCACGAACTAGTAACTCAACCCAAGCTAAAGGAACATGAGAACGAACCAGAAAATAAAAGGAAATGAACCCACAACACCATGGCTATCCAGGAAATGGCAAGGCTAGGAAAATCCATTGTCAATCCAGGCAATCCTCCATGCCAATGACATATCATAACTAAGAAACCACATGCATATGCCATGCATGCCAAAACTAGTGAGGAAAACATGCATGAAACTCAATACCTGCAATCAAAACTCGTTATAGTTGTTGATCTCGATGTCCTCTTGCAATTTCCTGCTCTTCTTTTGCCTTCTTTCTCCAAAACTCCAAGTATGCCACACTCCTCAAAGAGTGCTCCAAGAAAACCAAGTGTCCAATAGTATGAGAGAGAGATAATAGAGAGAGAGAGAGCTCCAAAATTGAACTAAGAAAAGGTTACAAACTTATCCTTAGAAGTCTTTTTATCATTGAGGCCTCTATTTTCTTCATTTTCCATTATCATCCTTCATTTTTATCCCCACATGCAACCTGTGACTTTTCAGCTTCCTTTTCTCCTAATTTCCATTATTTTCATAAATAAAATGTCAATAAATGCCTCATGTCTTTCCAAAGCCTTTTCAATTTCCTTAGCCATTAATTAATCACAAGTGATCCCCGTCACTACACTTTTCCCAACATTTAGCTTTGAATACGTGTCCCATGACCTTGGTAAATTATTTTTCCTTTATTTACTTTTACATGGATTTTTTTACCAGGGTTGTTACAATAACAAACATATGAAAAACATGTGACACTACTGCAACCAATCTATCACAATCATATGAACTCAAACAATAATTCTTCCCTTGCAAATGCATTAGCAAAACCATTGTAGCTGTATAACATAAACATACTCTTCAGCCATGCATACTTCTATCTTTGCCCCTTTTTTGAGCTGCAGAAGTAGTCTTGGGAGAATTGACTTTTGACTAGGAAAATGACCTCCAAATCCAAACATTCTAGTTGCGTTGGAAAGCAGACTCGGAGACCTTTCCCACGAGCTATCCTGCACCTCATTCTGACACCGGGAAGGCCTCCAAACAGGGCTCCAAAGTGCGTGACCCGTTGAGCAGGATGTGCACGACCCGTTGAGCAGATTTTGCCAGATTTGACCAGTTCAGCCCGGAATTTGCAGTTTAGCACCAGTTTGACTTGCTGAGGTCGATGATGATCCTTTTGACTGTACTTGTGGCACTTTTTGGGTACTTTTACTCTGGTTTTACTCTTCTAGAAGTTTCTCTCATGTAAAAGGGTAAAATTGACTATATGAACTGGTTTCCAAGTTTTTAGAGGCAAGTTGTTTTGACTGCCTATTTTGTAGTGCTTAGTTTAGGAGTTGTTCAAACAGCTCCTAGGATAGTGAGCTCGACCCCTAGAGGTGGGGAAGAGGTTAGATCATCTATATTGTGTACTTTCTTGTTCATTTTCATGGTTGGACTCTTGAGGGAGGAACTATCATTGTATTATTCACTTGTATCTCTGCAATTTTTGGCTAAGGAGGACCAGGGTTTTGCAGTCATCATTGGGATTCTTGTGGACTCATTGTGTGGATGGTGTGTCTCTTCATGTTATTGTAAGATTTGTTATGTGATTCATTTCCTTTCTATATTGCTGCATATTAAACAAATGAGGTGATAAAGTTAGAATTCATGCTTGCCATGCTCTGCTTTCAAATTTGTTTAATTTCTATGTTTTCCACTGTCTAAAGAGAATTCAAATCCATTGTTTGCTCTCTTTAGCCTTCTTATCTCTCTTCCTGATCACCCACTCCAGCTAAAGACATCCACACAAGCTCCTACCTTGCCCCAAAGACCCCCCTGCAGAAACTGTGTCAAATCCCCGCACCCTAAATTGCAGATCCTCAACTTGCCACCAAAAACCCCAAAAACCCCGAAATCAACCTTCAAATCTGTTTACTAGCCTAATATCAGTGTTACCTTGATTGTTCATCTCTTCCTATTGAAAATTTACCGAGATTGACCGGAGAGAGCCTTCTCCTGCCCCGTAGGGCTAGCTACGAGGCTGAATGGTTTGATGTAGCTTTGAGATTTGCCTTTTCAGCCTGAGGTGAAATTTCAAACGCTAACACATTCAAAGATTACTTTGCTCAAATAGTTAAGCAAAGCGATTAAAGCAAAATTACTACACTTGTCATTTATATCATCAACACATATATGATTAAAAGAAAAGCATACCATAAACATCCAATAGTGGAAGGAATACAGAACTGCTGTTAAAGCACATACATATATTCGATGATAGCAAAGGTAATCAAATAACAATTCATATAAAAAGAATGAATTCAGACATAGATAATAGTACCATATGAGCTGCTAGACACTCCTAATATCAATCGCTACTTGTGATTCTTCCTTCAACGCAGAGATACTTCCAAACAAAGACAATAGTGCGCAATTACATAAAAGCCGCCTTGTTGAAATTAGAATAACTGGTCCAGTTTCATAAAAGAATATGGCTGAAGCAAAATAGTGCAACTTCAGTCTTTCAGTCAAGTACAAAACTTTACGACCCTTTCCAAAACAATGAAAGGGTCTATAAATACTTAATTAATCTAACTATCTAAGAAACTGAAATCCTACTTAATTGGTATCAATTGATTTTGATCCTATTTTCTTCAGCAATCTGGCAGTCGGCGGCATGAATCATCAAGTAGGTTGTTTGCCTTTAAATCTGAGCTGACTTATCGCAAGCATTGGCTCCACTTCGGGTGGTCTGTTGAGGTGAGAGCTGAGCTGGGCAGCATAGGTGGCATTCTGAATATCGGGGATAATATACCCGATTGCATCCGTAAGGCATTTGAGGGTGGCTCTCTGTGAGTGTGGTTTTACCAAGAAGAACCAATACGTGTCCCAGGTTAAACTGTTAATCCGAGCAATTAATATTCCCTTCTCCTCTAAATCTGGATAACATGATTGCTCCAATGTTTTCATCGTTGTTAATTTTCCTGGGGTGCATTGGGAAATCATGTTTGATAAGTAGAGAGTGTTATTGACTAATTCAACTAAATTGCTTGAAGTTGATTTGCATCTTGAAACTGCCCTCTCTGCTTTCATTAACTGGGACTGCCATTCTGTAAAGAGTATATCTCTATGTGACTCTAAGATTCTTGGTAAATTCGCCGCTTGTCCTTGATCAGAATCTTGCCAGTCGAGAAATGCAGCTATTGTTTCTTCAGCTTGATCCAATTCAGTCCTATCTTTGTCTACTTTAGTACTTATGGATGCCGTTAATTCACATAGTGGCTCTGCTTGGGCGATTTGTTGACATAGAAGCTTAATTTGGGCTATCAATGCAGTATTTATTTGTAGCGCTTCTACTCTAAATTCAGCCACTTGTGGAACGCCCTTTGTCTTTTCAATCTGTGCGGATAGTTGAGCGATTTTCTCATCTTTTGATTTCAGCATTTTCTCATTCGCTGCCTTCAATTGTGCCAATGCCTCTGATAATTCTTTCTGCTTTTGGATTGCGCTTTGGTCGATTCTTTGTTTTTCTGCCTGCAATTGTTGAGTTAGTTAACTGTTTAATTGCTGTTGTGTCAACAATTGCTGCTCTGCCTGCTCCGCTTTCTGCTGTGCTTCGGTCAGCTGTGCCTGTAACAAGAAAATTTCTTGGTCCTTTGTTTTCAGCAAAAGACTCACCTCCGATGCCTTATCTATTGTTGCTTCCGAATAGGCTCCAGCATATTGTGACAATTTTGTCAGGTCATCGGAGGGGTCAAATTCCTCCTTTGCCCGTGACTGTCTGTTCTGGGAAAAGGGAAGGTTGATCAGTCCTTCTTCTTTTCCTTTGTCATTTAACTACAGCTTTATGTCTTGGGATGTAGAAGACATCCAAGGGAGGAATATCTTCTACCTGCAAAATGATTTGATCGGAGGGATCCTTTGGTATTACTTCTATTTCTTTTGAAATGGGTGGGCCGCTGGTTCCACTTAGAACCTGTGTTGAAGTGGTTTCCTGAGTGTCTGTTGCCTTTGAAGTTTCAGTGTCCTTTGAACATTCCAAGCCACTGATAATAGAATCAAATTGCTGCCATTCCTGGAGCAATTTGGGGTCAATATGAGTATCCACGTTTACTTCACTGGTGGTCTATTTCTGCTCTTTTGTCTGGGTCTCCTCCTGGCCTTTCTCCTGTTCTTTCTTCTGCTCTTTCTGCTGATTTTCCTCCTGTGGATTCTCCTGTTCTATTGTTGTAACCGGAGGCTCCTTTGGCTGTTGCCGTTCAGGCTCGCTTGTCGATGTTGTTGGGGTTGTTGCTAATAGATTTAGAGGCAGAGTTTGCAACCTCTGTTCTCTCAGTCTGTTAAATTCAACCAACCCTTCATCTTGATATTTCATTCTAGCAAATGCCTTAACCTACATTATTGACTCAAAGGAGGAGAACAGGTCATCAAACATATCTTCCTTATGATCAAATTTTGGCAATTTTGCCTGCTCTAGTGCATTATAGGCAACTTTGTTTGGATCAAATTGCCTATTAGGGAGAGTTGCTAGAGTTAATGATTTAATCTTTGTAGCTTCCTTTTCTGCATGTTTAAGATCATGCAAGGTATAGACACCGCATCTAAAAGGAAAAGAGGGCTAGCCCTGCTTCTTATTCTTCTTGAGGGTCTGTGTAACACTCTCAGCAATGATCTGGTAAGCGATTTCCCTTGCCAGCAGTTTATCAGGTATGTATAAAGGGAGGACATGAGGTTCGGCTTGGCTACCTAAAATTCTTATATAAGTGAACTTCTCCTCCCCAAACCATCTTCCTACTGAGGTTAAGTCAATTCCGGCTTGATAAGAAATCTTGGGAGCAAGTTTATCAAAAATAGAATAATGAATAGGTAACATAAAGCCATTGCAAACTTGGTACAAATGGTGCTTATAAGAGGATTTCCATAATTTCTGATGGTATATGTGAATAGGCATGGGGTCTTGTGGTTTCCACCTCCAGCCGAGCACAGGAAATTCAGAATTAAAACACAAGGTATCTAAGATATAGGCACTGTAATAGAATGGGGGAATTATCCTTTCAGAAATGTGGGTCTTATTCCTAAAGTCAAGAAGAGCTGTGGCTAGTTTATCTGAGAGAATAGTGGCCCAATCCATTATTACACTGTTGCATGCTGCTTCCATTAGGGGAACCATTTCTATAGTGAAATTAGCAGAGTCGTGCAATCCCCATAATCTACACATCATTATTCCAGCGTAGCAATAAGGAGAAGCCAGGGAATCAACCGAGTACTTACCGGAAGATTCATGTTTGTGCTTTGCCGGATTTTGTCTCTAATCCCGGATGGGTTCAGATTCAACTTCCTTCTCATTTCAGAATTTTTTCAGGAACGCCTTATTGTATTTCTTCTCTGGCTCAGGCAAATGATACATTTGCCTTAAATCATCAGCCCTGAATGACCCGAAAATTCTCCCATCTCTGGTGCTGAAGGTTCTATCCATGATTGGGATTTCCTCAATTGCCCACCGCACTACATCCGTATATGGGAGAATTTTTTCCCTAGCTGCTATCCGATGAAGGAAGGAGTCAGCTAAATCCTTTAGAGTACCATCAGATTTCCGAGTTAAATCTACAGTGGCTTGTACTGTTGTCACTTCCGGTTCTTCAGCTTCAATCAAGTTGTAGGTACCTTGCCAAGTAGTTCTGACGAGACCAGAACATGTAGTATCAGATATCAATCCTTTCTTTTTGTTTGAGGGATCAGCGACAGCTTGTCCTGTGGCTGGCGCAACGGAAGGGCCTGTGGTTTTCTTAGATTTCTTCCCCATTTTGCTTGAGTTTTCTTCTTTGGATGAATTCTGCACAGAAGCGAAAATAAACGTAACACAGAGAATTGGCAATGAAAATTCCAATATTGTGAGATATATTGATCTATGCGTGATGAGAGAAAGCTTTTACAATGGCCGCGGATACAATCCATAGGAAGATTTTAGGACTTACAATTACATTAAATGGCCGTTTAAAACCTGCCAATCCTTAAATGCCCATTATACCATTAATCGGTCGAATGATTCCTTTAAGCGTGTTATAGATGTTTTTGGAGGTTGAGCGTAGGTGAATCATTGTTCAACAGATCAAGCTTTTAATATGAATTGATCGTTATATCCCTCCATTTTAACGGCTTTTTTGAAATCCGCGCTTTATCGCAATCGGGTGTCGGGAAGACTTAAATTCTTATGTTGACATTTTTTGAAACCCCTGATTGCCGATTGCGATGTCGCATCGCATCAGGAGTATGAGCGTTCTATAAACATCTGGATAGCATACTGCCGATCGCCGATAGCGAAATCGCATCGCATCGGGGTGAATGGGCATTACATGAGACATGGATAGTATATCGCCGATTGCCGATAGCGATATCGCATCGCATCGGGGGAATGGCTTGGGGGCGCTTTAAAAATGTGCATAGAGTATTGCCGATAGCCGGTAGCGATATCGCATCGGCGGAAACCAATGTGCCATTTACTTATGCTCCTTATGTCATTGCGATATGCGATCTTGCGATCGCTTTATCGCAATGATAAAAGATTGATTTATTTGATCAAAATGGGTTTTTCAAAAAGGTTTTTTATAATGTTTTCATTTGGTTTTTGGACCTTTTATGAATAATACAATATTGATACCAATCAAAATCTAAAGGGACCCATTTCACATGATAGTTTTGTGAATAAAAATAATATGAAATGGGGGGTTGTTGTAGAGCACAACAATTGGCGATTCGCTGGAAGAAACAGTTATCTCTGAAAAATATAGAAATACTTAAACTTTTTCAAAAATAGAGTTCTAATCAAAGGGGAAAATTCTAATCTAACTAGGTATATATGTATTCCGAGTAAAATGAAACTATTTTTGCTAATTTCCTCTCTTTTTAAGAAAATAGATACATTCTAAGTTTTAAATAGGCCTCTATTGGTTTATAATGATAAAACAGAAAACCTTTCCAAATCAGCTTTTATGGTGAACTCGCCTGTCATAGGTAGACCCTCTGCTGCCAGCAAACGTTCATAGTTTCGACAGGGATACCTTTTAACCATGTTATTGTCCATTGTCCCATCCAATTAAGAGTGTGATTAACAGAATGAATTCAAAACATGTTTTCATATTTTGTATTTTTTTTCCTTTTTCTGTTATTGATAAGATAAAAGCCATTGTCGTGGTTTGCTAGCCAACTATTGACAATGCCATTCACTGGTAATAATCTAACCCAACAAGTTGGCTCGTGATGAGACCCCTTGTCTTATAAATATAAGCCATTACCCTGTTATGGTATGCAGTATTGGTAATGTCAGTTAAACTATTTCCCTATGAACATGGTAAGCAGGCTTGTAATAAGACCTCTTATCTTTTATATCAAATATTTTAGAATTACACTCTGAGTAATCATAAACTTTGGTGAATGGGATGGACAATTTTCTCCTTAAGAGTAAATGGATGACAGGGTAAGAGTTGAAGATGCTGAAGTTGGATTAGCTTCTATATTAATATTGATAACCTTTTGTGACCAATTTGAAAACAGAAAATGATTTACACTACTTCTAAACTTTGAGAGGGGTTCACAAAACTTGAAGTGTGGTTTCAGAATACAATGATACCTAGTTTCCTAGAAATTATCCCTTTTGGTTAAGAGTTCTATTATTTAAAAGCAAATATCCATACTACTTCTGTGGAGAAACTTTCAAACACAGCAAAGGTCAATGGGAGATACCTTACAACTTTATTTTCTAAAAATCCTACAAACTACAAAACCCTACTAAAATAAAAGGAGAAGGGGTTACCTCCTCAATTAAAGAATTTCTTCAAGATAAGGCCATTAACAGGGAGAGAATCTCTCAAACCTGATAAATCTTGCAATATGAAGGTCGAATGGCCTATCTTCTCACAGATCTGAAATGGTCCAAGCCACATCTTCTGGAACTTGGTGTGTTTTCCCTTGTCCTCATGGGCTTTGTCCCATTTCAGAACTAAATCACCGACTTGAAATTGTTTTGAACCGGATGAGACTGAATCAAAAGCTGCCTTGATGATTTGCTGATGTTTGGCATGAATAACTTTGGCTTTTTCCCTTTCCTCTTCTAATTTTAGAATTTGATCATGTCTAAGTTGAATAGAAGAAGAAGGACTTTCCTCAATGAACTGAACTAGGGCTAGAGAAGGAAGAACAAGAT
Source organism: Pinus tabuliformis (assembly GCA_031772625.1). NCBI lineage: Eukaryota > Viridiplantae > Streptophyta > Pinopsida > Pinales > Pinaceae > Pinus > Pinus tabuliformis. Next base: position 463,553,248 of record CM062806.1, on the reverse strand, counting down.
TTGGGGGTAATACTGCTTCTTTTCCATACACAAGGTTGAACGGAGAAGATCCTATAGAAGCTTTCTGTGTTATCCTATCAGCCCATAATGCAAACATTAAGGATTTGTGCCAGTTTCTATGATTCTGTTCGATAGTTCGCCTAATGATTTTGATCAGGTTTTTATTGGTAGATTCTGCTAAACCATTACCCTGGGGATAGTAATTAGCAGAGTATTTCAATTTAAATCCTCTTTTAATAGCGAAATCAAACATAGCATTGCCTGAGAAGTAAGATGCATTATCAAAAACAAGAGCATTTGGGACACCAAACCTGGTAATGATGAATTGATCTATGAATTCAATGATTGCTTCAGAATTTGCTGTCTTCAAAGGAATTGCCTCAACCCACTTAGTAAAATAATCGGTAGTAGTAAGAATATACTTATGCTGTTTGGAAGAAGGTGGAGTAATTTCCCCAATGATGTCCAATCCCCATTGCTCAAATGGTTGTTCAATGTTGACTGGTTGCAAAGGGAAAGCCGGTTTTCGTTGTCTTCCACTAGAAGTTTGACAATTGCGGTATTTCCTTACATACTCGTGGGCATCTCTAAACAGAGTGGGCCAATAGTATCCGGCATGAATAATTTTGTGGGTTGTTGTGTCAGCTCCAAAATGTCCTCCTGTTGGTCCATCATGTAACTCCTGCAAAACCTTTTGTGCTTCAGGTTTCTCAAGGCATTTTAATAAGATTGAATCATAGTTCTGCCTAAAAAGCACATCATCAATAATTGTGAAATTTTTCGCTTTTAACCGAATGGCCCTTTTGTTTTTGTAAGACAGGTTAGGAGGTGCATATCCATTTTTCAAATAAAAGATTAAGTCAGCATATTGTGACTCAGAATCAGTAATACTTATCTAGTTGATTTCTTCAGTTTGATCTGTATCACATGATTCTGGAATGTTGGATGCTCCTGCCAATAACCTGCAAAAACCTTGGCCCCTAACAATCTTTGCTGGCTTAATTTCTAAGTCATATTCTTGAAGCGCTGTGACCCAGTTTGCCCTTTTTTCACCCAGTTCTCTTTGGATTAATAGTTGCCTAACCGCAGGGAAGGGAACTATAACTTTTGTGTGGGTTTTCAAAAGGAAGGGTCTATAATGTTTGACTGCTTTAAATACAACAAAGGCTTGTTTTTCTACTTCGGAGTAATTCAATTTGGCACCCTGAAGATTTGAACTAAAAAATGAAATGGGTGCTTCCAAATTGTGATCGTTGAGCTGCGTGAGTACTGCTGCATAAGACGAGTTGGACGCGATAGTATACAATGTAAAATGATTAGAAAAATTGGGAGTATTTAAGGCTGGGGCATTGATTATTGATTGTTTTATTAACTCAAATGCTTCTTTTTCTGCCGATCCCCACTTAAAGACTGAATTTTTCTTGATCATAGTTTGAAGTGGCAAAATAATTTGAGAAAAATCTGGAACAAATCTTTTAACAAAATTGATTTGGCCTAAAAATGACTGCATGGATTTCTTATTATGTGGGAAAGGTATTTCAGAGATTTCTTTGATCCGATCGGGATCAATATAAATGCCGTCTTTAGACACAATAAAGCCTAAGAGCTTTCCTTGGTCAAGAGCAAAGAAAGATTTTTTAGGGTTAAGAGAAATACCATATATTTTGCAACGTTGAAAGATTTGATTTAGATCATGCAAATGATTGGACCTCTCTCTAGAGAATACAGTAATATCGTCTAGATAGACGACTACTGTTCTATTGATCAACCCTTTAAAAGCTATATCCATTGCTCTTTGGAATGTCGCTCCTACATTAATAAGGCCGAAAGGAATTTTCTGATATGCATATGTCCCCCATTTTGTTCTGAATGTGGTTTTAAGCTGGTCATTAGGATGGACCAAGACTTGGTTATATCCTGAGAAACCGTCTAGAAAGGACATTAATTCAGAGCCTGCTACTAATTGGAGTATCTGCTCCATAGTAGGCAATGGGAAATTATCTTTTAAGCTCGCTTTGTTTAAATTTCTGAAATCAATACAAATCCGAATGTCGCCATTTTTCTTTCTGACTGGCACCATATTGGAAACCCAATTTGAGTGTCAGACTGGAAAAATAATCTTGGCCTTCAAGAGTTTGTTAAGTTCAGTTTTTATCTGACTCTCTAGGCTTGGATGTATTTTCCTTAACTTCTGCTGAATTGGTTTCTGATCGGGAAGCACTGGAATCGTATGCTGGATAATGGATGTATCATATGTCTTCAAATCATCATATTTCCAAGCAAAAACCTGTTTATTTTTTCTTAACAGTTTAACGAATGCCTCCTTTTCTTCCGAGGAAAGTCCTAATCCTAAATTAATATTTTGAGGAGATTGCTCAGATCCAAGATTTATCAACTCAAACCTTAGGTTAGAACTTTGGAGCTTTGCATTAGTTATAGGTTTAAACCTGTCTTTAATATCATAAAGATCTTCTAGCTTTACCACAGGCTTGGGGATTGAATTTTCCTGAGGTGTTTCTCTCATTTGAAGGTCATGTTCATTTTTCTCAATAATTTGATTATCATAGGACTTTTCAGAAGTTAAGAATTGTAAAATGTCCTCATCATGGTTGAATACTCTCCAATTAGTGACATTGTCAGGAATTGATGGCCTAAAAAGCAATTTTATTGAAAATCTATCTGGGCTGTAGTCTTCAGAAGGTAGGAGCTTGGAAGCTACATTGGCTAGCAGGTCGGCTGCCGAGTTTTGAGACCTAGGGATGGAGGAAATATTGAATGCCGAAAAGTGTGAGGTGAGTTCTTGTACTAGCGATTGATAATGTTTAAGATGATTTGAAAGAAAATGAATTGTATTTCTCACCTATTTGATGATGATTTCAGAATCGTCGAATACTTTTAAATATTGCACCTTAAGGCCGATTGCTTTATATAGTCCTTGGACTAAGGCTTCATACTCAGCTGTGTTGTTTGTGCATTCAAATTCTAGCCTGCAAGACAGCATTGTTTTTTCTCCTTGTGGGCTAACCAAAACACATCCTGCTCCTGAGCCCTCGCTAGACTTGGAGCCATCAAAATATAACGACCAAAATAGAGAAGTATTAACAATTTTATTTACAGTTTTCTCAGTATCATTGAAACATCTAGACCTATCTGTTTGTGAATAGTTTTTGATCTGAGATGTAGAATGGTTTACTGAGAAAGGAGATGACTGGGCAGTTAAATTGCCAAAGAATGACTCAGATGAATAATTCCCCAAAATGTTGTTATTGAATGCTACAGGTTGGTTTTCTTGCTCAAATTCGGTAACTGTATGGGTCATATGTTTTTCTCGATCAATCCTTATTTGATTTGGCTTACCCTTATAGGGAAGCCACATATGTGACCAATCAGTAGAAATATACCCATGTAGTTTTTCAGACCAATCCCTACTCAAGATTAAACCATAAAATTCAGGTATATCGGCTATTAGGATATCAATCCTCTGTACTACTCTGGGATCAGCAGATAACCTGATAGTTATGGAATTAATCTCTCCCACAACCTGTACTTTGGTCCTGTCCAACTGTACAATATGAATAGCAGACTTCTGGGGTTCAATGTTCAGTTTGGAGCAAACGGAAGCTGGCATTATGTTAGAAGATGCCCCTGAGTCAATCAAACAGTTGTGCAAGTTTCTGTTGTAGATCTCATAGGTCAAAAGGAAAGGTGGAGTATGGGAGTTTGATCTGTCTCCAATCAGAACCGCATCGGTAGCTTCAACCATACCAGGAGGAGGTTGCCCTGAATCATTAGCAGCTTTAGCAGTGGGAAGGGGTAAAGAAGGAATAGCATTCAATTCTTTGAGAAGCAATTTCTGCCGATGTTTTAATTTACTAAGTTCAAACATAGTAATGTTTGCTTTAGTTTTCTTCATGTCATCAACAATATTGTACTCCATTGAATCGGATACCACTAATGTTTTAGGTGTTGCAGGAGTATTAGAAGTTGAAGGTCGGTCTTGGGGAACTGCTGCAGGTGATTTCTTTGCAGGTATTTTTTCCTTTGTTGTAGCAGCACCTGCACTCCTTTTCTTTGAAGTTGCCTGGACAGGTTCGGAAGTACTTTTACTCCTAGTAGTGACTGGGAACGCTTCTTCTTCATTATCAGTATCGGAGTTGGGGAGTATAAAATCCCACATTCCATGACATTCAACTATTTCTTCTTCATCATCAGTTGGTGAAATTGTTTCCTCTTCCTCTTCTTCTTGCTCCGAATCTGCATTAGATATGACATTCGGTGGCTTTGATTCTGTTTTCTTATAAGTCCTAAAGGGTCTTTTGGTTGAGGTTTCGGCTACCTGTTTCTTTATTTCAACCATTTCGTTTGACAAAGTTTTTAGGACCTTTTGCAAACCCTCCATGTCATATGGGTCTTTTTGGGTTTTCTTCCTAGAATCATCTTTGAAAGAAACTTTTTTGGCTTTTCTGTCTTCCAGAGCAATTTTCTTTTCTAGAGCATTAATACGTTTCTCCACAGCAAGTGCTTCTTTCATGTTTTCGGCTAAGGTAGGTTTCCCAGCCCTATCCACAAAAATGGCTATATTAGCAGGTAAGGCGGTTATATACCATTCGCTTCGAATTTGTTCACTTGGTTTGGAGGCCGTCTGGATTTTATTCAGGAGTTTATTAAATTGGGCATTAAATTCCTTAATTGGTTCCGTATGCTCTATCCTAAGATTGGAGAGATCGTTTATTAACGTCGCCAAAGACCTATCATCTCCATATTTAGTAAGAAACTGCTCTTGGCAAGTATTCCAACTGGTAATTGAACCAGAGGGTAAAGAAAAATACCAGGATCCTGCTGATCCTTGCAAGGTGTAAGGGAAAATCCTAACAACAACATCTTGTTCTGTTACTCCTTTCAAGTTGACTGCCAACATGAAATTATTAATATGTTCCTCAGCCTGGGTCTCATCATCTGGGTTAAACTTGGGTAGCCATTTTTTAGGTGCATCTGGTAATGGATGCAATGGTGCAGGCATGTTGACTGCACCAGGCCTGGTCCATGGATCTGCCATTATAACAGCAATAGTAGATGATACTACTGTTGGAATTCCAAATATCTGGGAATAAAAAAATGTTGAGGAGTGAGCAGGTTGAGATGTTAAAGCTCCTAATCCCTGATGAACAACAATATGTAATGGGGGAGTGGATGGTTGACTTCGTAGAGGGGAAGATGAAATGGAGGATGTGGATGAAAGCTCTTCAGTGTCATATCCTTCAGTATATTTCTTCGCCTTTTTCCTTTTGGGTAAAGGGAACTCAGTGGGTTCAATACCGAGCTTTTCGCTCTGAAGTCTCATGAGAGGGTGAGGTAAATTGAACTGCGAAGTCACACTGCTTTGCGATACCTCAGATTTCTGTGGTGTAATCAAGAAGCTCTGAAGTTTGTGGATAAGAGACTGGACTTCAGGGGATTCAAGACTTAATTGTTATGGTGTATGATGGGTTTGAGCAGTGGTAGTTGATTCCTCTTCTTCTTGTTTGTACACTGGAGAACCAGCATGCAATTGGGAAGTACAACGAGATATGGAGGGAGAATTGCTCTTAGAATGGCTTGCAGATTTAGGTTTGCTTGCCATTCACAGTTGATGGCCCTCCTTCTAGCGCCAAAAATGTTGATGCCTCGAAAATCGCTGCAACAACATTGGGGGATAACCACCCGGTCCGGACCTTAGTACAACTCCTTTTCCGTTTGGAATGGTGGCTCCAACTGGGGATAATGGGACCCGTTTCCCAGCAATGAATAAACGGGATGAATGGATGATTGGTTGACTAATCTAATGATAGGTAAATAACTAAATCTATCAGCAAAAATAAAAGAACTATTACTTATCCCGGGAACTATTGTGCTTTGAAGTGTAGCGCTTGATGATCTATGTCTATGTAAAGGCATATAGATGACTCCATCTAACAGACATGGACATTAATTCATTCAAAGATTACTTTGCTCAAATAGTTAAGCAAAGCGATTAAAGCAAAATTACTACACTTGTCATTTATATCATCAACACATATATGATTAAAAGAAAATCATACCATAAACATCCAATAATGGAAGGAATACAGAACTGCTGTTAAAGCACATACATATATTCGATGATACCAAAGGTAATCAAATAACAATTCATATGAAAAGAATGAATTCAGACATAGATAATAGTACCATATGAGCTGCTAGACACTCCCAATATCAATCGCTACTTGTGATTCTTCCTTCAACGCAGAGATACTTTCAAACAAAGACAATAGTGCACAATTGCATAAAAGCCGCCTTGTTGAAATTAGAATAACTGGTCCAGTTTCATAAAAGAATATGGCTGAAGCACAATAGTGCAACTTCAGTCTTTCAGTCAAGTACAAAACTTTACGACCCTTTCCAAAACAATGAAAGGGTCTATAAATACTTAATTAATCTAACTATCTAAGAAACTGAAATCCTACTTAATTGGTATCAATTGATTTTGATCCTATTTTCTTCAGCAATCTGGCAGTCGGCGGCATGAATCATCAAGTAGGCTGTTTGCCTTTAAATATGAGCTGACTTATCGCAAGCATTGGCTCCACTTCGGGTGGTCTGTTGAGGCGAGAGCTGAGCTGGGCGGCATAGGTGGCATCCTGAATATCGGGGATAATATACCCGATTGCATCCGTAAGGCATTTGAGGGCGGCTCTCTGTGAGTGTGGTTTTACCAAGAAGAACCAATAGGTGTCCCAGGTTAAACTGTTAATCCCAGCAATTAATCTTCCCTTCTCCTCTAAATTTGGATAACATGATTGCTCCAATGTTTTCATCGTTGTTAATTTTCCTGGGGTGCATTGGGAAATCATGTTTGATAAGTAGAGAGTGTTATTGACTAATTCAACTAAATTGCTTGAAGTTGATTTGCATCTTGAAACTGCCCTTTCTGCTTTCATTAACTGGGACTGCCATTCTGTAAAGAGTATATCTTTATGTGACTCTAAGATTCTTGGTAAATTCGCCGCTTGTCCTTGATCAGAATCTTGCCAGTCGAGAAATGCAGCTATCGTTTCTTCAGCTTGATCCAATTCAGTCCTAGCTTTGTCTACTTTAGTACTTATGGATGCCGTTAATTCACATAGTGGCTCTGCTTGGGCGATTTGTTGACATAGAAGCTTAATTTGGGCTATCAATGCAGTATTTATTTGTAGCGCTTCTACTCTAAATTCAGCCACTTGTGGAACGCCCTTTGTCTTTTCAATCTGTGCGGATAGTTGAGCGATTTGCTCATCTTTTGATTTCAGCATTTTCTCATTCGCTGCCTTCAATTGTGCCAATGCCTCTGATAATTCTTTCTGCTTTTGGATTGCGCTTTGGTCGATTCTTTGTTTTTCTACCTGCAATTGTTGAGTTAGTTGACTGTTTAATTATTGTTGTGTCAACAATTGCTGCTCTTCCTGCTCCGCTTTCTGCTGTGCTTCGGTCACCTGTGCCTGTAACAAGAAAATTTCCTGGTCCTTTGTTTTCAGCAAAAGACTCACCTCCAATGCCTTATCTATTGTTGCTGCCGAATAGGCTCCAGCATATTGTGACAATTTTGTCAGGTCATCGGAGGGGTCAAATTCCTCCTTCCAAACCACATTGCCCGTGACCGTCTGTTCTGGGAAAAGGGAAGGTTGATCAGTCCTTATTCTTTTCCTTTGTCGTTTAAATATAGCTTTATGTCTTGGGTTGTAGAAGACATCCAAGGGAGGAATCTCTTCTACCTGCAAAATGATTTGATCGGAGGAATCCTTTGGTATTACTTCTATTTCTTTTGAAATGGGTGGGCCGCTGGTTCCACTTAGAACCTGTGTTGAAGTGGTTTCCTGAGTGTCTGTTGCCTTTGAAGTTTCAGTGTCCTTTGAACATTCCAATCCACTGATAATAGAATCAAATTTCTGCCATTCTTGGAGCAATTTGGGGTCAATATGAGTATCCACGTTTACTTCAGTGGTGGTCTGTTTCTGCTCTTTTGTCTGGGTCTCCTCCTGCCCTTTCTCCTGTTCTTTCTTCTGCTCTTTCTCCTGATTTTCCTCATGTGGCTTCTCCTGTTCTATTGTTGTAACCGGAGGCTCCTTTGGCTATTGCCGTTCAGGTTCGCTTGTCGATGTTGTTGGGGTTGTTTCTAATAGATCTAGAGGCAGAGTTTGCAACCTCTGTTCTCTCAGTATGTTAAATTCAACCAACCCTTCATCTTGATATTTCATTCTAGCCAATGCCTTAACCTGCATTATTGACTCAGAGGAGGAGAACAGGTCATCAAACATATCTTCCTTATGATCAAATTTTGACAATTTGGCCTGCTCTAGTGCATTATAGGCAACTTTGTTTGGATCAAATTGCCTATTAGGGAGAGTTGCTAGAGTTAATGATTTAATCTTTGTAGCTTCCTTTTCTGCATGTTTAAGATCATGCAAGGTATAGACACCGCATCTAAAAGGAAAAGAGGGCCAGCCCTGCTTCTTATTCTTCTTGAGGGTCTGTGTAACACTCTCAGCAATGATCTGGTAAGCGATTTCCCTTGCCAGCAGTTTATCAGGTATGTATAAAGGGAGGACATGAGGTTCGGCTTGGCTACCAAAAATTCTTATATAAGTGAACTTCTCCTCCCCGAACCATCTTCCTACTGAGGTTAAGTCAATTCCGGCTTGATAAGAAATCTTGGGAGCAGGTTTATCAAAAATAGAATAATGAATAGGTAACATAAAGCCATTGCAGACTTGGTACAAATGGTGCTTATAAGAGGATTTCCATAATTTTTGATGGTATATGTGAATAGGCATGGGGTCTTATGGTTTCCACCTCCAGCCGAACACAGAAAATTCAGAATTAAAACACAAGGTATCTAAGATATAGGCACTGTAATAGAATGGGGGAATTATCCTTTCAGAAATGCGGGTCTTATTCCTAAAGTCAAGAAGAGCTGTGGCTAGTTTATCTGAGAGAATAGTGGCCCAATCCATTATTACACTGTTGCATGCTGCTTCCATTAGGGGAACCATTTCTATAGTGAAATTAGCAGAGTTGTGCAATCCCCATAATCTACACATCATTATTCCAGCGTAGCAATAAGGAGAAGCCAAGGAATCAACCGAGTACTTATCGGAAGATTCATGTTTTTGCTTTGCCAGATTTTGTCTCCAATCCCGGATGGGTTCAGATTCAACTTTGTTCTCATTTCGGAATTTTTCCAGGAACGCCTTATTGTATTTCTTCTCTGGCTCAGGAAAATGATACATTTGCCTTAAATCATCAGCCCTGAATGACCCGAAAATTCTCCTGTCTCTGGTGCTGAAGGTTCTATCCATGATTGAGATTTCCTCAATTGCCCACCGCACTACATCCGTATATGGGAGAATTTTTTCCCTAGCTACTATTCGATGAAGGAAGGAGTCAGCTAAATCCTTTAGAGTACCATCAGATTTCCGAGTTAAATCTACAGTGGCTTGTACTGTTGTCACCTCCGGTTCTTCGGCTTCAATCAAGTTGTAGGTACCTTGCCAAGTAGTTCTGACGAGACCAGAACATGTAGTATCAGATATCAATCCTTTCTTTTTGTTTGAGGGATCAGCGACAGCTTGTCCTGTGGCTGGCACAACGGAAGGGCCTGCGGTTTTCTTAGATTTCTTCCCCATTTTGCTTGAGTTTTCTTCTTTGGATGAATTCTGCACAGAAGCGAAAATAAACGTAACACAGAGAATTGGCAATGAAAATTCCAATATTGTGAGATATATTGATCAATGCGTGATGAGAGAAATCTTTTACAATGGTCGCGGATACAATCCATAGGAAGATTTTAGGACTTAGAATTACATTAAATGGCCGTTTAAAACCTGCCAATCCTTAAATGCCCATTATACCATTAATCGGCCGAATGATTCCTTTAAGCATGTTATAGATGTTTTTGGCGGTTGAGCGCAGGTGAATCATTGTTCGACAGATCAAGCTTTTAATATGAATTGATCGTTATATCCCTCCATTTTAACGGCTTTTTTGAAATCCGTGCTTTATTGCAATCGGGCGTCGGGAAGACTTAAATTCTTATGTTGACATTTTTTGAAACCCCCGATTGGCGATTGCGATGTCGCATCGCATCGGGAGTATGAGCGTTCTATAAACATCTGGATAGCATACCGCCGATCACCGATAGCGAAATCGCATCGCATCGGGGTGAATGGGCATTACATGAGACATGGATAGTATATCGCCGATTGCCGATAGCGATATCGCATCGCATCGGGGGAATGGCCTGGGGGCGCTTTAAAATGTGCATAGAGTATTGCCGATAGCTGGTAGCGATATCGCATCGGCGGAAACCAATGTGCCATTTACTTATGCTCCTTATGTCATTGCGATATGCGATCTTGTGATCGCTTTATCGCAATGATAAAAGATTGATTTATTTGATCAAAATGGGTTTTTCAAAAAGATTTTTTATAATGTTTTCATTTGGTTTTCGGACCTTTTATCAATAATACAATATTGATACCAATCAAAATCTAAAGGGACCCATTTCACATGATAGTTTTGTGAATAAAAATAATACGAAATGGGGGGTTGTTGTAGAGCACAACAGAGTACCATCCTTACTCTTGAAAAAAAACACTATTGCACCCAAGCTGACACACTTGGCCTAATGTATCCCTTTTCAAGCATTTCCTTCCACTGCAACTTCAATTCCACTAGCTCTAGAGATATCATCCTCTAAGGTGCCTTTGATGTTGGTGTTGCCCCTGGTATCCACTCAATAGAAAATTCCACTTCCCTGTGAGGTGACAACTATGAAATATCTACTGGAAATACATCTTGAAATATTTTTAAAATTGGATACCTCTTCAAGACTTTTGCATCCTCAACATTGTTACCTTTATCGCTCGAAACATGCATTGCGAACAATACACACCCTTTCTTGCGACTGCGCTTTTCCTACATAGATGTAACCATTCTAACTGATGTCACCTTCTTCTTACCCTGCAAGGTTTTCTCTTCTCCATTATCATCCAAGCACTCAATAGAATTTTCATAACAATCCACCTTAGTCCTGTGAAGATATAACCAATCCATACCCAGAAGCACATTGTATGATCTCAATGGAAGCACATTCAGATGTGCTAATGTAGGCATACCATTTAACTCAAATGAACAAGATCTTACCCAATGATGAAATCTTTTCTTAGTATTTGTAGCCAACTGCACCAATCAAGACTCTACATGCGCTTCTTTTCTCAAACCACACTTATCCACCAGGTCAGGATTGACATAGCTATAATTGGTGTTGAAAATAGCAACAAGAAATGCTAAAAATAGCATTGCTATAAATAGCATTTCGGGATATATTCCAATTTTTATTTGTCCTTGAATCAAAATTGAGAATTAAAATTCGAATTTAGTCTCACCAGCTGTTTTAAAAATAATTAATTAATTCATCTTGAGTTAATTAGTTGGTGAAATTCAAACATGAAGTCTTTGTGAAGACATGCAACATTTATCCCTTTGATTGAGGAAGTTATCCCTTAATTAAGGAGATAAGGATGAGTTGTATTTGAGTTGTAATTAGTTAGCTTAGTTAACTGAGTTAAGTCTAGTTAAATTAGTTCCAAACAGTTTGTGGAACTAATTGTGAGTTCAGTCAGTTAATGCATGCATGCATACAACTAGTGTTCTCCAGATAACTAAATATTCTCTCATAAATAACTCATGCATGTCAGTTCAGATAAAGACCCAATTGAGATTAAAGGCAGGGACAGTGTACTATCAGTTGCTAGAATATTCCCATGTGAATATCTCTTGCATGCAGAAGGAATTCATTCCTTGAGGATTGCGCAGTTACTACAAAGGTCAAAGTAGTGTGTGAGGTGAGAATCGCATAGGTTACAATTGGAGGACCCAACAGAAACTGCGCAAGGAAATAGGAGGCTTGGAGGACATAGGAGCAGGCATATGTGTCATCTATTCTGTCTATGAGTAGCAGTGAGGGAATGTACTGAGAGCTGGATAGCTTGAGAGCTAAAGCTTTGTGTAATCCTGAGATATTTCCACTTGTATGATAATACAGATAGCGTGGTTTTTAGCTAAGGCTTTCCCCAGAGTATTCTTCTGTGTTTCATGTGTGATTGATTCTTTTTCTCTGTTATATGTGTTCTATTTGATCTTGCTCAAAAATCGATTAAGATTCCGCAAGTTTGATTGTAGAAGTAGATTAAGTATTTTGCTTTAGTACATTGCATAATCAGATTAATCTACTGTGAAAATTTCTACATCGTATCAGAGCAAAGGTGATCAAAGCGGAGAACGGTATACAAAGAAAGGAGAAGTTCAAAGTTTGAAGTTCTTGATTGTAGGTACAAAATCGATTTCTTATCACATCTCAAAGTTCACCAATGGCGTTCAATGGCTTGAGACTCGAGTATGCCCTGGATGGTAGCTCGAATTACATAGCATGGAAGGATCACATGGAAGCGGTATTAGAGGACAATGGTCTAAAGGACTTCATTGATCAAGAAGTCCCCAAGCTAGTAGTAGCTAATCCCCAAGAATTGGTGGAATGGAAGAAATGTGTGGCGAGAGCGAGGAGGATTCTTCTGGAGGGAGTTCGAGACCATATTGTCTCGAGTCTCCATGGGAAGGAGACTCCATTTTCAATGTGGAAGACATTGAAGGATCTATATCAGAACAACAATGACTAGAGGAAGCTGGCGCTGAAGGACAAGCTTCAGAAAATCAAGTGTGAAAATGGTGACACGATCTCTACATATCTGAACAAGCTCACAACCTGCAGAGATGAGCTTGGAAGTGTAGGAATCACGACAGTCGATGATGATATGTTGAGTTTTTCTCTCCTTGGTCTTCCTAAGAGATGGCACAGCTACCAGACCTCAGTGAATGGAAGAGAGAAACTGCTAGATTGGGAACGACTGTGGTCGGATCTGATGCAGGAGGAGATCAGGAGAAGCACCAGAGATGGTTCTTCATCTAAGCATGATGATGAAGAAAATCTAGCCTTAGAAAGTAAGGCGCGGAAAGGGAAAGGGAAGGCTTCCCATTCCAAATTGAGTTCTTCCCATGGTGGGAAGAAGATTGACAAATCTAAAGTGAGATGCTTTAATTGTCATGAGGTGGGCCATTATGCAACTAATTGTCCATTGAAGAAATCCAAGAAGGGATCCTCGAAAGGATCAGATGGTGAGGCACTGGCCTCACAGTTCGAATTGGATTTTACCCTCATCGCATGCATGGTTTCATCGATGGTGGGTTGTGTTTGGTACCTAGACAGTGGAGCCTCATTCCACATGACCGGCGATAAGAGTTTATTCAGTACCTTGGAGGAGAAAGACCTCTAGATGCGCATAGAGATGGGCGATGATGGAAAGTACCATGTTTCAGGTGAAGGTACGGTTGTGTTTCAGAGGGAGCATGGAGCTCCTCTCACCCTGATTGATGTAAAGGATGTGCCTGGACTGAAGAAAAACTTAGTATCTGTCGGAATGTTGGAAGACAAAGGCTATGATGTAGTCTTCAGTAAAGGAAAGGCATTCCTAAGACACATAGCCACGGGTCAGACCAAGAGGATTGGGATTCGAGTGAAGAATCTCTACAAGCTGGAGGTAGATGATTCCAAAGCAGAATTGGTGCAAAGCCAAGATATTGGCGAGTTATGGCATAGAAGGTTGGGCCACTTGCATCATGGGGCCTTGAAGATAATGCAACAGATTTCTACTGGACTTCCCAAAGGTAAACTTGAGCAAGTGGACACATGCAAAGGTTGTACCTTGGGTAAGTATGAAAAATCTTCCTTTCATGATCGAGACAGTCGAGCTGAAGCAATCTTGGAGCGAGTTCATACAGATGTGTGTGGACCATTCTCGACAGCATCCACTGCTAAACAAAGGTACTATGTGATTTTCATTAATGATTTTTCTCGTAGATGCTAGATCTATTTCATGAAGGATCAAACCTTCTCAAAGTTTTGTGAGTTCAGTGCTTTGGTTGAGAAAGAATCAGGAAAGAAGATAAGGGCCTTGCGAAGCAACAATGGTGGAAAGTATGTCTCTCAAGAGTTTAAGGACATCTGTGTTGTAGAAGGAATTAAACGGGAGTTGATGGAACCTCATAACCCATAGTAGAATGGGGTGGCTGAGATGAAGAACGGAACGATTGTGGGAGTAGCTCAAGCGATGTTGCATGACCAAGGCCTACCACTTCATTTGTGGGTCGAGGCATGCAACACAGTGGCTTACTTGCAGAATAGAAGCCTGCATCGCATACTTGGGATGAAGACACCAGAGGAATATTTCTCTGGGAAGAGACCAGATGTGGGTCACTTCAGGATATTTGGCTCATTGGTTTATTGCCATGTGACCAAGGATGCCCTGAAGAAGCTAGAGTTGACAGTAGAGTTGGGGATACTTGTGGGGTACACTGATACTCCTCACAACTGTCGGGTGTATTTTCCTTGAGAGAGAGCTCAAGTTGGAGGCAGAGGAGGAACTTTTGGTTCCTAAGGAGGAGGAGCCTTAGACTGATGCAGAGCAGCCACATGCAGAGGTTCCAGCAGTGGAGACATCCACTCATGCAGAGTCTTCCAGAGAGGGGCGGAAACGTACAAGGGAGGCTAACGGATTGTTGATGGATGCGAGAGAGAATGTGGGAGAGCCATCTTCTCAGCACAAATAGAAGAGGTCACTTGAGTGGTACACTGGTTACATGGCCCTTGTTGGGGAATGCGTAGAGACTGAACCATCTCCCTTTGAGGAAGTAGTGCAATAGCCAGTTTGGGTTGATGCTATAGTGGATGAGTATAACTCCATAGTTCAGAACAATGTTTTGGATGTGGTTCCAAGACCGGAGAACAAGTCAGTTGTGAGTTTCCATTGGCTTTACAAGGTAAAGCATGTTGCTAATGGTAGTGTGGAGAAACATAAGGCAAGGTTTGTTGCCCGTGGTTTCTCACAGGTCAAGGGGATCAACTATGATGAGACTTTTGCTCCTGTAGCAAGGTGATCATCTATCAGATCGATGTTGGCACTATCAACAGAGATGGGTTGGAAAATCCATCAGATGGATGTGAAGACTACATTCCTTAATGGCAAGATTGAGGAAGAGGTGTACATAGAGCAGTTGGAAGGATTTGAGACCTTCGATCGTGAGTCGCATGTGTGCCGACTCAAGAGAGCTTTGTACGGGTTGAAGCAAGCACCTCGTGCTTGGTACAGTAGGACCAACAACTACTTCACCGGGTTGGGTTTCTCAAAGAGTGAAGTGGATGCGAACTTGTACCACATCATGGTGGAAGTTAAGCAGTTGATCATTCTTTTTTATGTTGATGATCTGATATTGACAGGTGATGATCAGTTGATCATGTCTTACAAGGAGGACCTTGCAAGAGAATTCGAGATGAAAGACATGGGTCTCATGCACTACTTTCTAGGCATGGAAGTGTAACAGAAGGATGGGGAAGTGCTTGTGTCTCAAGGCAAGTATGCCAATGAGATACCCAGGAGATTCCACATCGAGAAGTGCAAGCCCATGCAGACTCCTCTAGCAAGTAACTGGAGGAAGGAGGATGCTACTTCAAGAGAAGTAGTAGAAGCTACTGTGTATCGGTAGCTTATGGGTTCACTCATGTACTTAGTGAACACACGACCAGATTTGTGCTATGCGGTGAACCAGCTGAGTCAAGCTATGGTTCAGCCTACCAAGCTGTTTTGGAAGGCGACTAATCATGTTTTGAGATACCTCAGAGGCACATCTCAGTATGGATTATGGTACAGACAGTCAGAGGGAGTGAAGCTACAGGGCTTCATAGATGCAGATTGGGCAGGGAGTCCATCAGATCAGAAGAGCACATCAGGAGGAATTTTCAACCTTGGTTCAGCTGCAGTTTCTTGGTACAACAGGAAACAGAGGTCAGTTGTACTTAGCTCAGCAGAGGCTGAGTACATGGCTGCAATCCAGGCAACATGTGAGGCCATTTGGATGTGGAAAATTCTAGTTTGTTTGTTTGATCAGAGGATGGATCCAACTGTGATCTATTGTGATAGTCAGAGTTGTATCAAACTCTCTGAGAATCTAGTATTTCATGACAAGTCCAAGCACATCGACATCCGGTATCATCATCTTCGAGACTGTGTGGTGAAGAAGATCATGTTGTTGCAGTATATTTCGACCAAGGAGCAAGATGCTGACATTTTGACTAAGGCATTGTCAAAGTGTAAATTCGAGTTCCATAGAGACAGGATTGGGGTGGCAGATAATCCCTTTCTTGTTGAGAGGAAGTGTTGAAAATAGCAACAAGAAATGCTAAAATTAGCGTTGCTATAAATAGCATTTCAGGATATATTCCAATTTTGGTTTGTCCTTGAATCAAAATTGAGAATTAAAATTCGAATTTAGTCTCACCAATTATTTGAAAAATAATTAATTAATTCATCTTGAGTTAATTAGTTGGTGAAATTCAAACATGAAGTATTTGTGAAGACATGCAACAATTATCCCTTTAATTGAGGAAGTTATCTGATCCGGATTTAAACAAGAACACAACAAATTACAGAGATAACCATAAACACAGATATGCAATGGAAATAATACTTCATTTCATTAATGTAAAATACTAAAATATGCTTACAAATAGTAATGGAAATAAACCAGCTAGGGCGATGGTAGCTTATCTCTTAGAAGAGATGTGGCAGCTACATGCCCCTGAACTGTCTTACAATGAGGCTCAAAGGCCTATTTATTGTTGAGAAACAATGAAAAAACCTAAACATCCAAAAACCTAACCCTAGAAGATGAAACGCCAAATTATGGGCCCCGTTTGGCTAAATTGGTACATCAACTTCCCGGGGTCGTAACTTTGGCATACGATCTCTGTTTGACACGTACAATATCTCGTTAGAAAGATCTATCCGAGAACTACAACTTTGGAAAGAGCAACATCGGTCCATGGATCAATGTTGCTCCCAATTTTCCCAAAAAACGTCATTTAGGGCCTCAAAATGGCTCCGGAAGTTCAGGACCCGAAAAACTGCTAAAATAGTAAATTGTGCTATAATTAAGGAAACTAAAAAGCTGAAAGGAACAATGGTGGGGGTCCAAGTGGAGTTGGTGGGTGGCCACCAATATCCACCTGGATCATTATCCTTTAATTAAGGATATAAGGATGAGTTGTAATTAGTTAGCTCAATTAACTGAGTTAAGTCCAGTTAAATTAGTTCCAAACAGTTCGTTGAACTAATTATGAGTTCAGTCAATTAATGCATGCATGAATGCAACTAGTTTTCTCCATATAATTGAATATTCTCTCATAAATAACTCATGCATGTCAGTTTAGACAAAGACCTAGTTGAGATTAAAGGCAGGGACAGTGTATTATCAGTTGCTAGAATATTCCCATGTGAATATCTCTTGCATGCAGAAGGAATTCATTCCCTAAGGATTACGCAGTTACTACAGAGGTCAAAGCAGTGTGTGAGGTGAGAATCACATAGGTTACAGCTGGAGGACCCAAGAGAAACTGCAAAAGGAAATAGGAGGCTTGGAGGACAGAGGAGCAGGCATATGTGTTGTCTATTTTGTCTATGAGCAGCAGTGAGGGATTGTACTGAGAGCTGGATAGCTTGAGAGCTAAAGCTTTGTGTAATCATAAGATATTTTCACTTGTATGATAATACAGATAGCGGAGTTTTTAGCTGAGGCTTTCCCTAGAGTATTCTTATGTGTTTCATGTGTGATTGATTCTTTTTGTATGTTATATGTGTTCTATTTGATCTTTCTCAAAAATCGATTAAGCTTCCACAAGTTTGATTGTAGAAGTAGATTAAGTATTTTTCTTTAGTACATTGCATAATCAGATTAATCTACAGTGAGAATTTCTACAATTGGATCTAGGGTCAATCAAAATAGAAACAACTTGATCACAAATCTTACCTTCCATCTCAATAATAGATACCTGATGATCCACCTGCATGTTATCAAATGTTGCATAAATCTAAGGAATTCTTTGTCCAACATCCCCAATTGTCTGCTCCTCCTGAGCATTGTAGATATGAGACCTACCACCCTGATATGATGAAGAATCCTTCTTGAGATGCTCCTTGTCACATATCCAACATTGAACTGTCTCCTACCATCACCTCTATTCTATTGCTCTCCAGGCCACAACCCATGTCCCTTCTCTACTGCATTAAACTTCTTATAAGGAGAAACATTCTCTTTCGACTCACCTGCATCCTAAGGTCTTGCTCACTTTGGTGGCCATTTACCTTTAGTCTTGTCCTTCCCTTTCCAACCCTACTTAGATTCAGTCTTATACTTCGATTGCTCATAATAGTGCTTCAACTTCCCAATGACTTCTTCTAGAAACTGAGGCTCATCATACTCAATATGATCCTTAAATGCCAATGGTATTCCACTAATAAATCTCTAAACTTTGGCTTTCTCATCCTTAAGATACGCCACATACTTCAACAACTCCAAGAACTTAGTCGTTTACTCCTCATATGTCATCGATCCCATCTTCAACTCATAGAGCTCCTTTGCCTTATTGTCATAGTACCTTTCTAACAAATACTTCTTCCTGAAGAGTCACTTGAATTCATGCCAACTCAACACCTCTATCATTATGTCTCCGACACGCTTAACATCTTCCCACTAGATATATGCTTTCCCTTTGAGCCTGAAAATAATTATATTGTCCTTCATGTTCTTTGTGTCGTCATGTAGCTCAAATAATTTCTTCATTCAAAGTAACCATGCCTTTGCATCCTTCGACTTCTTCAGCTCTCCATCAAATGTAGGTGGCTTGGATTTCTTGAAATCATCGGGAAAGTATCCCCTGTCACTCCTGTTGTAATGATGATATCGATGATGACCATGATACCTATCTGAACTAGAACTAAAATATAACCCATGTCCACTGCCTCTCCTATCAGGTGTTTCCAAGAATCTTCCATCTCTAACTGTATCATCTATGTCTGACTTGTGCCCACCATGAGACCTGCTGCCATATTCCCCATTAGTTTTATCCTCCTATCCATAATTGATCCATGGTTTTCCATGTCTCTGCAATTTTGACAAACTTTGAAGGATAACTGCATTGACCTCTGCTTGTTTCTCTTGTGCCTTGGAAAGTCTTTCCTATGACTCAATAATTATGTCATTATCTGTCTTGCAACTTTAGATATTTTATTTCAAACTCCTCAATGTGTTCATTGTGTCAGGAGAGTACTCATCTCTTGGTTTCTCATATGATCTGTAAGGGGAGTCTCGTGAACTATGGTCCACCATTTTTCTAGTCATCTTTTATCCTCTTCTTCCTACAAATGTACCATGTCAGATAAACCAAATACAAACATAAACAACATACCTCAGTGAAATCTAGGGGAGGATATCTCGTCTGCAAAATTAGTCTAGATTAACATGATACATGTATATACATAATTTGTAACAACCCTGGTGAAAATTCCATGTAAAAAAATATAAGACCACGGTGATGGGACACGTATTCCAAGTTGAATGGTGGGAAAAACATCTTAGTATGGGTGTTGAATTAGTTTATTATGGCTAAAAGAAATTGGCAAAGGAAATGGAAAAGACTTTGGAAAGTCAAAATGGCATTTTTAGCACATTTATTTATGAAAATAATGGAAATTAGGAGAAAAGGGAGATGAAAGATCACATGCTGCATGTGAGGAGGAAAATGAAGGAAAATAATAAAAAATGAAGGAAAATAATGGAAAATGAAGAAAATAGAGGCCTCGTTAATAAAAAGGATTTTGAGGATCAGTTGATAACCTTTTGTCAGTTCAGTTTTGGAGCTCTCTCATTATTCTCTCTCTCTCTCTCACTCTTGGACACTTAGAGTTTTCTTGGAGCATTAAGGCATTAGATCAAGAAAGGAAAACAAGGCAAGAGGAAGAAAAGATCAAGCAGGGAAAGGCAAGATCAAGCAGCTACAACAAGATTCTTTGCAAGTATCGATTTGCATGTGTATTTTCCTTGTTGGATTTGGTATGCATGGTATTGCATGTGGTACTTTGTTGTTATGGCATGGGTTTTTCTAGGTGTAACAATGTTTTCAGCTTAGCCTTGCCATTTCTGGATAGCCTAGTGTGATGGGGTTACCATGTTTTGGTTGAGGTGGATTGTTGGATATATTCGAAGCTGAGTAAGGTGGATCTATGAATGATAGGGCACATGGCCTAGTGGTCCCTATAACCAGACTATGGATTATGGTATAGCCACTAGCCTAGTGACCCCTGAGCCAGATTGTGGGTTGTGGTAAAGCCAAGATTGTGTTGCCTCGATGGGTCTAGGAATCCTTGTTGGTGAATGGCAGGATATACGGTAAATCTAAGAGGTGGTTTTCTCTCTGTTGGGCCTAGTAATCTTGGGATGGGATATGTGGTAAATCCTAGAGAGTGGGTCTCAGTTTAGCGCCTAGTGATCTGGTGTGGATTGCGGTAAAGCCTGAGGGACTAGGAGACAAAAAAATTCCTCACGGTGTAGGTGGAGAAATATGGTGGAATCCATGCTTGTTTGGCCTAGTGATCTGGTGGAGATCATGTTAAATCATGTTATGACATGTTTATTGTGTTGGTCTAGTGATTTGGGATGGATCACGGTAAAGCCTGGTTTCTATTAATGAGGGTGAGGTGGTTTAGCCTCGGGATGCTTGGTTGGTTCTTTTGGTTTGAGTCCTACATTCATGCTTGGAATATGGCACAAGGGTGAATGGTTGAAGAGAGATTTGGCTCAGCCATTCTATAGCTGGGTGGAACGTGGTAGTCCCATCCCGGGTTTGGCTTTTGTATCATTAATATGAGGTTATTTCTCCTTGTTATCTCATGAGTATTATACTGGTTTATATGTGGATTATATGGTGGTTGTTTCCTTGGTATTTATGTTGTTATTATGTTGGTTATGAATATTTATTATGATAGTGGCTAAGTATGGATCCCATCATGTTTTTACTTATATATGAATGAACAATGTATCTATGGCCTAATGGATGAAAGTGCAACTAGAGTGATAAGGAAACAATGCCTCATAGAAAATATCAAATAAGTATGAGACCCCTATGATTAGATATGTCATTTACACCTGTAGATTGCATTGATGCCAAGTGTTTGACAGAATGTCAATCCTGGTTGGGGATGGTCAAGCATAGTCCTGGAGTTATTTTTTGGTTTATTAGTCTTTTCATCATGTGTTTAATGGATTCCGAAAGCTACAACAAGTTCTGGGCAGTGGCCGGAATTTCAGGCTTGAAAAGTGCCTTAAAATCCCCGGACTTTGGCACAAGTCTGCTGGAAATAGTCCCTAGATGCAGGCATGCAGCCTTGTGGGAGAATCCAAAGCCCTCTAGATGTTGGCATGCCCATAAAATGGGAGCGTCTAGAGGTCAAGAGGTCTAAAACCTCTGTAGGACTCAGGGGCTGGTTAGCAGAAAGGTTGGGATGGTTCTTAGGAGTCCTATTGCTAATGTTGAAGGTTTGTATGGTGTGTTTCCATCGGTTCCACTTCCTTAACATGATTTAGGAGGTCGAATCATATCATAGTAGCCTCTCGTCACATGTTTAACCCAGTTGGTTGGTTACTTGGGTAGATATGGGAGGAGGGTGTTATAGAGTGGTATCATAGCATGGTTCACCCCTCGAACTGGATGGGTTGTGTGTTGGTCATGCATTCATGGCAGTTGCATATGTGTTTCTTATGCTTGTAGTCCATGTGCTGGTTTCATTTTCATGGTCTTGATCATGGTTGTAGTGATGTCACCATGTGAGGATTCATGGTGTTGTTGTGGGATGTGTCATCATGAGTGTATGGTTGTATATGCATTTGTTATGCATGTCAGTGTCTATATGTTGTTATGCATGCATTTTCATGGTGAAGGTTGTTGTGCATGAGGTCATTGTATGAAATTAGGTCATCATGGTGATATTGGTATGTTATGATGTTAATGTGTTGGCTAAGATAGAACATGATATGTAGATCATTAAAGTGAAGTTGCAGCATTGGACCTCAGGCAAGAGAAGATCATCATACAAGTTTGTATCGTGGGAATGTAGGTATGGAGGTTAAGGATTTTTATATGAATTATGGTTATGTGTATTCCTTTTATTTTGTTTATGTTATGGTTACATACAAGATAGATGCTAGTTGATTAGTGTAGTCATATGCACATGTGTCAGATAGTCATCAATAACAGTAACCTGTGGTTGTATGCATTGCTATTGTTGTTTTAGGTTAGATAAGTTGATGATTATGTTATATGTTGTTGATGAGTATGTTATAGGTTAAATTGTTGTTGTTATATGCTAGTAACTTGGTGATTAGGGTGATTATATTAAGATCTTGATGTTATATGTATCATGCTAAATTGATTAGCCTATGCAAATGGTTAGGGTTATGGCATTCATATATGAGTTAATAGGTTGTGATATTATGTCGTACTAATCTAGAACGACTATGCATATGTGATTATTATGTATGGATGATAATTGTTTATGAGTTTAGGATGCGAACATGTTAGCTAATTATTTTTATGGATATCATGACCTTATTTATGTTTGAGTTGATATGTCATGAAGTTATATCATGCTAATCTGGATTGATTGTGCAGACAAGATAGCCTCCCCTGAGATACATTAATATATGAGTTTTCTTATGTCGTCTATTTGGTATTTGAATGTTTGACTATGTTGTTTATTTGGTGTTTGAGTGTGAGTGTCTATTATGTCATCTATCTGTTGTTGAATGTTTGATTAATTGCATGATATGAGTATGTGTCTGTAAGATTGCATGAAGAAACAATATTGTTTTAAGATGATTGTACTAACACATATGTGTTGAGACAGTTGATATGTAATTGAGTGTAGTAGGTGACAGTTGTAGAATTATGTCTAATGATTATGAGTTGACTATGGAATATGACATGATTGTTAGTCTTGGTAAAGTTTGATTTCAAATTGATAGATATGATTCTCTTGATCTTTGGAACGTGAGACTGACATGTGTGAGCAGTTGCAGGGAAACATGCTTGGTATTAGCGTGACAAGCTGGTAACAATTGATATGTTTACATAACTAACAGTTGGGTGATGTGACAGTACATAGTAAGACTCGATTGCAACAAGGTAAAAGTTAAAAGAAAGGAATTAGGCAAGAATTCCTTTGGCTATGTTTGGAAACCCTAATTCCAAACGAATTAGTGTTTTGCATATAGGAAGTCTTCTTAACCTTGATTTTGTTTGACATTATGTGGATATGTGCTATAGTTATGAATATATATTTGACAGGTACATCAATTAGTTGTTAGTTATAGATGGATCCGTCAAAGGATTGGAGTCCCTTGAGAGATGGCTTGGAGGTGTTCAGTTGCAAGTAATGTGCTTGGCACAACAAGGTAAGGAAACTGGTGTATTGTTATGTTTATTTATGGATTGACAGTTATGTGTTTATGGAAATATGATACAGGGGATTGCATGGCAAAGAGACTGCCATGAAATTATGAAGAAGGCTCAGGTTGAGATTTTCTTTGGAAGCACTAGGAACCATGGGGATTGATTCATGGTGTTTGTTTCCAATCTTTTGCTTTTGGTCTTTTTTTATTTGCTTGCACTTGATTTTCAGTTTTGTTATGTCTAGTGCATGATCATGCCACTTTGTTTGCGGTGTCGTATTGTTATTGGTTTTCATGATTTTCTTCTTGTTTTTTCTTGTCTTTCCTTTTATGTTTTGAGTCTTGGGAATTGATTGGGAAAGAGGAAATTTAATGGAGCTTGGGGAGAGTTGTGTGGTACCCAACAGATGATGTAAGACCTGGATGAAGCTCGGTGCATGTATAAGGGTAGTTGAAGGAAATAGTATGACAACCAATTGGACTAGTTGGGTCCATTGGTGTAAATGGAAGATGGCAGGATAGGCATGGGAAAGGTATTCAAGAAAGGTAAGGTGAATGAATTTGAGGCGTCATATGCCTTGGCTATGTTGGGAACTATTGTTCTCGATTTTTCACGTGTTACATGCATAAAGGGAGTTCTCTTAACCTTGACCATATCATATATAGTAATTACGTTGTGATCATGATTATGTTGATGTTTATATGTGTATACATGTATGTATGTATGTCATTTCTGGAAGGGTCATCATGGATCATGATTATTTTATGCTAATGTTTTATGTATGTATGTATGTCGTTGACTAACTAGATCATTATTATTTTATGTTGATGTTTATAAGCATGTATGTGTATGTATGCATATCGTTGTCTAACAAGATCATGATTCTTTATGCTAATGTTTATGTATATGTATGTATGTATCCATGTATCTATGTCACTGTCTGTCAGGGTCATCAGGGATCATTCTTGTGGAAGAATGATTGCTTACATAGGCGAATAGCATGACGAGGTTCCTGATTTATGAGGAATCAAATGGAAAGAGTGTTAGCCTCCTATTGCGATAGGTTGTCATTTTTCATGATTGACAGTGGAAGTGCCAAATATGTTCATCTTTTCCATGCTGTAAAAGTTCCATATTTGATGTGGCATGCCATTTTTGTTTCAGTTAAGGGAAGGCCAAACAGTTTAATCTTGGCTTCCCTGGGTTTAAATTTCATGTTTTAGAAGATAGAGAATAAATATCTGTCCAAACTGTTTAGTCTTGGCAGATTGTTAGATAGGTAGAGAAGCTAGGGTGCTTAACAGCTTAATCTGAGCCCCTGGAAGCTATAAGGGTAGATTTAGATAGGAGGATAGCCAAAAGAAAAGTTGAAAGGCTGGGTTTGCTAGTTCAAGTGCACCCAAACCAAAAAGAAGTCAAAATGCTAGGTAAGTTGGTTGGGTAGGTAGTGTTGAGGTTGCAGAATGTTGATTTGTGATCAATTTTGTGTTTCAGAGTGTGTTATCTACTTCAGATCACTATTGCAAGGTAGTTTTCCTTTGGAGCAGCTCAAGCGAGGCATGTCTAACTTCCCCTTCCTCATTTTTCCCCAAATCATTCACTAACTCCCCCTAAGGAGGTCAAGATCTGCTTGATATCTCTTAAATCCATCATTTTTCCATTTCATTTTCCTAAGTAAAGGTCTACTTTGCTTAGGAGTGTTCATATTTCTTCTATAAAGTCCAATTTCCCCTTTGTAGCCTAAGGTTTCCATACTTAGCGCTTTCTGATCAACATTCATATTAACCCCTAACTTTACTATGTAAATCCTTATCTATTTCCCTTTCCCCCTATTAAAAATATGTTATAAATCCCTTTTATATATGTATCCCCTCCCTTTGGTTGAAAAATAACCATAAATATCCCTTGGGAATCACTAAGTTTGCCTGAAACTTAGTGAGAGCCCTCACCTTGCTCATAAAACCCCTCTAAGTGCAATCGGACCCCTTTCGATGCACAAATCCCCCTTTTTCATACATTTGCACTTCTTCTATTTTTTACAAATTCCCCTCCGATGCATCAATGAAACCCTTCACATGCATAAAGGTCACCTCCGATTTGATATTCCCCATCTCCGATGCATAAACCTTCTTCCGATCACTTAAGGCTTTCCTCCGATCGCAATAGCCCTTTTCCGATTCATAAAATATGCCTTCGATCCCATGTTCCTCCCCTCCGATGCGAAATCGCTGTCGGAGGTTGCAGCAACCATGAATTGGCCCTTTTATAGTCTCTCCGACTGGTCTTCGCCGATGCGATTGTCGCAGTTGGAAATCGCAATGTTTTGTATCGCATATTTCATGTCTTCCGCCCTTTGGCCTCGATGCGATATTGCATCGCAGTTCAAGCCATATTGCAATCGCAATAATTCAATGCCCCGCACCCTGGACCATTGCCGACGTGATATCGCCGACCTATCGACAGCCGTCTGATCACATCCCAAATCCAACGGTCCATGCCTCATCACATCGCTCCGCCCATATGATTATCACTTCGCCTGTTCACTCCTGATAGCCGATCACCGATGCGATATCGGCTATCGGCCAATTGCAATCCAATATATATATATGGCGCTCCGCTCCCCCGATAGCAACACATCGATTTAATCGCGGCCGTCGGATGAGGCCTTCAGATCCGACGGCCCAGATCTTATCGCCTGCATCCATTTCGCTCGCCCATTTCTATTTTGATTGAACTGTCCCCTCCCCGATCGCTGATGCGATATTGGCGATCGCTCCGTCGCAAACATATATATGCATAAAGCCCTCCGCTCCCGATAATGCGATGATGCGATTCAATCCTAGCCGTTGGATCAGCCCGCGCCAGATCCAACAGCCCAGATCTCCGCTACTCTACAGTGCCCCGCCTGCCTAGTTTTTCAATGTTTTTTCTATGTAAAGTAATTTTTCGCTTTACAAAGAAAAAGGCGGCCTTTTCACATATTATCAGTTCACTCCTGCGCGCGGTCCACTGGCAATGGGATTCAAGGCATTCTTCAACAGTTTTGGATCGCTCCAAGCCCAGATTGCTCCAAAATGCAGATTTTCAGCCCCGGCAAGCCTCCAGTCCACGCATCCTCCTCTATTTACAGTCATTTCTTCATTTTTGGGAAACTTTTGATCGGCCAGTGCCGATGTTCCTCTAGAGGGCCACGAAAAGTATTGCAGGAGTCAAATCTCGCCATAAGTGGCCATAAAGGGGCGATTTTGAAGCGGCAAACTGTATCAATGGTGAGAAAGGGCCCAGATTCATGTTAAAGTGTATCAGTTAAGGCTAAAGGTGTTTATGAGCATTAAAGGGGACCAAACAAAGTCAATAAGCACCAGAGCAGAGTTAAAGCCATTTAAAGTTGAATTAGATCGGATTTAGTAGGATTCAGAACCATCTAAAGGCGGCAGGGCCGAATAAAAGTAGCAAATGAGAGATTAAAGGCACAGTTATTGCAAAATCGACAGCAGAGCTACCAAAAGACACCTCAAGGCCTCATTTCTTGATGCGGTTGCCTCCAGCACACCGCTTAGATAGATATTTGCATTTATTTCAAGCATAAATTAGGATTAAAGATAGATTTCCCTCAGATCTATTTGAGATCTGTTTCTGTAGATATTTTTGGAATATTTTCTCTATATAAACCACCCAAAGCATTGTTAAAGGAGTTGGTTGGTTGTATTTCTCATTCTAGACTTGCGTTGTATATGTTGAGAGCTTCTGTAATCAAAGATTGCTGGAATATTTGCATCTGAATTGGCTGGTTGTGCTTTCAATGGTTGAAGAGTTTGATATGGAATTCTCGTGCCTGCTCATGGTCCAATAAGTCTTTCCTCCCTCTGTTTATTAGCTTATATGTATCTGTGTCATCTATATATCATAATCTAAGTTGCAGGAAGAAGGAATAGTTCAGACCTGGCTTCCATGTCCTCTGTGCTCAATTCTTGTAACTTTTCTATGTTTTCCTCTGAATTAGTGATGAATATGCGTACTTAATTGAACATGTTTAAGCTATTTCCTTCATTATATGAATGTTGTTTAAGAATCCTTCATTGCTCCTACATAGTCTTCATTCACTTTCCCTCTTTGGCTGGATGAGATATCCTTAATTGCCTCTCATCCCCTAACCTCCATTTCATCTTTGTTCCAACATTTAACATTGTGTCATGTATAGCTATCCTGCTCTGTATTCCCCTCTTCTGCCAAGGAAAACACACCCTTGAGTTCACATTCATTGACTCCATGCCCAATGGTTTGAACTTCTTACACTTTGCATGCCAACTCTACTTGAATAGATCAACCATCCCACAAAACTCAAACAAAACCCATGTGCATCATATCTAGCCTAAAATCATCCCTTAAACAAAGCTAAATCCTAAAGAGAGAGCCCTCTCTGACTGCTGGTAGGCTAGGACCTGCAGTCCAAAGATTGGTTTGTGGTTACCTCGGCCGTATTCCCTTAGGAGTCAAAGGGAACAACCTGAGTGTTAACATAATGGCGACTCCACTGGGGACGAATCATTTGTTTATTGCTGTAAATCCCCATTTTTGATCAGTTTTCCTTTCGAATAAGTCTCAAAGTTGTTTT
Source organism: Pinus tabuliformis (assembly GCA_031772625.1). NCBI lineage: Eukaryota > Viridiplantae > Streptophyta > Pinopsida > Pinales > Pinaceae > Pinus > Pinus tabuliformis. The sequence continues at coordinate 463,525,190 of CM062806.1, read as the reverse complement.
GAAAAATCCCAAAAAATCAAAAAATCTCAAAAAATCTCAAAATATTTTGTTTCCTGAAGAAAATTCCCCTTTTTTCTTCAAGTTTATTTCATATTTAGCTCTGGTCTATGTTGGTGGACAGAGATCAGACCCTTCAAAGTTAATTTATCCACCTGGCGACTCCACATAATCCTCATAATAAAGACTCCGCTAGAGAAATGAACCCAAAAGAAATATATGAGCAGATCAGGCTGTTGACCCGGATTATTATCCAAGAGGTCATGTTCTTTCTCTTCCATAAAATTTTGTTGTGTATATTGTATTTTAAAGATGAGTTTAAATTTGATTTTTATGATTTTCCTTTTGAAAATGTTGAGGAAAGCCCTCCTTGCACATTAGAACAGCAACCTTTAAATGCTGTTGAAGATCATCATGCAGCCAAGGAGGAAACAAGTATCAAAGCAAATCATCCTATCCATGTTCATATCGAGCCCAGTCATTCAATCCCTGTACATAATCCTGTGCCTCGTAAGGTTCCTGATAGATACAAGCCTCTCATTTTGCCTCCCATGCTCAATCCTTTGCCTAAAAATCATCCTGAGTATCTCCCAAGATTTGATGGAGAGAATGGAGTTACTGCTCAAAAGCATATCCAGGCTTTTGAAGACTATCTTAATATATTTGAAGTAGAAGATGAGGATGTTAGTATTAGGCTGTTTGCCCTTTCTTTGCAAAGCGAAGTTAGGACTTGGTTTAAAGCATTGCCTGAGGCTAGCATCTCTAATCTTCAGCAGTTTCTCAATCTTTTCCTTGATAGATGGATGATTAAAATTAATTTCCTCTCGCTCATTCAAGATTATGATCAGTTAAAAAGGCTCCCTAATGAATCTGTTCAGCAATTTTCTGATCGATTCAATCAAGTTTATCTTTCTATGCCATTGAATATTAGACCTCCCCCTGATCTAGCTCTATTGCACTATCCGAGAGCTTTTGATCCAGAAATAGAATTCTGTTTGAGGGAAATATGCCTGTCCACTTTGAAACAGATGCAGGACATAGCTGTAGACGTGGAGGCAAACCTGAAGATGAGGGAAAAACAGCACAAGGTAGAGCAAGAAGAAAAACTTCTTTATTTGTTAAAAGAAATAGAGGAAAAGATGCAGCAGATCGTAATGAAAGTTGAATGTTTAGAGCACCAGAACACATCTGTTTTGCAGAAGGAAAGTAATGATATTCATGAACAAACCTTCCACAAAACAGATGACATATTCATACAGCCATATGTGAAGGAGCAATCTCCTAATATACTATGTGAATATGGTGGCTTCTCTTCTTTCAACTGCTTGCCAAAATACGATGAGTATGATGATGATTATGAGCCTAATGACCAAATCAGCCTTGCAGAGGAATCAGATCCTATTTTGGCAGAAAGCAAAGTTCAGGATCAGCAACTTGAATCCAATGATCAGCGTGCCCATTTCAGCTATGAAGAAAAGGAGGAAAATGCAGAAAATTTTAATTTCAGCAAAGGAACTTTACCTTTCTGTTTTGAATCTTTTCAATTTATTAAGGAGAACTATCATGCAATTAATAAGCAAGTGTCAGCAAGTGTTGATATTGACCGTCTGGAGGATAATCAAATCGTTGTTCAAAATGTATTGCCTCTAGTTTTGCAGCCCCAAAGAGCCATCGAATATCAGATTGAGGAAGACTCGGAAGCAGCTGCTCATGATCAAATGATCCAAATGGTTCCCCTGCCTCTTTGTTTTCAGTCTTCTCAGGTATTTGAAGAAGAAGAGGAGCGGCAAGCGCAAATCAGTCAGGTGCCATCTGGGCCTGTTTGTAATGAATTGCAAGTATCATTCCAAGTTTGGTATGATCCATCAGATGGAAAGCTGTGTGATGAAATAAATCACTGCTCTTCTCCATCAGAAGGCTGCAAGGCTCAATATCAAGTTGTTGATGATCTCCCGACTCCAAGGCATGATATTGATCCCAAACCTTTGTACAGTTCTTTAATTCAGCCCAACAGTTGTGTATATATGTTGCAGGACCCTTTTGTACAATATTTAGATTCAGCAAAGGAGGTCAGTTGTTTCCTGGTCTTCTCAATGGTTAACAAAGCTATATCTGATGGCAAGATCTCCATTTGAAGCATCAGCAAGCACAGGCAGCAAAGCTCATTGATGTTTATAATGCTTCAGTGGCTGCATTGGCTGTTTCATTTCACCTAACAGCAAAGAATGTGCTGATTAGGGTAAGTAGGTAGGATTAATAAGGCAGCCAGCAAAGGGAATTTTGCAGAATTCAGCAACAATTAAGCTCAAGGCCATCTGACCTGCTATTCTTGACTTTTCGCAAGGAAAAGCCATCCCCAAGTGGAGCCACTGTTAGCCTCCTATTGTGATAGGTTGTCATTTTTCATGATTGACAGTGGAAGTGCCAAATATGTTCATCTTTTCCATGCTGTAAAAGTTCCATATTTGATGTGGCATGCCATTTTTGTTTCAGTTAAGGGAAGGCCAAACAGTTTAATCTTGGCTTCCCTGGGTTTAAATTTCATGTTTTAGAAGATAGAGAATAAATATCTGTCCAAACTATTTAATCTTGGCAGATTGTTAGATAGGTAGAGAAGCTAGGGTGCTCAACAACTTAATCTGAGCCCCTGGAAGCTATAAGGGTAGATTTAGATAGGAGGATAGCCAAAAGAAAAGTTGAAAGGCTGAGTTTGCTAGTTCAAGTGCACCCAAACCAAAAAGAAGTCAAAATGCTAGGTAAGTTGGCTGGGTAGGTAGTGTTGAGGTTGCAGAATGTTGATTTGTGATCATTTTTTGTTTCAGAGTGTGTTATCTACTTCAGATCACTATTGCAAGGCAGTTTTCCTTTGGAGCAGCTCAAGCGAGGCATATCTAACTTCCCCTTCCTCATTTTTCCCCAAATCATTCACTAACTCCCCCTAAGGAGGTCAAGATCTGCTTGATATCTCTTAAATCCATCATTTTTCCATTTCATTTGCCTAAGTAAAGGTCTACTTTGCTTATGAGTGTTCATATTTCTTCTATAAAGTCCTATTTCCCCTTTGTAGCCTAAGTTTTCCATACTTAGCGCTTTCTGATCAACATTCATATTAACCCCTAACTTTACTATGTAAACCCCTATCTATTTCCCTTTCCCCCTATTAAAAATATGTTATAAATCCCTTTTATATATGTATCCCCTCCCTTTGGTTGAAAAATAACCATAAATATCCCTTGGGAATCACTAAGTTTGCCTGAAACTTAGTGAGAGCCCTCATCTTGCTCATAAAACCCCTCTAAGTGCAATCAGACCCCTTCCGATGCACAAATCCCCCTTTTTCATACATTTACACTTCTTCTATTTTTTACAAATTCCCCTCCGATGCATCAATGAAACCCTTCACATGCATAAAGGTCACCTCCGATTTGATATTCCCCATCTACGATGCATAAACCTTCTTCCGATCACTTAAGGCTTTCCTCCAATCGCAATAGCCCTTTGCCGATTGATAAAATATGCCTCCGACCCCATGTTCCTCCCCTCCGACGCGAAATCGTTGTCGAAGGTCGTAGCAACCATGAATTGGCCCTTTTATAGTCTCTCCGACTGGTCTCCACCGATGCGATTGTCGCAATTGGCAATCGCAATGTTTTGTATCACATATTTCATGTCTTCCACCCTTTGGCCCCGATGTGATATTGCATCACAGTTCAAGCCATATCGCAATCGAAATAATTCAATGCCCCACACCCTGGACCATTGCCGACGTGATATCGCCGACCTATCGACAGCCGTCCGATCACATCCCAGATCCAACGGTCCATGCCTCATCGCATCGCTTCACCCATATGATTATCGCATCGCCTATTCACTCCCAATAGCCGATCGCCGATGCGATATCGGCTATCGGCCCATCGCAATCCAATATATATATATGGCGCTCTGCTCCCCTAATAGCAACACGCCGATTTAATCATGGCCGTCGGATGAGGCCTTCAGATCCGACGGCCCAGATCTTATCACCTGCATCCATTTCGCTCGCCCATTTCTATTTTGATTAAACTGTCCCCTCCCCGATCGCCGATGCGATATCGGCGATCGCTCCGTGGCAAACATATATATGCATAAAGCCCTCCGCTCCTGATAATGCGATGATGTGATTCAATCCTAGCCGTTGAATCGGCCTGCGCCGGATCCAACAGCCCAGATCTCTGCTACTCTACAGTGCCCCGCCCGCCCAGTTTTTCAATGTTTTTTCTATGTAAAGTAATTTTTCACTTTACAAAGAAAAAGGCGGCCTTTTCACATATTATCAGTTCGCTCTTGCACGCGCTCCACCGGCAATGGGAGTCAAGGCATTCTTCAATAGTTTTGGATCGCTCCAAGCCCAGATTGCTCCAAAATGCAGATTTTCGGCCCCGGCAAGCCTCCAGTCCACACATCCTCCTCTATTTACAATCATTTCTTCATTTTTGGGAAACTTTTGATTGGTCAGTGCCGATGCTCCTCTAGAGGGCCACGGAAAGTATTGCAGCAGTCAAATATTTCCATAAGTGGCCATAAAGGGGCGATTTTGAAGCGGCAAAGTGTATCGGCGGTGAGAAAGGGCCCAGATTCATGTTAAAGTGTATCAGTTAAGGCTAAAGGCATTTATGAGCATTAAAGGGGACCAAACAAAGTCAATAAGCACCAGAGAAGAGTTAAGGCCATTTAAAGCTGAATCAGATCGGATTTAGTAGGATTCAGAACCATCTAAAGGTGGCAGGTCCGAATAAAAGCAGTAGATGAGAGATTAAAGGCACAGTTATTGCAGAATCGACAGCAGAGCTACCAAAAGACACCTCAAGGCCTCATTTCTTGATGCGGTTGCCTTCAACGCACCGCTTAGATAGATATTTACATTTATTTCAAGCATAAATTAGGATTAAAGATAGATTTCCCTCAGATCTATTTGAGATCTGTTTCTGTAGATATTTTTGGGATATTTTCTCTATATAAACCACCCAAAGCATTGTTAAAGGGGTTGGTTGGTTGTATTTCTCATTCTAGACTTGCGTTGTATATGTTGAGAGCTTCTGTAATCAAAGATTGCTGGAATATTTGCATCTGAACTGGCTGGTTGTGCTTTCAATGGCTGAAGAGCTTGATATGGAATTCTTGTGCTTGCTCATGGTCCAATAAGTCTTTTGTCCCTCTGTTTATTATTTTATATGTATCTGTGTCATCTATATATCATAATCTAAGTTGCAGGAAGAAGGAATAGTTCAGACCTGTCTTCCATGTCCTCTGTGCTCAATTCTTGTAACTTTTCTATGTTTTCCTCTGAATTAGTGATGAATATGCGTACTTAATTGAACATGTTTAAGCTATTTCCTTCATTATATGAATGTTGTTTAAGAATCCTTCATTGCTCCTACATAGTCTTCATTCACTTTCCCTCTTTGGCTGGATGAGAGATCCTTAATTGCCTCTCATCCCCTAACCTCCATTTCATCTTTGTTCTAGCATTTAACATTGTGTCATGTATAGCTATCCTGCTCTGTATTCCCCTCTTTTGCCAAGGAAAACACACCCTTCAGTTCACATTCATTGACTCCATGCCCAATGGTTTGAACTTCTTACACTTTGCATGCCAACTTTGCTTGAATAGATCAACCATCCTACCAAACTCAAACAAAGCCCATGTGCATCATATCTAGCCTAAAATCATCCCTTAAACAAAGCTAAATCCTAAAGAGAGAGCCCTCTCTGACTGCTGGTAGGCTAGGACCTGCAATCCAAAGATTGGTTTGTGGTTACCTCGGCCGTATTCCCTTAGGAGTCAAAGGGAACAACCTGAGTGTTAACAAAGAGTAGTCATGACAAATATATGATGTCAATATTATGTGGTTATGAGTTGATATTATGTGATTATATTATGTCTATGTTATGGACAGGTTATATAGAGGGATACATCAACGAAATGGAAGTAGTGTGGTTTGTGAGATGCTGGGATAAGCATGGATGGCAGAGAGACACTAGAAGCAAGGTTGCTTGGTAGAGACAATGTGGTTTTCGATGTGTGGTACTACTGTTGTACATATGTTGTATAAGTTATACATGTTGCATATGTGATGTTGTGCGCATGCGGTGTTGTGAATATATAGTGTGTGTACATGTTGTTTATGCAATGTTATGTACAGGGTGGTATAGATAGTGTTGTGCGAATGTTGGGTATAGCTGGTGCTATTTACATGTTGGATATGTGATGTTGGGTACATATTGTACTGTGCGCATGATGGATATGCAGTGTTGTGTGCATATGGTGTTGTGCGCATGTTGGATATGTAATGTTGTGTACATAGGGTTCTATGTACATGTTGTACATGCAATGCTATGTACATATGGTGTTGTGTGCATGTTGTACATATGGTGTTGTGAGCATGTGGTGTCGTGTACATGTTGTACATATGGTGTTGTGTGCAGGTGGTGTTGTGTACATGTCATGCATATGGTGTTGTGTACATGTGGTGTCATGTACATGTTGTGCATGTGGTGATGTGTACGTATGGCGTTGCTTATACATTGTACAAGTGGTACAATGTACATGTGGTGTTGCGTACACGTTGTGCAGGTGGTGCCGTGTACATGTGATGATGTGTACATGTCATGCAGGTGGTGCTTTGTAAAGGTGGTATTGTGTATATGGTGTACATATGGTACTGTTGTACATGTGGTATTGTGTGCATGTCATACATGTTGTGTTATGGGCATGCAGTACTATATATGTGTACTGTGTAGTGGTGGTATCATGACATATGCATTCATTGTGTTGTACTATGTGTACATATTTGTGTTGTGTTGTACACTAGGTGTAGGTGTATGTATTGTGTTGTGATATACACTGGATGTAGGAGTATGTAATGTGTTGTGTTGCATATCAAGTGTAGGTACATGTATTGTGTGGCATAGTACATCAGGTATAGATGCATTGTGTTGTGTTGTACGCCAGGTGTAGGTACATGAATTGTGTGGCATTGTACATCGGGTATAGATGTATGTGTTGTGTTATATATCAGGTGTAGGTGTATGCATTGTGTGATGTCGTACGTTGTGTGTGGATGTATGTGTTGTGATGCACATTGTGTATGTGTACATGATTGAAGAAAAAAAAGGTGTTTGTCAGGTGTGGCAACCAATCCGGAGTGCGTATGGAATAAAGACAAAGGTAGAAGCTAAGGATTGATTAAAGAATAAGTATCAACATTTTATTTCAGTTTTATTATGCATGGGATTTATGATTTTGGTCTATGCTGATTACATGTGATCTATGATTCTGGTTTATGATGTTTGCATGTGATTCATGATTTTGATCTATGATGGTTGTGTTTTGAGCTAACCTTATGTGATATTTTTATACATGTTGATTTGGTCAAAGATGCTAGTTTGACTTGTTGTGACAGGAAGTAAACAAGATTGCAAGTGTACCTTATTGAAAAGATACCAATGATGTATAATGTGAATTTATTTCAATTTATTTTAAACCTAATGGAAATTATGTGTTGGGTACATGAATGCATGAACATGCCCGGTTGGGTGGTTGAAATTGACTGCAAGAATTTGCAACAGCAAAAGGAATTGGAAAGTGTAGTAGTATGTTGATAAAGTATTTAGGAGCAAGACCATTGTGAGACACTGGTATCAAATAGTGTCCATTGATTTCCATGAGCATGCTATGATTGGTATGATGGTTTGAGGCAGGGATATTCCTTGGTTTTTGTATCTTTCGATGCGATGAAGCCTTGCCAAGGGATGGAATGCCCAAGATGGGGGTGCCAACGGAACTTGGAAGGTGTGTGACTGCATGAAAGGGGGTGACTAGATTTCCCGACGAACTATGTAGCAGAGAAGGGAAGGTCGGGGATATATTTGTTTTGGTCATTAGCATTTCCAAATGGAATCAAATGCACATTGTGAGTGTACCCTTGAACAATGAGCCGGTAATTTTTCATTGAGAGGACAAGTGGTGCAAAATTAGTGTTAGACATTGGATGCATCTTTGACTTTGACAGTGGATTTTGGACTTCCTGGGAAGGAGGTGAATCTTGGTACTACTTTGAGGGTGGAGGTGTGAACCTATGGATTCCCTTGTTGATTGATACGGGCATTGTATCCTTTTATATGTAGGTTGAGAAAATGTGTATATGTGCATATTATTGTAAATATTGTATTGAGACGGTTTATAAAGCTCCATAGACAATATGATTATTTGTTGGGTGAAGAAAATGTGTATGTGTGTATATGTGGTTATTATTGTAAATACCGTAATGAGTTATGTTATAAAGCTCTAGTAAATGATATGTTTATCATGTTTTTTCATATGGTCATTGTAAATACTGCAACGAGCTATGTTATGAAGCTCCATGGGCAGTATGTTTTGTTTTCAACAGCCTTATTGGTTATAGGTGTCATTGAACACCGAGGACGGTGTTCCCCTAAGGTGGAGGGTTTTGTAACAACCCTAGTGAAAATTCCATGTAAAAAAATATAAGACCATGGTGATGGGACACATATTCCAAGTTGAATGGTGGGTGAGACATCCTAGTATGGGTGTTGGTTCGGTTTATTATGGCTAAAGGAAATTGGCAAGAGAAATGGCCAAGGCTTTGGAAAGGCAAAATGGCATTTTTGGCACATTTATTTATGAAAATAATGGAAATTAGGAGAAAAAGGTGTTGAGATTGGAACAAGATGATGGAGCTTAGTGAAAAGAGTCGCCTTCACTAAGTGCGCCAGCAGGCAAATTATGGCGCAAGTTCTATTTTTGGAGCACAGCAGGGATGATCACAGCAGGAGTGACCACAGCAGGGATGATCACAGTATGAGTGATCACAGCAGGAGTGATCAAAGTCTATTTTTAGACTGGCTGCCCAAAATAGAAAAGTCAAATATTATTGTCTCATAATAATATTTGGACTATAAACTTGATCTTATTCTCTTGGAGCACTTCAGTTTGAGCTACAGATGTGGCACATGCAGCTGTCAGAAGGAAGTACGCTTTCCTTGTGGGTCAGTTGAGTTGTTGCATGCATGACTTCAGTTAGAACTCAATCAGTTGAGTTTGGTGGAGTTGATTGTGGAGTTGATGGAGTTGTGTTCAGTTTAGCTTTGTTAAACTGGTTGTATTTAGTCTAACTGGCAAATAGACTAGAGATGAGTTGGGTGAATTAGTTATTAATTAATTCACAAGTTATTAACTCATAATGCAACTATAGAATACATCAGTTAACTCAGTTGCATGTTTAGTTCAGCAGGGACAGGTGTTAGAGGATTAGATTGCTATCAATTGTGACTATAGTTGTGCATGAGGATTTGCACAATCAAAGGGATTGAGTATGCCAATGAATTGGCCAATACCAAGTGATTGTAGCCTGTGCTCACGTCTTTCACAGTGTGAGTGATTCTTTGTAGGTGAAATACGAGTTTGGTAAACCATTCTCATCAGTCCTTGAGCAGGTATTGAGCTGGAGAGGCAGGCAAGCAGCGGAATAGATTTGGTGATCAGATCTTAGCTGTATTGTGTGTAACAGGTGGAGCTGGTACTGGATTGCTTGTGATAAGCATTGTACTTTGTAATGTTACATGTTCTCAATCATTAATATACAGATAGTGTGGGGTTTTTAGAGAGATGCTTTCCTCAGGTTACATACTATGTTAATGTGTGAATGCTCTTGATGTTTTATTGTTATTGATGCTGCTATATTGATGATCAACATAGAGGAGCTTATGTATTGTGTATGTATTCCACAATAGTACATGATTAGGATAATATCTGTTGAATATGTGTTAAATTATTCAAAATTTCTACATGGTATCAGAGCTGTTGATCATCATATCTACTATTCGGGAAGTGTTTACATTCTATTTCTCCAGGCAGAGCCTGTAATCGGGCCAGGTAGCCTCTGGATTCATCCTTCCTTTGGAAGGTGAAATATCCGGTAAAATCCCATACAGTCAATCTCTGTACGAGAAATATTTTGTTCTCACGAATCTTAGATCCGAGGCGGTTGAGTTGGTTGCTGGTGGAATTCGAATTTGCAGCAGTGTTTTCTTGGTGGCAACGCAGCAATGTCTTTCACAGGATTGCGATTGGAGTATGCCCTTGAGGGTAGTACGAATTATATTGCATGGAAGGACAGGATGGAGGCAATGTTGGATGATAACGGGTTGAAGGAGTTCATAGATACGGATATCCCAAAGCCTACTAATGCTACTCAAGCTGATGCTTGGCAAAAGAAGACCGCAAAATGTCAAAGGATTCTGTTGGAGGGTGTGAAGGATCACATTGTGTCCAGCCTCCATGGAAAGGCTACTCCATATTTGATGTGGAAATCATTAACAGAATTATTCCAAAGTAAGAGCGATCAGAGGAAGCTGGAGCTCAAAGATAAACTCAGAAACATCAAATGCGAGAAGGGTGACAGTATGCCCAAGTATCTCACGAAGTTCACTCAGTGTCGAGATGAGCTGGGAAGTGTGGGGGTTACTGTCGATGATGAGGACTTGGTGAGCTTGGCTCTCCTTGGTCTTCCGAAGAGTTGGCATTCCTATCAGGACTCTGTCAATGGTCGGGAGAAATTGCCAGGATGGGAAAGATTGTGGTCAGATCTTGTGCAGGAGGAGATCAGGCGGAGTACCAGGGACGGATCTTCATCAAAGGGAGCTGATGAAGAAAATTGCGCTTTGGCTGCCAAAGAAAAGAAGGGGAAGAACAAGAAAGCTTCTCAGTCTGGTGCGAAAGGCAAGAAGCAGGATATGTCCAAGGTGAAGTGTTTTCACTGTCACCAGCACGGACACTATGCCACTAATTGTCTGCAGAAGAAGAAGAACAAGCATGCTACTAGATCTTCAGCAGGAGAGGCTCTAGCCTCGCAGTTTGAGCTTGATTTTTCATTGATCGCATGCTTGGTTTCACGTGTGATGGGATCGGCGTGGTTCTTGTACAATGGTGAGTCTTTTCACATGACAGGAGATAAAGATTTGTTCTCTGATCTGGAGGACAAAGATCTTAGAGTGCACATCGAGATGGGCGATGATGGTAGATACAGTGCGACCGGTATCCATACCATTTCCTTTGAGAGGGAGTCTGGTAAACCCTTCGTATTGAAGGAAGTCATGCATGTTCCAGGATTGAAGAAGAATCTTATCTCAGTGGTGATGTTAGAAGACAAGGGGTATGATTTTGTTTTCAGCAAGGGAAAAGCTTTCCTGCGCAGCAAGACAATTGGTGAGACCCGGAAGATAGGGGTTCGAGTAAGGAACCTTTATCAGTTGCAAGTAGATGGATGTGCAGCAAAGGCAGGCAAGGCAGAAGGATTGGTGAGCCGGGATGATGGCGAGTTGTGGCACAGGAGATTGGGTCACCTTCACCATGGAGCCTTGAAGATACTGCAGCAGATCACTACAGGGCTTCCTAAAGGCACACTTGCGCAGGAAGATTAGTGCAAGGGGTGTACTTTGGGGAAGTTTGTGAAAGCCACCTTTCACGAGAAGGATAGTCGCGCCACGACGATCCTTGAGAGAATTCACGTAGACGTGTGTGGACCTTTCTCAGTTGCTTCGACAGCAAAACACAGGTATTATGTGATTTTTGTTGATGATTTCTCTCGTAAGTGCTGGATCTTCTTCATGCAGAAGAAGAGAGAGACATATTAAAAGTTCTGTGAATTCAAAGAACTGGTCGAGAAGGAGTCGGGGAAGAAGGTGAAGGCTCTTAGGAGTGATAATGGTGGTGAATACATCTCGGACGAGTTCAAGGATTTCTGCAAGGCAGAAGGGATTCGTAGAGAGCTCATAGCTCCCCATAACCCACAGTAGAACGGGGTAGCTGAGCGGAAGAACAGAACGATCGTGGGTGCTGCACGGGCGATGTTGCATGATCAGGGCCCACCCCTTCACTTGTGGCTTGAAGCATGCAATACAACAGTTTATGTGCAGAATCGTTGTCCTCATAGGATACTTGGCATGAGTACACCCGAGGAGGCCTATTCTGGTAAGAAGCCTGGTCTTTCTCATTTGAGGATTTTTGGTGCTAACGTTTACATGCATGTGATGAAGGATGCCAGAAAGAATTTGGAGCCGACCGCAGAGGTTGGGATATTTGTGGGGTACACTGATACACCCCACAACTATCGTGTGTATTTTCCAGACAGTGGTAAAACTATTGTGCGACGGGATATAAAATTTCAGGAGGAGAAAGCCATGAAGTGTTCGCTTGAGAGGGAGCTACACTTGCATGAAAATGAGGAGCTATTAGTTCTTAAGGATGAGCTTTAGGACATGGATCAGCCACAGGACGAGGTTCATGGAGTGGAAGAGACCACTCATGCAGCGCCAACCATCAGAGGGTGAAGGCGCTTGACAGAAGCTAAGCGACTGGCTCAAGATGCAGAGAAAGTTGTAGGACCACCTACAGCCCAACGTAGGCAGAGACAGTCACCTGATCGGTACACTGGATACATGGCTCTTATGAGCAAGTGTGTTGTGACTGAGCCATCCTCTTTCGAGGAAGCTGTGGAGGATCCCGCATGGGTAGACGCAATGGTGGAAGAGTATGATTCTATTGTCAGAAACAGTGCATGGGAGATTGTTCCTAGACTGGAAGGGAAATTAGTGGTGGGTTCGAGATGGATCTACAAAGTTAAGCAGATAGCTGACGGGAGTGTGGAGAAGTACAAGGCAAGATTTGTTGCCCGAGGCTTTTCACAGATAGAGGGGATCGATTATGAGGAGACCTTTGCACCTGTCACAAGGTATTCTTCCATACGGACGATTCTTGCTCTCTCAGTGCAGATGGGATGGCACATTCATTAGATGGATGTGAAGACTGCGTTCCTCAACGGAGTCATTGAGGAGGAGGTGTACATTGAGCAACCCGAAGGCTTTGAGGTATTCAGCAGCGAGTCGCGTGTGTGCAGGCTCAAGAGAGCGCTGTATGGGTTGAAGCAAGCACCACGTGCTTGGTACACATGGATAGACAACTATTTCACAGGACTTGGATTCTCCAAGAGCGAGGCGGATCCGAACCTATACCAGATTGTGGTGGAGGGTAAGTTGCTTATCATTGTACTATATGTTGATGATTTGATTCTAACGGGTGATGAGCTGTTGATACTGTCATGCAAGAAGGATCTTGCTACAGAGTTTGAGATGAAGGACTTGGGCCTCCTTCACTATTTCCTAGGATTGGAAATATGGCAGCATAGTGGTGGATTGTTTGTTTCTCAGGGCAAGTATGCTTGGGAGATACTGGAGAAGTTCAACATGCATGGCTGCAAGCCTGTTGATACTCCTCTTCCTGGAGGTTGGAGGAAGGAGGATGCCACTTCGGGAGAAGAAGTGGATGGCACTGTTTATCGACAGTTGGTGGGGTCGCTGATGTATTTGGTTAATACACGACCCGATATATGCTATGCAGTTAACCAACTTTCACAAGTTATGGTTAAGCCTACCAAGCTCTTCTGGAAGGCGGGCAAGCATGTATTGCGCTACTTGAGAGGCACATCGGGATATGGATCTTGGTACAGACAAGAGGATGCAGATTGGGCAGGGATCTCAACGGACGACAGGGATCTCAACGGACGACATCAAGTACCATCATATCAGAGATTGTGTGCAGCGGAGGATCATGTTACTTTCGTACATTCCAACGGAGGATCAGGATGCTGATATTCTGATGAAGGATCTCACCAAGAGAAAATTCGAGTACCACTGAGGCAGGATAAGGGTTGCTGATAATCCATATCTTGTTGAGAGGGAGTGTTGAGATTGCAACAAGATGATGGAGCTTAGTGAAAAGAGTCGCCTTCACTAAGTGGGCCCGCAGGCAAATTATGGCGCAAGTTCTATTTTTGGAGCACAGCAAGGATGATCACAGCAGGAGTGACCACAGCAGAGATGATCACAGTATGAGTGATCACAACAGGAGTGATCACAGCAGGAGTGATCAAAGTCTATTTTTAGACTGGCTGCCCAAAATAGAAAAGTCAAATATTATTGTCTCATAATAATATTTGGACTATAAAATTGATCTTATTCTCTTGGAGCACTTCAGTTTGAGATATAGATGTGGCACATGTAGCTGTCAGAAGGAATTATGCTTTCCTTTTGGGTCAGTTGAGTTGTTGCATGCATTACTTCAATTAGAACTCAATCAGTTGAGTTTGGTGGAGTTGATGGAGTTGTGTCCAGTTTAGCTTTGTTAAACTGGTTGTATTTAGTCTAACTGGAAAATAGACTAGAGATGAGTTGGGTGAATTAGTTATTAATTAATTCACAAGTTATTAACTCATAATGCAACTATAGAATACATCAGTTAACTCAGTTGCATGTCAGTGCATGTTCAGTTCAGCAGGGACAGGTGTTAGAGGATCAGATTGCTATCAGTTGTGACTATAGTTGTGCATGAGGATTTGCACAATCAAAGGGATTGAGTATGCCAATGAATTGGCCAATACCAAGTGATTGTAGCCTGTGCTCACGTCTTTCACAGTGTGAGTGATTCTTTGTAGGTGAAATACGAGTTTGGTAAACCATTCTCATCAGTCCTTGAGCAGGTATTGAGCTGGAGAGGCAGGCAAGCAGTGGAATAGATTTGGTGATCAGATCTTAGCTGTATTGTGTGTAACAGGTGGAGCTGGTACTGGATTGCTTGTGATAAGCATTGTACTTTGTAATGTTACATGTTCTCAATCATTAATATACAGATAGTGTTGGGTTTTTAGCGAGATGCTTTCCCCGGGTTACATACTGTTTTAATGTGTGAATGCTCTTGATGTTTTATTGTTATTGATGTTGCTATATTGATGATCAACGTAGAGGAGCTTATGTATTGTGTATGTATTCCGCAATAGTACATGATCAGGATAATCTCTGTTGAATATGTGTTAAATTATTCAAAATTTCTACAAAAGGAGGTGAAAAGTCATGGGTTGCATATGAGGAGGAAAATGAAGGAAAATAATGGAAAATGAAGAAAATAGAGGCCTCATTAATAAAAAGGTTTCCGAGGATCAGCTGGTAACCTTTTTTTAGTTCAGTTTTGGAGCTCTCTCGTTATTCTCTCTCTCTCTCTCTTTCACTCTTGGACACTAGAGTTTTCTTGGGTCTTTGTGGCATTGGATCAAGAAAGTAAAAGAAGGAAAGAGGAAGCAATGATCAAGAAGGGAAAGGCAGGATCAAGCAGCTACAACAGGATTCTTTGCAGGTATCGATTTGCATGTGTATTTTCCTTGCTAGATTTTGCATGCATGGTATTGCATGTGGTTCTTCCAGGTGTAACAATGTTTTCAACCTAGCCTTGCCATTTTCGGATAAACATGGTGTGATGGGGTTCTCATGTTTTGGTTGAGCTATATTGTCAGATGGATTCATAGTTGAGTGAGGTGGATCTCCAAATAATAGAGCACATGGCCTAGTGGTCCCTAAATTGGACTGTGGATCACGGTAAAGCCACTGGGTTAGTGACCCCTGAGCCAGACTCTGGGTTGTGGTAAATCCAAGATTGTGTTGCCTCAGTGGGCCTAGGTATCCTTGCTGGTGAATGGCAGGATATAAGGTAAAGCCAAGAGGTGGTTTTCTCTCTGTTGGGCCTAGTAATCCCGAGATGGGATATGCGGTAAATCCTGGAGAGTAGGTCTCAGTTTAGGGCCTAGTGATCTGATGTGGATTGTGGTAAAGCTTGAGAGACTAGGAGACAGGAAAATTCCTCCCGATGTAGGTGGAAAAATCCGGTGGCATCCGTGCTTGTTTGGCCTAATGATCCGGTGGAGATCATGGTAAAGCGTGTTATGACATGTTTATTGTGTTGGCCTAGTGATCCGAGATGGATCATGATAAAGCACAGTTTCTATTAATGAGAGTGAGGTGGTTTAGCCTTGGGATGTTGGTGGGCTCTAGTATTGCAGCAATGATGCTGCAACTCCTGGGACTCCCTTCTGTACTTTTATCAACTCGGTTGTTTGTAACAAACTTGGAAGCGACGGTGCTATATGCACAAGTACTAGCTCTTGCCGCAGGCTGTCACTTGATCAACTGGCACAAGTCCGCTAAGAGCTTAAGCCAACTTCTATGAGATCTTAGAAGAAACTTTTAACTGTGATGGATGAAAGCTAACTCAAAAGAGGCTAGTCTACTTGCAGAAAGAAGCTGAAAGCTGAAAAGAAATGCAAACCCTAGCAAACCCTAGTTATATCGACTAACCCTACTGGTGCAAGAAAGGAGATGAAAGTGGTGGAAATGGATGCCATTGACTTTTAGAAAGGTAAAATGCATGTGACTAAGCTACTTCTATAGTAAAATTTGGAAAAAACATCTTTTTGCATTTTTGAGTAATTTTGCAGAATTATTATGCATGTGCTTTAACTATTTTTGACTGTGCAGAGTTTGATTGACGAAAGGACATGGGGTAGGTGCTTGTAGGAGGTTGGGAAGGTGAGAAGATAGCCTAAGGGGTCCCAAGCACCCTTCTAGAGAGTTTCACAGTGATCAGATCTCGAAAAACCGCTCACGTGAACTTCTACAGGAAGTCTGCAGGGGTTCTACAAGATGTTCTACAGGAAGATCCGAAAGAGGATTTTGGAGGGTTGATGGTGGAAAAATGGTGGGAAAGTGGAAATGGAGGATGGATGAGGATGAGAAGGGGCTTAGGACCTGGTAAATGAGGCTAAGGAGTGATTAAGGTGGTTGGATTCGTTCAAGGATGGAAGGAGCGACGTTGCACAAGAATGTAGGAATTAGGGCAAATTGGGAAAGTGTGGCAAATGAAGGGTAGGAATATTGGATTAGGGATTGGATCAGGTTGTATGATGGAGGAAATATTGGCAGGGAGGTATTACATGTGTTCTGCACACTATTCTCCAAAACTGATCGAACAAAGACTAGGAAAACCAGAGATCTAGCTATTTTGACTTGATCTGACCTAAAAACCAGAAACATGATGAACAGAAGGTTATACACAGGAAATCATGCAAGATAACTATGTAAACTAAGTAAGAATAGATCTTAAACATGCAAGTAAAACTAGTATCAACTTTTTTAACTAAAAATCTAACACTAGCAATTGCATGAAGAGGCAAAAATAATGTTTTTGTGGTATGCCTTGGTCTCAACTCATGGTCCCAAGGAGGGAGAGACGGGATCAAGGATTGCTTGATGGCCTTTTTACAGATCCTTTCCTTTAACAAACTATCAAATTAACCTGCAGTATGAAAAGCTACTTTAATCATCAAAAACAACCTAAGTAACAAAACAAGATTTTAACGTAAATAGCAGAAATTATTCTATGAATGCAGCAAAGACACATAAAAGTACACAAAGGAGGTATTGGCACTTGGGTTGGGCCCAACCCCAAGAGCTACAGCCTCCTAAGAAAGCTCAGAGCTGGTACAAGGTGAAATTTATCTCCATTACTCAAAAAATAATCATGTCACAAAACTATTTACAGCAAAAGCTCGAAGTTGAGCTGAAATGCAGAGCTGCACTAAAGTGAAAAAAACAACTGTTCAATGGCTAAACTACTAAGGCTTGAAGCCTTCCTACTTATGCACTACGAGGACTCCCAACAATCCTCCTTAAATTTAGGAGCTTGGCTGCTCAAGACTGTAGTTAATCAACCACTTCACAAAATCTGCTCGGTTGCCCCTTGAAATCATCTTTGGTGGGTTGTTGAACTCCGAGCTGATGGTGGAGAACTCGAGGAAGGGGTCATTTAGTGCTGGAGACACCCTTCCTACGAATCCTCAGCCTTGTTCCTTCGTATTTGGCTGTCAACTGGCTCATAAATGCTTGACCTTGGTCCAAAAGATGTCCAAAAATCTGCAATAAACATGTATTAGACTTTGTGGTCAAGTGACTATTCTCATTCATTCAATTAACATAAATATATTCAAAAGCATGCATAGAACTATGAATAATGGTGGATTAATCGATAATAATAGGCAAAATGAGCCCAATAAGTTACCCATTTTTGGGGCTCATCATCACCCCCCTGCTGAATGTGTTGCTCATCCTCTGAGCAACTAATCCAGCTCATCATCTTTTATTGCTTTGACTGCCTCTCTAACATCCCTGGCTTTCGAGGTGATGTCCTCTTCTTGGTCATGAAACCCTGCTTTTCTCTCTACCTCCTCCCACTGCTTGTGTTCTTCTTCTTCTTTGACCCCTTCTAGCAGTCCCAAAAGCAATGGAGGACTGAACTTTAGGCCAATCCAGCTGGCCTTTAGATTTTGCATTGACTGTTTGTAGAGAGGTACTCTGGCCAAAGCCTCCTGCATCCTTGTTGGGGAGTGGTACTCCCTTATTTTTAGACTGTGGGACAAGGTGTTCCATCTCCTGGTGCAAGCATGTATGCAGTTATCACCCAACAGTCTCTCCATGTCCTCAAAGTGCGTGATGGCCTGAGCTTGTCTTTCAATGTAGTCTGGGAGAACCTGAGGGTTGTTGGCCAGGTGCTGATGGGCATACACTAAAGCTGAGGGATCTTCTGGTTCTGCTCTGATCATGAGTGGCTCACTTAGCTCCCTGTCCATAACTTCCCGAATTTCTGCTGCCCTCTTTTCCTCATGGTTTAACCAAGAGGCCATGGCCATTAGTTGCACATCTCCCAATGCTACATTGGGGTCCCATAGGTTCATGTTTGGAAGTGCCAAGTTGTGTAAATAGAATTCTGCTAACTTGGCCTTGTCTTCCGCTGAGCTACTGTCACACAAATACATGAACTAATTGTAGTTCTGGAATGGAATGGTGCCCCTTTGGGCCAGTGTGTTAATTTGAAATTGCAACCATTGATCCTTAAGATATAATGCATATGACTTTGTAGGTTTCCTACATTGTAAGGCTTCTACTGCCCAGCTGGCCATGTAGGCCATTTGGGCTTCTTTCTCTTGCACCTATTGTTTCAAAGCCTGTATTTCTTCTGCTGCCTATGACTCCTTTTCCTGTAGCAGTTTTGTTAGCATCTCAACATCAGTTGGCATCTTTTCTTCTCTCTGTTGTTCCTTAGTTGTCTCCCTGTCTGCTGGAGGTCTTTCTTGCTGTTGCTGCTCTCCCACAATGGACGGCCTATCTTCCTTATGACTTTCCTGTAGCTGCAACTGCTTCCTCAGCAGCTCATTCTCTTCTTATAATTTGGCTCTCTGATTGCTTTCCATGTGTCTCACCATGGCCAACTCTTTCCTTGATTCCTTTAGCTATTCCTCTAGGTGGCCTATGTCTACAACACCCTTGGATTTGGAAATCCTCATCCAAGTGTGAGTCCTAACCCTCTCTTGTTCCAATGCAAAGAAGAGTGGTACAACAAACTTCTGTGGGATAATCTTCCCACCTTCCAACAAGTTGTAATATGAGCCCAAGCTAGGCTGAGGGCTCGGCTCCAGTATTTCTTCAGTCTTTTCTTCCCCCTGTGGTTGTTTGGCTACCTTCTCCTCCAATTTCTCGGTTTCTTTTAACTTCGCCAGAGTTTCCTGTAGAGTCGTTTCAGCTTCCTATAGAGCTGTTTTTTAGTCCATCATCCTAATTATTTCTCTCCAGTTGGAGGTTTTTTGGCTTCCTCTTTCATAGGTGATGGATATCTTTGAAGGAGACTCTTCTTTGGGTTTAGTGGTTGTGTCCTCAATGACAATTGGTTCCTTTGATTGTGGCTGGGGTTTGCCCATTTTGATCCGTGTGCTCCTCCTGGCTTTGAAGTACATGGAGGTTTGCCTCTTTCTCTTTCCTTTTTGTTTTGTAGGTGTGCTTAATGTAGCAAGCATAGTTGTTGCCTCCCTTGCCAACGTTTCTGGGGATTTCTCTTCCTGTTGGTCTTTTTCTTCGCTTCCTGTAGAAATCTCTGTGTCCACTGTTTCTGTCTGTGTGACTGATATTTCAGGGTGCACCTTTTCCTTTTCTTTCTAGGTGCCTGCCTTAGCTGTGGAAGCCTTCATTTGGGCTTGTTCGGCCTTTTCCTTTCTACTCTGTATCCTCTTTTCCCTTGTTGTCTTTGCTGTTGTTTCTTCCTCTGTTTTAGGCTTAGCAATTTTGCTAATTTCTTTATGTTCTTCCTGTGCTTCCTCTGTTCTGCCTTCTGCTTGGATGCCCTGTGTGCCCTCATCATTGTTTTTCTCCATTTCCTCAGTTTGCTCCCCCTCCTCACTGCTGGATGGAGTGATGTTTTCAGCCAAAGTCCTAATGTTATCATTTCTGGACATGTTTCTGAAGATTTCCCAAGATATGGGGACAATGTAGGTGTGTAAAGCATCTTCCACCAACAGTTTGATGAGCCCATGGTGGGCCAACTAGTCTGGGATCCCTTCATTTAGCTTTGTACCACATTCAATTAGGGATTGAAGAAGGAAATATGGGATGCTTAGTTTCTTGGCTGGAGGCAAGTCAATCCCATGCCTTAATTCACTTAACAACCTGAAATGGTATCCATAGATGATGCTAAACCTCCCTTCACATGTGATGTACTTCATAATTTGATAACTAACTTCACTCCAGAGAGGGGGCAGACTTGTCCTTCTAACTCCATTTTTGTCCTCTACAGGATGCTCCTCGGGCAGAAAAAATGTTTTCTTAGCAATTTGGCCCAATGATCTCTCTTCCTTGCTCCAAGGGAGCCCCAATGGTAGACCAGTAATTCTACTGATGAGCTCAGGGGTGAGTTCTAGGGTCAAACCCCTAAAACTAACTGTGGCATGTGTCCTTGAATGTGGTCTCAGGGATATCAAAAACTCTTCGGTTATCTCTTCATCATGACCCTGAATTTTGTCAAAGAAGGATATCCAATTTGCTTGGGTGAAAAGGTCCACCACCTCAGGGTGCTCGTACAGCTTGCTGGAGTCTGAGGGCTCTTTCCTTATGAATCCCCCTGGCATGGTGTTGAGTGTTCTTCTTATGTATTAATCAGAAAAGAAAATGCTTAGGAAAACAACAGTCAATCACTAAAATAGAGGATAGCTGAATTTGGTGTCTTCTGAACCCAGGGAGGAGTTTCTCTTGTGTTCCTCACAATACCAGATAGCAATAATTCCCTTGTTTTTGTCACCCAGAATTCGACTGTCGGTTTATTGAAAGGAGAATGTTGTTTTTGCAGAACAGAGCATAAGGGCACAAATTCTCTTCTCAACACATAGATAGATATGTAAATTCAGTTTTTCATGCACACAGGGTGGCCTCTACTGCAGCATATATCTTCTTTACAGGAGAATTTTTAAAGATGAGGAGATTTCGGAGTGCAGAGAAAGAACTTAGGCAAATACAATGAAATATGCAGACAATCTTTCACGGTTTGATGAATACACAGGTAGACTTTTATTTTTCAAACTGACGTCGTTCAATTCACCACCTTGCACCAACAAATTATGCACAGAGAAGTTCTCTCGGGCCTACCTCGTTTGGAGCTTGAAATTCAACGAAAACTCCGGGTTCCCTCCTGCTGAGCGGTTCTCTGACTTTCCTGTAGAACCCTTCCTATAGAAGGCTCTCGGTTCCTGTAGAATGGAATTGCGCTTCCGATAGAGCCCGATAAGCGGGAGATTTTTGAAAATAGGCCGAAAAACTAGTGGAGGACGACTGGTTAACTGTTTTTGGAAGCGGTGGATACGTACTCCAGTCGAGAACATCGTGAGTGCAGAATGAACAGAGGGTGGTGCATGTTTTGACTGATCGTTTTTTTAACTGCAACATGATTTGTGGTGAGGGGATGAGGTGGCCGGACCGGACTGTTGATCTGACATCACAGCCATAATGTTTCTACGTGTTTCTTACTGCCATCACCTCCACTCTCCTGTTATCCGTCGCCACCACTACCAGTCCCAACGATTTCTCTCTGAATGGACACTCCACACGTGCTGGCTGCACATCTAATTAGCAATTTTGAATGTAACGGGGCTCGTTTGGATTTCACAAGGATATGTAACTAGCTGAGGGTGGCCAGTTGACTGGCCACCGATTTCACCCAATCCAGACCATTCCCATAGTCATGCAGCTTTTAAAATATGATTTATGCAATTGAAGAATGAGTTTAGGCACTTACCTGCGTGGTCGCGGCCGTGTTATGCAGATTTTAGGTTTTGGAACCCATTCCTTCATTTTTTGTTGCTGCATGCATACTGCATGCTTGGCCTCTGCTGCTACTGATGTTCTTACGTTCAAGAAGAGCTTCATGCATGTCTCTTCTACCATACTTTGTTGTCCCTGTCTCTAGAGTATGTCTTTCAGCGGGATCAGCTGCTACAGGATTCCTGTAGGATGTCCTGTAGCTGCTTCTCCTCCTAAAATGCAAGCTAGAATGAGCAGGGCTATATTTCTGATGAGGGTCTCGGCGGATGAGGAATCTAGACGGAGGTTAACAGGTATGGTAAGTAAAACTGCTGCTTGATTTGTCATTAAGGAGTTTTTGCTGGAAATATGAAAAAAACAGGATTTCTGTGTGTGACTGTGCAGGAACATAAAAAAATGAGTGCAATGGAGGTGTACGGAGATGGAAAAAGGTGACATATGGCGATGGATGGAAGCAGGGATGTTTACAGGCCTCATGGACAGGTTCCCAACCTTCTGGTCCTCTTCGGAGATCAATTCTGGCTTGTTTGCAGGCTCTACATGAACTTCCAATAGAAGACACAAAACTTCCTGTAGAAGGTGAAATCTTAGTCCGAATGAGACCAAATCTTAGGAAAGGGTAATGGTCATGGAGGAATGGATGGTGAGGGATGCTTGCAGCCTGGTGCTAACCTCTATCTTTGTCTTGCACGATCCTCCTAACCTGCAATTATTCAACAGAAATTAGGTTTATTTTTCTCTTTCTCTTTTCTTCTTTCTTTTATCTCTCTCTTTTTTTTTTTGAGACAGCTGGGGTGCCTCTAGGAGGTTTTCACCCTCACTGTCTACCCTGGGCACCTCTAGGATGTTTTCACCCAAGGATCTTTTATTTATTTATTTATTTTTGTTCAAGGTGTGGGTGGAGTGGAGGCAGGGGCCTGCTCCACTACCAATACTGATTTATCCAGAGTTTCAATGAACTCCTGTTTAGAAAGGGGCTTCTTGTAGATTTTCAATCGATGCCCATTGATGAGCATGGGGATGGCTTCTTCATCAATGGTGCTGATAAGGACTGAACCATTGTCGTTGCATCTCTCCACTGTAAATAGTCACATCCATCTTGTCCTCAGCTTCCCTTTGAAATCCTTGTATCTTGAATCATATAACAGCGCCCAATCTCTTGGCCGAAACTGCTTTTCTTTAAGGTACCGGTCATGCCATATCTTCCTCTGAAGTTGGACCACCTCTGAGTGGAGAAGAGCCTACATTCTTTGTTCATCTAGTCCATTCAACTGAAGCAATCTTTCCTGTTGTGTATGGCTGAGATCTAGGTCTAGCTGAGCTGCCAACCTCAATGTGTTATATTCAAATTCTATGGACAACAAAGCCTTCTTCCTGTAGACTAGCTCATAAGGTGTGAAACCTGTTGTAGTTTTCCAAGTAGTGTTGTAGGCCCAGGTGGCCTCAACCAAGCTATCTGCCCAATCTTTTCTACTGTTGCTCACCACTTTAGTCAAATTCTCCTCCAAAGCTCTGTTAGTGACTTCCACCTGTCCATTTTCTTGCAGGTGATAAGGGGTGGAAGTTCTGTGCTTGATCTTGTGATGAGCAATCAGGTCTTCAATCAGGTTAGAAGTAAACTGACTTCCTTGATCTGTGACTAACTCTCTTGGGTAAACAAACTTGTAGAAGATATTCTCCCTCAAAAACTCAGCCACCTTTTCTTCTGTTGCTGCCTTGGTTGCCTTTGTTTCTGCCCACTTTGTCAGGTAGTCCGTGCACAGAATGATGTAAGAATTTTGGTTTGAAGGAGGGTTGATAAGACCCACAAAGTCCATGCCCCACTTCTCAAATGGCTTGAAAGTCACTTGAGGTTGGAGGGGCATTTCATCCCTGGGAGTCATCTTTCCCATCCTTTGACATAGGTCACATCGGCTGATGTATCTACTGACATTTTGATGAAGAGTGGGCCAATAGTATCCTGCCTGTAGAATTTTGAAAGCGGTTCTTTTTGCTGCAAAGTGGCCTCCACAGGGCCCTTCATGACAGGTGAGGAGGATGTCAAAAACTTCCTCCTCTCTGGCACAATGCCTCAAAATCGGATCTGGGCCAAGTTTAAACAGGTTACCCCCAATCCATGTGAATGGGGCGCTTTTCCTCACGATCTTGCTCTTCTCTTTTGAGGATGGGTGTGGCAGGAACTGTGCCGAAACCAAGTAATTTTCTATATCAGCAAACCATGGAGAGAGCAGTGAAATAGAAAACAGGTGTTCGTCTGGCATTTGATCGTCCACCACCCCTTCTTCACCTGCAAACAAATCTAGTCTAGACAGAAAGTCAACAACAACATTTTCCTTACCTGGCTTATCAACAATGGTCAAATCAAATTGCTGCAATAAAAGTAACCATCTAATGATACGAGCATTTACATCAATTTTATTCATTAAATATCTAATTGCAGCATGATCAGTGTGTATGAATGTCTGATAACCAGTGATGTAGTGTCTGAACTTGTTTAGGGAATGGATTACAGCTAAGAGCTCTTTCTCGGTTATGATATAGTTTAATTCTGCCTTGGACAGGTTTTTACTGATAAAATATATGGCATATGGTAGCTTCTCTTCAAATTGTCCTAAGGCTGCTCCTATGGCTTTGTTCGAGGCATCTGTGTGAATGTGCAAAGGTAGGGCCCAGTTTGGACCTCTCAAGATTGGGGCAATTACCAACTTACTTTTCAACGCATCCAGAGCCTCTTGACAGTTGTCAATCCACATGAACTCAACATCCTTCCCCAAAAGACCAAATAATGGAGAGGCTAGCTTGGTCAAATCTTTAATGAATCTTCTATAGTATCCCGCTAAGCCTAGGAAACTCCGAACATCTCTTATCTTCTGAGGAAGTGGAACCCTTTAACACATATTTCATTAAAATTGGAAAATTTGTATTACAAGGACATCACTAGAATTGATTTTCTTGGTTATTTTAAAATTCTAGATCCACTATTTAATTCCAAATTTAATGAAATATGTGTTCTTTGCATGATATCAATCTTGTTGGGATCCACCTGTAATCCTTGCTGAGAAATTGTATGACCTAGCACAGTCCCTTCAGTCATCAGAAATTCACATTTTTCTGGACTGAGGGATAGGTTCATTTCAATACACTTGGTTAAAACTTTTCCCAAATTAATCAATGCTTCTTGGAAGTTGGACCCATAAGGAGTAAAGTCATCCATATAGATTTCCACCAAATCATGAACCAGTTCAGCAAAGATGCTCAGTACTGCTCTCTAGAAAGTGGCAGGAGCATTGCATAACCCAAAGGGAAGGACCCGGTAGGCAAAGGTACTCCATGGACAAGTGAAAGTGGTCTTAGCTTGGTCTTCCGAGCTGATTTGGATCTAATTATACCTGCTGAACCCATCTAGGAAGGAGAATAACTTCTTCCCTGCCAGCCCATCTAACACTTGATCTACGAAATGGAAAGGGAAATGGTCCTTCTTGGTAGCTTTGTTAAGTTCTCGATAATCTACACAGATTCTCCACTTCCCATTTTTCTTGGGCACAAGCACCAGAGGAGAAACCCACTCATTGTCAAAGATGGGGTAAAAGAATCCTGCATCCAGCAACTTTTGCAGTTCTTCTTTGACAATGTCTTTAAGGGCTGGATTCATTCTCCTCCGAGGCTTCCTAAATGGTTTACAATCATCTTTAATGGAAATGTGATGGGTACAAATTGAAGGGTGGACTCCTTTCATCTCCTTATAGCTCCAGGCAAAAGCATCCAAATGGCAGTTCAATAAGCTACACAACTCCTTCTCTTGAGAGGGGGATAGGGATGAGTTGATCTTCAAGGTTCTTTCAGGGCTGAATTCCACATTCTTAACTTGAGGGGAGGTTGGATCAGCCACATAGAGATCCACTAAAGCACTGGCCTGGGTGTCTTCCACCAACTCTTCTAATGGTAGCACGCTGGGAGGTGGATCCTGAATCAAGTTCTCAATAAGTTCATCCTCGGTTTGAGGACCTCCCCTGGTGGCTTCCACTGTGCACAATGGTGCAAAGTAGACCTCATCCTCATCTTCCTCCTCCAACCAGAGAGGTAAGTTATGTTCTAGCAGAGGTTGGGCAGGAGGATATAGGACTAGCTGCTTGGACATAGGCCCATTTTTTATGGTCATGCTCCTGGCTCGATAATTGATGTAAGCGTCTGTAGTAGCTAAACAAGGCCTTCCCAAAATGAGGGGGTATCCAGTGAGTTTTGGCTTTGGCTGAAGGACCAAGAATTCTGCAGGGTACTCCCAAGAATCAACAGAGACCATGACATCTTCCACAATCCCTTCGGGGGTCATGGTGGAGTGGTCTACTAATTGCAGTACTGTCGAGGTCTTTCTTAGGGAACTCTGAAGGTTGAGTTTGAGCATAGTGTCCCTGGTCATCACATTAATGGAAACCCCTAGATCAATCAGGGCGTGGGGGATTATGGTGCCATTGATGTGGACATCGACTACAGGACTCCCAGGGTCCAGATATTTCGAACAGATTACTTGTCCCAACATTAGGTCGGATAGTTGTCCTATGATATTGATAGTTGGGGCATCTCTCTTACACCTGCCTGGGTGCCTGAAACACTTCTCTTTAATCAATTTGTTGTAGATTGGTACATCTTTTATGGCCTGGAGAAGTGGTATTTTCACACATAACTATTTAAGCTCGCCCAGAAGTTCAGTCTCTTCAGGGTTTGGTTGCGTGGTTCCAGTTAGTCTCTCAGGAAAGGGTGGAATGGCTTTGGGTTCACTTTCTTGTTTCTCTTCCTCATCCTCCTTAGGAGGAGGTTGGCTATCTGGGAGGACCTTCCCAGATCATAGTTTGATCTCCTGAATCTCCACAAAATAGGTAGGGCATGTTGTTTCTCTAGTATATACCTGCTAGGTATGTCTGTTATTGGAGTTCGGGTTTGGTTGGGCAGGCATCTGGGGTTGTCTCAGAGGAGCAAGAGGTAAAGGTTATGGTTGAGCAGGTGGTGGAGGCAAAATGGCAGGAGGAGAGTTGTATTGGGGCCTCCACCCCTGTTGAGGTGCATTCCACTGAGGTTGGGACTGAACATGAGAATGAAATGAATGAGCAGCAGGTTGAGTATGGTATTGAGATGGATATGACCAAGGAGGGGGTGCGGACCAAGAAGGATGAGCAGGGGGACCCCAAGAAGGTATGTGAGTGGATTGGTTGGGGTTGTAATAAGTCTGGGATGCCCCTTGCATCCCCTGCTGGTAAGGTCTGGATCCATGTGGCCTCCTTTGGTTTAGGAAGTAGAGCGGTTCAGTGGCTCCTTCAGTCCCTTGGTACATAGCTTTAAGTCCGAGTAAGGTTGGGCACTAGTTTGTAGGGTGGTCTTCCTCACAAATGAAACATACCTCTACTGAGTGCAATGGACACTCGTTCCGAGGATGTTTCCTTGTACATCTGGGACAAAATATGGCCAAAGCCCTCTCAGCTTCCTCTTTCTTCTGTTGGATTCGGAAAGTATCCAGTTGCATGGCAATGGTCTGTCTCATCTCACTTTTAAGGTCTTCCATCTGATTTGCAAACTCATGTTTGGAGAAGGTGGTGCTGGCTGAAAGTTGATTCCCCCTACCTCTTTTCCGGGCTGCCCTAGAATGGTTTCTAAACACAGTCTTTATGTCATCATAAGGTAGTTGGTAGATGTCTCCTCCAGCCAGCAAATGGAGGGTATCTAGAAGGTCTTCAGGGATTCCTCGGAGTAGAACCAGCTTCAGAGATTCGGGGTCAAGTGTGCACCTGGCCCTTTTATAACTGAGTTGGAACCTTTCTTCGTAATCTTCTAAAGACTCATCGCTTCCCATGGTCATCCGAAAGATTTCTCCCTTCGTTTCCTTTGACCTACAGTAATCTCGGTATTTGTTGTTAAAGGCTTGCTGCATCTAAGCCCAAGTTGTGATACTGTTTCTAGGTAACCCCATGAACCAGTGCAGTGCTGCATCCTTGAGGGTAGAGGGAAAGAGTTTCAACTTCTGCTCGTCTTCTGCATAGTCATAGGTTCGACAAAGGACAACAAACTCAAACAAGAAGGTATCAGGGTCTTCAGTGGTCAATCCATGGAAGTGAGGTAAGGTTGAGGGACTTATGTTTTTCATTTTTGTGTCCCCATTGGTCTCTCGGATGGGAAAGGCACCTTCTATTCTCTCCTCATCACCTATGCCATTCCTGTGTTTGGCCATGGTCTCAGGAGGAATGTTTTCTTGCTCTTCTTCTATTAGAGGATCTTCATGTATCTCTGGAGGTTCACTGCCACCGAAGAAGAGAGAAGGGTGACTCAGTGATGTGGTGGGGGTGTTGGGTAAGAATTTTCCTGAATTGTCTCTGTTCCTACGAGGCATGAAATGAAATATTTTTGGTTGATTTTTGGTTTTCTCTGCTTGTACCTACAAAACCGAAATTGATTGAACAACAAATTGCAACTAACTAGAATAAACTTTGCTAGAATAAGAATTGCAAAATTGAAATGAAAGTGGGAAATGACTAATCTATGCTGCGGCAGTGAATTGTAGAATTGAAATGCTAATCTACGCTTGTAGAATTGAAATGCTAGTCTAGGAAAGCAGGAAATGTCTAATCTACTTTTGCAAAAATGAAATTGCAGAATGGAAATGAAACAACTACTCTACTCTTGCTGAAATAAACTACTTAGCAGAAGGTTGCAGTAGAAAATAGAAGAAAAACAACAATCACAAATACTTTGACGCTTCCTCGGCAATGGTGCCAAAAATATGGTGGGCTACAGTATTGCAGCAATGATGCTGCAACTCTTGGGATTCCCTTCTTTACTTTTATCAACCAGGTTGTTTGTAACAAACTTGGAAGTGACGATACTATTTGCACAAGTACTAGCTCTTGCCACAGGCTGTCACTTGATCAGCTAGCACAAGTCCACTAGGAGCTTAAGCCAACTTCTATGAGCTCTTAGAAGAAACTTTTAATTGTGATGGACAAAAGCTAACTCAAAAGAGGCTAGTCTACTTGCAGAAAGACATTGAAAGCTAAAAAGAAATGCAAACCCTAGTTTTACCGACTAACCCTACTGGTGCAAGAAAGGAGATGAAAGTGGTGGAAATGGTTGCCATTGAATTTTAGAAAGGTAAAATGCATATGACTAAGCTACTTCTACAATAAAATCTGGAAAAAGCATCTTATTGCATTTTTGAGTAATTTTGCAGAATTATTATGCATGTGCTTTAACTATTTTTGACTAGGCAGAGTTTGATTGACGAAAGGAAATGGGGTAGGCGCTTGCAGGAGGTTGGGAAGGTGAGAAGACAGCCTAAGGGGTCCCTAGCACCCTTCTAGAGAGTTTCACAGTGATCAGATCTCGAAAAACCGCTCACGTGAACTTCTACAGGAAGTTTGCAAGGGTTCTACAGGATGTTCTACAGGAAGATCCGAAAGAGGATTTTGGAGGGTTGATGGTGGAAAAATGGTGGGAAAGTGGAAATGGAGGATGGATGAGGATGAGAAGGGGCCTAGGACTTGGTAAATGAGGCTAAGGAGTGATTAAGGTGGTTGGATTCGTTCAAGGATGGAAGGAGCGATGCTGCACTAGAATGTAGGAATTAGGGAAAATTGGGAAAAGTGTGGCAAATTAAGGGTAGGAATCTTTGATTAGGGATTGGAGCAGGTTGTATGATGGAGGAAGGATAGGCATGGAGGTATTACAGGTGTTCTACATAGTATTTCCAAAACTGATCTAACAAAGACTAGGAAAACCAGAGATCTAGCTATTTGACCTAATCTGACCTAAAAACCAGAAACATGATGAACAGAAGGTTATACACAGGAAATCATGCAAGATAACTATGGAAACTAAGCAAGAACAGATCTTAAACATGAAAGTACAACTGGTATCAACTTTTCTAACTAAAACAATTCCATGAAGAGGCAAAAACAGTGTTTTTGTGGTATTCCTTGGTCTCAACTCATGGTCCCAAGGAGGGAGAGATGGGATCAAGGATTTCCTGATGGAATTTTTGTAGATCCTTTCCTTTACCAAACTGTTAAATTAACCTGAAGTATGAAAAGCTACTTTAATCATCAAAAACAACCTAAGTAACAAAACAAGATTTTAACCTAAATAGCAGAAATTATTCTATGAATGCAGCAAAGACACATAAAAGTACACAAAGGAGGTACTGGCACTTGGGTTGGGCCCAACCCCAAGAGCTACAGCCTCCTAAGAAAGCTCAGAGCTGGTACAAGGTGAAATTTATCTCCATTACTCAAAAAATAATCATGTCACAAAATTGTTTACAGCAAAAGCTCGAAGTTGAGCTGAAATGCAGAGCTACACTAAAGTGTGAAAAACAACTGTTCAATGGCTAAACTACTAAGGCTTGAAGCCTTCCTACTTATGCACTACGAGGACTCCCAACAACCCTCCTTAACTTTAGGAGCTTGGCTGCTCAAGACTGCAGTTAATCAACCACTTCACAAAATCTGCTCGGCTGCCCCTTGAAATCATCTTTGGTGGGTTGTTGAACTCTGAGTTGATGGTGGAGAACTCGAGGAAGGGGTCATTTAGTGCTGGAGACACCCTTCCTATGAATCCTCAGCCTTGTTCCTTCGTATTTGGTTGTCAACTGGCTCATAAATGCTTGACCTTGGTCCAAAAGATGTCCAAAAATCTGCAATAAACACGTATTAGACTTTGTGGTCAAGTGACTATTCTCATTCATTCAATTAACATAAATATATTCAAAAGCATGCATAGAACTATGAAGAATGGTGGATTAATTGATAATAATAGGCAAAATGAGCCTAATAAGTTACCCATTTTTGCGGCTCATCAGATGCCCTGGTTGGTTTTTATGGTTTGAGTCCCACATTCATGCTTGGAATATGGCACGAGGGTGAATGGATGAAGAGATATTTGCCTCAACCATTCTACGGTCGGGTGGAACATGGTAGTGACATCCCGGGTTTGGATTTTGCATCATTAATATGAGGTTATTTCTCCTTGTTATCTCATGAGTATTATATAGGTTTATATGTGGATTATATGGTGGTTGTTTCCTTGGTATTTATGTTGTTATTATGCTGGTTATGAAAATTTATTATGACAGTGGCTATGTATGACTCCCATCATGCTTTTACTTATATATGAATGAACAATGTATCTATGGCCTAATGGGTGAAGGTGCAGCTAAATTGATAAGGAAACAATACCTCATAGAAAATCTCAGATAAGTATGAGACCCCTATGCTTAGATCTATCATTTACACTTGTAGATTGCATTGATGCCATGTGTTTGACAGGATGTCAGTCCGAGTTGGGGATGGTCAGGCCTAGTCGTGGAGTTGGTTTTTGGTTTATTAGTCTTTTCATCATGTGTTTAATGGATTCCAAAAGTTACAAAAAGTTCTGGGTAGTGGCCAGAATTTTGGGCTTGAAAAGTGCCTTGAAATCCCTGGACTTTGGCACAGGTCTATTGGAAATAGTCCCTAGACGCAGGCATGCAGGCTTGTGGGAGCGTCTAGAGTCCTCTAGATGCTGGCATGCCCATAGCATGGGATCATCCAAAGGTTAAGAGGTCTAAAACCTCAGTAGGACTTAGGCACTGGTTAGCAAAAAGGTTGGGATGGTTCTTAGGAGTCCTATTGTTGATGTTGAAGGTCTATATGGTGTGCTTTTGTCAGTTCCACTTCCCTAACATGACTTAGGAGGTCAAATCATATCATAGTAGCCTCTCGTCACATGTTTACCCTGGTTGGTCAGTTACTTGGGTAGATGTGGGAGGAGGGTGTTACATAATCATATCAATATACTATTATCATCTCAATCATCATCCCAGTTACCATGCATGATGTCACAAACTCTAACTCCGACTAGATACAATGCATGCATAACAACATAGAGACAACTGACATGCATGCAAAACAAACACATTCTTCCCATTCAGTCTAAGAATTGAACCATGCTCTAATACCATCTTGTAACCACCCCTCCCACATTTACCCACTTTCACCGGCCCAACAATGTAAACATGAGCTTAGGGCTACTATGACATGACTCAACCTCCTAAGTATAGTTAAGGAAGTGGAATCGACAATCTGAGACTTTAATCACCATCCACCACATCCTGCAGGTGCTCACGAGGGCTTCACTAGGGGAGCAATACCATACCACGTGGGTTCATATTGGGGAATATATATTGAGGAAAATATAACATAATATATTGGGGGATATATAGTGATCTAAAATTGGAGTAGGTGTTTTCTTCCTCTTTTCCAAAATAAAACAAAATAAAAAAATAAGACCGTGTTGACACTTTGCAAGGTAAAATGGGTCTTGAAACAAACATGTTTTTCCAATGTCTCTTCATGTCATGAATTAGTCTTCACATGTAACTTAACATAAGAAACATAACATCATATAAATCATGCAGGAATAATGAAGAGATAACAAAAGATTTGTTGATGGATTTCACCCCTCCTGGGCTACATCTCTGGGCCTACCAACATAGCTAGACCACTCATATATTCAATAGAAAAATGAAGTACATAAATATTTGCTAATGGAAACATGTGGCTATTACTCCTACAAGGTATTGTTCTCCTGCAAATAACTCTCACATACAAAAACAACACAAAGAATCTCTTACAAAGATTCCATACTCCAACTGAAATGAGCTAAAATGAGCATGTGAGCACTTCAATTCCACATTGAAGCACATAAACAAAACTTCCCTCAACATAACATAATGAGAAAAGTAAACTTGAGTTGAACCCTCTAAGTAAAAATTGTTGCAATAGACTTCTAAAGGTGAGAAAACCCCTACAAGACCTTCTCCATGCTCAAACACCTTCTAGAACTGCTTCCAAACCCTCATTGATCCATACACCCTTAGTATCAAACCTGTAAAAATACTACTTAGATGTGCTCAAATCAGAAATTAGAGGTCACCAATGGATTTAGGACATCCAAAAAACCTTAAGTGGACTCTTTCTGAGCTCAATTTGGCCAAAAACTCCAGAAGATATGGCTCTCCAAGCTCCCATATGAGTTTTACTATTAATCATCCTACAAATCAGACCATTTGTCTAAGGGTCTTACAATTCTGCCCTGAATTTCGCTAACCAAAAGACAAATTCACCTTTTGCCAGTGAATTTTGTAGGATAATTAAATTTTCCTCTGACCCCTCAACTCCAAAAATTGTGGTCATATAGGCCACATGGGGTCGAGGGCTGGGCCTTAACGCCTACCCTCACTGGCCTATTCCTTAACCTTTGGGCCATGGTTCCAACTTCTCCATAAGACTCAGGGCTAGCCCCTGAATCTTCGCACCTGCTCCTCAGAACCTTCTGCCTTTCCCTACCAGTGGTTCTATGTGCTAATGGAACCAGGAGCTAGGGCTCCTCATAAGTGCCCTCTACAAGCGTCGTCTAACACGGTCTTATGGTTGCAGGTGACTCGGACTTGGGCCTTATTTTGAGCCCCCTTTCCGCAAGCACTTAACCCTTACTTACACCTCCGCTTCGGTAATGTGGAAGGTTCCAGAAACTTAGGGCGAGGCTAAGCTAGAGCCCTTGGCTCCCTTTCACGTGCGGTCTCTTGAGTGTAAGATGATTGGGGGTCAGAGGCTTAGCCCTGACCCCATCCCCAACGTTCATTCGCCCAAACCTTAAATAGCATTTGTCCACTATGGTTTTTATGCCCCACCATGTAGCATGTTGGTTGAGCATTGTGTTGTTGGATTGGAGGTCAGGGGTTCGAATCTTGTGGAGGCCAGTTTAGACCATAAAAAAATTTTAGTCGACCTCGGTGTGCCACGTGATAGCCCATGATTGTGCCACATGGCACCATATTATTGGTCCACCTCAAATGACCACTAACCAATCAAATGCACCCAAATTCAAATAAACTGGAGGATGACACTTGGAAACCTCTCATTGGTTCGTACCCTTCATAGTCACCCTGCTGACTCAACAGTATTGTCAACCCAATCAACAGACCTACTCAAATTTTACCTGTTTGGGAAAACGATCAAAATGCGATATCTGGAGCATACAGAGTCAGATTGAGGTGAAACGAATGTTTTTGGATTCAGAACGACTAGAACTTCGACTTGACGCTGGTTTCGAGACTTTTTGGGCACATTCTTTTTTTATCTAAAAAATGATCACCTTATCAAACCTCCCCACTATGAACTTTTGGACTCCAAAAGTTTACTTCCCTAGTCAATATAAATAGGTCGGAACTCAAAAACACCCAAAAACTCAATCCAAAATGTAGATTTTTCAATTGGTGCCCTTCAAGCCTCAATCAAGGCACTTCACCTATCTTCTTCGTGAAGACCTACTGTCCTATTAAGAATTGAGCCAACATTCTTATTGTTGATGCAAGAGAAAAATACTGACGAGTGGAATCTGAACATTATCTTTAATCTCATCTTTACATGGCTCAAAAACACTTCATCTTGAAGTTAAACTGTTGAATACAAACTTGACTCCATAAGTTGGAATTTAGAAACAACATAAACTTGCTTTAACGTCTTCAAGTTGAGCTTGTACATCAAAAGTACATTGTTGCAAAATTTTCCATGATACAATCAACCTTACCTACAAAACATAGTCATCTTGTACAATCTTGAAAACAAAGATTCTATTCACACAAGTTTCATATCGAATACTTGTATCAGTGAACACATGACAAACTTGTAGACAACTTTGAATGACAATATTGTACATTCACAAAAGTCCTTGAACATGTGGAATTA
This sequence comes from Pinus tabuliformis, assembly GCA_031772625.1. Taxonomy (NCBI): domain Eukaryota; kingdom Viridiplantae; phylum Streptophyta; class Pinopsida; order Pinales; family Pinaceae; genus Pinus; species Pinus tabuliformis. The sequence goes on along the minus strand of CM062806.1, from coordinate 463,490,349 downwards.
TAAACAAGCCAATACATACATCAATTAAAAACATCTACTTGTTGAACATAGTGACAATGATTTTTCACTTTACAAAAGTACCTACACAAGTAAACAACAACAAGTAATTACAAAATTTACAAAGCAACTTTACAATAAGTCTACCCAAACATTGCCTCTCCTAGGCTTATGGGTTCTCTTCTTGCATCATCTTTGTCTTGAAGGTTGCTTAGGATCACTGCGATTCCTCTTTTCCACATCTTGTTTCCCTTGAATTATGTTGCACAATTTCTTTTCCTTTCTTTGAAAAAAGCTTTGGATGTAACTTCCAACATCATTCAGTGCCATGCCCATACATCTTGCAATGAGTACAGAACAATTTTCTCTTGTTTTCTGACATATAATTTTTTTTCTCTAGGGTTGCAACTTTGATGGAGTGGAGGGGACGATGCCATGCAAGGTCCCTTCAATCTATTATCACAAAACCAGTCCCTGATAGGCTGCTGATCAGGAAGACTTTGAGTAACTATTTCAAACCAAACTTTTGGCTGAGGCTTAGCCTCCTCAATCTGAGAGGGCTCTCTCACTAGGTTAAAATTTTAGTTTAAAGATTAAATGGCTAAGTCTATGGAAAAAACAAGTGAAAAAAGTATGAATGGTTAAACACATCAATAAACATCCATTGGGTTATGGAGTCAGAGTATGTTTTCAGTACAACAATAGATTAGCTTACATGGAAGTTAGGGCATAGAGAGTTTTAATCTATCAACAAAATAGAGACATAATGTAGGAAACACAATTTATAAACACATGAAGGAAGTTAGAGCATTATAAATAAATTCTAAGTAACATGTGTTCATACCACTGCAAGTGAGAAAATGAGGAAATCCATGAGAAAAATCAAACACATAAAACCCTCTCTAAATCCTAAGTAGCAAAGCCAAACTTCTGTATTAACATCAAACATACAGTCTTCTACAATAACATATTATGCCCGTTTCTTTGAAAATTGCCAACCCTTGAGGCATTCCACCTCTTGTCTTATATAGAGTTCATTACAATCTTGGATTCCTTCCTCCAACATGAGGGGAATTCAAATTTGCTTAACTTGACACCTATTCATACCTAAACAGGCTATTAATTACAAGTGGTAGTTAACTAACAATCCTAGAGTCCTAATACAATTAAGAGTACAACTCCTTATTATGATAGTAACAACTTAGATTATGAAATAAATTCGATCCTTGACTGCTGCTCCTCCTTAACTTCGACCTTGGTGATGACTATAACCTCCATGCTGGCCTTCAATCTTTTCTCTTTTGACTATCCTCGAAACTAGGAAACTGTCCCCTACAATGCAGCTTTGGTCTTCAATGATGTTTCTTTGAATCTTCTAATAACAAAATTGTCCCTTTCATCATGTAATATATGCTAATTTAACCATAAATATTCTCTAGTAGCATCCAAAAAGTAACCGTTGTTTTCCTTTGTGAATGGACAAAAAACATTCAAAACTGCACCTTCAGCAGTTTCGTAGCACGCTACGAAACTGCTGTGTCTTTCACCTGCAGTCGTTTTCGTAGCGCAAGATGGGTCATCCATTTAGACCACCTCATAATGAATTTAAAGAAATTGAGAGAGGTTTTTGTAGTTAAGTATGTTAGGAAGAAAAAACTCTTTCAGTTTTCAAAAATGAGTTTTATATTGCTCAAGAACCCCCTTGGAAGTTTGACTACTAAAAATAGAAAAAGTGCTAAAAGTTCACCTTCAACAGTTTCGTAGCGCAAGTTAAACCATCAATTTCTCCCTTCTCATATTGAGTTTGAAGAAACTGAAAGAAGTTTTTGTAGCTCAATATGTTAGGAATAAAAACCTCTTTCACGTTTCAGAAATGAGTTTTCAATTGCTCAATAATCCCTTGGAAGTTGACTACTAAAAACAAGGAGACAGAGTTCCTCCTTTTTAGGGTTTCATCCTTATGCTTCTCTGTTCATTTGTGCTGAGGCTGACCTCTAGACTTGCTCAACTGAATTTCAAGGTCTTTAATTTGTATTTTCATCCTCCTCATATTAGTTCTTAGTCTGCCATTTTTCCTTTGAAATCTCTGTAGACAGAAAACCTAGAAGAAAACCGCCTTGCTTAACTGAGGAACTGCCTAGCTTGAATTTGATGAAACACTGCCTCACTTGAACCCTGCGGAAGAACTCTAGTTTCTACTCACCCTCGGCTTGTTTACTCGAACTAAGAACAACACCAAGTGTCTCTTACAAAAATATGACCGAGATCAACTAACCTTTTTTGAAATTTGAAATGACTAATGACAAATAACCCTAACGAATCTAATGATGGATATGAATGGTTGCATGTGAAAGGAAAGGTTCCAGGACTGACACCTAATGATGAAGATTTAACGGATTGTGGTGGATTTGACAGCTAGACATGATTTAACACGAATCCCCGATTTCGTAGCACATGTAGTGTAAATTCAGGACTTTGCTCTATGAAAACTCCTAGATAGTTTCGTAGCGCGTTAAAGTTTTTGAAATGACCAGACACATGAAACTTAAAACATGATATGGGATCCATAAGGGGAAAAACAAGGTTGTTGAACTTTATTTGATGATGGAAATAAGACTCTAACCCTATGAATTAGACTCTAAAAACATAAAAATGACTTGACCATGTCTAACACAAAAATTAGGAACCATGTGGGTTGTCCATAATTTTTAAAACTTTTACAGTGATAACACAATCATTCATCATGCTTGGGAGATGAATGAACATTGTAACAAGGTGGTGACATCTCATCCTCGGATGGTTTATGTGCCTCAAGCCGTTTGGAGTATTCTCCAAATTCCCTTCAACCATATCCCAATCCTTGATACTTTGGTCTCTCCTCAACCATGATTGGATTGGTAATACCTTGGCAATTTATGTCGAGGCCTCCACCTTCATAACCCATCTTGGAAAGCAGATTCATACCTATGCCTTTGGTATGTTGCTCAAACGCTGCAAAAGAAGTGTTATGCACATAAGTAGAAGGAATTGTACTTGAAATGCTAATTATGTCCTTAAACTTGTCATTCATCTTTTTAGCTTCTGATGACGATGTCAATGATATTGCAAATGAATCTAGCCACCCACTCTTATCCACTGGCATATGTTGTGATTCTTGAAGATGTTTGCAAAATGCACATGCATCATCTTCCACATATGGTCCAAAACCACTATTTGAACCATGACCACATATTGGCTTCATTCTGGAGGTTTCTCTTGCTAGTACAGGAGTAGAACTTTCAGCAACTTGTTCTTCAAACACATGCTACAATTGAAGTCGCATGTGCCTCTTCTCCTCTTCAATCATCTCTAACATCCTTCTCAACTCTATGTTCTCCATATGAAGAGCCAAATTATGCTCCTATAGCTCTTAGAGACTCTTTTTGCTGCCCATTCTTGCAACTTGGTCAACTGGTGCTCTGATACCCATTAGAGGAAATTTCAGCCAAAAATTGGTCTCCTAAGGAAAAATAATAAAATAATAGGAAAATAATAAAATAAGAGTGATGAATTTTGGAGGGAAAAGAAAAAAACTATTTTTTTATTGTATTTTTTGCTTATCTCCCTATAGGTTTACTCAAATTTTAAGTGTAGACACTCGTTGGATGTGAAATTAAATTCTACATCCAATGAGTACCCATTATGCATACTTTTGAGATGACCCACATTGATAAAAATGAAGATACCTTAAAAAGATGTGTTGAACATGTTTTTTAATATATCTTCAATTTTTATCAATGTTGGTCTTCTCATAAGTATGCATAATGGCTACTCGTTGGATGAAAAATTTAATTTTGCATCCAAAGAGTGTCTACACTTGAAATTTGAGCAAACCTATAAGGAGATAAGTGAAAAATACAACTAAAAAAATATAAATTTATTTATTTATTTATTTTCCCTCCAAAATATTTACATGTACCTCTTTTTAAATTTAAAGGATTTTGATTGGTTTACGTATTATGTACATGAAAATTTCGTGGGCACTTTTAGGATGAAATTTCCTCTAATGAAATGATCTGAAATTGGAGTAGGTGTTTTCTTCCTCTTTTCCAAAATCAAACAAAACAAAAAAAATAGGACCGTGTTGATGCTTTGCAAGGTAAAGTGAGTCTTGAAACAAACAGGTTTTTCCAATGTCTCTTCAAGTCATGAATTAGTCTTCACATGTAACTTAACATAAGCAACATAACAACACATAACTCATGTAGGCATAATGAAGTGATAATAAAAAAATTGTCGACGGATTTCACCCCTCCTGGGCTACATCTCTAGGCCTACCAACATAGCTAGACCACTCATATATTCAGTAGAAAAATGAAGTATATAATTTTTTGTTGATGGAAACATGTAGCTATTACCCCTACAAGGTAATGTTTTCCTGCAAAGAACTCTCACATACAATAGCAACACAAAGAATCTCCTACAAAGATTCCATACTCCAACTGAAATGAGCTAAAATGAGCACGTGAGCACTTCTTCTCCACATTGAAGCACATAAAAAAAACTTCCCTTGGCATAACATAATGAGAAAAGTAAACCTAAGCTAAACCCTACAAGTAAACGTTGCTGCAATAGACTTATGAAGGTGAAAATACCCCCATAAAGCCTTCTCCATGTTCAAACACCTTCCAAAACTGCTTCCAAACCCTAATTGATCCATACACCCTTAGTCTCAAACCTGCAAAAATACTACTTATATGTGCTCAAATTAGAAATTAGAGGTCACCAATGGATTCAGAACATCCAAAAACCCCTAAGTGGACTCTTTCTGAGCTCAATTTGGCCAAAAAATCCAAAAGATATGGCTCTCCAAGCTCCCATACGAGTTTTGCTATTAATCATCCTACAAATCGGACCATCTGTCTAATGGTCCTAAAATTTTTCCTTGAATTCTGCTAACCGAGCAACAAATTCACCCTCCGCCAATGCATTTTGTACGATCATTAAATTTTTCTTTGACCCCTCAACTCTGAAAATCATGGTCATATAGGCCACATGAGGTCGAGGGCTGGGCCTTAACGCCCGCCCATGTCGGCCTAGCCCTTAACCACCGGGCCACGATTCCAACTTCTCCATAAGACTTGGGGCTAGCCCCTGAATCTTTGCGCCTGCTCCTTAGCACCTTCTGTGTAGCCCTGCTAGTGGTTATATGCGCTAATGGAACCAGGAGCTAGGGCTCCTCATAAGCGCCCTCTGCAAGTGTCGTCCGACACGGTCTAATGGTTGCAGGTGACTAGGACCTGTGCCTTATTCCCATCACCCTTTCCACGAGTGCTTAACCCTTACTTATGCCTCCGCTTCGGTTATGTTGAAGATTCTGGAACCTTGGGCCAGGGCTAAGCCCGAGCCCTCGTCTCCCTTTCAACTACAGTCTCGTGGGTGTAAGGTGATCGGGGGCCAGGGGCTTAGCCCCGACCCCATCCCCAACGTTCATTTGCCCAAACCTTAAATAGTATTTGTCCACTATGGTTGTTAAGTCCCACCGTGTAGCCTGTAGGTTGAGCGCTACGTCATTGGATTGGAGGTCAGGGATTTGAATCATGTGGAGGCCAGTTCGGGCCATAACAAAATTTGAGTCAACCCTGGGGTGCCATGTGGCACCATATTACTGGTCCACCTCAAATGACCACTAACCAATCAAATGCGCCCAAAATTGAACGAACTGGAGGATGACACTTGGAAGCCTCTCATTGGCTTGTACCCTGCATAGTCACCCTGCCAACTCAGCAGTATGTCCAACCCAATCAACAGACCCGCTCAAATTTTACTTGTTTGGGAAAATGATCAGAACATGATATCTGGAGCATACGATGTCAAATTGAGGTGAAATGAACATCGTTGGATTCAGAATGACAAGCACTTCGAATTGACATCAATTTCAAGACGTTCTAGGAAATTTCATTTTTGAGCTAAAAATTGATCACCTGATCATATAGGGGGTAAGGGTTTTTTATATTGGTAGGTATAAAAAATGGAGCTCAAAGTTAATGAAAAAATATAAAGGGGTATTAAAAATGTTAATGAAAAAATGGATACCTACAATATCTAGTGAAAGTAGGGGATTTTTAAATTGGGAAGGTATATTGGGTTTGCATTGGTAGGAAGTTAAATAATGTCATTTTTAGAGGTATTTTCCAATATTTGTTCAAATTAAGGGTATTTTTTAATATGCCACGAACACACATGATATGTCAGAGGTTCATTGAGTGAATCCCTCGTGCAAGTGCTACAGGACCCAGAGAGGTTGAGAAACCATCCTAGGAGCCCAAACCCTAAGTTGGACCCCTCCTTCTTTGCCTTGGGCCCTCAACCACATCCACAACAAGGCCTCCATGCAGTTGGGAGCCTCCAACCACATGCACAAGCTTGCATCCATGTGGTTGCAACCTAAGCTTTCCAATTAGGATCTAGTGGTCCCGAATTCCAGGTCAACCTCTAGACAATTGCCTAGAACTTCCTGTAACTTCTCATACGCATAAATGACATAAAAACAAAGCTAAACATTCAAACTTGAGTCAAAGACATAACCTAAGTAGGCCTAACCATGATAGTCATTTTGTCAAACACATCAAGATCATGTAATCTACAGGTCATGAATGCATATTTGAACATAGGGGTCTGATACTTATCTGAGAATCATCAAGAACGTCTAATTACCTCTCATAATAGTTGCAATAACATTTTTTAGGTCATGCATTCATTAACCATTCATCAACAAATCAAATACATCAAAATCCATATATAGAACTTGTTCTAGAACCATGCTTATAACCAACATATAACTAGAATAATAACCATAGTAGAACAACCGTCAAAGCCACATAATAACAAGTACAAATACTCATGAAATACAAGAGGAAAAAAACACTTATTGATATATGCAAAAGCTAACCAAGCCATGGACTTCCATGTACCATTCGACCATAGATTGGGATGAACCAAATCTTTCTTTCAGCCAATCACCCCCATGCCATATTCTAAGAATGAATGTGGGACTCAAAATAAAACAACCAAGGCTTCCTGGAGATTACACCACCTTCACCCTCAGGCTTTACCAAAATCCCTCCAAAACCGATCAAGGGATCATTAGGCCCAAAACAATAACCACCAGGCTTTACTGCAATCCAGACAAAATCGATTAAGGGATTCGTAGGCCCAAAACAAGCTTGGATTCCTCAGAATTTCTTCACCAATACCTTGAGGAATTTTCCTGTCTCCACCCTCAAGTTTTACTGCAATCCTGCCAAAAATGATCAAGGGATTCCTAGGCCCTTGGGAATTTTCCTGATACCACCTCACCCAATTCCAAAGCTCAACCAAATAAAAAAACCCCATCACACCATGGTTATCTGGAAATGGAAAGGCATTGCTGAAACCATTGTCACACCTGGAAAAACCCATGCCCATGACAACAAAAGAACCAAATGCATACATGCATGTACCATGTATTCACCAACCAGCTAGGAAATCACACATGCAACCTGTTACCTGCAAGTATTCCTGTTGAAGCCACTTGATCCAACTTTTCCTCACTTGTTCCTTTGCTTTCCTTGTCCTTCCTTCCTCCAACGCTAGAGTGCTCCAAGAATGCTATAAGTGTACAAGAGTATGAGAGAATACAGAGAATAGAGAGAGATCTCCAAAACTTAACTGATAAAAAGGTTAAACTGACAAAATCTGTGAATGGATCCTCATAAGCCTTTTTATCATTGAGGCCTCTATTTTCTTCAATTTCCTCTATTTTTCCTTCAATTTTCCTCTCATGCAATTATGTGACCTTTCTCCTCACTTTTCTCCTAATTTTCTTTATTTTCATAAATAAAATACCAATAAATGCCTATTTTCCTTTTCAATGCCTTTGCCAATTTGCTTAGCCATAATAAACCAAATGAACACCCACTAGGATGTTTTTCCCAACATTCAGCTTGGAATACATGTCCCATGACCTTGGTCTTATTATTTCCTTTATTAACTTTATTACATGAACTTTTAATTCGGGGTTGTTATATTGACCAAATTTCTATCATATAATTACTTATTGGTGAATGCCAAGGGGCACCCTTTTCGCATCAACATCACTTTCATACCTCTACCTAATGCATCACAATCCATGACAAAAGCCTTATTGGCATCAAACACTTCTAAGATGTATATGGTGCACAAGCCTTATTTTAAAGTTGAAAATGCATGCTTTATGGATTCATTCCATATAAAAGGGGGCACAATTTTAGCCATAATTCTCCACAAGCTTCTTGTAATAGCCCATAAGTCTTGAGAAACCATGTAATATTTTCAAGGTCCTCGGGTGTGGCTAATCTTGAATAGACATAAATTTCATGGGATCAATTGGCACATAGGCTAATGCGACCCAATTATTCAAACTATGAAGCCCCAGAAGCACATTAGGAATGTTTAAGGAATAACTAGTGATCTCAGAGTTGCAAGGTTCTATTAATATGCTCCACACATGAGTCCCAAGTTTTGTTGTTTATCAAGATATCATCAAGGAATAAAAACATAAATTTATGTAATAAGGGTTAAAAAAATCATAAGGCTCTTAAAGGTGGATGGAGCATTGCAAACTCCAAACGACATCACTAAGTACTCATAATGATCTTCATGAATGTAGAAGGAAATCTTTGATATGTTTACGAGCTTCATTTCAATCTAGTAGTATCTTGAGTGAAGGTCCAATTTAGTGAAGAACTTGGCTCCATGAAGCTCATCCATGAGATCATCAATAAGTGGAGTAAGAAATTTACCTTTGATGGTCAACTAATTGAGAACCCTGAAATATTGACACATGTGCACCATCTACCTTCTTTTTTAATACCATAACCATGGGTGTTGAGTAAGGGCATGTAATAGGACATATGACTCCAACTTCCAAGAGTTCCTAGACAATCTTTTCCATTTCAAATTTTTATGCAAAAGGGTGCATATAAAGATGCATATTGGGTGCTTGACTAGTTAGGACTAAGGAAATTTCATTATCATGCCATAGATTATTTCAAACACCTATTGATGTTTAGTCATGACCATCTACAAATTAGGATGAATTTCCCATGAAGAGTTGTCCCTAAATTGTATGGCATTGAACTATACAATAATGTTGGAGTGGCCTTTCTTCGATAGCTTCTCCATATGGTGAGAGTTAATAATTATAGGGAGTTGAACTTAAGCCCCATTGAGTGTATGTTTATGCCCAATGCTTATTAAAGCCAGTGTATAATTCCTTGAAACCCCATGGTATCAGGACTCAAAGTGTGAAACCATTTGAACCAAGAACTATATCACAACCACCCATATCCATAGAAAACAGGCAAGATTTGAATAAAAAATATCCCATTTGAAGTTTCACATTTTCACATTAGCCAGCATGTTTAATCAAACCTCCATTAGCTATCATAATTTCAAATTTATACATTGCATGGGCGCAACAATGGGTTTCTTCAACCACTCTCTTATGGATAGAATTGTGGGTGCTACAACTATCAATTAAAACAATCACCATGTTGTTCTTGATGAAGGAAATCTTTAGAGTTTTGGGTAAAAAATGCATGATAAAGAATGGAGAGAAATTCAAGGTTCCTCACAAGGGGCTTCTAAGGTTGTTTCTTCTTGAGGAGGAAGGGTGATCTCTCCAAAATCTAGTTCAAGAGCTTCATCTACTAAAATGTCTTTCAATTGGTGTTGGGAGGACACATATACATGGAATAATTTATGTTCTTTACATTTATGCCCTTTGAAGTACCACTTATCTAAATTATAGCATAGTTGAAGACATTGGCATTTTGTGACTTCTTTTGGTGAAAGTTTTTAGATTCTCAAGGGTTGATAGGGGAGGGGGTGGTAGTACATGCCAAAGATGGCAAGGAGGGGAAATAAAAAGGTGTTTTTTGGTCTATGCATTTATCCCCATCTCAACTTCTCGAGCTCTCTCACAAGCCTGCAACAAAGTAGTTAGGCATTGCATTGTGATTTTCTCTCTAATTACCTTCTCAAGACCATTAATGAAACATTCTTCTAAAAATGAGTAAGACATAGCCCATGTGTAAATTTCCAATCGCTCAAAGGTTGCTATAAATTCTATATTTGTGCTTGTTTGGCACAATATATTTAGACTTCTGAGATAATGATTGTCTCGTCCAAAAAAAGAGTAGATTGTCTTCAAAAATTGGATGTAGGAAATGTATCCTCCATGATATTTCTTATGCCATTGCGAACACTCTTCATCCAAGTATAACACCCCCTCTAAGTTTCATAAATTATTAGTATGAAAGTGTAGAGAGAAATAATGTCCCATTTGGGTAACTTGACTAATGGGATCAAAATCATCAAACTTATTCATATCTATTTTACGGAATTCTTACTACATAATGCGATGATTATCATAACAATGTCCTACTCAATTAGAAGAGTCATCCCTTCTAGTGGCATGCCCATATCCTACTAGATTCCTTTGCCTTTGACAATGTGGTAAAAGGTTGATTAGAGAGCTCACAAGCAATCTCATCAAGCTTGGTGTTGAGATGGGAAACCTAGTGGTTGAGGTGGGTGGTTGTGTCATCTAAGGTAGATTGTTGTATAAGTCTTTAAGTTTGTTCACATTTGAGAGCATGTGCATGACCACATTGTCCAAAGTGTAGAGGTTATGTGTGGAGTATTTCTAAGTGAATGTTGTGAGCCTTGTGCTTACCAAAAGGTTCCAAGTCTTGAGTACCTACAAAGGTCATTAAAAGAAACATTCATATTGCATTAGTTGATTTCATTGTTGCTTCCCTAACACACCCAAAAAAAAAAAAAACAAACAAACAAACTTTCACTATCATAGGAGGCAACATTTATGAATTTGTTCTCTCACATTTACATCCCAATTAATAACCAATAGAGAATTATAAAAGAAAATAACTAGTTATTGGAACCCTTGGAAAAAATCAATCCATAACTGAATTATAAAAGGTACCTATAAATTAGTAAAAAATAAGAAAATATTAATGACATTGAAAAAGATAAAGTTGATCATAAACCTGCCAAGAATTAACCAAATACATAATAAATGTAATAAATAAATAAAATACATAATAAATACTTAACCTAACTATTGTAATGAGCTTCAGGAGAAAAGAACTAACCAACTTGAAACACGTTATCATCTTAAATGCTTACATCATGAACATATCTAATACGTTTTAAAGAAACTTTCTCGTTCAAGATAATCAAAATAGTTTCTAATTTAAAGTGTAACATGCTTAAGCAAATGAATGGCCTTAATTAATGAATTCAGTAGACGCTAAGCTACCAGTTAACTTATGCCCTTCATTCATTGTACTATGAAATGGTATTAAAGTGTAACATACTTAAGCAAATGAATGGCCTTAATTAATGAATTTAGTAGATGATAAGCTACCAGTTAAGTTATGCCCTTCATTCATTGTACTATGAAATTGCCAACCATGGACGTGGACACTCAGAGTCCCACTTGCTGCTGCTTTAATTTATAGTGATGGACGTTGACTCCCACTTGCCGCTGTTTTAATTTACAGTGATTGTTACAGGGAAAAGTGTCTATACAGAACTGCTCTATCCCACTAAGGTGTGGCAGCTACCTTAGAAACAAACAAAGTAAAGTCTACTTTCGTTTTCTTTTATGAAAGATAGATGAGAGAAGAATAAGGAGACCAACCTCTGTCTTGCGCTTGACTCCTTGTTTAGTTCCTCTCTCTTCTGATAGTCTTTCGCTACTTGCCTTCTCGTATACCCAGCTTCACAGAGTACCTGTAAGATCAAAGCAGCATAAAACTATACAAGAACATGGATCTATTATCATAAACAATCTAGGGTCAGATGTAAATTGACCATACAAATGCACAAAACATAGATTACACAAGAGTATGGAAGAAAACTAGAATAGCTTTATTGATAATCAAGAAAAAAGCCAAGAGAGTTACAACCAGCTGTTCCGACCCAGCATCATCCTCTTGGCAAGAAAGCCCTCTTTCACCTCATACAAAGCTTAGATCACCCAACACACACTGATATTGCCTCAAGAAACTAACAGCAATTCCTTACAAGATGCAAAATTCCAGCCTCTGGATCTCTGGGATGAGGGATCCATATATAGATATCTGAAAGGGAGATGAGTCAGCTTGTGTTTTGATTAGTTGCCTCCCTCTGATAGTTCTTGTTTCCACTTGGAGATTTGAGGATCTCTTACTCATCCTGGGTCGAATTCAGAGAGGCAAGTGTCACAGGAGAAACTTCTGGAAGATTCCATGCTTTTCCACCTTGCAGAATGACACTGCCATTTGTCTCTTCCCACTCATCGCACCCCATAGAAGGGATTTTTGAAATTCAACGCACCCACTGAGTGTACTTAGGTGAGATGCAACGCACCCTGGCCATGGAGCAAGTGCAATGGTCCTGTTTTGACCAGTTCTGAGTAGTTTTTCATGGAGAACTTCTGGGAGAAGTTGTAATCAGTTGACCTTGTTCCTTTAGGGGTTGGAAAAACACTTTTAGGGACTTGGGAGCCCTTAGTTTATGGATATTTTATGCATGGGGTTACAGGGCCCAAAAATATCTATAACAGTGATGGACTCAACTCCCACTTGCTTCTTATGTGGATGGATGCCACCTGTATTGTTTAATAAATTAACTTCTCAACATAAGAAATCAGTCATGTCTCGGGTTAGTGGATGCAGTTGCTTTTGCATAAAGATTGGGTCCCACATATCTGTGGTCAGCATATCTTCTAAACGATCGGGAATATATGGTCGGTGACTCGGCGGCAACACTCAATAATGCAGCAACTTTCATGATTTCACCGTTCAGATTATGGTATTAGTTCCTTCCATCCATTTAAAAACAATTTAATAATAAAACAAAAGTATCCTCTTGGTTCGTTCAGCGGAAAACAAAAGTATCATTCAATGGAAATATATATCGACTTGGTTTGTTCAGCGGAAAAAAAATCCTCTGAATCGACCAGATATAATTAGTGTGCTGTTTTGTTCTCATCGATTCGTTGGTAGGTGGTCTTGACATTATTCAGAAAATATTGAGGTTCACCGCTCATTCCCAATCTCTGTAAAACGTCTTGCATCTCGCTTGCTTCTTTCTTATTCTGTATCCGATGGCAGACCTTACTTCCACACCAGCCTCTTCTTCGTCTTCATCCACCAACACTAGCCATGTTTATGACATTTTTTTGAATCACCGCGGTTCTGACGAAAATAAAGTCCTCGCCAGCCATATCTATTGTCGCTTAATTGCACGTGGCTTAAGAGTATTTTTGGCCCGGCCTGAATTGGAGAAGGGAGAGGACATACTACATCAAATCGAAGGGGCTATTCAAACCGCCTCAGTGCATGTTGCAATATTTTCTCCAACATATGCCCAATCAAGATGGTGTCTTGAGGAGCTCGCACTAATGGTGGAATCTGGATCGACAATTATTCCGGTCTTCCATAATGTCGATCCTTCAGAACTTCGGTGGACGCGGAGTGGAGATGGAGTCCAGAGTCAGTATGCTCGAGACCTGCAGATGCTCGAAAAGAAGAGAACATTAGATCCTCATACCAACTAAAGGAAGCCACGATATGACTCTATCACTCTGGAAAAATGGAGGAATGCTCTCTATGTTGTCTCAAATAAAAGCGGTTTTGATATAAACGCATACAACGGGTAAGGGCCACACTCTCTCCTGTTTTTCTTAGTTTATTTAATGAATGATAAGGTATATCATACTATATTTTCGGAGACGTTCCTCAATCATATTATCGTGCATATTGTTCAGTGACGAAGGGCAACTACTTGAGGAGGTCGTAGAAGAAGTGTGGCGAAAGGTTAATAAAACAACCCTTCATGTAGCCGAATATGCTACTGGCCTGGATGAGAAAATAAAATATGTGGAGAGAATTGTGCAAAGCCAGAAGACTAGGGTTGTGGGAATGGTGGGTCTTGGCGGGGTAGGAAAAACGACCCTTGCAAAAGAAATCTTCAACAGACACGCACCAAAGTATCATTGATCTTGTTTTGTGTTTGATGTGAGAGAAAACATAGCCAATAGCTCTTTAAGTTCATTGCAGACACAACTTCTTAAAGACTTGGCTCTTTTACAGGACGAGCAAATAAGAAACACTGATGAAGGAAAAGAGAAGCTCCGAAAGCATATCTCATCCTATCCCCCATCTCTCATAGTATTAGATGATGTTGATCATATTGATCAACTTCATGCATTGTTTTCACCGTTTAAAGATACCATTCAATCCAGTAGTTTAATCTTGGTTACTTCTCGCAATAGGGATGTGCTTACAAGCTCGGAAATTGTAGAGGAGTCTATTTACCAGCAAACAGGTCTTAACAGACTGCTAAGAAATTTACCCAAGAACACAAATTAATTACGGGGAATTATTGAAAGAAACAAATATAAAAATAACTAGCAACAACCATAAACACATAAACACACATGTTTATTTAGGAAAACCCCAAATCCGGGGAAAACCCAATCATAATGAAATTTCATTATCCTTGGCCAAAACCCTGGCCAATTCGGCCAAGTGAGCTTTCACCGTTCACCTCCAGGCCTTGCATTACAATGAAGTCCTTCCAGCCTTTTATAGGCTCCATTACATATAATACCACGGTGTTGTGGGGAAAAGTGCCTATTCAGGACGAACCTATCCACCTAAGGTGTGACAGTGCCTTAGCAACAAACAGAGAAAACTATTCTTGTATTCTTCTTTATTAATTGTAAATGAAGAGGAATAGGATGAACCAACCTGTGTCTTGCGCTAGTCCTTTGATCCAATCTCTCTTCTCTTTGACAGCTTCCAGCTACCTGCTTCCTCGCTTGCCCAGCTTCACCAAGTTCCTGCAAGATCACAGAAGAGGAAAACTACACAAAGACATGGATTTATATTCATAAATAGCTTAGGATCAGATTTAAGCTAAACATACTAATGCAATCATACATCAAAGATACACAAGCATGTAGGAGAAACTAAAATAGTTTTATTGATATAACAAGAAGATCCAGGAGGAGATACAACCAAGTGAGTCCCGATCCAGCATCAACCTCCCAGCAAAGGAATCCCTTCTTCACCTCCAACAAAGCATAAATCACCCAATACTCTAATCTCAATCCAAAAACCAACAACAATTCTCTGCAAAGTACAAAATTCCAGCCCCTGGATCTCTGGGATGAGGGATCCATATATAGATGTATGCAAAGAGGATGAGTCAGCTTGTCATCTGACTAGTGTCCTTTCTCTCTGTCAGTTCTTGCTTCCACTTGGAGGCTGAGAGCCTCTTACTCATCCCTGGTCGAACTCAGTGAGGCAAGTGTCATGGAGGAAGATTCTGGAAGCTTCCATTGTGTTTACACCTCGCGGAATGGCACTGCCATTTGTCATTTCCCGCTCAGTGCACCCTGGTAGTGCATTTAGGTGCGTTGCAACGCACCTAGCTAGTGTACTGGGGTGCTATGCAACGCAGGTGGCTAGTGGAGCCACTGAAATGATCCTAATTTGATTGATTCTGAGTAGTTTCTGGTGGAGAACTTCTGGGAGAAGCTGTATTTTGCTGACCTTGTTCCTTTAGGGGTAAGAACAACACTTTTAGGGACTTTGGATCCCTTGGTTTATGGACATTTCATGCTCAGAGCTGTAAGGCACAAAAATGTCTATAACAGTTGCCCCCTAAAGTATGAGGTCGTTTATCGGGTGAAATGCTTTATTAGGAGGATCCGAAGTTCTTTCAATACAATACATTATTTTCATACTATTTTCATGATCTAGCTGAGGCGGGCATTCCCATGCTCAGCTTTATAAATTCATTTTCATGTACATAGGACAGACAATTGTCTGATGGTAGATTGATGATTCTGATAGAGCCATCATCCTTTTGGTAGGATGATTATCTGTGCTGCAAGGCTGTACATTTCCATGTCTTTATTTTCCTGAATATATATCGCAGCCTGGATGGATGAAACTAGATCCGGGGTCTTCAATCTTGTCCGATCTTCACTCTAAGTACAAGTCGATCCATGTGAGAAATGTTTTGAAGTCGAACATGGAAAGACATCGCTTGATTACCAGTCAATGATGTAAACTGTTAACAAGCGCGAGAGGAATCACCGATAATGATGATGACCCTCAAGGTACTGCAGTACAATTCACGTGGTGTGAATAAAGGACTTGTCGTCGAACACCACGCAAAATTTTTCGGTCGAAGGTCATTGATGTATACCTATCGCCGGAAGTGAGAAACTTGCCATTGAGGCATGCAAGCTTCAAAGCACTGAAGGGGTTGTTCCTAGATCAACTTCTTGGATAATGAGCTGATGTCGACAAGAAGCGATCCGTCAAAGAAGGACCTTAATGAATCCCACATCAATGACACAAAACGGAGCAAATGATTTTGATGGAGGTGAAAATGATCTGATGATACATGGTTCAGGATGGCGGTCATGAAAGAGTATAATGTATGGTAGTGGATGGGACACAGGTGACTTCTCTGAATGACTTCTCTTGAACATGTCGGCGACACTTATGTGATGGATTGGTAGCATTTACCCCAAATGTGGATGGTATGGCGATACCATGGTGATGTGACCGGTGAATGAAACAACCCAACCCAATTCTGGTACGGAGTAGAAGTGTCATGTTCAAGAGCGACTTGCTACCAATAAAGATTCTTTGAGTTTTTCCCAATTTTTCCCCAGTCATTGCTGACCAGTACCTCTTTATTTTTGTCAAGCTTGAGGAGGATAACATATGCTTGTTCTATAATTTTCCCTTCGGGCAAACCCATCGCTATGTTTTAACGAGCCTAGCGATAGTGAAACTCGTTCTCCTCTAAAGACAAGTTTGTCGCTATTTAATGTTTTTAACGAGTCTAACGACAAAGATAACTCGGTCCTTTTCATTTTTAGAGAGTCTGAAAAGGTACGTAAAGTTAACTCCGGAATTCCTTTTTCGTCATCTAATCCCTTAAGTCCGAAAAAGTATAAAATAATACAGAAGGGATGAATTTTCGATAGTTTTAACGAGCTGAACAAAACAAGCGCTCGATCTTTTTGTGCAATAATCCCTCAGGTCTAAAAAGATTAAAATATAGAGGAGGGATAGCGCTTCCGGTCGCTTTAACGAGCTGGCAGGCCAAAACTCGGCAATATTTTCATATTTTATGAGTCAGATGAAAAGAGCTTAAAGAAGACTCGTCTTTTGAGGAACGAGTGATAAAATGGGTAGCAGCTGATTCCAGGTAAGGTTTGGAGTTTTCCAATCACGACAGTGTCACAAGGATGGCTAGTGAAATCACTCTTCGCAGCTGTTCCTCAAAATGGGTAAACAATCAAATGGAGGTGAATGATCGGCCAATAGAAAAGTGGAGGTGACGGTGCAAACACGACCAAGGCTTTAATGGCTGATAATGTTACATTCACGGTGGTTATTTACCAGAGGGTAGTTCATTTTTTAACGAGCTTAAACGCGGATTGAAACACTTGCTCGGTCTTGCGTTTATTTTTTAACGAGCATGAACTGTGTGCTAAAACTGCTCGATAATCCAGTCATATGATAAGAATGTCTCATATAAAACGGAAATATTTAGATTTTTTCCCCACATCCTTTCTTTATGCAAGTTAGGAAATGACTAATCCTACGAGTTTAAAGGGTTAGCCTACGGGTTTAAAGGGAGGACCTAAAAATTTAAAAAATAAATAGCTGTCCCTTGCTTGCACTCCAAAAGGTTTGCATGCCCCCAGGTATAAAGTACGATTTCAAGGTTACCCCTCAATTTGCAGACAAAACATTTGTTCTATCAGGAAAGGCCTACCTCTTTCAGGTTACCAAAGATTGCTCTATTCACGGTGCAAATAAAACACTTCCTCGGCGATGTTTACCGAAATAAACAAAGGTGAGCAGAGACGAGCGCCACTCACATAACTTTGACAAGAGAATCTTATTCTAGAATAACCCCTCTTCCACTGACGGATGGGGTACAGACTAGTCATATTCTCCCGTGGAAACCTACCCTATACCCAAAGTTTTCCTGCCGAAGCAGACCAGGACGCATGCCCCCTGGGTTCCAGTCATATCCCTCCGAATTACTTGCGCTCATCGGGAGGACGGACCGTGGGTTGAGACATTTCTTGCGTGAAGAGACCATTGAGGGATGGTATATGACTATTTGCCATGCGTGATCCGGGAAATGAAAGCTGGTCCACGAGCTTGACCACTCTTCCTTCGTGCAGAAAACACATTACTCTAAAGAGTGAGGAGACGATGGCTCCCATGCAATAAATATAGTCTCGTCCAAGGAGTAGGTTATAATCCAAGGGTCCTTGAACTACCATTACGTTCATTTGAACGGTCTTCCTTTTCAATGTTATGGGCACATTGGGAAGAATCCCTGAAGGTCGACTGGTTCCCTTATCAAAGCCTGTCAGATTTCTCATTTCAGGCGCAAGCGGTGGCGAACCAAGCGCTTTCCAAGCAGTAGAGGAAAGCATACTCACAGAAGCCCCTTCATCTATGATGGTACCAGGCATGACCATTCTATATATTTGAACGATAATTAGGAATGGTACACTAGCTGGTAAGCGGGGTCTGCCTAGTTGATTCCAGTGGAAGGAGACAACTAGGCTGCTTGGAGGTGGGACCGAGTAGACGGGCGGTTATGGCTCTGACGAACTTCCTTCCTGTGGTAAAGGAATGGGTAGACTGCCCCCTTGTTCGTCGAAGTCTGTGTTGATGAAAAGAATTTGAACGGTGTCATCCTTGTTCTCTTCCGTGATGGTATCATCTGAAGATGAAACCTCTGAAGGCAAGACCGGGTCAACTGCCACCTCGACCTTTTGACTTTCGTCTGGTATGGATTCAGGTGGTTTATCTTCAGCGATAGGTACTTCAGCTGACCACCTGAGCAGGCCGGCCGGGTTTTCAACTGGTGAAGGACTTGGCAGGAGTTTTTGATATCCAGGAGGAAGTCGCAACGGTGAAACCGGACGATCTTCCAAAACTCTTTTAGCCTCGTCTAAGAAGGGACAACGGTGGATGGCATGGTCGCCTTCACACAGTTTACAGGGAAATCTAGCTTTCCCTTTTTGTCCTGTGGCTTCACTTTCACTAGTTGACGATGTGCTGTCAACATGGCTATCAGAGGTTGACGCCACCGGATTGTGCAAGCGGGGAGACCAGTCCCTTAGTATCCGAGGGATGCAAGGACAATCTCTATGAAAGTGGTCTCCCTTGCAAATGACACATGGCGATTTAGGCCTGGTCAGTGCAGTGTGTGGATTTTCGTTAGACGACACTCGTTTGCCCCCATTCACCTTTGGCTCCTTCTTCTTCTTCTCTTTCTTCTTCTTTTCCTTCTTCTCCTTAGGAACTTGGCTTTTGGCTTTGCCAGCTCCATCAAGCGAAGAAGGAGGAGGAGAGGAAGAATTAGAGGAAGTAGAAGGTTGGTGGGTAACTCTGGACTGGTCTAACTGCTGATTCGATTGTTCAGGAATAGTGGTGTTCTGAACGACATTGGTTGAGAAGAGCCATACTGGCAGGCCAATTGTCAATCCTGGAAACGACAAGGTGGCCATATGGGGTGCACCAACATCTCCCCAAGAGGAGAAGGGACTAGGATTTCCACCAAGGGGAATTCCTTGGTTGGTAGACTCCATTTTCTCAACTTAAAGATCAACGTAGGAAAAGGGTGATGAATATTCCGTTTAAAATAAATTTTACGACGCTTTAGACACAACATGTTTTTTTAGTTTTAAAGAGTCGAGAAAAAACAAAAGATGAATCTAGTCTCCTTCGATTTTTAATGAGCTTGAAGTGACAAGTGCTCAGATGGACCTTTTCCATTAAGGAGTCTGAAAAGGAACGAAAGGGACTACTCTGGAGATCTAGGTAAAGGGAGTACCAAACCAATCACAAAACTGCAGAATACGTTTTACTGTACGGCAGTCAATCTTCCCGAATGCTGAGTTCGGTGCATTGCGATCAGTAGGGCGGCTGACATGGCTTCCTATGGATAAAAGGTTTTAAGCCTATAGGGGTCTCCCAATATATACTCGACGGTACGTGGGAGCACAATCTGTACTGGCACTTATCGCCTCACAGTGGAGGAATCACCCAACCATCAGTGAGGCCAACAGTTACCAGGTTTTACGACGCCGGAACACGTCTCTAGCCTAGACCTCTATGTTGTGCGTTAAGTTCCAAAGCGTTGTTAGATTCATTCAGTTTATTTTAAGTTGATCTTTTTTAGAAGTTTGCCTTTTGAGGTTCACCACGAGATGTAGATGTAATTCCTAAATGCAATCTAAAGATGATAAGCAAATCTTTATCTCTTTTCAACAATGAAAATCCTAGCTACAAGGGGAAAAGAAAGACACAATCTTTTCTCAAAGAGCAAAGAGCACACTGTAAATGCACTTTTCCTAAATCAAGCCATACAAACTATCAATATGCAAATGCACAAGTGCATGTATTTGTTTTTCACTTTCTTAATATTGATGCCTAAAAAGAAAGTTGATGTACAATTTTGAATTCGCTTTCAAATGACAAACACAAACAAGCTTCTTTTTCGAAATCAAAAGGTAGAGAAGATTACGACACTTTACGATTTTCGAAATAAACACTTGTTTCGACACTTAGAAAGTGACAAATTCAAACCAAAGGCAAAAGTAAATGTATAATCGATTGTCAACAGCAAATGAACTTTCTCCTAAGACCAAAATTGATAGTTACGACAGATCTAAATCAAAGGACGACAGTATGACTATTTCACTTTTGCAATGGAAAACTGTAAATGATGCCACAAACACACAAAAACACCTACAGTCTTTTTGTACAAAGGAGGCAGAATCAAGGCATAGAAAAGGAGTTTTCAGATAGGTACCCACACTGGTCACAGGCTACAAAAAAAAGAGATCAAAACTGGACAAAACAGAGCAAAGAACCTCAGCTGCACAGGGCAAAGGCTGGTCAGCGCACCTGTTGCACAGAGAAACTGAATTGCAGCGCAGGTAGCCCTCTCGGGACCTGCTTTGAAATGCAGAACCTCTTCATAGAGCCTGCACTGGGGCAGAAACGAGAGTTCTCTCCGGGTTCTGGGTCACGGTTTGCAGTTTAATCTACGGTTTTTGGCCAAGTAAAAGCAATCAGTAAAGTACAATCAGAGGGATGATTTAAAGGAGGACTAAGAGCTATCACAAAGGGCAATCAGATCATTTGTGAATCCATTGTTCAAATCATAGACAAATCCAGTGAGTGGATTGAAGTAGCAGTTGTCTACTTTGTATTTGAAAATGGCAAATGCAGTTCGATTGCTACTTCTAAATCTATGGAACAAACAACAAGAGAAACACAAATAAACTAATTAGACAATTTCCCAAGCGGAGTCGCCATTTTGTTGTGGGGAAAAGTGCCTATTCAGGACGACCCTATCCACCTAAGGTGTGACAGTGCCTTAGCAACAAACAGAGAAAACTATTCTTGCATTCTTCTTTATGAATTGTAAATGAAGAGGAATAGGATGAACCAACCTGTGTCTTGCGCTAGTCCTTTGATCCAATCTCTCTTCTCTTTGACAGCTTCCAGCTACCTGCTTCCTCGCTTGCCCAGCTTCACCAAGCTCCTGCAAGATCACAGAAGAGGAAAACTACACAAAGACATGGATTTATATTCATAAATAGCTTAGGATCAGATTTAAGCTAAACATACTAATGCAATCATACATCAAAGATACATAAGCATGTAGGAGAAACTCAAATAGTTTTATTGATATAACAAGAAGATCCAGGGGCAGATACAACCAAGTGAGTCCCGATCCAGCATCAACCTCCCAGCAAAGGAATCCCTTCTTCGCCTCCAACAAAGCATAAATCACCCAATACTCTAATCTCATTCCAAAAACCAACAGCAATTCTCTGCAAAGTACAAAATTCCAGCCCCTGGATCTCTGGGATGAGGGATCCATATATAGATGTATGCAAAGAGGATGAGTCAGCTTGTCATCTGACTAGTGTCCTTTCTCTCTGTCAGTTCTTGCTTCCACTTGGAGGCTGAGAGCCTCTTACTCATCCCTGGTCGAACTCAGTGAGGCAAGTGTCATGGAGAAAGATTCTGGAAGCTTCCATTGTGTTTACACCTCGCGGAATGGCACTGCCATTTGTCATTTCCCGCTCAGCGTACCCTGGTAGTGCATTTAGGTGCGTTGCAACGCACCTAGCTAGTGTACTGGGGTGCTATGCAATGCAGGTGGCTAGTGGAGCCACTGAAATGATCCTGATTTGACTGATTCTGAGTAGTTTCTGGTGGAGAACTTCTGGGAGAAGCTGTAGTTTGATGACCTTGTTCCTTTAGGGGCAGGAACAACACTTTTAGGGACTTTGGATCCCTTGGTTTATGTACATTTCATGCTCAGAGCTGTAAGGCACAAAAATGTCTATAACACACGGGTAGAATACCATGGGTGCACAATACCATGTTCCCCAAAACCATCACTGTTTAACCTGGTCAACTTTGACTCTATCCTGAGTCAAGTTTACCTAACCATATTCCCCCTTTAAACTTGACGTGGGGTTCCTTGACTAACTCCAGCCAAACCTGCTAAGTGAGACAATCCCGCTCACTCTAGCTCTTACACCCCTCAGAGTTTTTACCCGGTGTATTGTTAACCCGACATCCCCCCTATCACCTAGGTCTAATTCAGACTTCACTGATGATCACTGAGGGGTACACATGCCTTACCAGGTCTTAGAGTGGTATGCCCATTTACATGCAATAATTTTGACTTCATTAATTTTTTTTTTTTTGTTGCTGTTATTCTGAGCCATCTTCTCTCAATTGCGGGCATCCTTGTTTTGTTTCTTTGCTGCCTTCTTGCCAAGTTTAACTGCCTTTAACTTCTGAGATGAATCCTTGAAACCCTCGCCTGGGGTGACTTCACCTAGAGGCCTTGATCTGGATCTGGAGCGTGATAACATGTGATGTTTCTTGTTTGGTTGATCTATATCCATAGCATCAGCATTCTCTTCCACACCACTGCAACCGCGGGTCTATATCGACCTTCGGCTCCTCCGGAATAGTCCACACGACCTTCCACTATTTGCCTTTGTAGAACCTTGTTTTGGCTGCATTTAGATTAGATTTGCGAACAAACTATGCATCAATCCTTTCTATGTCTACCAGGCTAAATAACCCTTGGCAACAAAAGCATTTTTCTGAAGCCAATACACAACCTTTGGCTCCGATACCAATTGTTAAGAAATTTACCCAAGAACAAAAATTAATTACGGAGAATTACTGAGAGAAACAAATATAAAAATATCCAGCAACAACCATAAACACATAAACACACATGTTTATCCGGGAAAACCCCAAATTCGGGGAAAAACCCAATCATAATGAAATTTCATTATCCTTAGCCAAAACCCTGGCCAATCTGGCCAAGTGAGCCTTCACCGCTCACCTTCAGGCCTTGCATTACAATGAAGTCCTTCCAGCCTTTTATAGGCTCCATTACATATAATTCCACGGGTAGAATACCATGGGTGCACGATACCATGTGCCCCAAAACCATCATTGTTTAACCTGGTCAACTTTGACTCTATTCTGAGTCAAGTTTACCTCACAATATTGAATCAAAGGTATCCTCTTTCAAACTATATTTTGTTGACTGATGAAGGTGAACCTAATTGTTTTCAAGAAGCTTGTAAAGTCAAGCACAGTAAAGAATAGAAGAAAGCAATGGAAGAAGAAATGGACTCTTTGCTGGAAAATAAAACTTGGGAGTTGGTAAACCTCCCAAAAAGTAGAAAGGCTCTACAAAACGAATGGGTTTACAGGATTAAGCATGAAGGTGACGAAAAGAAGGAGAGGTATAAAGCAAGACTGGTGGTGAAAGGTTTTTCCCAAAAAGAAGGTATTGACTTCACTAAAAAAATTTCACCTGTTGTTAAAATGTCATCCATTAGAGTCATTCTTGGTCTAGTCGCTGCTTTAAACCTAGAATGTGAACAATTAGATGTAAAAACTGCTTTCCTTCATGGTGAATTGGAGAAAGAAATTTATATGGAGCAACCAGAAGGCTTCATAGAAAAATGCAAAGAAGGCCTTGTTTGTAGGTTGAAGAAGAGTCTCTATGGGTTGAAACAGGCACCTCGACAATGGTACAAGAAATTTGATTCATTCATGTTAAAACATGGTTTTTAGAGGTTGGAAGCTGACCATCTATATCAAGAGGTATTGTTATAGACATTTTTGTGCCTTGCAGCATTGAGCATGAAATGTCCATAATCTAAGGGATCCAAAGTCCCTAAACATGTTGTTCCTACCCCTAGAGGAACAAGGCTAGCAAACTACAGCAATTCACAAAAGTTCTCCACTGAAAAACACTCAAAACAAGCCAATTCTGGATCATGTCAACTGCTCCACTGAGCATCTGCGCTGAATGTCAAGTGCTCCACTGTCTACCTGCATTGAATGTCAACTTCAACAAAGGCTACCTGCGTTGAGCATACTTGGACAAGTGGCAGGCTCGTTTCTCAATGAGTCAATGCACAGGAAGCTTCCAAAATGACACTTGCATCAAGGAATTCGACTGGTGATGAGTAAGAGGCTCTAATTCTCCAAGTGGAAGCAAGAACCTCCAAGTGGATTCAAGAACTGAAGTGGGAGAGGACACAAGTCAACTTCACACCAGCCTCAAGCTGACTCATCCTTTCTCCAAAACTCCTATATATAGATCTCTTCTATGAGGTCTAGGGAGGCTGGAATATTGTAATTGCAAAGAATTGCTGCTAGTTTGTGATCAGAATCTTTGGGTGCTTAATGCTTTGAAAGGGGGTGAAGATAGGAACTTCATTTGCTGGGAAGAGGCGTTGGATTGGAGCCCTTTGGGTTGTAACTCTTCTCAAACCCTTGTTATTTATCAACAAAGCTATCTTGTTTTCTCCTATATGCTGATGTTTATTTGATGAATGTTTACATTAGTGTATTTGATTTATCTAATCCTGAATCATTTGTGAATATGAATATCTATCTTTGAGCTGTGTTCTTGTAGCTGTTCTCTTGTGATCCCGCAAGTATTCAAGTAACTGTTCTCTTGGAGCTGGGCAAGCGAGGAGGCAAGTGGTTGCAAACATCCAAAGAGGAAGAGGAGCTAGATCGAGGGACAAACGCAAGACATCGGTAGGTCCACTGATCTCCCTCTCTTTCATTTCACAAAGGAAGAAATATCTAGATAGCTGTCTCTCTTTGTTGCTAAAGTACTATCACACTTTAGGTGGATAGGATCGTCCTAAATAGGCATTTTTCCCCACAACAAACTGGCGACTCCGCTGGGGAAGAACTTATCTTAGTTAGCTTCATTTGTGTCTCCATTATTTGTTTATTTTATAGACTCAACAGCTACTTTCGAACTGCTTCTGTTTCACGGATTGCAAATAAGATAGTGCTGCCTTGATCCAGTCTTTTGATGAGTCTATAACCTGAACAATAGACTCACAAATGAGTTGATGATCCTTGTGATAGATCTTAGTACACCCTTTCAAAGTATCCCTTTGATATTACCTTGCCTGTGTTTTTGATTTGGCCTGAAACAGTGCATTTTTGAGCAAACTGTGACCCAGAACTTGAGGGAAACGAGAGTTTCTCCTCTCAGCGCAGGCACTGTGAAGCCAGTCTGCATTTCAACGCAGGTCCCGAAGGGAGTACCTGCGCTGAATTTCAAACTGACAGTGCTGCACCTGCATTGATCCAGTTTGGCCTAGTCCTACTGGGGTTCTCTGCCTTCTGTTGCCTTGTTTTGCTCTCTGTTTTTGCAGCCATTAACCAGCATTGGTACTGATCTGAAAACTCCTTTTCTTGCTTGCATTCCACCTCATTTTTGTACAAAAAGGCTTTGAATGTTTTTAAGTGTTTTTACATCATTCGAAGTTTTCCTTTGCAAAAGTAAAGTAATCATCCTGTAGCCCTTGATTCAGATCTGATTGTGATCTTAGGAGAGAGTCCATTGGCTGATTGCAGTTTGATTATCCATATTTGCTTTTGTTAATGGTTTGGATTTGTCTCTTTTGAATGTCAAAACAAGTATTTGTTTCAAGAAATCGTTAAGTGATTGTAATCTCTTCTACCCTTGCTGATTTCGGGAAAAAGTATTCTTGTTTGTATTGAGTATTTAAAAGCAAATTCAAAATTGTGCAAAAAGCTTTCTTTGTAGGCATCAATACTAAAGAAAGTTAAAAAGAAACACTTGCATTGTGCATTTTGCATTTGATAAAGATTGCATGACTGATTTAGGAAAAGTGCATTAGAGTGTGCTGATTGCTCATTGTGAAAAGATGATGTCTTTCTTTTCCCTTGTAGTTAGGATTTTCATCTGTTGAAAAGATTATAAAGCTTGCTTATCATCTTTAGACTGCATTTAGGAATTTGTATCAATACATCTCGTGGTGATCCATAAAGGCAAACTGCTAAACAAGATCAACCTTAAAATAAACTGAATTTACTTAACAACGCTTTGAAACATAACGCAAACATAGAAGGTCTAGGCTAGAGACGTGTTCCGGCGTCGTAAAACCTGGTATCTTATCGTTGAGTGGTTGGGTGATTCCTCCACGGTGAAGCGATAAGTATCAATACGGACTTGTGCTCCCACGTACCGTCGCGTATATATTGGGAGACCCCTATAGGAATAAATCCTTTATCCATAGGAAGCCGTGTCGGCCGCCCTATGATTCGCAATGCAGTGAACACAGCATTCACGAAGATCGACCACCCGTACCGTAAAAAGTATTCTGTGGTTTTGTGAAAAGTTTGGCACACCCTCTACCTAGAACTCCAGAGCAGTTCCTTTTGGCCTTTTTCAGACTCTATAACAGAAAAAGTCCATCCGAGCATTTGTCACTTCGGGCTCGTTAAAACATCGAAGGAGACTAGAGTAATCTTTAGCTTTTTCTCGACTCTTTAAAACTGAAAAGCAAGTTGTGTCTAAAAGCGTCGTTAATAAAATTTATTTTAAACGGAACATAATCACCTCTTATTCCTACGTTGATCTTTCGATTGAAAAATGGAGCACACCAACCAAGGAGTTCCCCTTGGTGGAAATCCTAGTCCCTTCTCCTCTTGGGGAGATGTTGGTGCGCCCCACATGGCCACATTGTCGCTTCCAGGACTGACAATTGGCCTGCCAGTTTGGCTCTTTTCAACCAATGTAGTTCAGACCACCACAAATCCTGAACAGTCGAATCGACAGCTAGATGAGTCTAGAGTTAACCTCCAGCCTTCCACTTCTTCTAACTCTTCCTCTCCCCCTTCCTCTTCGCTTGAAGGAACTGGTAAAGATAAAAACCAGATTCCTAAGGAGAAGAAGGAGAAGAAGAAGAAAGAGAAGAAGCAGAAGGAGCCAAAGGCGACTGGAGGCAAACGTGACTCATCTAGAAAAAATCCACACACTGCACAGACCGGGCCTAAATCGCCATGTGTCATATGCAAAGGAGACCACTTCCATCGTGATTGTCCCTGTATTCCCCGGATACTAAGGGACTGGTCCCCCAGATTGCACAATCCGGTAGCATCAACCTCTGATAGCCATGTTGAATGCATTCCGTCAACTAGCGAGAGTGAAGGACAGAGAGGGAGAGCAAGATCTCCCTGCAGACTGTGTGATGGCGATCACGCCATCCACCGTTGTCCATTCTTAGATGAGGCGAAGAGAGTTTTGGAAGATCGTCCGGTGTCACCGTTACGACTTCCTCCTGGATACAAAAAACTCGTGCCAAGTCCCTCAGTAGTTGAGAATCCAGCTGGCCCGCTCAAGTGGTCAGCTGAAGCGCCGGTCATTGAAAATGAACCTACTGAGTCCGTACCTGACGAAAGTCAAAAGGTTGAAACGGCAGTTAACCCGGTATTGTCTTCAGAAGATTCATCTTCGAATGACTCCATCACAGAAGAGAAGAAGGATGACACCATCCAGATTCTTTTCATCAACACAGACTCAGATGACCAAGGGGGCAATGCTCCCATTCCTTTATCGCAGGAAGGAAGCTCATCAGAGTCATATCCGGCCGTGTATTCGGTCCCACCACCAAGCAACCTGTTTGTGTCCTTTGATTGGAACCAACTAGGCAGACCTCGGTTGCCAGCAAGCATTCCATTTCGAATTATAGTTCAAATCTATAGAATGGTAATGGCTGGCGCTATTATTGATGAGGGAGCATCTGTGAGTATCCTTTCCTCTATTGCTTGGAAAGCGCTTGGTTCTCCTGCGCTTTTGCCTGAGATGAGGAATCTATCAGGCTTTGATAAAGGAACCAGTCGACCTTTAGGGATTCTCCCCAATGTGCCCATAACATTGAGGAAGAAGACGGTTCAAATGAACGTCATGGTCATTCAAGGACCCTTGGATTATAACCTACTCCTTGGACGAGACTATATATATTGCATAGGAGCAATTGTCTCCTCACTCTTTAGAGTAATGTGTTTTCCACATGAAGGAAGAATGGTCAAGCTCGTAGACCAACTTTCATTTCCGGGATCACGCATCGCAAATAGTCAAATACCAACCCTGAATGGTCTTTTCACTCAAGAAATGCCTCCACCCTCAGTTCTCCTTCCCGATGAGTGCGAGTGATTCGGAAAGAGGTAACTGGAACCCAGGGGGCATGCATCCTGGCCTGCTTTGGGCAGAGAAAACCTTGGGTAGAGGGTAGATTTCCGCGGAAGAATATGACTAGTCCGTACCCCGTCCGAAAAGGAAGAGGGGTTGTTCTAGAATAAAATTCTTTTGTCAAAGTTATGTGTGTGACAGTTCACTCACCTTTGTCCTATCTGAAAAATATTAGTTGACATCGCCGAGGAAGTGTTTCATTCACGGCAGCGTATAGAACAATCTTTGGATAACCTGAAAGAGGCAAGCCTCACCCATTAAAACAAATGTTTTGACGGATAAGTAGGGGCAGCCTTGAAATCATACTTTATACCTGGGGGCATGCAACCCTTTTGGAGTGCAAGAAAAGAGCGGTTATTTATCTGTTTTTTGGATTAGTCGTTTCCTAACTTGCATAAAGAAAGGATGTGGGGCAAAGGTCAAAAAATTGCCAAATGAGGAGCATAGCTTTGGAGGCGAAGCTCCATAAAAAATAGAATCTCTGAGAGGCATTTCTTATCTTATGACTGGTATAATCGAGCAGTTTTAGCATATAGTTCATGCTCGTTAAAAAATAAACGCAAGAACCGAGCAGTTTTAGTGCATAGTTCATGCTCGTTAAAAAATAAACATAAGTTGTGAGCAAGCTTCCCCTAGAGTTCAAGCTCATCCAGAAAAAATGAACTGGTAAATAACCATTGAGAATGTAACCCTAACAGCCATTAAAGCCTTGGTCGTGTTTGTGCACCGTCACCTCCACTTTTCATTTGGCCGATCGTTCACATCCATATGATTGTTTACCCATTTTGAGGAACAGCTGCGAAGAGTGATTTCACTAAGCCATCCTTGTGACACTGCCGTGATTGGAATATTCCAAACTGTACCTGGAATCTGCTGCTGCCCTGTTCATCATTCGTTCCTCAAAAGACGAGTCTTCTTTAAGCTCTTTTCAACTGACTCGTAAAATATGAAAAGATTGCCGAGTTTTGGCCTACCAGCTCGTTAAACGACCGGAAGAGCTATCCCTCCTCTAGATTTTAATCTTTTTGGACTTGAGGGATTATTGCACAAAAAGATCGAGCGTTTGTTTAGTTCGGCTCGTTAAAACTACCGAAAATTCATCCCTTCTGTATTGTTTTATACTTTTTCGGACTTAAGGGATTAGATGACGAAAAAGGAACTTTGGAGTTAACTTTATGTACCTTTTCAGACTCTCTAAAAATGAAAAGGACCGAGTTATCCTTGTCGTTAGACTCGTTAAATGCATTAAATAGCGGCAAACTTGTCTTTAGACGAGAACGAGTTTCCCTATCGCTAGGCTCGTTAAAACATAGCGATGGGCTTGCCCGAAGGGCAGATTATAGAACAAGCATATGTTATCCTCCTCAAGCTTGACAAAAATAAAGAGGTACTGGTCAGTAATGACTGGGGAAAAATTGGGAGAAACAAGAAAACTTTGATGGTAGCAAGTCGCTCTTGAACATGACACTTTTCCTTCGTACATCGGGTTGGATTGTCTCATTCACCGGTCACATCCATGGTCTCGCCAAACCATCCACATTTGGGGTAATGTTACCGATCCATTGCATCAGTGTCGTTATATGTTCAAGAGAAGTCGTTTGAAAAGAGTCAACCGTGTCCCATCCACTACCATACATTATCCTTCATCCATTCATGACCGCCACCCTGAATCATATCTCACAGATTGTTTTCACCTCATCAAAATCATTAGCTCTGTTCCGTGTCACTGATGTGGGATTCATTAAGGCCCTCCTTTGACAGATCGCTCCTTGTCGACATCAGCTCATTATCCAAGGAGTTGATCTAGGAACAACCCCTCCAGTACTTTGAAGCTTGCATGCCTCAATGGCAAGTTTCTCACTTCCGGCGACAGGTATACATCAATGACCTTCGACCAGAAGATTTTGCGTGGTGTTCGATGCCAAGTCCTTTATTCACACCACGTGAATTGTACTGCCGTACCTTGAGGGTCATCATCCTTATCGGTGATTCCTCTCGCGCTTGTTAACGGTTTACATCATTGACCGGTAATCAAGCGATGTCTTTCCATGTTCGACTTCAGGAAATTCTCACATGGATCGACTTGTACATCGAGTGAAGATCGGAAGAGATTGAAGACCCCGGATCTAGTTTCATCCATCTGGGCTGCGATATATATTCAGGAAATAAAGACATTGACATGTACAACATTGCAATAGATAATCATCCTACAGAAAAGGATGATGATTTCAGCAAATCATCAGTCTACCATCAGACAATTGTCTGTTCTATGTACAAGAAAATGTATTTATAAAGCTGAGCATGGGACATGCCCGACTCAGCTAGATCATGAAAGCAAAATGAAAAATAATGTATTGTATTGTATTGTATTACAGGTCTCCTACCAGCAATGAATGAACTTCGGATCCCCCTGATAAAGCATTTCGTTCAATAAACAACCTCATACTTTAGGGGGCAACTGTTATAGACATTTTTGTGCCTTGCAGCATTGAGCATGAAATGTCCATAATCTAAGGGATTCAAAGTCCCTAAACATGTTGTTCCTACCCCTAGAGGAACAAGGCTAGCAAACTACAGCAATTCACAAAAGTTCTCCACTAAAAAACACTCAAAACAAGCCAATTCTGGATCATGTCAACTGCTCCACTGAGCATCTGCGCTGAATGTCAAGTGCTCCACTGTCTACCTGCGTTGAATGTCAACTTCAACAAAGGCTACCTGCGCTGAGCGTACTTGGACAAGTGGCAGGCTCGTTTCTCAATGAGTCAATGCACAGGAAGCTTCCAAAATGACACTTGCATCAAGGAATTCGACTGGTGATGAGTAAGAGGCTCTAATTCTCCAAGTGGAAGCAAGAACCTCCAAGTGGACTCAAGAACTGAAGTGGGAGAGGACACAAGTCAGCTTCACACCAGCCTCAAGCTGACTCATCCTTTCTCCAAAACTCCTATATATAGATCTCTTCTATGAGGTCTAGGGAGGTTGGAATATTGTAATTGCAAAGAATCGCTGCTAGTTTGTGATCAGAATCTTTGGGTGCTTAATGCTTTGAAAGGGGGTGAAGATAGGAACTTCATTTGCTGGGAAGAGGCGCTGGATTGGAGCCCTTTGGGTTGTAACTCTTCTCAAACCCTTGTTATTTATCAATAAAGCTATCTTGTTTTCTCCTATATGCTGATGTTTATTTGATGAATGTTTACATTAGTGTATTTGATTTATCTAATCCTGAATCATTTGTGAATATGAATATCTATCTTTGAGCTGTGTTCTTGTAGCTGTTCTCTTGTGATCCCGCAGGTATTCAAGTAGCTGTTCTCTTGGAGCTGGGCAAGCGAGGAGGCAAGTGGTTGCAAACATCCAAAAAGGAAGAGGAGCTAGATCGAGGAACAAACGCAAGACATCGGTAGGTCCACTGATCTCCCTCTCTTTCATTTCACAAAGGAAGAAATATCTAGATAGCTGTCTCTCTTTGTTGCTAAAGTACTATCACACTTTAGGTGGATAGGATCGTCCTAAATAGGCATTTTTCCCCACAACAGGTATGATCAAGGAAAGTATATCATATTATTGTTATATGTGGATGACATGTTGATTGTTGGACATGATAAGAATAAGATCAATAGATTGAAGAAAGATTTGGGTAGCAAATTTGCAATGAAGGATTTGGGACCAGCATAACAGATATTGGGCATGCGAATTATGCATGACAGGAAAAACAAAAGGTTGTGGCTGTCACAAGAAATATATATCAAGAAGGTGCTTGACAGGTTTAATATGAAGGATGCCAAGCCAATTGGTACACCCCTTGCAGCCCACTTCAAGCTGAGTACGGAATTATGTCCTTGTAATGACAAAGAGAAAGAAGAGATGCGCGGAATTCCTTATGCTTCAGCAGTTGGCAGCTTAATGTATGCCATGGTATGCACACGACCAGATATTGCATATTTAGTGGGAGTAGTGAGCAGGTTCCTTACCAATCCAGGCAAACAACATTGGCAAGCAGTGAAATGGATTTTAAGGTATCTCAAGGGTACTAGTCATTATTGTTTATGTTTTGGTCAGGATGAGACTATGCTTGAAGGATTTACAGATGCAGATATGGCTGGAGATATGGATACCAGAAAGTCCACTACAAGTTATTTGTATACATTTGCAGGTGCAGCAGTATCTTGGGTGTCAAGGCTACAAAGAATAGTAGCCCTCTCTACAACAAAAGCAGAGTACATAGCTGCAACAGAAGCTTGTAAAGAGATGTTGCGGATGCAACGACTCCTAGGAGAGATAGGAATAAAGCAGGACAAGTATGTGTTATATTGTGATAGTCAGAGTGCCATTCACTTGGAAAAAAACCCAGCGTTTCATTCAAAAACCAAGCACATTGACTTAAGGTACCATTGGATTCGGCATGTGTTGGAGGAAGAACAGTTATCCCTGGAAAAGATCCATACAGATAGGAACCCTGCTGATATGCTCACTAAGATTTTACCACAAAATAAACATAAGTTATGTAGAGGCATGGTAGGACTTGGTGTGACTTGATGAATCTTATTTGGCTTCAAGTGGGAGAATGTTAAGTGTGAAGTCAAATTCACGGAAGATTTTAGATTAGATCTTTCTAGATCTCCAGGATTCTAGATCTTTCTACACCGCCATTAATTTCTAGAATCACATGCAAGATTCTAGATCCTCCTACACCGCCAGTGGTTTCTAGATCATTCCAAATCTCCATCTGAATCACACACAAGATTCTAGATCCTTTTTCTGCCTCTATAAATTTGTAATTTCTTTGGCCAAGGAAAGCAAGCCAAGGCCTAAGCCTGTAATGTAATGCAAAGTAATTTCTGTTCTCCAGTAATTGTTTTATCTATTCCGCTATTTCTGATTAAGTAATCTTGTTGTTTCTCCATTTGTCTGTCTCTGAGTATAAATCCGCTGTGTTATGTATGCTCTGGTCTAACACCGACAACACTCCGCAACACTATTCTGCTCGCATGTCTTTGACCAGAGTTGTCCTGAGACGGGATTTGAACAACTGGTTGAACATTTTTTGGATTTCTGATGGATTGCCCTTATCTCTTAAGGTCATTGGAGCGACTATTCGTGGAAAAGATTCTGAGTTTTGGAAAAACCAGTTAGACAAAATCAGAAGAATACTTCCAACGAATATTCATAGCAAGATTAAGATTAGCTATGATGGTCTCGATAAAGAAGAGCAGGAGATCTTTTTAGACGTCGCTTGTTTTTTTAATAGGAGAGAACAGAGATACCGCTATCAAAACATGGAACGGATCAGGTTGGGCAGGATGGCTGGGTTGCGCGGGTGTTCCAATTTGCAAATGATTCCAAAGTACTGTGGGAACCTAGAGGGCCTCGAACGTATTGACTTATCTGGGTGTTCGGGGTTGCATATGGTTCCAAATTCGTTCAGGAACTTAAAGAACCTCCGACATCTTGACTTGTCTAATTGTTTCAATTTAGAGATGCTTCCATATTCTTTTGGAAACTTGAGAAACCTCCAATATATTAACTTGTCCAAGTGCTCCAGTTCGCAGATTCTTCCAAATTCTTTGGAAAACTTAAAGCAACTCCAATACATGAACTTGTCTTGGTGCTCCAATTTTCAGACTCTTCCAAATTCCTTTGGAAACTTAAGGAACCTTCGACCTATTGACTTGTCCTGGTGCTCGAACTTGCAGATGTTTCCAAATTCCTTTGGCAACTTAACGAACCTCCAGCTTATTAACTTGTCTGGGTGCTCCAATTTGCCAATACTTCCAAATTCCTTTGGAAATTTAATACAACTTATACACCTGTATTTGGGAAAATGTTACGAATTGAGCATTTCTAACGAGACGCTCGGACAGATCCGAACACTTGAAGCGTTAGAAATCTCAGGTTGTTATGGAATTGAAGTATTGCCTCCCCAAATCACAAATCAACGGTTCTTGAGTGAAATGTATTTGTTTTGCCCATTCTTACGAGAATTGCCGAGTGCTATTGGAGAGCTAAGCCATTTGGAAATTCTGCATTTGGAAAGCTCTTGCCTAGAACTGTTAGAAATGGGAGAATTGGTATCTTTGGAGGAGTTGCAGGTACGTGAATGTGTCAAATTGAAGAGCATACAGGGGTTGGCCCAGCTGACAAAGCTTCGAAGACTAGACGTTGCTAATTGCTCTGGCTTAAAAGAGCTGTCAGGTGTTGAACATTTGATGTCGTTGGAGAAGCTTAACGCCGCTGGTTGTCCCAACCTGCAGTGGGGTTCGGGAGTGCTGGAGCAGCTAGACAAACAACTGAATGGTTGCATCATCAAATGAAAAGCAGTTACCTCTGCAATTATGTAGTAATAACACTTCAAATTATTACCTTTGTTGCCGAACAACAACAGCTCAACTGAAAGGTTGCATCATCAAATGAAAAGCAGTTACCTCTGCAATTATGTAGTAATAGCACTTCAAATTATTACCTTTGTTGCCGAACAACAACAGCTGTTTTTGTGCCCGTTATCTTTATTCTTCATTCTTGTCTTGTGAATGGCAGGAAGAGTAAATTTGTATTTTTTTAAATTACTTTTCGTTGACAGTGGCCACAGTTCTTAGTGCAAGCCGCAGATGAGCTCTCTTAATGACCAAAATGTCTGGCACTTGATCTTTTTGACACTTACTACACCGAGTCTTCTAAATTTTGCATCGAGTCTTCTAATTTTTGTTCCGCTTGTTTTAAAATGACCGGCTGAAACAACGAATTCTTCTCTTATAAGCTGTTCTGCTATAATGATCTCAACTACAGTCATGTTTTTTAATTAAATATTTGATTCTATGCTGAGCTTTTATGGTGCGCACTGACATTAATGGTAAAGTAGCCATATTAAGCTTCTCCGGTATGAGTGGGCAGATCCATATCCCCCCACCACTACTGAGATATTGAGATATCTACATAGCAGGGGACATTTTTTCTGGGCTAGCGTAATAAAAAAATTGGGACGGCGGGACCCCGATATGGAAAACCGCTGCAGAACTAAAAGTTCCCGGTGCTCTTGTTTCACAGCCCGGGCCTACAATCTTCCGGAATATATCGTTCCATGGACAATGATAGTATCAGCTGGAGAGGTCTTGGTGGCTATTCGGTGGTCAGTGCCACGCACATATACTTATAGATTTTACATAAGGATTGGGACTCGAGCGAAATCATCTTCCCGCCTGCTTTATGGAAATCCGGTTGCTCACTAAAAATTATTATCTTCGCTTGGCTGGTATTTTATGACAGGAACCTCACCTGGGAGAACCTCCAGAAGCGCCAGTGGTATGGGCCTGCAATCTGTTCACTTTGTGGATTAGATTCTGAAAATAATTTACATATATTTCTTCAATGTCCTCAATCCTATATGATCTGGCATCTCTTAGCTTCACAATTCGGTTTCGATATGGTCAACGCCTCTTCCATCTGCGAGGCCTTTTATTCATGGCGCAGCGTGCGCCACAAGTGGAGGCCGCTTCCTTTGATTACAATATGGACCATCTGGAAATGGCGCAACCGTATTATTTTTGAATCCATAAAGGACCCGATTAATACAGTTTATGAATCCATCCTTTCACTATTTGATGCTATTGCTCGGCCACATCAACTCACTATCAGAGAGGGAAGGAACCTAATGCATAATGATTGCTATGATTATCCATATGCTTTTTTTGATGGCGCAGCCCAACGAAACATTTGTGCTTGTGGGATTCACATTATTCCAGAAGAAGGTCAATCATATGATATCCATTGGAATGGAGGTCCCGGTACAAACAGCAAAGCGGAGATTATGGCCCTGGCTGGTATCATTGCTTTCTCTGATTTCCTGGGCATCAAGAACCTTCAAATTTATGGAGACTCCAAAGTCACCATCGATCATGTTCTGTCCAGAAGCCGAATCAGAAATATACACCTTTCAGGCTGGTTAAACAGGATTGTGGATTGGTGGCGCAGCAGGAGGGACTACACCATCTCCCATATTCCCAGAGGAAAAAATCAAAGAGCAGACATTCTGTCCAAGCAGGGACTTACATCGTCACCGGGCATATGGAGACTGCAGATTACTGTGGACAACTACGTCCACCAGATCCAAGATTTCACTATGACGGGTAAACAATTCACAATTTTGTGAAGCCATCAGATAAGTTTTCTATTCTCCTACATATACTCACACATATGTGGTTTTTTTTCTATATATAAGCTCATTGTATTATCACACAGATTTGTCTGTTATTTTTTCTACACTCTATTTGTATCAGTTTTTATATTGGTCTAGATCCACATATCAGTCTCCATGTGGTCTATGGTTCCATATAATTACTATCAGTACAGTCGCCATATCTATTATGTTATACATGTATATTTTGTATATCGATAATACAATATCTATTATGTTATACATGTATATTTTGTATATCGATAATACAAATACCATACAGCTTTTTCCGTACTGAAAAAAGCATCCTTTTCAAATTCCATGAGCACAGATGTCCAGTGGAGACTTGGGAAGTGGGGGTATATTTATACATTAGTCACCAGCCCTGGTGGACATTTGTGCTATCCTAGAGTAGGTTTTGTGCTTCCTTCCATGCCATTAATAGAAATGCGCATATTAATACAAATGAACATTGGTGCTGCCCTATGACAAGAACTTTTTAACTATTATTATTGAAATGAAGGTATACATTAATAGCTAGATAGATAATACGTTTATTAAACATTTAGTGATGTAAGATATTTATAGGACCATATAGAATAATATGGAGTATTTAAGGGAATTATAATAATGTGGATTTAATTCAAATTATTTAAAAAAATAAAAAAACAAAGTTCATATAATGGTTTAGGAAATAGAGAGCATTATATAAGAAATAAAAATTTAAGTCATGTAATGAAATATGTATGTTGAAAATTATTGTAAATATATGGAATATTAATTGAAGTGTATTATCTTTTTAGCGAATAATATATGGTTTCACTATATGTTGAGAGTTGTATTTGTTAGAGTATTTTATTGAGTTTTTTTATATATATGGGAAAAGAGGGTTACATGCTTAAAATTATTTTTTGAAAATTTTAAGTTAAAATTTGAAAAAATTAGTTATAGATATAAAATCTTTTCGAAAAAATACTCAAACTTAAATAAATAAATAATCATTTTAAAAAAAAAATACTCATAAAAATAAATAAATAAATAAATAATTATTTGTCTACAACTTTAAATTTTTGAGATTTGTGTGAAGTGCAAATTAGATATTTTTCTAATGAATAACAAGATTTTAGGCTTACTACAACCATTAGATGCACAATAAGTATGTTTTATAATTGTAATAATAATAGAAAATTGGAATAGTGTAAGCACACTTATTGCCATTATAATTTAGTCCCATAAGTGATTTTTTTTCAAAACACAAGTTTTATTTTCAAGTTATGTATAGTAAGATGGATTTTAGTGACAAAGATGACAGTTAATGAATACATAAATTGAATAAAATTTCAACATTTATTATTTTTGTAAAAATGTTCTACATATGTATATGAGGGAGGGCTCTCAAATTTGGTGGGGTGAATTTAACTTTGAAGATATAGATGTACTATCAAATAAAGGCTATGAAACACTATTTTTAGATAAGTGGTTTTATGTTGAGAAAAAAGGATAAAGAGAGCATCCATAGTTTATTTTCACGTGGAAAATCTATATAACAAATCATGGATGGATTTAGCAAAATAAAATTATTGTTTCTATAAGCCCAACAGAGCATATAATTTCATCAATGCTAATTTGGCTAGAAAATTGGAAGTACCTACATATAATGTTCCTAGCACACATGTTGATATCATGGATAAATATGTGTTGCATTCTAATTTTTATGCCATGGATGTGAAGGATGTGCATGTTATTCTTGGAAATTCTTGGATGGAATTAATTGGTACTATTAATATTAATGTTCAAAAGAAATTTATGATGATTTGGTATAAGAAAAAAAATCACATTATAGGTTGTCTCTAGCTAAACAAAAGGGGTTGAAATTGCCACATGCGTAAGTCTCTATCGGGAACATAATTATAAAGAATGAATCCAATGTTGAATCAACAGAAAAGCATACAAAAGCACTTGAAGAACCACCACAAGAGGGCCATAAACAAGAAGAAGAAGCTAAGGAAACCTCAGGTTGAAGAGTCCAAGCAAGAGGAATTGAGAGCTAAGGCTATTGTATATCACCACCCAAACCACTCAGTGAAACATCAATCAATAAGGCATAGGTGTGAGCATAAACAAGTTTATCATGGACCAATGTGGCACTAGAACAACAAGAAGACGAGACACATGGAGGCATCACAATACCACATGGATACATTAGAGAAACATAGTAAGGAGCACCATAATTCTAGCTCAACCTAGCAAGAAAACAATAGAACCCCTTGATCACCTATCATTAGGATGGATGGATGTCAGTACTTGGTGCCATATGGCTACATTGATTGTATGATTTCTTTTCGTGTTTCAAGGATGAAACTTTTGAAGGGGAATGAAATGTACATATCTATGGAGGGTAATATAGGGTACCTAGTGAGATATCCAAGAGATTTATAATAGATATACATTTACAATTTAGTGTTCTTAGAAAATAAGAGTTATTGGAAAGTTCCACCTATTAAAATGTTTGTTCACTAAAATGTTCTTAAAACACAATAAGCACAATATAAAATAATGTAATAAGGTATAACATTTAATGTTTTGAGCATTGTGATGTTACCCTATCTCAAATATTTTATCTATCTTAATTGTGTTAAATGTTTTATACTTAATTAAATTTGTTTTAAAGTTTATATTATATTATCAGATCCATTGAACAATTTAGAACTTAACGACCAGAAAGACAACCAAGATTGAAATAGATTTATTATAATATTTATATGAAAACGTATTTTGAATATTCATTTTATGTGGTAGCAATGACGAGTATGATGAGACAATAATGTACACAATTGAACTAATTCAAAGTTTTAGCTTTTTTGTTCTTTCAGTTTACCCTTTTTCAAATCTTATTTGCAATTCATTTAATTAAGTGAAAAGTTGACACTCACATCTAGTTCTGATGTCACAATATTGCATTCCTGGCATTTCTAATTCTTAAAAGTCAAAACCCATAATTTTTTCTAACACAAATCTTTATGCACCATGCTAGTTTGGTAATGTACTTTTAATGGCTCTCGGGTTGTAACGTTCCTATTTAAGCATGAGATTAGCGTAAGAGGGACAATAGAGTTGGAGAAAAAGAATTATGTGTAGCATAGTTTATCCTATGCATTTTCCTGTAAGAAAAGAGAGAGAATTATGGCCAACACAGTCTCTGTTATGCATTTTCCTGTAAGAATGGAGATAAACTAGGTGCTAATTCTGGGGGACATTTCTTGGTTGTTACTAACTTTTTTGTATGAGATTTGAGTGTGGATTGAATAAAAAAAGTTATTAATGTGCTGCTAGTTGAGTATTCTATATTTCCCTGATATGTTAATCCATCTGAATAAAATCTTCTCTTAGACTCTTGCTCTAGTTAGTGTTTTTGTGGTGTCTATTTTCTCTGTTTATTGCCAATTCTCTCAATTCATGTTTGAAGAATAATTCAAGACCATGCTCTGTATATCTGAAAACAAAGTATATGCATACTCATGAACAATTTTGAGGAATGGAATTGTTGGAGGTTTGAGGTGAACCATGTTTTTATTAGAGAAACCAAAAATATTAGGAGGAGAATCATGTCGACAATCGAGGTAGATTTTAGAGCAAGAGTTTATTTTCTTAATTAAAGAGTTCGTTCAAGGAAAAGAATCATTGGCGTGCTCGAAGGAGCATTAGAAAGTACTATGGTGTTGTTGAATGCCTGAGGACATCAGAAAGTACTATGGCGCTGCTGAATGCCTGAGGACATCGGATTGGCATTGAGAGACATGACTACAGGTAATGAGTGAATAGTTCATGGGGAGGACTAGAAGACTCATCACAATGGTTCCTAGCGAGTGAATTGTCGAGAGAAGCCAAAGAGAGGATGATTGAGAGACGTATCTTGACGAAGAAACTGATAATTGAAGAGTGTATTTGGCCAACGTGGAGAGTGAAGCAAAGTTGGAAGAGAGGCAAAATTCTTGACAGGCAAAAAACCACACCAACATCATAACAATAAAAAAAAGTTACAGATACAGATGAAATCATCCAAGCAACATGCAGTTGATAGCATGCATCGAGAGGTTGAAATATGGAGGAACATTTTTGTTAACTCCCCCATTTGCTAACATTGATGATAATCACTCCGTAAAATGTGAGGAAAATAGTATGCAGAGATTTTTTTTTCAGAAGGATGGTGCAACATTTATAAGATTATAGTCATCGAGGTTGCATACCAGCAAGTTGGCCAAGAATTTTGAGGAAGCGGAAAAAAAAATATGTAGAGGAAGATGAAGTCGTAGAATAATTTTTTTTTTATGGCAGAGCATACATAGAAAGTAGTCTAACTATTCTAATTTTTGAACCCATTTACAACTCAAATCATCAATAAAAATGTCAATATTCAATTAGGTATAAAAAAGTAGAATAGTTAGATAGTTCCCATACAATTTGCCAAATGCCACTTGAGAATAACATTTGAACAATCGAGTACAAAGGGAAACATGAAAAAGGCAACAGTTTGCTACGAGAAATTGGAGGAGAAAGCATAGAGAGACCCATGAATAAACTTCACAATCGAATATTGATGTTGAAAATATTTATTTATACAAATAAAGAGTAGAGAAGAGACACTTGTGTCTCAATAATTTCTTCATCTAATTAATAATATACAAATTAATCCTGAAGGATTAGTCAACATCCCCCTTTTAATATGAAGGGACATCTGACATGCCAAGTAACATTATGAATTTTTCAAATTTTTCACATCCCAATGCTTTGGTAAAGATATTTGTGATTTGTTGAATGGTTTTGGTCTCTACATGATGTCGAAATGTTTGATTCGATCATGGAATTTGGGATCCTTGGCCAATTGAATTGTAGAAATATTGTCAATAAAGAGAAGCATTGAAGTCTTTTGTTTCTCCTACAAATATTCAAGTATGTTCCTTAAACCAAATGATTTCTTTTGTAGCTTGAGGTGCTGCAACATATTTGGCTTCAGTGGTAGAATCAACAGGAACATATTTCTTTCGTGATCTGCAAGTGATAGTTGTTGATCTGAGATTTATCAAATAACCAGAAGTAGACACCCCATGCTCTTTATCTCCATCAAAATCTGAATCTGAATAACAAGTGAGTTGAAAGTCTGAGACTTTAGAATATTTGATTCCATATGGCTAAGTGCCTTTTAAATATTTAAGCACTCGTTTTGTTGTGACCCATTGACCTTCACAGGGTTGATGCATAAACCTGGAAAGTATTCCTACAACAAAAGTTATGTCAGGACGAGTAGTAGTAAGATAAATCAAACTTCCAACACGCTGCATGTACTTTGTTGGATCTTCAAATGTACCGCCTTCATTTGAAGTAAGCATTAGGTTCTACTTCATTGGAGTAGAAACAAAATTACAATCCTGCATACCAAATTTACTCAATAACTCTCCAATAAAAATACACTTAGGTTTTTGATAAACTTCAATTCCTAAATAATGATGAAGTAAACTTAAATATATCATATCCAAAACCTTTTACAACTCCATTTTAATGTATGCTGTATAATTATCATTATTCCCTATGATAGACAAATCATCAACAAAGATAACTAAATATACAGCGAATCTTCCAACTTTCTTGACAAATAAAGTTGCATCATCTAAATTGAAATGCTTATAATTCAACTTGAAAAAATGGTTAATTAATTTTTCATGCTCTTGCTAGTTTCAAACCATACAAATATTTCACCAAGTTACTTACCTTCTACCTTTTTCCTTCAACAAACAACTCTTTAGCTGAAACATATAAACGGAGATTTAAAAAGAAATTTTACATCCATGTCATATATTTTACAGCTAAATGTGCCAATCATAGTATTACTCCCGATGTAAAAATCAATGTGCCAACTTCCAATATTAAAGGGCCAACATAAAACACATGCAAAAGCGAAACGTTAATAATTAAAGAATATGTAAAATAGTTTCTGTAACGTATCGTTCATAGAGATCTATCAATTTATTAGGATGCAACAACACAACGAAAATACTTTGAAAGAATACCAGATAGAAAAACAAAGGGCGCCTGGAGTATTATGGAGGAATACAATTCAATAGCTCAAGTTTCGGTTAAGACGTGCCTTGACAATTGTAAATACCATAAAACATGATTAGTTTGCATACTTCTAAAACCTTGCTTTCGCTGGCAAGCGTCACTATCCATCCCTTTTCCCCATCCACTTCATTTCCAGTACCAATGTGATAAGCAATGACCTTGGTGTACATAGTTTCATTTTGGAATAGTTTTGAGTTTTTTGTCCACATATACATATGTAGCATTCTTCCACTTCATCCGCCTCCACTGAAGGTTTTGTACTCCACATATTGTGCAAGGTGGTTACCTGGTTCAAAACATGCACGAAAGGCGTTGCTACTGGCTTTGTTGGTTATAAAGCACATGATTACTGCTTTATGTGAAAGGACATCATTTAGGCCCGCGGGAGATCTACGTGTGGTTGCCGCAACGACATCCTGTACTGCTGTAACATGCTCAAAACTACTCATCAGAGATTGCATTAATCCCTCAAAGTCCTGCACGATAATCAAATAATGCATCGCTTTAAAATTCAAACATTGATAACTTTAATAACTGATGATCTACCATCCCCTATACACGCTTCTATATATACGCAAAAGAGGTACCTACCGAAGCATTCAAGAAATGTCTTCCGTCTATGTCTGTTGAAACACCCTCAAAGTCCTGCACGATAATCGAATAATGCATTGCTTTAAAATTCAAACATTGATAACTTTAATAACTGAGGATCGACCATCCCCTATACACGCTTCTACCCACGGTTTTTGTATATATATATACACAAAGAAGTACTTACGGAAGCATTCGAGAAATATCTTCCGTCTATGTCCGTTGAAACGCCCAGAAAATTTAGCCGTTTCAACTGATTAAATGCTTCTATACTCTGCAGCTTCCAACACCTTTCCGCGCTAATTTCTTCCAATGATATCAGTCCTTCAACATTCAGGGTTTCCAGTTTAGTGCACCCATTTATGTTGAGAAATTTAAGGTGTACAAGATCTGAAAGATCTGTCAACCTCTCCAATCGTGTGCAACCTTCCAGTGTCAGTCTTACAAGTGTTCGTGGAAAACCTTGGACCTGCTTCAACTGAGTGCTACCTGAAAGATCAACTTCTTCAAGCTTAGGGCAAACATCTGAAGGAATGCAAATGTTGGATATGTTTGTGTATCTCAAAGTGAAATCTCTTAAAGCTTCCATGACATCAGTCTGAAAACTAAATTCACTTATAGGAGATTCGGATATACTCAAAACTTTGACATTTTTCCACCGTGGTGAGATTGTGTTCACTTGC
Source organism: Pinus tabuliformis (assembly GCA_031772625.1). Taxonomy (NCBI): domain Eukaryota; kingdom Viridiplantae; phylum Streptophyta; class Pinopsida; order Pinales; family Pinaceae; genus Pinus; species Pinus tabuliformis. Next base: position 463,446,072 of record CM062806.1, on the reverse strand, counting down.
GATTCAAGGATGTATAATCTTTCCAAAAGATTTAACTCTTCTACAGGTGTGATGTTATCTAATTCTAGGCATCCTAACATAATCAACTCTTTTAAGCCCTTCAAAGAGGCCACAGAACGTGGTAAGCTTTGTAAATGTGGACTACCTATTCTTAGGTGTTCTAACTTATCCAGTAATCGTAAGTCCGCAGGCAAATCTTGTAAACCAGTATATAGTAAATTCAAATATCCTAAATAGGTTTGAGATGCGATTCGCTCGGGCAAGTAATTCAATTGAGCACAGCCTCTAAAGTCGACATACTCAAGTGTGGAAATTCCACCCAGAATATTTGTTGGGATGGATAGCTTCTCGCAGTCACGCAATGCCAAATGTTCTAATTGCAGTAACTAGGAGAAGGAAGTGGGCAGTTCGGTCAGATTAGTAGACCCGGATAGATCTAAAAACCTTAGGTTTCTGAGATTGGAAAAATCAATTGGGAGCGTGTCCCATTTCGTCAGATTAGCGGAGAAAGATAGATCTAAGTGCGTTAGGCTTACAAGATTGGAAAATTCAATTGGAAGTGATGGTAGCAATGGGATATTTTTCAACACTATCTTATTCAAATCTTTCAACTGGATACCTATGCATTGCAAAAAGCTGCGAAAGGAAGGCATGAGGCTGTCGTGGGTGCTGGAAGTACTTGCAGATGCATCCCCTTTCGCATCAATTCTCAACTCACGCAACTTTGTAGGTACCTGTAATGAACACACAATATGTTAATCATCAAGAACTGGCTTCATGAATCTTACCACCACGAAATGTCATAATCTCTTTACCATCGCGAACTGATTGAATGATCTAAAATATAGATCCACTTACCTCATGGTTTCCAATATGGCCGAATAAAAGTTCAAGGTGATTAGTAGGACCCTGAAACTCCAACACCCTTAAACATCTTATTGAAATGGTAGAGGGAATGCAGATACGGCCAAAATCACGCAAGCGAAGCCATACCAAACTCCCAGACTTGATAGCCGAACCAAAAAACGCAGCCAGGTTTATTGGATGTTCAACAACCAGAAAACGCACACCCTCTAAGGTATTAGTGAGTTCAGGCGGATCCTGACCTGTAGGGATAAGAATGCCGCGAATGTGACGGGACTCTGATCCGTCCTAGTAAGCATATTCAAATACAAAATAAGTTTATGCTCTGAAAACAAATAAATTGTCTGCTGTTTCAGAAAATAAATGGATGAGGCCCAGCTAGACATACCTGACTCAACATTTTTTTGTTGGATATTTTTAATGGAGAAATACCAAAACCAAATAAAATTATTCACCACAGAGACAATGCTCTGTTTACTCTGTCCAGGATCTTTTTGCCAGGAACCTCTTAAAATCAAAATGACTCAGAAGACACCATTACACAGTCACAAAACATTTCTATTAATTTAAAAACTGAAAGACTGATACAAATTCCATCCTCTGTGCAAAGAGGGATTAACAAAATAAACTTTGTTGCTCTCACAGATTTTCCACTGCTGTGGAAATTACATACACAGCTCTCTGTTCTTCAAAAACTAAATCAAAACATTACATTGCCTCCCCTGTTCCATTTTCCGCACTGCTGTGCGTTCAATACATGTTCTATGAACAAAACAAAATTACAGTCCTATTCTAGTTGAGCCCTTGCACTGCTGTGCATTCTCCAGGCATATATCACAATACATTTCCATAAAAAAAACACAGTGCTCAGCCACCATACATGTACCTGTTCTCTTTTGCGCATCCCATGCGCAGCCTCAATGCACACCAAAAAAAATACAACACGCGCATCCACCACTATATATAAAAAAACTACCGCACGGGAACAACACCATTTTTGTTCTCATAAAACTCTATCGCGCAGGCTCTTCTCCATTTTTTTGTTGTTCTCATGAGCAAAAAATAGCGCGCAGGCACAATGCACTATTTTTGTATAAAACATACGTTTATATCCAAAAACATAAAAACCTTATGTGCCGTAAGGAAAATTAATTATTTACCTACATCCTACGAATAGGCATTAACTCCATTAAATTTCCTTCTCTGCGGTCAACGGGAAAACCAAACACTGCACGCAAAAAATTGATTTGATGTAGGCGGGGAGCAGCTTCGGAGATCGACGGCGGAGGTGGCACGTTGGGTCAGATCTTTGTCCCCTGGGCTGATCGGACGCAATTCGCACACCATCCTCGGGGAAACCAAACGACCCTTAGCGTCCGGGGAGCAAGCGGTTTCTTGTTTGTACACAGGACGCGTGGCGCCATTTGATTGTGTCGGGGCCCCTGCTACGGATACAGCCTTCTGCCAAAGGCGGTGCGGGGAGACCGGGCCGGTTTTCCAAAAAACCTCCGCGCCGTTGAAATTACAATTTAACACTCCCCTTTAATTTCAACTGCTGGGCATTAGGACATACCCAAACACTTCCTCTCGTAGAGGGATTCCTCAGTACTGCTGTTACAAAGATATCATCCTCACATAGAGGGATTCACCAACTGCTTCTGATGCAGTTCACAAACAAGCAAAGTTGTCTTCCTCTTAATAGAGGGATTAACCTGAAACTGTGCTTAAGAGCACCTTCCTCATGACAGAGGGATTCACCATGTGACTGTGCTTAAGAGCACCTTCCTCATGACAGAGGGGTTCACCATCACAATGTGCTGAAGAGCACCTTCCTCATGATAGAGGGATTCACCTGTTATAAAAACATCTTCCTCTTAACAGAGGGATTTACCAAACAATGCTAAAGAGCATCTTCCTCTCAACAGAGGGATTCACTAATGACTATGCTGAAAAGCATCATCCTCTTGATAGAGGGTTTCACCAAATGACTGCTTCAAATGCAGTTCCAAAACAAACAATCATTGCACTGCTGTGTGTGCAAGTTCATTACAATGTTCTTTTATGCTGCTGCATATTCTCTGCTACACTGTTGTTCCATCTTCTTTACTGTGTCTACCCCACACTGTTGTGTCTGCTCCACGCTACTGCGTCTACACCTGCACTGCTCTTACATTTCTTTACAAACTCTGCATTGCTGTGCGTCAATAAAAAAACATGTGCGTTGCTATGCCTTTCCTTTCTCACATTCACACTGTTGTGTGAGAATTCTTTACTTGTGCACCAATGCGTGCTTCCCTTCTTCACCATGGGAAAGCTTTTCTTCGCGCTGCTGCGTGCTCCCCTTCATTAATTACAATCATACTTCTGCTGTGTCTTACTTGCATTTCATATGCAAACAACACACTCACTGCACTTACATTTACTGCTGTAAAAAAAAATTCTTTTACCTGTGCTGCTGTCCATAACTTCTTGCTGCTGCATTTTTCACATTTGCATTGCTGTGTAAAAACACATTTCTTCAACAAAGCTTCATGCTGCTGCATTTTCTTATTTGCCTTGCTGTATACTTTCTTCTTCTTCACGATGGGAAAACTTTTCTTCAAGCTGCTGCTGTCCATACACTTGCTGTTGTGTTGCTGCTGCAATTTGCACTATGGCTGCCTTTTGTTTCATCATACTGCTGTGTGCCCATACACTAACTCCTGTTAGCACGGGCTGCCCCTGTTCCTTTTTACACCCTTGCTTCACACAATCTTAGTCTTCATTTTTTTTTTACAACGCACTGCTGTGCAATCCCTTTCAATTTTCTGCTGCCTCACATATTCATTCACCCATGTGCATTAAAATTCTGCTGTCCTTGTTTTTCTTTATGCATTTTTGTGCATATTGCATAAACACAAAGCAAAAACATTGCTCATTTCATCACCGCTGCATGTTACCTTTCAGAGGGATTAACAAAGATTTCATTTGCAACTGCTGCGTTGCAATACATCCTCCATCAACAAATGACTGTTAATACAGTTCAGCAAACAAAAAATTACAAGCTCCCCTTTAATGTATGCTTGTCTTCTTTTGGCAGACTCTTCTCAAAACAAACTTAGATCAGCTGCGTTGCTTAAGGGACTTTCACACTGTATTTATTTTCTTCTCCATTCTTGTGTAACTTTCTTCTTTTGCATGGGTCTAGCTTGTGTAAGAGCCCATGTTAAGTTACAATCTCGTGCCATATGCCCAATGTTATGACACTTGAAACATTCAACATTTTTCATGAATAAGAATTCATGATTTCTTCTTGTGAAATTATTTCTTGGAGATTGTCGGGGACCACAACATCTATCTCCATGAAATGCTCTACAGTCTTTTGCCATATGACCAAAGTTTGAGCAAGCATAACAATAACCATAAAATGAACTTTGGTACCTGGGAGATGGAGGTTTCCTTGATGTACTTTTGAAGCCTTGCTGCCTTGAGATCCTTTGATGATCACCATTGCCTCTTGCCTTCTTGCCATCAGCTACATTTCTTCTTGGAGCTGGTTTTCTTCTATTGCAGCCTTCATTTTTCTCCTTGCCTTTGCTGGAACTAGGAGCATCACCATCTCTTTCTGGCTTCTTCACATCTCCTTTGCTTAAAGCATCCTCATCCTTGTTTGAGGATTCACCTACATACCCAAGTCCTGATTTATCAAATGGAGATCTGTGATAGCTGAGCATGTCATCCAAAGCTTGAGAGCTCTTCATGATCTTGTTCATCCCTTCAACCTTCTTCCTGAGGAGGACAATCTCTTCTTCTAACTTTTCACATTCATTACTTTTCTTTGCTAGTTGTCCCTCAGTTTCTTCCTTGCTACGAGTAGCTTCAGCTGCTACTACTTTGAAGGAGATAATATCAGTCTTCATTTTGGAGATTTCTTCATCTTTTGCTTGACTGCTCTTCATTTTCTTTTCAGCTCCTTGTACCTGCTTCCTGGCTTCTTGTAGTTCGGACTTAAGGGAGGAGACCTCTACCTTATACTGTCCAATCTCTTCCACAAGTTTGTTCACCCTCATGTGCCTTTGTTCAAGTTGACTTGACAAGGCATCTGCCTGCTTCCTTGCTTCATTCAGCTGATTTGTCATGGATATGACTTCTTCATAATGTTTCCTCTTGCTTTCTTCAAGTTCTTTCTTAAGCTTGGCAAGCTCTTCATCCCTTTCTTTTACTTGAAGCTTGATGAGGTCAAGCTTTTCATTCTCAGCTTCTATGATGGGTTCTTCTTGACTCATTGTCATGGTCAGTGCTCCCTTTGCATGAAGGTCATGCAGTCTGTCCCATATATCCTTTGCTGATGTATATTTTCCAAGGTTCCTCTTCACTGAATCAGGGAGACCATCCAAGATAGTCTTTGCTGCTTGTGCATCATACTCCATGGATTCTTTATCCATCTTGCTGTCATCAATCACTGACTCCCAGACTTCAATCCCCTCAGACATTAGGAAAGCCCTCATCATTATTTCCCATACATCAAAGTTTCCATCAAACTTTGGAACCTCAAATACAATGCTTTCAAACAGATTGCCTTCTAATTTAGTAGAGGAGGGAGACACATTTTTAGCAGGCTTGGAGGCTTTCTTCTTTGACCTCGCCATTCTTATCTAGGCTTTAAATACTTGACTGTGTTTTCTTTTAAATCATTGACTGTTCTCTTAACAGTAACAGAAAGGAAAGCTTTGAAAAATACCTTAACTCTTTTGGCTGAGTCTTCACACTGCTGGAGAAATTTGACTGCTGCAACCACACCTTCCTTCAGCTTCTTTGAGTCTTCAAAGAGCCTGGACTAGCTCTGATACCACTGTTGGATATTTTTAATGGAGAAATACCAAAACCAAATAAAATTATTCACCACAGAGACAATGCTCTGTTTACTCTGTCCAGGATCTTTTTGCCAGGAACCTCTTAAAATCAAAATGACTCAGAAGACACCATTACACAGTCACAAAACATTTCTATTAATTTAAAAACTGAAAGACTAATACAAATTCCATCCTCTGTGCAAAGAGGGATTAACAAAATAAACTCTGTTGCTCTCACAGATTTTCCACTGCTGTGGAAATTACATACACAGCTCTCTGTTCTTCAAAAACTAAATCAAAACATTACATTGCCTCCCCTGTTCCATTTTCCGCACTGCTGTGCGTTCAATACATGTTCTATGAACAAAACAAAATTACAGTCCTATTCTAGTTGAGCCCTTGCACTGCTGTGCATTCTCCAGGCATATATCACAATACATTTCCATAAAAAAAACACAGTGCTCAGCCACCATACATGTACCTGTTCTCTTTTGCGCATCCCATGCGCAGCCTCAATGCACACCAAAAAAAATACAACACGCGCATCCACCACTATATATAAAAAAAAACTACCGCACGGGAACAACACCATTTTTGTTCTCATAAAACTCTATCGCGCAGGCTCTTCTCCATTTTTTTGTTGTTCTCATGAGCAAAAAATAGCGCGCAGGCACACTGCACTATTTTTGTATAAAACATACGTTTATATCCAAAAACATAAAAACCTTATGTGCCGTAAGGAAAATTAATTATTTACCTACATCCTACGAACAGGCATTAACTCCATTAAATTTCCTTCTCTGCGGTCAACGGGAAAACCAAACACTGCACGCAAAAAATTGATTTGATGTAGGCGGGGAGCAGCTTCGGAGATCGACGGCGGAGGTGGCACGTTGGGTCAGATCTTTGTCCCCTGGGCTGATCGGACGCAATTCGCACACCATCCTCGGGGAAACCAAACGACCCTTAGCGTCCGGGGAGCAAGCGGTTTCTTGTTTGTACACAGGACGCGTGGCGCCATTTGATTGTGTCGGGGCCCCTGCTACGGATACAGCCTTCTGCCAAAGGCGGTGCGGGGAGACCGGGCCGGTTTTCCAAAAAACCTCCGCGCCGTTGAAATTACAATTTAACATTTTTCTATCTCAATTGAGCAACTAAGACGGAGTGGCTTTTCACGTGAGCGTGAATCTTGTCTCACAATATGTCTAGCCAATTCCCTGACTGGAGTTGGCACTATAATTTTTGCAGTTGTCTATAATGGAAGCTTTTTCGGTAGGTTTTTCTGGTCAAAATCCCGCAGCAATTTATTGGAATCGTTGGAATCGCAAGTTTGATAGTTAGTTTCTGCACAATCAAAGCGTCCCAGGGGTTTTTCAGGGTGCTGAATCCAAATATGCAGTTAAAATGGTTTTTAACTGCAACAAATCAAGATTTAACCTCAATTTCTTCCACCGGATTCGTCACCGGAATCTCCAAAAAATCGCATTATAGACAACTCCATAATTTTTGATCTCTTCTGCGGTAATACTGCTGGCAGGTAAGACTCTATGTACTTACACCCTTCCCGGAACTTGCAGAGTGGTTTCATTAAATACCCATTTCCTTTTGGACTTGGATCTTTTCCGCGGTTCTCAATTTTATGATAGGACTCCGCATCAGACTCAAAGTACACAAGGCACTTTTTACGGAGATTTTCAAGAAGTTCGTTCTGAACATCAGAATAATAGCCCAATCCTTCTGATACATTAACAGCTAGTTCTTTGTCTTCTCCTACAAAGAAACACCCAATGTCCAAAAACAAGTTCTTCTCTTCGTGGCTGTACATTGACCCGTAACTCACTCTTAGTGTTTTTAGAAGACGGTTTGCATCGACCAGTGGTTCTCCTTGAGAAAACCTTGTCAACTGCTGTTTCCAATACCTTTTGTCACGATTACCAGCGAGCTGTTCCCCCCAATATTCTAAACAGAAGGGCAACCCCCCACAAATGTCCAAAATGTCCTCCACCAAATCTTTATATCCTTCCAATGGTTCTGCTTCAGTGAAAGCATGATGACAGAAGAGCTTCTTGGCATGCGTTTTCTCTAATGGCTTCAAATCATACCACAAAGGATTATATCCTTCAAGTATTTTCTTATCACGACATGTTACCAAGATCTTACTACCAGGCTCCATTGCATCAATGTCTAGTAGTCTCTTTATTTGCTCCCTCTCATCCACATCATCCAGAACAATCAGAATTTTGAACCCTTTTACACTATTCTGTAAAATTGTCTTCCCGGTTTCGGTATCCGGAATGTCAATATCGTTACCACGGAGAGCACCAACAATCTGCAGCTGCAAAGATGTTAAATTACCTTTTCGTTCCCCTACGTTAGACACATAGCAAAACCTGCTAAAAGACCGACTTCTCAAGTTAAAATAATGTTTAGCGAGAGACGACTTCCCAATTCCGGTTATTCCTGAAATCCCTATCAATTTCGTCGCGCTTTGTTTCTCAATTTCATTTTCTAAATTCTTCAAGGCCTGGTCGAGTCCACATGGATATTTCGGGATCTGAAGATGCCCCCACTTCACATCTTTGAACACGCTTTGCACAATCTTTTCTATTAAATTGTAATTTTGAACAGCGCGGTGGTTTTCAGGAAATCCGCCAGGTCTCCCGGCACCGCCATTCACCAAAGGTGGTTTCCGTATTAAGGGAGCCGCCGCAATCAAACGCCGCCACGCGTATCTTGTACGACGCCCAAAACTGCTTTCCCCGGACAGTAAAGGTCGTTTGGTTTGCCCGAGGATGGTGTGCGAACCACGTCGGATCAGCTCAGCGATCTGGACGCATAATCTCAGCCGTTGACTTTCCAAAATTGCCCTCCGCCTGCGTCAAATCAAGTTTCATACGTTGACCGCCGTGGGAGGAATTAAATAGAGTTTAATGTGTGTCGTAGTTTTTTTTGGTGGAAGACTTTTAATACGTTATGTGCATGCCTTTAATTTTAGTTATGGGCATATAGTTAATATAGTTATGGGCATACGTCCCACATATTTTTTTTATATATGTTTTCTTTATATTGTTATGTATGTTGACGTGCGGTAGTTTTTTTTGGTAAGTAGTTTTCTTTATGTTGTGAGTGGGGTGGCTACGCACGAGAGTGCGATTTTCTTTTTGTATATGCACAGCAGTGCTGTAATGTTGGTCTGGCAATGAAAAACACAGGAATGTTTTTGAAACTGTTTATGTAACATCCACAGCAGTGGAAAACAAGAAAATACAGAGACAGAGTTTGTTTAGTGAATCCCTCTCTGCACAGAGGATGAAGCATGTATCAGTCTTTTTGTTTTAAATCAATAGAAGTTTTTTTTGACTGTGTAATGGACTGTGTTCTGAGTTAATTTTTTTTAAAGAGGTTCTCTGCAAAAGATCCTGGACAGAAGAAACAGAGCATTGTCTCTGTGGTGAATATTTTGTTGGTTTTGGTATTTCTCCATTTAAAAATACCCAACAGTGGTATCAGAGCAGGCTTAGGCTCTTTAAAGAAGTTAAAGAAGCTGAAGGGAGAAGGTTGTTGCTGCAGCAAAACCTCTCAGGCAGTTAGAAGACTCAGACAGCGCAGGATTCAGGTATTCTTCAAAAGCATTTCTTTTGTTATTGCTGAAGACAGTTAGTTGTTTTAAAAAAAATACACAGTCAAGGAATGGCTAGCACAAGCACTGGTATGGGTATGTTTAACACCCAGCTCCCACAGTTTAATGGGAAGAACTATGACTACTGGTCAATAACTATGAGAGCCCTGTTTGCCTCTCAAGATTTATGGGAAATAGTTGAAGATGGTTTTGAAGAACCAGCAGATGAAACTGAGTTCAATGCATTAACTCAGGGAGAGAGAGATCTCCTGAAGAGCAATAGGAAGAAGGATGCAAAGGCCATTTTATTGTTGCATCTAGCAGTAGACCAGAGTATATTTCCAAGGATAGCAGCAGCTAAAACATCACACAATGCATGGGAAACCCTTAAGTCAGCCTATCAAGGCATGGAGAGAGTGAAGACAGCAAAATTGCAAATGCTGAGAAATGATTTTGAAAACTTGGACATGAAGGAGTCAGACAACATTGAATCATTCTTCACTCATGTGATTGGTGTAATTACACAAATGAGAACTCATGGAGAAACAATTGAAGATAGAAGAATAGTGGAGAAAATATTGAGGGTCTTACCCTCAAGGTTCAATGCCATAGTCACCACCATTGAAGAGACAAATGATCTCTCAAACTATTCAGTTGATGAGCTGCATGCATCTCTGATGACTCATGAGCAGAGGTTGAGTAGGAATGAAAACTCATCCCTTGAGCAAGCCTTCAAGACCCAGATGTCCTTTGGAAGAGGAAGAGGTCAAGGAAGAGGAAACAGAAGAGGAAGAGGCAGAAGCCAGAACAGAGGTGGAAGGAACAGCCCATCAAATGCACAAGGAAGAGGCAGCAATCCAAATCAGAACCAAGGTCAAGGCAGCAGCCAACAAAGAGATCAGTATCAGGCTCAAGGACAAAGGTATGATAAATCTAATGTTCAATGCTATTATTGCAAAAAGTATGGACATTATGCTAGTGATTGTAGAAAGAAACAACATGATATGAACAGCAGACAAAATGCAAATGTTACAAGAGAAAACAACAGTCAAGAAAATGTCATGTTAGCTTGTAACATGGCTGAAACACATAGTGAAGACATATGGTTTTTAGACTCAGGTTGCAGCAACCATATGACAGGGAATATAGCCCTCTTTTCAGCCTTAAATCAGAATTTGAAATCAGAGGTCACACTAGGAACTGATAGTAAAGTGTCTGTTATGGGAAAAGGGGAGGTAAAAATATTTACGAAGCAAGGAGAAAGGAAAACCATAACAGATGTCTACTATGTCCCCGGAATGAGATGTAACCTATTGAGTGTTGGACAGCTTATCCAAAAGGGTTACAATGTTTACTTTGTAAATGATGTGTGCACCATCATGGACATACCACCCAGCAAAAGATGCATTGCTGAAGTGAAGATGACAAGGAACAGGATGTTCCCTCTCCGGATCCGGGAAGACTTGAAGAACAAGAAGGAGATGGCAGCAGTCACCCAAGAGGCCTTCCAAAGCGTGCCAAAGGATGAGAACTGGTTATAGCACTTGAGATTCGGGCATCTAAATTTTGGAGGTCTAAATCTATTAAGCAGAAAAGGGATGGTAAGAGGATTACCATTGATAGAGAAGCCTGACAGCCTTTGTGAAGGTTGTATATTGGGCAAACAACATAGAGAGAGTTTTCCATCAGGGAAAAGTATAAGGGCAAAGGCACCCTTAGAGATTATCCACTCAGATTTGTGTGGACCAATGCAAGCTCCATCATTAGCTGGCAGCCTATATTTCTTGACATTCATTGATGATTTTACAAGAAAGACTTGGATATATTTCCTCAAGAACAAAAGTGAAGTCTTTGAGAAATTCCAAAACTTCAAAGCACTTGTGGAGAACCAAAGCGGGCTGCACATAAAAGTATTGAGAACTGATAGAGGAGGTGAGTATATCTCCAATGAATTCCTAAAGTTTTGTAGAGAAAATGGAATACATAAACAGTTCACAACTCGGTACACCCCACAGCAAAATGGAGTTGCTGAAAGGAAGAACAGAACCATCATGGAGATGGCAAGGAGCATGTTGAAGGCAAAGCATTTGCCAAATGAGTATTGGGCTGAAGCTGTACATTGTGCAGTTTATATTTTGAACAGGTGTCCTACAAAGGCAGTCATGAACAAAGTGCCAGAAGAGGCATGGAGTGGGAGAAAGCAAGTAGTCACCCACATGAGAGTTTTTGGGTGTGTGGCCTATGCACACATTCCGGATCAGCTAAGGAGGAAGTTGGACAGCAAAGGGGAGAAATGCATCTTCATTGGATACAGTGAGGAATCCAAAGCCTACAGGCTGTACATTCCATCTACCAAGAAGTTCTTTGTCAGCAGGGATGTTCAATTCATTGAAGAGGAAGCTTAGGATGGAAGCATAGAGAAAACAGTGAACATTAAAAGCTGTTTGCCTCATGATGAGGATGAAGAGGAGGTGGATGAAATGAATCCCCAAACAGCAGCACCAACACAAGAACAGCAAGGTACACCATTGAGGATCAATGAGAGTGCTTCTCCAAGCACACCACAAGGAGGAAATTCAAGTGCATCTTCAAGCACTTGCACACCAAGTGAACGAGGTAAGAAGTTTAGAAATCTAAGTGACATTTATGATGAAGGAATGAATTCCTTATTTGCCTTGTTTTGTCATGTTGATGATCCTATTCATTTCGAAGATGCTATTAAAGATAAGAAATGGATAGAAGCTATGGATGACGAGATGAATGCCATAGAGAGAAACAAAACATGGGATTTGGTTGAGCTACCAAAAGGCAAAGAAGTCATTGGTGTGAAATGGGTCTACAAGAGCAAGAGCAATGCTGAAGGTAAGATTGAAAGGCATAAAGCAAGGCTGGTTGTCAAAGGCTATAAGCAGCAGTATGGGAGAGATTATGAGGAGACTTTCGCCCCGGTTGCAAGAATGGAAACCGTGAGAGCAGTGTTGTCCATAGCAGCACAAAACAAATGGAAAGTCTACCAAATGGACGTGAAGTCAGCATTCCTAAATGGAGTGTTAAAAGAAGAGGTTTATGTGGAACAGCCTCTCGGATATGATAAGAAAGGAGAAGAGCACAAAGTGTGCAAATTGAAGAAAGCTCTTTATGGGCTGAAGCAAGCGCCTAGAGCATGGTACAACAGGATAGATTCATATCTATTGGAGAATGAATTTGACAAATGTGAAGGAGAACCCATAGTCTACATCAAGGAAAAGGATGGTAAAATTTTAATTATTGTCTTGTATGTAGATGATGTTATTTTCACTGGAAATGATATTTATCTTATTGAGAATTTTAAATCAGTCATGAAAGATGAATTTGAAATGACTGACATGGGTTTGTTGAGATACTTCTTAGGCATAGAAGTAGATCAAAATGAAAAAGGAATTTTTATATCTCAAGCAAGATATGTAAATCAAGTTTTGGGCAGATTTAAGATGGAAGAATGCAAGGCAGCTATCACTCCCACAGTGATGGGATTAAAACTCAGCAGAGAGGACATCAGCAAGGATTTTGATCCTAGTTTGTATAAAAGCATTGTGGGCAGCCTTATGTATTTAACAGCAACTAGGCCTGATTTAATGTATGTTGTTAGCTTAATTTCCAGATTTATGGAGAGGCCAAAGGAGGCACATTGGCAGGCAGCAAAGAGAATTTTGAGGTATGTGAAAGGTACCAAAATGTTTGGAATTCTATATCATGCCTCAGAACATTCAGATTTGGTTGGGTACACAGATAGCGATTGGGCTGGAAGTGTAGATGATCGGAAGAGCACTTCCGGTTATGTTTTTAACATGGGTTCAGGAGCCATTTCATGGGCTTCTAAGAAGCAGTCCATTGTAGCATTATCTACAGCAGAGGCAGAATATGTGGCAGCTACAGCAGCAGCATGTCAGGCAGTATGGATGAGAAGAATGTTGAGAAGCTTAGGCCAAGAGCAGGCAAAAACGACAGTGGTCTTTTGTGACAATAGCTCAGCTATTGCTTTGTCAAAGAATTTTGTGTTTCATAAAAGAACGAAACACATCGATACAAGGTTTCACTACATCAGAGAATTAGTGAACAATGGAGAAATTGTCCTCGAACATTGCAGGACCCAGGAACAGGTTGCAGACATCTTGACAAAGCCACTGGTTCAGAAGAGTTTCGAATTTTTGAGAAAGTGTTTGGGAATGACCAAACGCGCGGCTGTTAAAATTAAAGGGGAGTGTTAAATTGTAATTTTGAACAGCGCGGTGGTTTTCAGGAAATCCGCCAGGTCTCCCCGCACCGCCATTCACCAAAGGTGGTTTCCGTATGAAGGGAGCCGCCGCAATCAAACGCCGCCACGCGTATCTTGTACGACGCACAAAACTGCTTTCCCCGGACAGTAAAGGTCGTTTGGTTTGCCCGAGGATGGTGTGCGAACCACGTCGGATCAGCTCAGCGATCTGGACGCATAATCTCAGCCGTTGACTTTCCAAAGTTGCCCTCCGCCCGCGTCAAATCAAGTTTCATACGTTGACCGCCGTGGGAGGAATTAAATAGAGTTTAATGTGTGTCGTAGTTTTTTTTGGTGGAGGACTTTTAATACGTTATGGGCATGCCTTTAATTTTAGTTATGGGCATATAGTTAATATAGTTATGGGCATACGTCCCACATATTTTTTATATATATGTTTTCTTTATTGTTATGTAAGTTGACGTGCGGTAGTTTTTTTTCGTAAGTAGTTTTCTTTATGTTGTGAGTGGGGTGGCTACGCACGATCGTGCGATTTTCTTTTTGTATATGCACAGTAGTGCTGTAATGTTGGTCTGGCAATGAAAAACACAGGAATGTTTTTGAAACTGTTTATGTAACATCCACAGCAGTGGAAAACAAGAAAATACAGAGACAGAGTTTGTTTAGTGAATCCCTCTCAGCACAGAGGATGAAGCATGTATCAGTCTTTTTGTTTTAAATCAATAGAAGTTTTTTTTGACTGTGTAATGGACTGTGTTCTGAGTTAATTTTTTTTAAAGAGGTTCTCTGCAAAAGATCCTGGACAGAAGAAACAGAGCACTGTCTCTGTGGTGAATATTTTGTTGGTTTTGGTATTTCTCCATTTAAAAATACCCAACATTTTCCAAAACATTGCCGTAATCACTGGAAGAAAGGTATTTGCAGTTATAATCATTAGCATAAAAAAACTGAGAACATCTGCCGATTCAAGCTATAGCAAGTTGGTTATATGATGACTGAGTAAGCTATGTGTTTACCTTATGTCACTTTTGAAGACTTCACCAGAAATTTTTGATACCTCTCTGAGTGCTTTCTTCCACTCCTCCACCTCTTCCGTCTTGATTTTGTCATTGCGTTGGTGCGCTTGGAACGCTTCTGCATAAGGCTCCCTGTCGATTTCTCGCAGGTCACAAGGCTCAACGTCATAGAAAACAGGTATAATTTTGCGCTGATGATTTGAGTGCCAAATCCAATAGAGCTCACGCAAGCAAGGAAGTGATTCAGCGTAATGCTTAGAAAATATAGTAATATGAATGGAGGCACTGAAAATGGCGTTTTTTATTTCCGGGTAGATATAATCTCCCAACTGAAGTTCGGGCTCATCCAGAAAGACGTTCAACCCACGGGGTTCTTTGTTGATGAGGCTAGCAAGGTTTTTTTGGTGTCTACGCCCCTATGGTTTATGAAAACGTGGTATGTTGCTGGCTTGGTCACTGGCTCCATAATTACTACGTGTTGCAGATCGGATGTGCTCAGATGCAAGATGGATATATGGCTTTGCCTGAGAAGTAGATGAAGGCAAATGCCACGCTATTGATCCGTAAGCCCGAGTTATAAAAATAGTTGTGAAAGATGAATCGAACACCGAGCTCAGTGAACAAGTCGCAACTTCTTTACACGATTCCAGCCGTGTGCTTAGTTGGATATATGTTATAAGAGGTTAAAACAAATAAAAAAATTCATTGTGCCTAGTGTGAACAAAACTTCCCACCTACGGAATCATTGGACCATCTCCTAACATGTGTGAACCAAACTTCCCACCTACGTAACCATTGGATCATCTCGGTAATTTCTTCGTTTTGGATCATCTCGGTAATTTCTTCGTTTTCAAAATATTCATGGCGTGAACGGTGACGAGCACGCCTGGAATTTCAAATCTTCTCTGCCAGTCAAATGAAAATTTGATGATGTTTTTTGCATTTTTCATGCTCTTTATTTTACCTTTTAGGCAAATTTGAGAGTGTTGACCTCAGTCTCATTTTGGTTTTGACATTTTTTAATCAAGTGTTTATTTAATATATACTTGTCAATAATGCTACATTTTTTTAATAACCATTCATTTTTGAAGGGTTAGATGAATATATGCACTTCCAAATAAAATTAAGACCAGTCTTAATCTGAATGCTGTGGTCTAAAGCATCCCATTACATTCAATATTTTTTAGATCTTGTAGTTGAAAATTATCTAACATCCCACAACACTCAATATTTTTTAGATTTTAGAGTTGAAAATTATATAAGGCATCCCACTACACTCAATATTTTTTAGATTTTACATTTGGAAATTACAATTTCAAGATATCCCTATCCAATTTAAGCCAAAATTAACCAAAAAAAAAATGCCAAAAAAAAAGAAAAACTAAGAAAAATAGCCTACTTGATGATAGAAGAAAAAATCAACATTAACCTTTTTTATAAAATCACATAGCACTAAATAAATAACAAAAACAATAAATATATTTTATGTCGATAATTATTTAGTAACAAAAGTCCCATCATACTGACCTAGAAATGAGACATTAAAAAAAAGCTAGAATTTATTTTATTTTCTCCATTTTATAATAAATATAATACACAACAAATTTAACTTTACTTTTATTTAAATAACCATTTATCTCAACATTATTCAGACAACTAAGTGTCTCTTTTCTATTTTAGAATTTGTATTATACAAAATTTTCACTGCACACTTACAGAGGTAACCCTTTATTAACGCAAATGATTATAAGGATAAGAATTTCTCTTTCCTTAAAACCTTCTAGATCCAAGATCCAACACTAAGAGGAAAAACCATAATTTTAACAAGTAAAACACCAACATTACAACATAAATCAGCCTTTAGTCCAGGGTGCACTTGTTGAAATTAGTTAGATGTCTTTGAACAAAACACCATCATAATAAAGACAGCACAAACATTCGTTGGATTGAAGCCATAAATTATGCATTTTTGGTTTTTCAAGTTATCACTATCCAACTTTTCTTTCGTTAGTCTATCAACATTTGTTTTTAACTATGACAAATCTATTAATTTCACTCGTTGTTGCTCTATGCTAACTTCTATTGTTCCAGAATCTTTGTCTATTCTCGATTATTTTCCCAAGAGAAAACAGGTTTTGTTAACCACATTTCAAAAATGTTACCACGCATGTGAAGTCCATCTTCACCACTTTCACTCCATTTAAAACAAACTTACAACCAATCATAAATGGAGATAGGGTAGCCTCTTTCACTAAGTAGAAATGCCTACATAAATGTCATATATCTTCAATCCAACAAATATAAAAGTAAGGGTAGGTTTCTCACCCGTAAGTCTCTCTCAAAACCTTTTATTTCTACAGCTTTAGAGAAACATTCCCAGATATTTCTATAATGCCGAAGTCTTATGGAGTCGACCACCAGATGTTTTCTTCTCTTTGAGCACGCAGAGAGATTGAGCATAGACTCCATTTTTACCCTGCGTCCAACGAAGCTCTGAAGGGTTTGATGTCGTAGAAGATAATACGCCAATTGATTGAAAACAAAATAACAACGAGATCTGGCTAATCTTTGAAATTCTTGTTTCGTTGAAGAAACTGAAACAATGATATATAATTCATTTTTATTACTATTAAATTATGTTTTGATAGGTGGATTAAAGGAACTAATGTCGTAAATTGAACGATGAAAGCGAAGTTTTGGAAATTTCCTAGTCACTGCATTTTCGAATCAGTGGTTGACCTGATGTTACACTTTATAATTTGAAAGGTAGATACTGTGATGGACCATGGTAGCTCGAGATTAAATTTGGTCATAAATAACATCATTCGTATGGATAATCGTCAAATCATGGATGGTAGCTCCGTGCAAGGAGGAGTTACTCCCAACCATCAGAGGGAAGGAATGGTAGGCACTAGGTAGTCACGACTAGGATCATTTAAATAAATTTAAGATCGAAGTTGAACTCTTTTATGTACCGGTCCATCGCCCCATCCTCTCATAATTTCAAGGTGCTTGTAATTTTAGGTATGACAGAGGTATCATAGTTTTTGATGGTTTACATTTCAAATTAAACGTCAAAATGATGACAATTTACATTTCAAATTAAACGTCAAAACGACGGGTCTATAGGGGCATAAGACACGTCAAACTTGAAGTGGAAAATTTTGCAATCACTATCAAATACGTCTTACAACCCAAAATACATCCTACAAGACGTCAAATTCCAGGCCTGGTGACAAGTTCGATTAGCGGCACATGAGTAGAAGAAAAGGTGGTACTGTACAGTACTCCAAAAGAAAAAGGCTAAAAAAAAAACAAAAATTACAACATGTAAACTTTACCTCTCCATAAATAAAAAAGGAAAATTCATTTACAAGGTTGGAACCAGGAAGTCATGCGATCATCATCGTGCTTGTACATTCATTTGACCATTACTTTTCTTTTTAAAAAATAAACGAATCTCACAACTACGTCCGGAGCAATTTTTGAAGTTGCAAACTAGGGGAGGGACGCCATTACCTGTGCGCCCTCCCCTCCACCTCAGCTACCGGCACGTGGCTCCCATAGGCACTCGTACGACACCTGCCTGACGTGTTGCGCCATGTGTTGTGGTGGGTGTCAAGGTTTATAACCCTAATTTTAACCCTTTTTGCCTCCTGCTTCTGCTTGTTTGCCGCGATGTCTACTCTGCTCTATGTATTTCTGTTCGGGTCCGGTGTTTGGGTGAAGCACTCCGCTGACGGTGGCGTGGGACGGGTCCATTTCCTGTGCGGCTTGTCCGCCATTGTTGGCCTGCTAACCCTGCTTAATTGCTCTCGTTATCTATATAGGGTTTCCGTTGTTCTTGTTTCATTCTGCCTGCTAGTCTTGTTCGTTCTGGACCGCCGAGGGTTTACACATACCTTGGTGGTTGTTTCATTCATGCGACCTATTGTTTGGGAAGGAGCCAGTGCCAATCTCTAGCTAGTTCGAGGTTACAGGTAAATTTACAGGTTTTTGATGATTTTTGTTTCACATTGTCTTTAATATTTATGCCATTGCCTAATTTCCTATTTTTCCATGTTTTCCAAGTTGGTTGCAGGTCTGGCGAGCTCTGGAGAACGTCTGGCGAGCTCTGGAGAAGGTTTTGACATGAAAGACGCTTGGACATGGCTTCTACGTCTATCCGGTAGGAAAAATCCTACCAGCCATTGCTAAGTTGGTTGTAGGTCTGGCGAGCTCTGGAGAACATCTGGTAAGCTCTGGAGAAGGTTTCGACATGAAAGATGCTTGGACATGGCTTCTACGTCTATCCGGTAGGAAAAATCCTACCAACCATTGCCCCACTGTGTTTTTCAACACCTCACCTTCCTGTTGGAATTTTTGTTATTTTGCTCTTGGAGTTTTGTAGGTTTAGGGTTTTGCTCTATTTTTTTGTTATTGTTGCTCTTGGAGGTCAGTTTGTATGCTGAAATTGACCTTAGGTGTGAGCGGTTGCCATTAAGAACCCTTCAGAGGTGGCCTGCTATCACAATGGGGTTTATTCTTTGATTTTGGTCTTTGAAATTTGGGGTTTATGTTGCTGTTATATGTCTTCAGATATTTCCAATGTGGAATTAGTTCTTATCATTCAAATTAAAAATTATGTTAGATAATTTGTAGATAAGATTATTGTGTCTAAATTAACATAAGCGTTTCATGGGTTAGTCAAATTTGAGCTTATGTTGTAATTAAAATGGGTTTGTGTTAATCATGGTGCATAAAGTTTTTGACAGACTTTGATGGGTCAGCCAAATTTGAACTTCCATTGTAATCTAACATGGGTATCTGTTAATCATGATGTAGAAAGTTTTTAACAGACTTTGATTTTGGTCTTTGAAATTTGGGGTTTATGCTGCTGTTATATGTCTTCAGATATTTCCAATGTGGAATTAGTTACATTCTTCCGTAATACTCTTTTGTTTTCAATAAAAGAATGTTGATCAATATTATAGATGTAACTGTTCTCCCTTCTTTTTTATAATTGCCAGATTTTTAATGTTAGATGAAGAGTGATCTTGTTACATGTTGTATTTCGTTACATGTTGTATTTCTTTTTCTGCTAGAATAATTTTGCAAGCCAATATTATAGATGTAACACTCTTTTGTTTTCAATAAAAGAATGTTGTTCAATATTATAGATGTAATTGTTCCTTGGATAAAAAAAGATTCGGGAGTTCCCTGGCATCAGTGCTATGATGGGCGAAAATCTATCATATAGTGGTCGAGGGAACTAATAGTTCTAACTATTGGAAATGAAGGTCACTGATGGAAGAAGTCTTGCTATTTAAGGAATAAACAAATAATGAAAGAAGTCATGTTATTTAAGGGATAAATGAATAATGAGAAGCTTACATGCTCGTTCATGTCATGGGGAAGATCTTCAGTCGAAATCAACACAACATCGTCAATTAGGGTTTAGGGTTTAATAATGTGATGTGGAAAATCGTTCGGTGGCAATCAGCACATCATTGTCAATTAGGTTGTTTTATCATGTTATCAAGATTATTTGAGACTCGATTAAGATTAAGCTTGGACGTTTTTTATTTTGTCAAATTAAATTTATGCTAGCTAGTTTATATTATTTTATTTAAATATTTATAAATTTTCTAGAATAAAAAACACTTTTGAGATTACAATAACCTGCAACTTAGTTCTTATCATTCAAATTAAAAATTATGTTAGATAATTTGCAGATAAGATTATTGTGTCTAAATTAACATAAGTGTTTCATGGGTCAGTCAAATTTGAGCTTATGTTGTAATTAAAATGGGTATGTGTTAATCATGGTGCATAAAGTTTCTGACAGACTTTGATGGGTCAGCCAAATTTGAACTTCCATTGTAATCTAAAATGGGTATCTGTTAATCATGATGTAGAAAGTTTTTAACAGACTTTGATAGATGTAAATTTGGAAGGTCTTGTTTTTGGAGGTCAGTTTGTATGCTGAAATTGTCAGTTTGTATGCTGAAATTGACCTTAGGTGTGAGCGGCTGCGATTAAAAACCCTTCAGAGGTGGCCTGCTGTCACAATGGGGTTTATTCTTTGATTTTGGTCCTTGCAATTTGTGATTTAGCATGCTGCTGTTATATGTCATGTCCATCACATTCTTGGTAGTGTGAATGTAATAAGATGTAAATTTGGGTTTCAGTCAGCGTGATTGATTCATTGACTCACTCATCATTGTAAATTTATACACAAATTATTCCGATTTGCTTCTCTTTCATGGTTGTACATTTATACACATCAATTATTGATATTTGCTTCCATTTGTTCCACAGTTCTAGTGCAATGATTCATCAGGAACTACTCTGCTTTTCACCCTTATACTTATATCCAGTAAATATGTTCTTTAGTTGCTTAAATATGATCAAATTGGAACTTTGGCCTAAGGTATGTAATTAATGCTAATTTTGGTTTTATGAACTGCAACGAGCTTCATAGTGAACTCTTGATAGTTCACAGAAAAGACAAGGAGTGAATAGACTCCTTTCATAATGTTGTGTGCAACCAGACAACATATGGAGAGTTCAAAATGTGTAGTAGAAAATGAAAGGGATGCAAGTAGTCAATTATCTTCCTTCTCGTGCAAGGAAATCCCTGTAAGGTCTGTGATAATACTTGTAGCTGTTGGCTTCTCTCTGTTCCAAGATATGCCATGTCCCTTGGTCCAAAATGCAATGTTTCTACTAGATCTCTCCATGATTTTATCTTAGATGGTTATTGCTCTGGACATGCTAAGTTCTGTGTTGCAACGTGTTTATAATTGTCTTTGTGCTTGCAAATGTGAAATTCTGGTATTGTTATCTCGCTTACTGATTTTTACTAAGAAATGTTTCTACAATGTTTATTGTAGCCATGTGTCTCTTTTATCATAAAGTAATCTGCATTTGTAACTTAGTTAATCAATCAATAGATTTCTTAGAGGTTGGCTGGGTGCATTAGTTGTATTGCCCATTTGTATTATGTTTTAATTATAGGTATTATGTGCATTATCTGTTGTTTCATCATGAAGTATTGCTACAATCTCATGAAATGTAAACTAAAAATGTTGTCATTGTTTCACTTGTGTAAATCATTTGGTGTGTAGATGCATAACAGAAAATCCCATTTGCATTCTCAGGTAAGATGTCTACATTATAATAGACTATAGATGTTCCTTCTAAAATGGATTTTGGTTACAATGTCACACACAGTATGAAATAAAACAACCTAGGTTGTAAGCCAAAATGTTTATGTGACAAGAAAAAGATACAATCCATCCAAAATCCACATCATAATGTGGTTACAACCAAAAACATATGACACCCCTATTCTTTATGGCCCTGAGAATCTTGAGTGCCAAAACTCCCCGAGTTACCTTCTTGAGCCAGGTAGGTTGGCCTACCTAAAAAGGGTTGATTAGGAAATGGTTGATTGCTGCCATATGATTGAGTCCAATTTGCAACTTCCAACCATGGAGGTATTGAGTACCCATACCTCACATTTGCACTACTGACCCCTGCATTAAGTGGAGGTGTGTAATGAGCATACATAGAATTGACACCTCCTCTGGTAGGAATAAGGCAAGTGGGTAAACCCTCAGTTTGATAGTGAGGCACTTGAATGTTTATGAGATATTGGAATAATGGTGTATTATCTGCAATGGAGTCCAATGAGTTTGAAATAATCCTAGTTTCATCAGCTATGCTTGCATCATTGTCAACCATATTGATCATCCCTTGTTCCTTTTCAAGCATTTGTTGTGTCTTTCTTGATTCCTTTTCCTATCTTGCCATTTGTTTTTGTTGGTCCTTAACTTGCCTTGCTTTATCTCTTTCAAGCCTTTCATATGCTCGATGTTGCGCTGCAACAATCCTTGCTGCCTTCTTCTCCTTGACTAGATCCTTCTTTTTCTGTTTTAATTCTTGCATTTCAAATTTCTTTTTTTTTTAGACTCAACTAATAGGTTTATATAGTCCTCTGAGGTGAGTAACTGTGAACTTCGACCCAAACAAAGACTACTTGGTGTACCTTGATTTTTTTCATTGATACTCTCTCTACTGGTAGCTTTAGGAACCGGCCAAGTATCTTCTCCACCCCTCCCACCTACATGTCATTGCTTGGTACTTCCCTTTCAGTATCTGATGGAACTGATTGAACTATATCATTATCTTCATTTGATGCCTCATTATGTGCTTCATCTTCTTCCATTGATCTGTTGTCCACAAAAAAATGAACAATTTCACTGTTCAATTCTGCTAGTTGTGAGGGCATGTTCATGCTTTGTTCATTGGTTGTTGAGACACTATGTGCATTCATATTAATCATTGCTTCTTCTAGCCATGACGGTGGGGTTACTTGGCTTGGCAATGTCAATTGGTCATTGTCAACTGCATGTTCAACAATGTCATTAACAATATCAACAGCAGGAGTTTCATGTTCTTGAGTTGGTGGAATGATCTCCATGTTACTATGAATTTGTTCATGGTTATACTGTGTTTCACATACAGTTTCATCATCTTCATCATATAAGTGTTCTTGAGAGAGGGAAATCATATTACCAGCTACAACCACATCATCTTGGTCATCTACTTCTTGCACTTCAACACCTGTTTGGGCATTCCCTTCTTCCTGACCATCCACATGAAACGCCTGGCTACAACCAATATCATGAATAAGAGCATCATATTTCAATGGCTAGATTCCTGTCCTCCTAAAGCCAGCCTTGATATTTGATGGTGTCAGAGCCCTTTTAAAAGCTTTAATTGCAAGCTCTGCTAGCTCGAACATTTTCACCTCAGTACCTAGATTCTTTGCCATCCATGAAGCACGCTCTGACCTGAAATAGTTCTTGAAAGGGCCAAACGCACTAACATCAAGGGGTTTCAATCTGTGAGTGGTATGAGTGGGAAATGTCAATAGCTCGATGCCTAAATTGTTTGCTTCCTCAATTGTTTGTACATCCATGTGGCTCCCATGGCCATCTAATATCAATAGGTGTTTGTTATTAGGTGAGACGCCACCTGGTACCGATGCAACAAAGTGAAAAATCCAACTTAAAAACAGTTCTTTAGTCATCCATGCATGGAGATGTGTAGCCATGCATGCACCTGGTTCACAGTTCTGTATATAGTTTTTCAGCTGATTTTTACTTTTGAATAGATAAAATCCTGGGATTGAAGTACTAATTGCATTGACACAACATAAAATAGTTATCCACTCCCTACTCTTAGGAAAAATCTTTGGCACATTTCGGCTCCCTCTCTTAGCAACTACCCGCATACCACAATTCCTCCTTGCCTGTAAACCTGTTTCATCACAGTTCCATATATGGTCTGCTCCATAAGAACGTTTATCGTAAGCACTAGAAAGTGTGTCGTAGAACTTCTGCACAACTTCAAGGCGCAAATTTAATGCTTTTTCTCTGTCAAGGCCCTCAGCAGTACACATTACAAGTTCTGGATGCCTTTTTTAAACCCAAACCACCATGATTTACCAGGAAACCCATCTTTGAATGGGTTTGGCCTCCCTTAACAGATTTGAGCAACTATGGATTTGAGTTGTATCAACTCTAGCCCATGTCCCAATTGGGCCATCTCTTTACACCACTCAACCACCTCAGCCTCCTCCTCCTTAGTCATAATTGTAAGAGGCCCTCTACGTTTTGTATGATTCAGTCCATTTATCCAATAATGTATTGATGAGGGAGGAATACCATTTTTTTTTGCTGATGCCCGAACTGAGTATCCATTAAACTCTATGTCGTCAATTGCAACTAACATTTCTTCTTTTTTCCATCCTCTTATAGCACTGATCATTTTAGTTGAACTTGCCCCTTGGACTGTTGTTGATGGTGGTTCTATGGCTGATGCTGTGATAACATCAGCTTCAGTCACATGGTCATCCTCAACAACATTCCTTAGGGCATTGTTGACATGGACATCACTTGTCCTGTCCTCATCAGACGATGTGCATCACAGCTGCGTACCCCTCGTCACTCTCCTGCTACTTCTCATTGTACAAGAAACATAACTACCTTTTGCCATAGATGCAACAACCTGTAAAATTATTGCATGCATTTAGATAAGAATATTTGTACATTATGCTTTCATACAAGGCAAAAATACTTCTGCTTTATTGTAGGAAATTATCAACATGTATGTTAGTGCCCTTGAAAAATCAAATAGACAGAATCATTTTGTTGTATGTCTTCAAAATTATCAGTGATTGTTGTTTTGATAACTTTTCTGTACACTTAAAATACCATGACTGTATTGATTGGTTTTGTTATGCATTTCCCAACAGTGCCTCTTGTTCGGTTTGACTACTTAAAATATTGTTTTATTGTTTTGATAACTTGTCTTTACAATTCAGATACCATGAGAAGATCTGGTAGTTACTGTTGTTTAAATTAATTTGTTTAGACTCCTATTTGTTATCGCAATTGAATTCATTCATGACCCCTGCTATCTCACCAAGTGGACTTGCATAATGCCTTCTAGGTCTGTTCTAGGTCTGTTCTTCGGTAATGAGGGTGAAGTTAGATAGAAATATAGGCTGCTATTTGGTAGAGGGTGCATGCATGTGTCACCTTCAGTGAACTAGAGTGTTGCTTTTGTAGGTCTTCAGATCAGCCTCCCATTCAGTTAAACATCTAGTTAAGTTCTAAGTTCAATTCAGTTCTAGTTCCTCCCACTACAACCTATCCCTCTTAACATTCATTATCTAATTTTTTTTTTTTCTGTAAGGATGCACTTCTCCAGAAATGGATCTTTGGCTATCAAGGAGTTATCATTGGCCAAACCAAGCATGGTATTTAATTTGACCAAGGCTCCAACTTGAGACCCCCTGAAGCACTCTTGATCACAACTTGGCACCATAACAAATTTTTTCCTCATGTCACTTACAGTTGAAGTTTCTAGTCATGTAAACATTCATTTCAACTACAACTCTTATTTGTATCTTGTCTACATATATAAGAGAGGCCATGCCTTTTTCTTAAATCAGGAAAGCATATTATCAATTTGTAAAGTTTTGAGTAATTATTGACCTCATATATCAAATTAGATAAAGTGAATAGGAGTAATGAGGGTGCAGTTGGATAGAAATATAGGCTACTGTTTGGTAGAGGGTGCATGCATGTGTCACCTTCAGTGAACTAGAGTGTTGCTTTTGTAGGTCTTCAGATCAGCCTCCCATTCAGTTAAACATCTAGTTAAGTTCTAAGTTCAATTCAGTTCTAGTTCCTCCCACTAGTTCTAGTTCTAGTTCATCAGAACTCGCATCATAAGATCCTTGTTGAATAACATGTAAAATATGGACATGTATTCAACCCATTCAATCTAGTTGACAAATTTTCATTACATGGATAACTAGCCTCAGTTCCTGTTGCCATTTCTTCTTTTCAATGTTGATCATCCTTTTCTTGTTTAAGAACACATTTAGACTTTAGCATAATAGGAAAGAAAGCTATCTATAGCAGGTGGTTCTGGGGTATAGAAAGTGATTGGTCAACGAGTTTACTAAGCATCAACTTTTTTGGTTCTATGTTTGCTTTTCTTCAATTCTTCAAAAATCTTCCTTGCCACATGTAGCTTTTGCCACATTTGCAATAGTTTGAGGATGGTTGTGCCTTCTTTGTGGTCCTTCATTCTGATAGGTTTCCCCTTGTGTACAACAACCTTCCAATAGGGCCCTTCCACTGCTTCTTGTTCATTTGTTTATGCTATTTTCTTCCTTTTACATTGTTTGTTTTCTTTCTGATCATATTTCAAGAATGATCTAAACCCCCTTTTCCTTTTCTCCTTTCAACTTTTTCTTCACTTTATTTTGCAGGTCTTGTTTATGCTACCATTAGTCTTGATGATGTTTATTGGTGGCCTCATACAAGGTTTTCGGTTCCAACACCCAAAGTTGTATTGCAATAGTTGACCACTAATTAAGCAACTCATTTGAAGCTTCTGATCTATTTTACAGCCAACACAAGGACAATATTTTACAGCCAACACAAGGACAATAAATCTATGCTTATCTTCCAATTGGGCCATAGTTTTTGTTTCTTATTATAAAATTTCATTAAGATTTTGTTAAAAATGATTCTCAGAAAGAAATTGCCTTGTGAAATTATGGGTAAACAGATTTCAATTGAGTTGATCATCATGTTCCTACATATTTTTGCATGTTGTCTTATGATAAGTTGCTATTTTAGCCTTCATGTCACTAGAGAAATGTCCAAGCAACCAAACTTTTGCTGCAATACCTAAGGTGCTACCATTAAAAGTTGGGGGCTTTTCAAGTTATGGTGATTTTCAACTTCCTCTCTATATGTAAATGAGGTGAACCACATGCTCATCTTTTCTTAATGGATCTTGCATGTACATTTTTGTGCTTACATTGACTCCAAGAAGGATGATAGCTCTTAGTCCAATCTTCACGTTGATGTCGGTGAATATTTTTCTGGCATACTTAGATTTTGTTGCGTTTTGTTTAAATCCCTATGATCATTCTTTGTTAGACTCTCATTTTGTCTTAATCCCTTCAATATGTTATGTTACCTATGTGGTTCTTCAGGGTTTCTTTGTCCAAATCCCCATTTAACATGTTCCTCTTTTTTCACTCAACTTTTTATTGTTGCATGTTGCTTCTGTAATTTAAACACGAGATTCTTGATGTGCTCAAGGCATCAAGTGACACCCTATTTCTCTTCATCTACTGTTGGCTTGTTGGGGCCTGACCTAGGTTCGGAAAAGTTATTAGCCAAACAAATCTCGCACTACCGGCCCTTTCTGCAACAGTCCATGGAGCATGGACTGAAGTCTCACCCGAGGTAGTAGGGGAGGGTGCTGGAACCAGGTTTCTGCACCCTTGGGATGTCTTGATGTGGTCTGGATGGGGTCGCAAACCATTTTGTGCCCTCGCGCTACTCTGTACTACTCTAAGGCTTCTACGTAGATCTGTGCCTATGTGCTTTGTTATTAACGGGGTTATTATAGATCTACTCTACTTCTTACGATCTTTAAACCAACATTTAGCAATAATACCCAGTGCGCATCATCATCACTCATAAAGACAGGCTCAACTCATATAACATATGTATAACCCAGAATATAAATAGATCCACAATAATTCAGAATCAACACAATGTCTGAGAACCAACTTATCTTTATTAATATCTTTGTTTTAGTACAATCCACTTTCTGCCCTGTGCACACAGCTACGGAGCCACTATCTAACTCCTAACCTTCATGACCCGTACTTACAGACTCAAAGTGAATATTACTTTCACCAACCCATAACACATCAGATCTTACAAAAAGCTCCTTATACCCTTAGAGCCTTGCTCTATTTATACATTCCCATGGTCTGCGGACCATGGGCAGGCCGACTCACTTCCTATTATTTTATATTATTTTTGGGCGGACAACCCGACTCAATTTATTACATTTCGCGCTCCGTGCACTTCACGGAACTTTTACAATATCATTACCCTATATTATGGGCTTTAAGCCTCAAAACCATTACGCAGGGCCTCCGATACCCGACAGGCTCCCAACACAATCATCGTGACTCATCCCGTGTCACTCGTCAGTGCGGCGATACTCACTGCCAAGGCTTCGTGGTCCACCATCCCTGTGAGTGACTCACTACGTTCTGCTACTCCCTCTTTGTCTCTTGCAATGCTTCTTAAAGCTCCTACTCCATTGCCTCTACTAATCCACGTAACCAATGATTCTCATTCTGCTCTGCTCGATTAACACAGAGCACCCCGTCATAGGATTTTAACTCAAGCTAGGGTGCCACATACGGGAACTCTTCGTGCCAACGCAGTAAGTTTCCAATTTCTGGTCTACTATATGCATTGTCTGCTACAGCTTGTGTTGCAATTTTGCAAGAAAATTGTTGCTATCCATGAGATCCCAATCTTCAAGGTGCATCAGAGACGAACTGTTAACTGCAATTCCATCATTTGTCTCCATATTCATAGTCTTTCCCTTATATTTTATGGGTCGCCGACTAGCCCATGGGTTAGGTAGTGGCATCTAGTTCTGCTTCGTGTCTAAGAATTTCTGATACATCCCCTACCGTCAGTGCAGAACTCTGTGCGGTGCCCGTGGTCATCGACACCACATTATCCAGAAGGTGCTGCATCTCGACTGGCCATATTTCAATCCCCGGGCTTACTCCTTTAGTGGCAATGATGAACAATTCCATATCGGTGGAAAAGCATAATAACTTACTTCTCTCGAAACCATATATCATTTGGTGGATGCCCCCCTATGATTTATAAGCGTTTTGAAATTCAAATTCAGCGGTTCCCTCCTTTTCTGGCACTATAACATTAAGCCTGCGGCATATCATTCTGGATCTGGCTCGTACCACATCTCTTAATTTCCCACCGCCCGCTCCCTTTTGCCATAACTCAGGCATGTTGTCATGAATAGTGTCAGCAACGGTCACCTCTATGCTTGTCCACGCAGCAGTGCAGCCCCTTCTGCGCAACCGCGACCCTTGTGACAGACCAATTCTACGTGCACCCTTGTTGTCGCACAGCTCCTCCATAGACTGCTTTATTGTCTCGCGCTCTCTTTCAACTGCCTGGAGCTTTGAGACTGTCCTTCGATCGGTTAGTCAGGTGGTCGGCCCACCCATGTAGAGCTTCAGGCGATTGCCATTTACTCGGCCCGGGAAGGGTTCTCCATTAAGCTTGCCAAGCTGGACCATGCCTCCATCTGTGACTTCTTTGACTACATAGGGTCCCAACCAATGCATTCAGAGCTTTCGAGGGAATTTATCAAACATGTTGTCATATAGTAATACTAGATCACTTTCTTTGAACATGTGCATCTTGATATGGTGATCATGCCAAAATTTTTCCCGCTGCTTCTGTACCTGCTAATGGAATCCTACTAGAAATTGTTCCTCCTCAAGTTCTTCTAGTTCGCAATCCTCTCTTCCAAAACCCCGTGGTCTGCCATGCTTGTCGTCGCTGCTATTTGCAAACTAGGTACAATGTATTCCATTGGCATGACGGCTTCCTTGCCATAAACTAACCGGAAAGGTGTCTGGCTCGTCAACTTCTTACACATTCTTTGGTATGCCCATAGCACAGCAAGTATGTGCAAATCCCAATCGTTTCGCTGCGCATTACATAGCTTTGTCAACGTAGTCTCCAAAATCTTATTAAAAGCTTCAACGGTCCCATTTTCTTGTGGATGGTACGACATACTCTGTTGATGATATATCTGGAACTCCTCAGTGAGCATGCTGATAGTCTCATTTAGGAAGTGTGTTCCGTGTTTGCTCATTAGGATTTTTGGACATCCAAACCACGTCAACACATTCTTGAACAAAAATTTCGCAGTCGTAGTGGTCGTGCAGTCCTTAACCGGCTGTGCTTCCGCCCATCGGGTGATGATATAACGTGCACCCATCTTTCCTTGAGGTGTGATAGGCCCCACAAAGTCGATCACCCATTTTTTAAATGGTTGTAGCGTCATCTATGGCTTGAGTGGCATTTCATCCCTCTGCGATGGTTTCCCAGTCCGTTGACATACGTCGCAGGCCCAACAGTACGCTTTTGAGTCTTGATGTAGAGTTGGCCACCATAGTCTAGCGCGAAGAATCTTCTGTGCTATGGCGCGTCCTGCATAATGTCCTCCTACAACCCCCCCATGTGCTTCAGCAAGGATCTGTCCTTGCTCAAATTCAGGTACATATTTGCATAATATTTCATCGTTGCCCATTTTGTAGAGGTGCCCTGCAATAACAGTAAAGTCTGTTGCACGTATCACCAGTTCTTTCTTCTGCTGAACAGAATACCCCTGTAGTGCAGTTCCTGTGGTTAAGAAATGGATTATATCCTCAAAGTGGCCATCTGCAACGCGCACTACATAGAGTTGTGCATCAGGTAGTCCCTCCTCTAAGTTTGTGGGCTCTTCACCGTTCTCAATTCGGGACAGGTGATCTGGGCCTGTGTTTAGACATCTCGGCTTTACGATGACTTTGAAATCATACTCTTGAAATAATAACAACCATCTACAAATGCGCCCCCCAACACAGGCTTATTCACTAAGTATTTTAACACAGAATGATCAGTATACATCTTAAAGTGTCCTCTGAGTAGATAGTGGCGGTATTTCTGGAGCGTGTAAACCATCGCCAACCCCTCATGCTCAATAGTAGAGTAGTTCTTTTTAGCTTTGGACATTTGTCGACTTGTGAATGCGATCGGGTGATCAATTCCTTCCACTCCTTCCTGCGTGAGTACAGCACCCAGCGCGATACATGACGCGTCAACATGCACGTGAAATTCGATGTCCCATTTTGGAAAGACCAAAATGTGTATAGATTACAAGGTGTTGAACAAAATCACACTCAAGAACATATACCCCCTGCCCAGGATAGATGATCTCCTGGACTTGAAGTCTAGATATCATTAGGTTCGAGTCAAAGAAGAAGATACATGGAAGACTGCCTTAAAAACTAGGGAAGGTTTGTGTGAATGGGTAGTCATGCCATTTGGCCTATGTAATACACCAGCTACGTTTATGATATTAATGAATGATATACTGTGCCCATTTATAGATTCATTTTTTATTGTCTATTTGGATGATATATTGGTATATAGTGATACCTGTGAGGAGCATATTTCACATTTGATGCATGTGCTGGAAACATTGAAGAAGCACTAGCTGCTATCAAATCTTAAGAAGTGTGAGTTTGTGGATCATTATTTGGTGTATCTGGGGTATGTGATCGGTGGAGGAGAATTGAAGATAGATACTTCCAAGATGGAGGCTATCATGAGATGGCTAATGCCTACTAATGTTTCTGAGGTTAGGAGTTTCATTGGGGTAGCATAGTACCTGAGGAAATTCATAGCCTCATTTTCAATTGTAGCAGCACCGTTCCATGCCATAATAGCAAGTGGCAAGAGCTTCTAGTGGGAAGAAGGTTAGCAGAGGAATTTCAAGGAGCTAAAGAAAAAGATAATTCAAGCACCAGTTCTAGCATTACGAAACTTGCAGTGCCCTTTTGAATTGGAGATAGATGCGAGTGGGTATGATATGGGAGCTATCTTGATGTATGGAGGAAGTCATGTATGCTACCATTATGAAGTACTTCATGGGGCAGTTCTTGTTATAGACATATTTGGGCACTGCAACCCCAATCACATATGTCGATAAACCAAGGGCTCTCAAAACCCTAAAAGTGTTGTTTCACACCCTAAAGGATCATGGTCAACTGATTACATCATTTCCCAGAAGTTCCACCTGAAAAACCACTCAGAACTGGCCAAAACTAGACCATACTGACTGCTCCTTGGTCAAGGTGCGATGCATCTCACCTGCTACACACAGGAGGTGCGATGCATACTGAAAAGGCCTTCTGTAGGGTGCGATGAGCGAGAGTAGACAAATGGCAGAGATAGTTTGCTAAGTGGATGCCTAAGGAATCTTCTAGAAACTTCTCATATGACACTTGTATCTCAGAATTTGCCCAGGGATGAGTAAGAGATCAATGAAATCTCCAAGTGGAACCAAGAACTATCAGTGAAATGACACTAATCAAACCCAAAAGCTGACTCACCCCTCTCCAAATATCTATAAATGGATCCATCATCTGAGAGATCTATAGGCTGGAATTTTGTAATTTGTACGGAAGTGTTGTTGGTTTCTCTTTGAGAAAAACATTGTATTGTTGGGTGATCTTGCTCTTCATGAGGTGAAGAGGGCTTTCATGTTGGGAGGATGATGCTAGATCAGACAGCTGGGTTGTAATCCTCTCTTCTACTTCTACTATCAATAAAGTTCTTTGAGTTTTCCTCCATATAATTGTGTACTTGTAAATCTTGTTATTTGTGGATGCAATTGTATGGTTAATGTATTTCTGGTTCTACATTGTTTATGATATCATAGATCTCGATGCTTTGATGGTGTGTTGTTGCTTTGCCTCTATAGATATTCTCTAAAGCGGGACAAGTAGGAGAAGAGTGGCGAGCTCTATCAAAGGAGAGAGGAAACAAGCAAGGAGCCAAGCGGAAGATACAGGTTGGTGCTCTCTGCTTCTCTCTTATCTATCATACATAAAGGAAATCTTGAAGTGCTTTGAATTGTTTGTTTCTAAGATAGCTACCCATCTTAGTGGGACTAGTAGATCGAATAGACACTAGTTTCCCCAGAAAGAAAATGGTGACTCCACTAGGGAGAAAATAGTTTGTTTGTTTGTTACTGTTGTTTGCTTTATAAACTACAGACGGAGCCTGAAGTTAAGCCAGCTAGCCTTCAAACTGCTTTTGCTATGCAACTGCAAAGTAGATCAACGCTGCTTCAGTCAATCTCCGGGTTGGTTTATGAACTGAACATCTGACTTGCAAACATCCTAAGTGCCCTTGTGGTAGCTCATTAACCTCATAAGATCATACCCCTATACTTTGTTTTTACTGTCTATCATAGCTTGGTCTAAATCACTGAACTTAGCTGCAAATTTTGAGCAAAAACCAAGCTCAGTTTCGTTCCCTGGTCCATCGCACTGTCTCTAACTGGCAGTCTGGATGCATTGCACCTCTCGTGTGTTGTAGGTGAGATGCATCCATGTTTCCCTTAAGGACATGTGCGATGATTGAATGATACTGTTTCCTTCTCTGGAATTTGGTTTTTTCTTCATTGTTTTCAACTCTATTCAGTAGTTTTGCTGCCTATGATCAGTATATCATTGTTGAAGCCTTCTTCCTTTACATTATTCAGCCTCCATTGATCAGGAATTGTGAATGTTTTTTTATGTATTTTTCATCATTTACAGTCCTCCTTTGTAAAGAGTAGCTTAATCGAACTGTCATCTTTTGATTCAAAAGTGTCGCAACTGTCATTGTGAGTCGAAAAGAAGAGTGTCGTAAAGTCTTCCTTTGCTAGATAGTCGATTGTACTTTTGTCATTGTATTAGATTTTAATTGTCAGTATTTGAAGTGTCGAAAGCAGTTTTCCATTCGAAATTGAAAGTGTCGTCTTAGTCTTCCTTTCGTTTTGAAAAGAAATTGTTGAAGTGTCACTTTGAAGAAACTAGTTCAAATCTGTACTTAGTTTTCCTTTTTGGCATTCTCATATTAAGGAAACGAAAAAACAAATACATGCATGTGCATTTGCATTTAGACTACCTGCAAAAAATGATTTAGGAAAAGTGCATTTAGTGTGTGCTCTCTGCTCTATGTTAAAAAAATCGTACTCTTCTTTCCTTAGTAGCTAGTATTTTCATTGCTAAAAGAAAACAAATGATTGTTTATCATTTTAGATTGCATATTTAGGAATTTTACATCTACATCACGCGGTGAACCTTGAAAGGCAAACTTCTAAAAAATATCAACTCTAAAACAAACATCAATGAACATAAAAACTCTTTGGAACCTAATGCACAACGTCTAGAAGTCTAGGCTAGAGACATATTCCGGCGTCGTAAAGCCTGGTAACTATCGTTTTCATCGAAGGTTGGGTGATTCCTCCTCTTTGATACGACAAGTGCCAGTATGGACTTGTGCTCCCCGTACCGTCGAGTATATATTGGGAGACCACAATAGGCTGATATTCTTTATCCTTAGGAAGTCGTGTCTTCCACCCTATCGATTGCAATGCACTGAACACAGCATTCGGGAAGATTGACTGCCATACATAAAATCCTTGGTAATTTCCCTTTAAATTACCACCACGATGTATATTGCAGTTTTGCGATCGTTTTGGTAATCCCTCCATCTAGATTTCCAGAGCAGTCACTTTAGTTCATTTTTGATTCCTTAAAAGAAAAGGTCCATCTGAGCACTTGTCACTTTAGACTCATTAAAAATCAAAGGCGACTAGAGTCACCTTTATCTTTTTCTCGACTCTTAAAGTTGAAAAAGCAAGTTGTGTCAAAGCATCATAAAATTTATTTAATTTAGAATAACATCCCTATTCCTTCGTTGATCTGAGGTTGAGGTAATGGAGCCCACCAATCAAGGATTTCCCCTTGGGGGAAATCCTAGTCCTTTCTCTTCTTGGGGAGATATTGATGCTCCATATATGGCTACAATGTCCCTTCCAGGAATCACAATTGGCCTGCCGGTATGGCTATTTTCAACCTCTGTCATTCAAAACACCGTGATTCCTCAGCAATCAAATCAGAAACCAGACGATACTGGAGTTGCTCCCTCACCTTCTGCTTCGTTTGTTTGTCCCTCTCCTTCTTCCTCTTTTCTTGGTGAAACTAGTGATACAAAAAACCAAGTAACTGAGAAGAAGAAGAAAGGGAAGGAGAAGAAGAAGAAGAAGCCAGTCAAGCAAGGGGGCAACCATGAATCATCTGGCAAAAATCCGCACATTAAAAGTCCTAAATATCCTTGTCTAATGTGTATAGGAAACCATTTTCATCGAGATTGTCCTTGCATTCCACGAATCATGAGAGAATGGTCTCCCCGTTCGCACCGTCCGGTGTCATCAACCTCTGCCGATCATGTTGATAGCACACCATCAACTAGTGAAAATGAAACTCCTGGACAGAAAGGGAAGGCAAAAATTCCATGTCAATTATGCGATGAAGACCATCACCTTTGCCAATGTCCTTTTCTGGATGAGGCCAAGAGAATCTTACATAACCGTCCTGCTTCACCGCAGCAACTTCCGCATGGATACAAGAAACTCTTGCCAAGTCCATTACTAGTTGAAAATCTTATTGACATACCTTAGTTGTCGGTCAAAACGCCTATCATTGAAGATAAGCCCTCTGAGTCCATACCGGACCAAATTCAATAGGTCAAAATGGCAGCCGACCCAGTCTTGCCTTCAGAAGGTCAACCTTCAGATGATACAGTCTCCAAAGAGAATGAGAACAACACCGTTCAAATTATTTTTATTAACACAGAATCTGATGAACATGGGGGCAATCTACCCATTCCTTTACCACAAGAGGGAAGTTCCCCATTTCGAGAGATTCATCTAGTTGTTTATTCGGTCCCTCCTCCAAGCAATCTAGTTGTTTCCTTTGATTGGAATCTACTAGCGGGACCCCACCTTCCATCTAATGTACCATTCCAAATCATAGTACAAGTTTACAAAATGATCATGTCTGGCACTATCATAGATGAAGGGGCTTCCGTGAGTATCCTTTCCTCAACTACTTGGAAAGCGCTTGGTTCGCCATCGCTTCTGCTTGAGAATCGAAATTTGTCAGGCTTCAACAAAGGAACCAGTCAACCGTTAGGGATCCTTCCAAATTTGCCTATAAATTTGAGAAGGAAAACCATTCACTTGAACGTGATGGTAGTCCAAGGGCCACTAGATTACAATCTACTCCTTGGGTGTGACTACGTTTACAACATGGGAGCTATTGTTTCCACACTCTTTCGGGTGATGTGTTTCCCGCATGAAGGTAGAATGGTGCAACTTGTCGACCAGCTTTCATTTCCCGGTTCAAACACAATTACGAGTCAAACGCCATCCCTAAATGGTCTCTTTGTGTCAAGAATGTCTCTTCAACCTCCAGTTCATCCACCTAATTACCGCGAGTAATTCGGTGAATGTAACGAAGCTTAGGGGGCATGCACCCTGGTCTGCTTCGGTAGGCGAACCCAGATGAAAAAACAGATTTCCTTGTAGGTTATATGATCAGTCTAAAACACCATTTCTGTGTAGGATATGGGATCAGTTTGAAACATTTATCTCCTCGCACGTTATGTGATTGGAAGCTCACACCATTCACCTTTGTCTATTTCGATGGACAGAGCCAAGGAAGTGTTTTGTCTGCTCCACAGACGAAATGATCCTACTTAAATGCAGGAACTTCCATAAGGTAACTGGAAATTCTCGTTTTCTCAACACCTGGGGCATGCAAACATTTTTGATGCAAGTGAAAAAGCGACCAACGTAACTCTAACCTCATATTGTTTTAGCCTAACTTTTAGTTCAACTACTTAGGTTAGGTGATTGATCTGATCCACCATTCACCTTTGTCGGCGGCATGCAGGGAAAGGAAAGGAGATGTTTTATCTAAACTATCCTACCTAACCTCAGTAGTTCATTAACCCTTAGTGTAGTTAGTTCTGTAGTTGGTCGTTTCCAGCTTGCATACAAAAGGCAATGAGCAAAGTTTCGCATGGGGCAAGCTCACTAAAAAATGAACCTACTAATAAGAGACATCTTTAAAGATGACTGGCATGAGCAATGTTACCGCAGGGTTCAAGCTCATTAAAAAATAAACCCGCCACTGAGCATAGTTTCTAAAGATTCAAGCTCATTAAAAAATGAATCCACCCTCGGTAAATAACCTTTGTGATTGCATTGCTATTAGCCTTTTGAGCCTTGGTTGTGTTCTTACCGTCACCTCCATTCTTTTGGCCGATCATACACCTCCACTTGATTGTTTACCCTTTTGAGGAACAGCTATGATGAGTGATTCTATTAGCCACCCTCGTTACACTATCGTGTTTGAGAAGTTCCAAACTTACCTGGAACCAGTTGCTACCCGAAAACATCACTCGTTCCTCAAAAACGAGTCTCTTTTAAGCTCTTTTTAGACTCGTAAAATATGAAAAGATTGTCGAGCTACTGGCCTTTCCAGCTCGTTAAAGTAAGGGGAAGCACCATCCCTCCTCTACATTTTAATATTTTTGGACCTGAGGGATCATTCCACAAAAATATCGAGCGCTTGTCTTTTTCGGCTCGCTAAAGCTATCGAAAAGTCATCCCTTTCGTATTATTTTATACTTTTTCGGACTTAAGGGATTATGCCACGAAAAAGGATTGTTGGAGTTTCCTTTCTGTCTTTTTTCAATCTCTCTAAACATAAAAAGGACCAAGTTATCTTTGTCATTAAACTCATTAAAACAATAGCGACAAACTTGTCCATCCGGACAAGAGTGAGTTTCACTGTCGCTAGGCTCGCTAAAACATAGCAACAGGTTTGCCCGAAGGGAAAGTTATAGAACAAGCATATGCTATCCTCCTCAAGCTTGACAAAAATAAAGAGGTACAAGTCAGTGACTGGGGAAAAAGGGAAGAAAACTTGAAGAACTTCATTGGTAGTAGGTCGCTCTTGAACATGACACTTTCACTCCATCACCATGATCGAGTCGGGTTGGGTTATTTCATTCACCTGTCACATCACCATTGGTCCTCTGTACCATCCATTTTTGGGGTTAACACTACCAATCCATCTCAGTGTCACTGATATGTTCAAGAGAAGTCATTCAGAGAATTCACCAACCCAGCTAACACCTCATCCACTGCAATACCTTCACCCGCCATTTTTCATGACCACCATTCCTGAACCTTGTATCATCAGATCCTTTTCACCTCTAGAAAATCATTTTCTTTGTTTCGCGTCATAGATGTGGGATTCATTAAGGCCCTCCTACAATGGGTCACTTCTTGTCGACATCAGCTCATTATCCAAGAAGTTGACTTAGGAACAACCCTTTCAGTACTTTGAAGCTTGCATGCCTCAATGACAAGTTTCTCACTTTTGGCGACAGGTTTACATCAATGGCCTTTGACCGAAAGATTTTGTGTGGTGTTTGATATCAGATCCTATATTCACACCACGTGAATTGTACTGTAGCACCTTGAGGGTCATTATCATTATTGGTGATTCCTCTCGTGCCTGTTAATAGCTTACATCATTGGCTGGTAATCAGGCGATGTATTTCCATGTTCGAATTCATAGCATCTTTTCACATGGATCGACTTGTACATCAAGCGAAGATTGAACAAGTTTTTAAGACCCCGGATCTAGTTTCATCTATTCGGGCTGCGATATATTCAGGAAGACAAAGACATCAAATGTACACAATAGCTCCACAGATGATCATCCAAGCTAAAGGATGATGGCTCCACGAGAATCACCAGTCTGCAACAGTGGACGATTATCTGTCCTATGTACATGAAAATGAATTTATAAAGCTGAGCATGGGAATGCCTGCCTTAGCTAGATCATGAAAATAATATGAAGATAATGTATTGTATTGTATTTTATACAGGTCACCTTCCAGTTTGAAGACCTCGGATCCTCATGATAAAGCATTTCACCCGACATCAGAAGATTTACAACCTCAT
The DNA here is from genome assembly GCA_031772625.1 of Pinus tabuliformis. Lineage (NCBI taxonomy): Eukaryota > Viridiplantae > Streptophyta > Pinopsida > Pinales > Pinaceae > Pinus > Pinus tabuliformis. Next base: position 463,407,411 of record CM062806.1, on the reverse strand, counting down.
GCTTTAGGGGGCAACTGTTATAGACATATTTGGGAACTGCAACCCCAATCACATATGTCGATAAACCAAGGGCTCTCAAAACCCTAAAAGTGTTGTTTCACACCCTAAAGGATCATGGTCAACTGATTACATCATTTCCCAGAAGTTCCACCTGAAAAACCACTCAGAACTGGCCAAAACTAGACCATACTGACTGCTCCTTGGTCAAGGTGTGATGCATCTCACTTACTACACACAAGAGGTGTGATGCATACTGAAAAGGCCTTTTGTAGGGTGCGATGAGCGAGAGTAGACAAATGGCAGAGACAATTTGCTAAGTGGATGACTAAGGAATCTTCTAGAAACTTCTCATATGACACTTGTATCTTAGAATTCACCCAGGGATGAGTAAGAGATCAATGAAATCTTCAAGTGGAACCAAGAACTATCAATGAAAGGACACTAATCAAAAACCTAGAAGCTGACTCACCCCTCTACAAATATCTATAAATGGATCCCTCATCTCAGAGATCTAGAGGCTGGAATTTTGTGATTTGTAAGGAAGTGCTATTGGTTTCTCTCTGAGAAAAACATTGTATTGTTGGGTGATCTTGCTCTTCATGAGGTGAAGAGGGCTTTCATGCTAGGAGGATGATGTTGGATCAGACAGCTAGGTTGTAATCCTCTCTTCTACTTCTACTATCAATAAATTTCTTTAAGCTTTCATCCATATAATTGTGTACTTGTAAATCTTGTTATTTGTGGATGCAATTGTATGGTTAATGTATTTCTGGTTCTGCATTGTTTATGATATCATAGATCTCGATGCTTTGATGGTGTGTTGTTGCTTCGCCTCTACAGATATTCAAAAAAGCGGGACAAGTAGGAGAAGAGTGGTGAGCTCCATCAAAGGAGAGAGGAAACAAGCAAGGAGCCAAGCGGAAGATACGGGTTGGTTCTCTTTGCTTCTCTCTTATCTATCATACATCAAGGAAATCTTGAAGTGCTTTGAATTATTTGTTTCTAAGATAGTTACCCATCTTAGTGGGACTAGCAGATCGAATAGACACTAGTTTTCCTGGAAACAAAATGACGACTCCACTGGGGAGTGAATAGTTTGTTTGTTTGTTACTATTGTTTTCTTTATAAACTACAGACGAAGCCTGAAGTTAAGCCAGCTAGCCTTCGTACTGCTTTTTCTATGCAACTACAAAGTAGATCAACGCTGCTTCAGTCAATCTCCGGGTTGGTTTATGAACTGAACATCTAACTTGCAAACATCCTAAGTGCCATTGTGGTAGCTCATTAACCTCATAATATCATACTCCTATACTTTGTTTTTACTTCCTATCATAGCTTGGTCTAAATCACTGAACTTAGCTGCAAATTTTGAGCAAAAACCAAGCTCAATTTCGTTCCTTGATCCATCGCACTATCTCTAACTGGCAGTTTGGATGCATCGCACCTCCCATGTGTTGCAGGTGAGATGCATCCCTGTTTCCCTTAAGGACAGGTGCGATGACTGAATGATACTGTTTCCTTCTCTGGAATTTGGTTTTTTCTTCATTGTTTTCAGCTCTATTCAGTAGTTTTGCTGCTTATGATCAGTATATCATTGTTGAAGCCTTCTTCCTTTACATTATTCAGCCTCCATTGATCAGGAATTGTGAATGTTTTTTAATGTATTTTTCATCATTTACAGTCCTCCTTTGCAAAGAGTAGCTTAATCGAACTATCATCTTTTGATTCAAAAGTGTCGCAACTGTCATTATGAGTCGAAAAGAAGAGTGTCGTAAAGTCTTCCTCTGCTAGATAGTTGATTGTACTTTTGTAATTGTATTTGATTTGAATTGTCAGTATTTGAAGTGTCAAAAGCAGTTTTCCATTCGAAATTGAAAGTGTCATCTTAGTCTTCCTTTCGTTTTGAAAAGAAATTGTTGAAGTGTCGCTTTGAAGAAAATAGTTCAGATCTGTACTTAGTTTTCCTTTTTGGCATTCTCATATTAAGGAAATGGAAAAACAAATACATGCATGTGCATTTTCATTTAGACTACATGTGGAAAATGATTTAGGAAAAGTGCATTTAGCTCTCTGCTCTCTGTTGAAAGAATCATACTCTTATTTCCTTAGTAGCTAGGATTTTCATTGCTAAAAGAAAACAAATGACTGTTTATCATTTTAGATTGCATATTTAGGAATTTTACATCTACATCACGCGGTGAACCTTGAAAGGCAAACTTCTAAAAAATATCAACTCTAAAATAAACCTCAATGAACATAAAAACTCTTTGGAACCTAACGCACAACATCTAGAAGTCTAGGCTAGAGACGTATTCCGGCGTCGTAAAGCCTAGTAACTATCATTTTCATCGAAGGTTGGGTGATTCCTCCTCTTTGATACGACAAGTGCCAGTACAGACTTGTGCTCCCGATACCGTCGAGTATATATTGGGAGACCAAAATAGGCTGATATCCTTTATCCTTAGGAAGCCGTGTCTGCTTCCCTATTGATCACAATGCACTGAAAACAGCATTCGGGAAGATTGACTGCCATACATAAAGTCCTTGGTAATTTCCCTTTAATTTACCACCAAGGTGTATATTGCAGTTTTTCGATCGGTTTGGTAATTCCTCTGTCTAGATTTCCAGAGAAGTCACTTTCATTCCTTTTCGACTCCTTAAAAGAAAAGGTCCATATGAGTACTTGTCACTTCATGCTCATTAAAAATCGAAGGCGACTAGAGTCACCTTTAGCTTTTTCTCGACTCTTAAAAATTGAAAAAGCAAGTTGTGTCAAAGTGTCATAAAATTTATTTAATTCGGAATAACATCCCTATTCCTTCATTAATCTAAGGTTGAGGTAATGGAGCCCACCAATCAAGGATTTCCCCTTGGGGGAAATCCTAGTCCTTTCTCTTCTTGGGGAGATATTGGTGCTCCATATATGGCTACATTGTCCCTTCCAGGAATCACAATTGGCCTGCCGGTATGGCTATTTTCAACCTCTGTCGTTCAAAACACCATGATTCCTCAGCAATCGAATCAGCAACCGGATGATACTGGAGTTGCTCCCTCACCTTCTAATTCATTTGTTTGTCCCTCTCCTTCTTCCTCTTTTCTTGGTGAAACTAGTGATACAAAAAACCAAGTAACTGAGAAGAAGAAGAAGAAGCCAGCCAAAGGGGCCAACCATGAATCATCTGGCGAAAATCCGCACTTTAAAACTCCAAAATATTCTTGTCTAATGTGTAAAGGAAACCATTTTTATCAATATTTTCCTTTCATTCCACGAATCTTGAGAGAATGGTTTCCCCGTTCGCACCGTCCAGTGTCATCAACCTCTAGCGATCATGTTGACAGCACACCATCAACTAGTGAAAATGAAACTCCTGGACAGAAAGGGAAGGTCAAAATTCCATGTCAATTTTGTGATGAAGACCATCACCTTCACCAATATCCTTTTCTAGATGAGGCCAAGAGAATCTTACATAACCGTCCTACTTCACCACAGCGACTTCCGCCTGGATACAAGAAACTCTTGCCAAGTCCATCGCTAGTTGAAAATCCGATTGACATACCTCAGTTGTCAGTCGAAATGCCTATCATTGAAGATAAACCCTCTGAGTCCATACTGGACCAAAGTCAATAGGTCGAAATGGTAGCCGACCCAGTCTTGCCTTCAGAAGGTCAACCTTCAGATGATACAGTCTCCAAAGAGAATGAGAATGACACCATTCAAATTCTTTTTGTTAACACAGAATCTGATGAACATGGGGGCAATCTACCCGTTCCTTTATCACAAGAGGGAAGTTCCCCATTTTGAGAGATTCATCCAGCTATTTATTCAGTCCCTCCTCCAAGCAATCTAGTCGTTTCCTTCTATTGAAATCTACTAGTGGGACCCCGCCTCCCATCTAATGTACCATTCTGAATCATAGTACAAGTTTACAAAATGATCATGTCTAGCACTATCATAGATAAAGGAGCTTCCATGAGTATCCTTTCCTAAACTGCTTGGAAAGCGCTTGGTTCTCCATCACTTCTGCCTGAGAATCGAAATTTTTCAGGCTTCAACAAAGGAACCAGTCAACCGTTAGGGATCCTTCCAAATTTTCCTATAACTTTGAGAAGGAAAACCGTTCACTTGAACGTGATGGTAGTCCAAGGGCCACTAGATTACAATCTACTCCTTGGGCGTGACTACGTTTACAGCATGGGAGCTATTGTTTCCACACTCTTTCGGGTGATGTGTTTCCTGCATGAAGGCAAAATGGTGCAGCTTGTCGACCAGATTTCATTTCCCAATTCAAACACAGTTACGAGTCAAACGCCATCCCTAAATGGTCTCTTTGCATCAAGAATGTCTCTTCAACCTCTAGTTCATCCACCTAATTACTGCGAGTAATTCAATGAATGTAACGAAGCTTAGGGGGTATGCACCCTGGTTTGCTTCAATAGGCGAACCCAGATGAAAAAACAGATTTCCTTGAAGGTTATATGATCAGTCTGAAACGCCATTTCCATGTAGGATATGGGATCAGTTTGAAACATTTATCTCCTCGCACATTATGTGATTGGAAGCTCACACCATTCACCTTTGTCTATTCCGATGGATAGAGCCAAGGAAGTGTTTTGTCTGCTCTGCAGATGAAATGATCCTGCTTAAATGCAAGAACTTCCATAAGGTAACTGGAAATTATCATTTTCTCAACACCTGGGGGCATGAAAACCTTCTTGATGCAAGTGAAAAAGCGACCAGCCTAACTCTAACCTCATAGTGTTTTAGCCTAACTATTAGTTCAACTGCTTAGGTTAGGTGATCGGTCTGATCCACCATTCACCTTTGTCGGCGGTGTGCAGGCAAAGCAAAGGAGATGTTTTATCTAAACTATCCTACCTAACCTCAGTAGTTCATTAACCCTTAGTGTAGTTAGTTATGTAGTTGATCATTTCGAGCCTGCATACAAAAGGCAATGAGCAAAGTTTTGCATGGGGCAAGTTCACTAAAAAATGAACCTACTAATAAGATACATCTTTAAAGACGACTGGCATGAGCAATGTTACTGCAGGGTTCAAGCTCATTAAAAAATAAACCCACCATTGAGCATAGTTTCTAAAGATTCAACCTCATTAAAAAATGAATCCACCCTCGGTAAATAACCTTTGTGATTGCATTGCTATCATCCTTTTGAGCCTTGGTTGTGTTCTTACCATCACCTCCATTCTTTTGGCCAATCATACGCCTCCACTTGATTGTTTACCCTCTTGAGGAATAGCTACGACGAGTGATGCTATTATCTACCCTCATTACACTGCCGTGTTTGAGAAGTTCCAAACTTACTTGGAACCAGTTGCTACCCGAAAACATCACTCGTTCCTCAAAAACGAGTCTCTTTTAAGCTCTTTTTAGACTCGTAAAATATGAAAAGATTGTCGAGCTACTGGCCTTTCCAGCTTGTTAAAGTAAGGGGAAGCATCATCCCTCCTCTACATTTTAATCTTTTTGGACCTGAGGGATCATTCCATAAAAAGATCGAGTGCTTGTCTTTTTCAGCTCGCTAAAGCTATCGAAAAGTCATGCCTTTCGTATTATTTTATACTTTTTCAGACTTAAGGGATTATGCGACGAAAAAGGACTGTTGGAGTTTCCTTTCCATATCTTTTCAAAATCTCTAAACATGAAAAGGACCGAGTTATCTTTGTCATTAAACTTGTTAAAACAATAGCGAAAAACTTGTCCATCCGGAAAAGAGCGAGCTTCACTGTCACTAGGCTCGCTAAAACATAGCGACAGGTTTGCCCGAAGGGAAAATTATAGAACAAGCATATGTTATCCTCCTCAAGCTTGACAAAAATAAAGAGGTACTGGTCAGCAATGACTGGGGAAAAAGGGAAGAAAACTTGAAGAACTTCATTGGTATTAGGTCACTCTTGAACATGACACTTTCACTCCATCACCATGATCGAGTCAGGTTGGGTTATTCTGTTCACCGGTCACATCACCATTGGTCCTCCATACCATCCATTTTTGGGGTTAACGCTACCAATCCATCTCAGTGTCACCGATATGTTCAAGAGAAGTCATTTAGAGAATTCACCAACCCAGCTAACGCCTCATCCACTGTAATATCTTCACCCGACATTTTTCATGACCGCCATTCCTGAACCTTGTATCATCAGATTGTTTTCACCTCCAAAAAATCATTTGCTTCGTTTCGTGTCGTAGATGTGGGATTCATTAAGGCCCTCCTACGACAGGTCACTTCTTGTTGACATCAGCTCATTATCCAAGAAGTTGACTTAGGAACAACCCTTTCAGTACTTTGAAGCTTGCATGCCTCAATGACAAGTTTCTCACTTTTGGCGACAGGTTTACATCAATGGTCTTTGACCAAAAGATTTTGCATGGTGTTCGACATCCGATCCTATATTCACACCACGTGAATTGTACTGTAGTACCTTGAGGGTCGTTATCATTATCGGTGATTTCTCTCGCGCCTGTTAACAGCTTACATAATTGGCTGGTAATCAGGCGATGTCTTTCCATGTTTAACTTCATAACATCTTTTCACATGGATCGACTTGTACATTGGGTGAAGATTGAACGAGTTTTGAAGACCCCAAATCTAGTTTCATCCATTCGGGCTGCGATATATTCAGGGAGATAAAGACATCAAATGTACACAATAGCTTCACAGATGATCATCCAAGCTAAAGGATGATGTCTTTATGAGAATTACCAATCTGCAACAGCGGATGATTATCTGTCCTATGTACATGAAAATGAATTTATAAAGCTGAGCATGGGAATGCCCGCCTCAGCTAGATCATGAAAATAATATGAAGATAATGTATTGTATTGTATTTTATACAGGTCACCTTCTAGTTCGAAGACCTCAGATCCTCATGATAAAGCATTTCACCTGACATCAGAAGATTTACGACCTCATGCTTTAGGGGGCAACTGTTATAGACATATTTGGGCACTGCAACCCCAATCACATATGTCGATAAACCAAAGGCTCTCAAAACCCTAAAAGTGTTGTTTCACACCCTAAAGGATCATGGTCAACTGATTACATCATTTCCCAGAAGTTCCACCTGAAAAACCACTCAGAACTGGCCAAAACTGGACCATACTGACTGCTCCTTGGTCAAGGTGTGATGCATCTCACCCCTCTACAAATATCTATAAATGGATCCCTCATCTCAGAGATCTAGAGGCTGGAATTTTGTGATTTGTAAGGAAGTGCTATTGGTTTCTCTCTGAGAAAAACATTGTATTGTTGGGTGATCTTGCTCTTCATGAGGTGAAGAGGGCTTTCATGCTAGGAGGATGATGTTGGATCAGACAGCTAGGTTGTAATCCTCTCTTCTACTTCTACTATCAATAAATTTCTTTAAGCTTTCATCCATATAATTGTGTACTTGTAAATCTTGTTATTTGTGGATGCAATTGTATGGTTAATGTATTTCTGGTTCTGCATTGTTTATGATATCATAGATCTTGATGCTTTGATGGTGTGTTGTTTCTTTGCCTCTATAGATATTCTCTAAAGCGAGAGAAGTAGGAGAAGAGTGGTGAGCTCTATCAAAGGAGAGAGGAAACAAGTAAGGAGCCAAGCGGAAGATACAGGTTGGTGCTCTCTGCTTCTCTCTTATCTATCATACATAAAGGAAATCTTGAAGTGCTTTGAATTGTTTGTTTCTAAGATAGCTACCCGTCTTAGTGGGACTAGCAGATCAAATAGACACTAGTTTTCCCGGAAACAATTCTTACCTACCCTACCTATGACAAGGAGATTTATGCCATTGTGAAACTTGTGAAGAATTGGAATAACTATATGATGGGGAAGGAGACAATAATTTACACAAATCACCTGTCCTTATAGTACTTGCAAGCTCGGAGTAAGCTACAATAGACCTAGCATTACAAGTGGATGGGATTTTTGTAGTAGTTTCATTTGGTGATCAATTATAAGAAGAGAAGTACAAACAATTTATCCGACATGCTCTCAAGTCCACCCACATTTAGGATCACATCTTTGGGGACTCTTATGCACATGGAGCCATTCACCCATGGTGCATACAAAGAGGCATATTTAGATGATGAGGACTTCAAGGAGGTGTATCAGTAGTTGCAGAGTCATAGTCATGTGCACAATGGTGACAACATCGTTGACTACCATATCTAGGATGGGTTGCGCTATAGGCTAGATAAGTTATGTGTTCCTAAAGGTGAGAAACTATAGCTAATTAGAGAGGCTTACACCTCCAAGGTTGCAGGGAACTTTGGTGTAGGGAGGATTATGGCTAACTTGCATAGGTATGTGTATTGGCCCAAGATGTAAGAGAAAGTAGCTAGGTTCATAAGAGGATTCATTCTTTATTGTACCATCAAGCCCAGTAATAGGAAATAGATTCTATATCATCCCTTACCTGTACCTATTCATCCTTGGTAAAAAATTCCTTTCACTTTGTGTAATGTTTGTTGAAAATTGGGAAGAAACATGACTACTTCTTCATGGTAGTTGACAGGTTCAACAAGATGTGTGTTTTGATGCCCTATGAAAATACCATCAGTGGGTAAGAAGCAACAAAATTGTTCTTTAGATAGGTTTTGGTGCACTTTGGGATACCAAGAAGCATCATTTTAGACATGGATATAAGATTTCTCACTGCATTCAGAACTACATTGTGGGATAAGATGGACACAAAGTTGAAGAGATCTACAACATTCCATCCATAGACATATGGGCATACAGGAGTATCTAGTAGGACTTTGGTGTAACTATTGAGGGGATAAAACTAGAAGCATTCGAAGACTTGGGATGAAAATATGGTATATATACAACATTCTTACAATAGACCAGTTCACAATTCTATAGGAAAGTCCCCATTTGAGACTCATTTTGATATTTGCCACCTTCACCTTTGGATATTGCATATGGAAAGAAAGGAGGAGTGAGGGAAAATATTATAGGAGATGCTTTGAGGGCTGAAAATTTTATAGATAAGATCAGGAAAATCCATCTACAGGTACAAGAAACACTGCAGAAGTCACAGGAGAAGTATAAGGTGAGGCATGATGAGCAAAGAACATAGAAATCATTTAATGTGGGAGACAGAGCATGACTACAGTTGAACAAGGAGAGGTTCTAGGGGGCTAGTAAGAGAATCAAGGCTCTAAGGTATGGTCCCTTTGAGATACTAGAAAATGTGGGTAATAATTCCTATCGACTCAGTCTCCCACCATATATACGCATTTACTCAGTTGTGAATGTAGATAATTTCAAACTCTACAAGTCTTCCATGCTAGACCAAGAAGAGGAATAGGTCCTACCTCATGTGGAGGATTTGTCACCAGAATCTCAGGTAGAGTTGATAGAAGATATAGTTTTTCAGAAGAGATCTAGAACTACAAGAAAGGGGCATCATAACCTATGGTAGATTGGGTTTAAGGGAAACTTCTAATAAAAGCTAAATGGTACACTAGAGAGAAGGTGGAGGAAAATTTTCTTCACCTCATTTAGCAGAAGATTTTGGGGCCCAAAATCCTCCAAAAATGGGGAGGTTTGATCCATATTATATTGTTTGTCATCCATCTCGATGCATATGGAGTGGAAAAAGTGGAGGAATCAACTCAAGAGACCGTTTCTACTAGCAGGACTCAGTTTGGCGAAACAGGGTCTCAAACCTTCTGAAAGTGGATTGAGGCATCAAACAACATTTTTTTGGGGTAAAATTTTGTCTCTTTAGTGTCACACCTTTTCATGCTATTCTACATAGATATATATTTCCAACGTCAGAAAAAGTATGTTAATGGGAATCTGTATGAAAATGTTATGCAACTCGGAAGTTGACCTTACTATTTTCACACCTATAATTAGGGAGGATGTCGCATCATCCCCCATTATTCATGGAAATGGAGCTAGCCACATTATTGTGATGTAAAATACTCTACAAGAGTCTATATTGTAACTCTTGTTAAGATTTGATGTGGTCAAACTTAACCACTAGTAGGCTATCAGGCTATGTTATAACCGAGCCACTAGGAGGAAGAGGAATTCCATTATTTCAAGATTAGTTTGTTCCTTAGTTGCTAAAATATATCCAATAGGGATAGGAGGTAGAGCACATAGGGAGGATTTATGCACTGTATCATCCCACGGGCTACAAAGCTTACTTCTTTGTACCCACAGTCATATTTCCAAATAGAGAAAGAGAGTGAAGCGACCTTACCTTCCAACTAGGTTTTCTCCTGAAAGGTTTTCACGAAGCATATTTTGTATCTTATGTGTGTGTTATTATTCTATCATTCTCTACTTTTCTACATAATTTCCATTCGCATGCATGCACTAATTACAGTTAAATATACAAATCTTGAAGTTTAATAAAATTGTAATAGTTTGGAATTTCAAATTTTTTAATATAACATTATCAGATCTATTGTGATGAACTGTCCAGTGGAATATCCACTGCAGTTTATGGACCCATAGTGATTTATAGGGAAACCCAACTGGGAAAAAAAACATCAAGCCTCATTACATTAATCAATTGAATAGAGAAACTATGACAATTGTTATCTCCAACTTTGAGCTTAACCTGCAAAAGAATAATTGTTCTTTCTATTGAATGAGAAAATATGGCCGACACTTAACCAATTATCTACTCATATTTCCTCCTATTACATTACCCAAATCCTGAGGAAATTATCCCCTAAAATATAGGAATTTCCTCCTAATTGATTGTGCAATTCCAAAGGATTGATATTATAACTTCATGCAACAATTGTACAGTCGAACTAGTATACAACTCATGTTACACTACCTTGTCATCTCCACTTCAATTAGGAACTCAAATTCCATGCATGCATTAGCTATTTTGGGTTGGTTGATTAGTTAACTGACAAATCTCTTAGTTAGATTGTTGTCCCACTGCACAACTGACCTTCAACTGACTCTATCAAAAGTTAGAGGTCAATAAAATGAATACAAATGAAAATAAATGAACTAGATTGCTAAAATTTAGCAACCAACACATGAATAACTGAAATCCAAGCCCCTAACTCGAATTTACTAAGCTAACTAAGTGACAAGAGCCATTTCACACTAGTTAACTACCTCCATGTTGTCCTGTTGATGTGAAAATTTGATTTACTCAATTTGACTAAGGCTAAAGTCAAATTGAGCCTTTGTTGCTACATTTTTTAATATTTAGAAAGTGCTTGATCAAAATTATAATAAAAATAGGGGTCTCCCTTCTTCAATTCTTGTCGAAAAAAATCCCATCTGAACTTGCTTCCTTTTAAGGTACTAGTTCTCATTCCTTGCGTATTTCTCTGGCATCTTCATAGAACTATTTCTCGATGGTCCATTAGCAGTGTCTCAGTGGTTGGAAATTTCCATATTTTATTGTATTTGTGTGCAACAACGTCAGTTGAAGTAGGTTCTCCTCTAATAAATAATTCCACCCATTCTTCATTAGTTGTTACAGTATCATGGGCGGCTTTCCAGCCTATGTGATTTTGCATAAAAGAAACAAAATCCCTGAGTTGTACATCTCCCACATAGGGTGTCAGATTGAATAATTTATCGCCAAAGCAAGCAAGATCATGTAGGTACAACTCACACAACAAATGTTTTTTCTAAGAAATTAGCACTTTGAAATGTTTTCCAGGAAGTCTTGTATCTCCCTTGTCTTATATGGTCCTTTTTCCTTTAGGGATGTTAATTGGAAGAGATAGTGTTTTTCTTGCAAATATAAAGGATAAGAAGGAGAAGGAAGCCTACCACATAATGAGAAATTAATGATATCATAAATGAGATCCTTTTATTTTTCTAACAATTTAACCTCTCCTTGTAGTTCCTTCACCTATTTCATTGCTCGATTGCTCTCCTTCTGAATTTTCACAAATTCTACAATTCTTAATTTTTCAGCCCACTCCTTCTTAAGCTTATTGACCATTTCCTTGTGTTTTTTTAGGAATATGACTTCATATTTTGGAAAGAGCACTAATTTATCCCACTTCTTTAGTACCCTCATTAAATATTCGAAATTAACATGATTTTTTTCAGATGGTGTTTCAACATCCTCCTTCTGATCCCTTTTCTCCTCCTGTTTCTTTATCTAAACAACTTGTTCTTATGTAACAACAACATCATCGATAGGTTTTTGAGGTACAATGGTATTTTTATTTCCATTTTGCTCTGTTTCAACTATTGGTTCTTATGTAACAACATCATCATAAACATGTTCTTTTGGATTAGCAAATTGTTTTTCTTCTTCCTGCTCTTCTTCAACTATGGGTTCTTGTGTAACAACAACATCATCAACAGGTTTTTGTGGTAGGTCAAAATCCTTTGTCTTGTTCCCCCACTTGTACTCCAACTGAAACAATAACAATATCCATGATTTTAGCCTCCTTAATGATTTGTTGGAAGCCCTTACAAAATTTTTATGAGAGAGTAGATGATGCCATTTCTACAGTCTCTGCCAACATATCCAATCCAGTTTCATTCTTAAAATATAGTTGTTCTTTAACCAAGGCAAGTTGTTTCTTTAAATCATCAATGAGATAGTAGATGATGCCATTTCTACAGTCTCTGCCAACATATCCAATCCAGTTTCATTCTTAAAATAAAGTTGTTCTTTAACCAAAGCAAGTTGTTTCTTTAAATCCTCATTTTCCTTTCTCAGATTTTCATTTTGAACAAGAGGGTCAATTTTAGTCTTACCTAGTGAAGTAACAACCTCTTGCTCTTTTGTCTAATCTTATGTTATTGGTCCTTTTGACTCCTATTATTTATTTGGTTGTTGTTCAGGATCTAGTGTAACAGCCGATATTTCAGGTGTAGAGGGGCCTTCTTATGCAAATTTATCCTAGTTTTCTTTGTCCTGTTTCTCCTCAAACCAATCAAGTCCATTTGTATTAGTACATTCCCCCCTCGGTTGGAGCAGTAGGTTTTTGAGTCTATCTTAGTATAATAGCTACTCACACTCTTTTCCTAAGGGTTCTTCCACTAATTGTCCTTTTCACTTTCCTTTTATGCACTATTACCTTTATTGATACTCCCTTGTTCACTTCAGGGGTCTTCACTTCCTCAACTCCAGTTTTAGGCACAACTCTTGTTCCAGCAGATTCTTCCTTTAACACTTCCTCTACATTCAAGTAGCCAACTCTTCTTTCCTCTGATGAATCATTAAACACCACCAAACATTCTTATATTTGTGTCTTCTTTCCTCATGAGGATGAACTAGGGGTCGTTCTAATGGAACTCCACCTCTTAGGGTTCTGTCAACCAGTCATAGGAGGTGTATCAGCCCTACTCTGCTTAGACCCTACAATTTTCTTTCGCTTGGAAGATGTAGCAGTTTAAAAAAAAATTGTTGTTTCAACATTGGGTGTTTCTTGAGTACTTGGTGTTCTTTCAACATTAGGGGCTACTTCAGCACTCTCTTCATGCTTCTCATTTGCACCAATGCAAGGTCTATCAAAGCATGCCACGATCTCCCTTGTCTCTATAATGAATGAATGATGATTAATTTAATGAGTGCATGGTTAGTGACAAAATATTTTGGATGTTTTTCCCCTTTCACATCCTCTGTCATGTGTTGTAATGACTTCAACAAGTAGTATGGTAAATTAATCAACCACCCTATCCTCAGGTGTGCCAGTAATTGAAAGTGATAATTGAAAATAATCCCAAAACAACCCTCACAGGTAATGAATTTTTTGATGAAGAGGGTTGTGTCTTCCCAAGGGTGAGGAAGAGATGTTTGATCAAAACCCTTTTGCTTGAGCATAAATAATTATCCCTCCTATAAGAATATGGCCTTAGCTTCAGGATTGGCCACTTTCCTTGAGAACCACCATTCTCCTATCCTACACAGCCATGTCACTTTTGTGATAACTTCTTCTATAACAAAAATTCTGAAGCCACTAACCATAGAGTGTTATTTAACTAAGGCTTGGGAAAATTCTAAAGTGATCAATTCACTGAAACCCTGTAATTTTTTAAAATAACTCATCCATCCAGTCCTTTGAAAATTTTCCAATGCTTTCGGATGTTGTAACATCACATTAGCATAGTCAGCTTCGTGTTTGACCCCTACTCCACCCATAGTTTCTCACGAGCACACTACTCAACAATGTTAGGAACCTGTTACAAAGTTGCTTCAGTGCACAAATATGCTTGCTCAGGGGAGAATCTCAAGGTGTTGGAATTATCAGCGGTTACTCCTCCTTATTACCAATTTGGAACTTATAAATCAAAAGGAGTTTTCGAACGATTACACTAATCTTCGAATATAACAATACGAATAATAAAGAAAAAAATAATAATGATGATGAATAAATATTGTTACTAACGATGACGGTTACATAAATGTAATTGTAAATTGTAATGGTGTCAAAATAGTTTAATCATGCAGTATTATGACAGAGTGAGGTATGCATTAATTGTATGAATTATTGGATTTCCTAAATCTAGTCTGATTAGGAAAGGCAACATGTGCTTAAGCAATTGTCTATGTAACAAAAACAGTTCCTAGAACGTTAATTAATCAAAATTAGTAAAGGAACTAAAATGTAATCATGTAATAGAAAGCTTCAATAGGCCATCCAAACCTGAAATAGCCCATCCATTATCCATTAGACTACCTAACCTATAAGCACTAAATCCCTTAGCTCTTGACCCTTAATCCCTTAAACCCTAACCCCTAATCCCTTAACCCTTAATCCTTGTACCCCAAATCCCTAAATCCCATAATCCTCAAAGCCCTATTATAGGACATTTTGTCACATCCAATCAATATGCCTCCTAATGGGATCAATCAAAATCCTATTCCCCCCTTTTGATTATCTTTCACAAAGCCCTAAGCATGTTTCCTTCATTCCCTAGAGTTTTTTCCCTAAACTACATCATCTGAGCCAGTTTTAGGACCAACACACCCTGGCCTCTTGCTGGACAACGTTTAGCTACAGGTTGCTCCACTGTGGCATGCGTTGATCACCTATAGTTGGCTCCACTTTTCACCTACATTGGTTCTAGAAATTCGAGAAAATGAGAGAAATTCCAAAAGCCTCCTTTTCCAGAAGATTCCATAATTTGTTACAACCATTTACCTTAGATAAAACATTTGAATCCTATCCTATCCTACTTTGGAGTTTCCATCCCTTATCCTTTGATCCCATCCTCCCATCAAAGGTGGACCTAAAACCTTAGATTGGTAATTGGATAAGAACTCCCAACTAACCCCAATCCTCTATATATATACATTATTCCATATGCAAGAGGTGGGATTTTGGAGAGTGATTCTACCCTTATGCTTTTGTTGTGAGGGGTTTCATTTCATGCATTTGGGGTGATTGGAGGTGCACATTGTAACAAGAAAAGGACAAGTCAACCTGGAGGATCTCTTCTACAAGATAAACACCTATTTATGGTTGTAAACTCCTTCCATTTATATTAATGCAAAGAATTCTCTTTTCCTATATGTGATGTTGTTATTTCATATATTTCAATACCATGTTGATCTATTGAATAAAGTATTTAGACGATTATGCATAGATCTCGTAGTTTCTTGGCTTGTTTTATCTTATAGTGCGGGTTCTAATTTTGGCAATTGGAGCTGGAATTGGAGCATTCAAGCTAAATAAGGAGTGAATCCCGTGATAGATTCCAAGTAGGTTTCATTCCGTCATCTATTTACTTTAAGGGAATCACTTTTCTCCTTGTCTCTCTGTTGTTTAGATTAGCCTCCAAACCTTGGGGAGATACTTTTGTCCATAGTCGTAAATCTTGTATAACAAATTCCCAAGATATTAGAAGTGTGGTCCACAGGCTCACCTCAACCTTTGTCGTCAACTTCTGGATATCATGCTGGTGACAAACCCTTAACTAGTGATAATAAGGTCCATGGGAAAAAGGGTAAAGTCAAATTTCCCTGTAAGTTATGTGAAAGGAATCATCCTATTCACCTTTCTCCTTATATGGATTAAGCCTCAAAAGTGTTGGAAAACCTTACAACTTCTCAGCCATGACTTCCAGCTGGTTACCATAAACTTTCTCCCAATCCTCCACTAGTTGATGAAGTGATTGATCAGAATCTGAATGAAATCAATCTCTCTCTCTCTAAACGTGAATCCCATGAGTCTGTTCCTGACAAAACATTGGTTGACAAAATGGTTGACTTGATTCCACCTTCAGTTGATCGTACCTTTCCCGTAGAGAGTGAACTTCATACTGCTTAGGTTCTTCTCATTTCTTCATATTCCAATGAACTGGAGGGCAATCCTCCCGTTCCAATGGAACTCAGGAGAAATCCTCCCATTCCAATTGCACAGGGGTGGAATCCCCCCATTCCCATGAAACAAGGGAGCAGTTCTCCTATTTCCACAGCACAAGGGGGCAATTCCCCCGTTCCCATGGTACCCCCCCCAATTAGTATGGTCACTTCCTTTGATTGGAATTGACTGAGAGGATATCATCTTCCTCCTTACACCCCCTTCCAGATCATAGAACAGTCTTATAATGTGGTCATACCTAACACAATCGTAGATGAAGGTGCATCTATTATTATTCTATCCTCAACTTCTTAGAAAGCTTTAGGTTCTCCGTAGCCTGTGCCCATTACCCAGAATTTGTTTAACAATGGAACCAATCAACCATTAGGGATCCTTCCTAAGTTTCCTATTACTTTGGGAGGAAAGACTATCTATATCGATGTGATGTTAGTCCAAGGCCCTTTGGATTTTAATTTACTCATTGGGCATGACTATGTTTATGTCATGGGAGATCTTATCTCTTCACTCTTTAATGTGATGTGTTTCTCGCATGAAGGAAGAATTGTGACCATTGACCAACTTTCATTCATTAGTCCTAATATGACTCCTAATCAACCATCTTCCCTAAATGGTCCTTATATGAAAGTGGTATCTTCCCCGCCATAGGTTAATTATGTGAACCTATCCTATTCACCTATCTAACGTTGAAGATGAGCCTTTCACTATCTGCTCAACTTATTTCGACCTAGATACGGTAGGTGATATGGTGAGTTATTTACTGGCATCATTAGGGCATGATATTTCCATTGGATCCCTTGATATATATCCCTTCCATAGAATTGTTCTCCCATCTGATGAGAACCTTTAGGAAGCCATGGTCTCTCGGAGGCCATGATTAGGATTGGAGAAGATTTATTTTTCTTGTGTCAAGCTCCTTAAAAAATGAAACAAGGTCCTTGGAGCAGAGTTTCTTTTCTTGTGTCAAACTCCTTAAAAAATGAAACAAGGTCCCTGAAGCAGAGTTCCTTTTCTTGTGTCAAGCTCATTAAAAAATGAAATAAGCTCTTATGAGGATAGTTATTTTACTATGTCAACCTTGTTAAAAAATAAAATAGGTTCCTATAGCATAGTTATTTTCCTGTGTCAATATCGTTAAAAAATTAAACAAATCCCCTTTCAATTAGAGTCTTTGATTAGATATCGTAAATTCCTAGTCGATTCTTTCACTTGATCTCGTAAATGAACCTTCATTCCATTCACCTGTTAGTACCCAGTAGTCTACTTAGGTGCATGATATGAAGCTTGGGGGCATGTACCTCGAATGGAGTCATTATGCTGGGAGCATGCAAATTATTTCAAGCATAGTTTTTCTCCATTTCAAGCTTGTGTAAAAATGAAATCAATTTCAAGCAAAAAATTTCCCCTATTTCAAGCTTGTGTAAAAATGAAACAAATTTCAAGCATAGTTTCCCATGTTTCAAGCTTCTGTAAAAAATAACCATTCCCATTTTATCCCTTGTGATTGCCATTTTTATCAGTCTATTTTTTCCAGATGAGCCTTGATTTTCTCATTCCATTGTTACCATTTGCGTGGCTGATCATACGCTTTCAGTTGGTTTTTACCCTTTTCTGAGGAACCGTTGTGATGAGTGGTCCTATTAGGCAGCATCTTAACCTCTACGTGTTTTGAGTAGTTCCATCAGGACTAGAGCTATTTGCTACCCTTTATACCACTTGTTCCTCTAGGAGGAGTCCTCTTTTAGCTCTTTTCAGAGTCCCAAAATATGAAAATATTGTCGAGCACTTGTCTTTTTGAACTCGTACAAGTAAATGGAAAGACATCTACTAAATATAAGTTTAACCCTTTTCCAGACTGAGATAGACTATTTACAAAAAATGAATATCTTAGTCGAACATGGTTAAGAGGTTCCCTTGAGTAATTTTTTCTACTTTTTCGAACTTGAGAGACTATCTATGAAAAGGGACATTTGGAGTTTTCTTTTTTGCCTCTTTTTCAAAATCTCTAAACATGAAAAAGATGTCGAGTTTTACCTTTGTTGGACTCGTTAAAACGTCAAACAACGATGGACTTGTCGAACATGACAAGGCTGAACCTCTCCTTCTCAGGGTTTGTTAATATACTCGGAGGGATTCATCCGAAGGATGAACTTACAAATCATGCATATGTTATCCTCCTCAAGCCTGTTAAAAAATAAAGAGGTACTGACCAATATGGTTGGGGAAATAGGGAAAACAAGGTATTCCATTTGTGAATGGTAACAAGTCGCTCTTGAACACAACACTCTTCCACTTCATCTTTGTGGCTGTTGGGTTGGGTAATCTACTTGTAGTTTGGTTATCATACCGTTTTCAAAGCCTCCATTTCAGTTTGGGTCAATGCTGCCAACTACATTCAGTGTCGCTGATATGTTCAAGTGAAATCATTCAGTTGATATTTGTTACAATACTCTTAAGCCTTCATTCCATGTTTTCCTTTCCTCATCTAGTTCCATATCAACATAATTCTGATCATTCTGTCTCAATCATGATACCCATTTCATGTTATTGATGGAGGATACATCAAGGCCCTCCTACGATGGGTCACTTCCTTTCGACATCAACACATTATCTAGGAAGTTGACTTATAATAACCCTTTGGTACCTTGGTGCTTGAATACATCAATGGAAATTTTCCTCTTTCTCAGCGACAATTTTACATCAATGGCCTTCGATCGAAAGACTCTTTGTGGTGCTCAACATCAACTCATTTATTCACACCATATGGATTGTACTATAGTACCTTGAGATCCATTAACATCATCGGTGGTTTCTCTCACATTTGTTAACAACTTACATCATTGGTCTGTAATCAGATGGTGTTTACCATGTTCAACCTCAGTTCATTGATTCACAAGGTTAGACTCGTATGTTGGTTGGTCATGTGAAGAAGATAGAAGATCCCAGATCTAGTTTCATCCATCCGGACTGTGATTTCAGGAGTTATACAGAGATCACAATGTATGACAGTCATGATCATACAAACAATTATCTAGTCATGGGTCCACCAATTGTCATTTGTGGATGCGTCTTTTGATCATTGTACATGTCATGTTAGCTTATGTACTGAGTATGGGTATGCCTCCCTCAATAACAATGTTGTCATGATGAAAATGTATTGTAACAGATGAAGCTCACCAGTTTTTCTTGATCCCGACTTATCACAAGGTAAAGCACTTCATTCTTCAGTCATCATTTCTGAATTTGCGCTTTAAGGGGAAATCTGTTATAGGCCATTTTTTCACATCCGATCAAAAGGCCTCTAATGGGATCAATCACATCTTGTTCCCCCCATTTCATAATCTTGCACAAATCCCTAAGCATGTCTCTTTCATTCCCCAGAGTTTTGTCCTAAACTGCATCATCTGAGCCAATTTTAGGACCAAAGCACCCTGGCCTCTTGCTGGATAGCGTTCACCTACAGGTTTCTCCATTGTGGCCTGCATTGATCACCTACAGGTTTCGCACCTTTGCACCTTTGTTGGTTCTAGAAATTCGGGAAAAGAGAGAAATTTCAGAAGCCTCCTTTTCCAGAAGCTTCCAAAATTTGTTTCAACCATTTACCTCAGATAAAACATTCAGATCCTATCCTATCCTTCTTTGAAATTTCCATCCCTTATCCTTTGATCCCATCATCCCATCAAAGGTGGATCTAAAACCTTATATTTGGAATTGGATAAGAACTCCCAACTTACCCCACTCCCCTATATATTTACAACCTTCCATATGCAAGAGGTGGGCTTTTGGAGAATGATTTTACTCTTATGTTGTTATTGTGAGAGCTTTCATTTCATGCATTTCGGGTGATTGGAGGTGCACATTGTGACAAGGAAAGGACAAGTTAGCCTAGAGGAGCTCTTCTACAAGATCAACACCTATTTATGGTTGTAAACTCCTTCCATTTATATTAATGCAAATAATTCTCTATTTTCTTATATGTGATGTTGTTATTTCGTATATTTCAATACCATGTTGATATATTGAATAGAGTATTTAGATGATGTTGCATAGATCTCGTAGTTTCTTGGCTTGTGTTATCTGACTGTGCAAGTTCTAATTTTGGTAATCAGAGTTAGAATTAGAGCATTCAAGCTAAAGGAGTGAATCCTGTAGAGCCTCTAATTTGCACCTAATTATCTATCATTACCTACAGCTTTTCCTCACTTATCCCTCTCTTTTGCCCTATTTTCCTCATAAACCTATCCAGATCATTACATTTGATGTCTTTAAGCATGATTGGTTAACTTTGCTAATGTTTGACTGTTTGTCTAGATTTTTGACATATGCACAACAATTCCGCAGCCATTCAGCAATTCCGCAGCTATCAAGTCATTCCGCAGCCTTTTCATTGATCTCTATGTTCCACGTGTCATTTTGAAAAACGAATCACATGGGCACGTGGGAATGAAGGTGTTAAAGGTTCCTATGCTATTGGTTCGGTCAGCAACGCCACCCACACCTCCGGTCAACGAGGATCAAACTTCGGTCAACAAAGCCAGCTCAAACGGTGCTGCGTGAGCTGATAGGTCACGTCACTCCAGATGGCGATTCCTCCACACTATGCAGGTTATGGGAGATAGGATCCAACCTTGGATTCAACCTCCATGACGACCGTACCCTCCAGATAACACACGGACCTGTTTACGTGTTGTTGTACCTTTAATTAGCATGACTGTTAGTTAATTTCTAGTTTCATGTTTTACGCAGTAGGCAGTTGTTCATACGCCTATAAAATCCAGCGTCTGCGTACGCTTAAGGATTAGTTTTTAGTTGCTTTGTTTATGTAATTGCTACAATTTTAGTGTATACAGAAACTCTGTTTTAAAGTTGCTGTTTCAGCACTTTTTACTGTAATTTCTGCATATGAGTTAATAGAAGACTGTGTTGTTTTGACTCCTTCAAGTAGCTGATCTTTCCTTGGGTTTTGTGGATGGAGGGCCCCCGTTCATAACAGCCTTTGTACAGTAAATTTACCTTTATGTTCTTGCCATTTCCTTCTTTTGAATTCAGCAATTTTCCTTTTCTTTAAAACATGTACAGTTTTGATTTACTTTCACTGTCATTTCATTTCCAGCATTTACTTTAACTGATCAGGATTGTTTTCTGCAGGTGTTAGCCCGGGATTGTGTGTCTTTGTTGTATTTGCTTTATCTCTAATGGTATTTTCAGTTGTCATATTCATAGTTGCTGCCTTTACTCTGTTTTTCTAGCTTGATTTCTAGTTTAGTTTCTCAAGTTGTATGCTAACATATTGATGGTCTCCTTATCATAAGTTGTTCATCTTTAAGAGATCAGAATACTAATAAATCACAGCTTGCTTTGAGTTGTTTTTGACTTATATCACTAACTCTTTCTTCACTTGTTACACATTACAATGTATGTTGGAAGCAGAATGTTGGAGAGAGGCAAAGTGGTGTTATAATTTGTCATCTTAGAGCTTGATTACTTTTTAGACTTATATCTAACTACTTCTTAATCGTGTTTCACATAGTACTATATGTTGGAAGCAGAGTGTTAGGAAGAGATGAACATTATAATTGGTCTTTAAAGTGGTTTTTCTTACCTTTTTATTGCAGCAGCATGAGTAGTGACTAGTGCCATTAGAAAGTGGTTTTTATGCTTTGCTTTCAGTTTCATTTCAAGTTATTTCTTTCAAGCTCTTTCTTTGCAAAGTTTAGAAGGTAGTTAGAAACCACCAGTAACAAACACTCACTCATTTTGAAATCACCTTACACACACTATCACTCATCTGTTTATAAAACCTCCATTCCATCTTAGGAAGATAAATTGACCACAAACAACACCCCCAAACGACAAAAAGATCTAAGAGGTTACTTAAGTACATATAGTACACCTTCACTTCATCAGCTTACGAGCCCCAGGTTGACAATTAATGACATCAATTTAGGAACACTAAATTGACTAAACAAATCCCACAACAGATTCCAGGTAGGTTTCATTCAGTCGTCTATTTACTTTAAGGAAATCATTGTGTTCCTTGTCTCTCTGTTGCTCTAGGTTAGCCACCAAACCTAGGGGGGATACTTTTGCTCGCAATCGTAAATCGTGTATTAGAAGCCCCTATCCACTTTTTTTTTTGCTAAGGAAAGAGTGGATCCTTCTATTCAAATAAAAAGAGAAATATTGTACAAAGGCGACCGCGGCTGTGAGGCCTGCCAATACAACAGGCCAACCCCAGTACAAGATCACAAAACGACAAAGCCTATCCAAGGATGCGGGCTCGTCAAAACAAACCTGCAGTCCAAAACTGACCATTGGATCTTGAACTGATGATCCAGCGGACTAGAAAGATATCGAGTGGCCAACAAGCGCACCATTTAACAAATAAATCGGACCCGATAAACCCAATAGACCATAATCTATAATCTTATCGGGTCCGTTTTTGGCTTAACCTTCGATCACTTTAACCCTCCGAAATCCACCATATGCGCGCGATCCCAGAGAGGTCTTGTGAACAACTCGAAACATAACCCCTGATGTGGACCCACCAACTTGCACGCAAAATCTTGGCCGTAGATTATCCTCGCTTGATCCAACAGTTACGGATCATATCGCACGGGCTAAGAGCACCGATAGTTAGCGCACGATGAAGGCGGTAATTCCACCCCACCCCTAGCCACGTGTTGCATGGTGAGTGGAATCGCTCCCAAATGAGAAAAACCGCTTCCTGCTTGATGAGCTTGCGAAATACCGGAAACCACCGCAAGGGCAGTAAAGCTGTTCACCAGAATAAAAGTTGGGGTTTTGCAGTTACCGAGAAAATCCGGGTTCCGACTCATGTGCCAAAGGGAGATGAAGATCCCTCTATCCAGTTGTCCCCCTGAGATGTCTGGATCACCATTACCCGTGTTAATGAGGCCGCCATAGACCTGCCACCTAAAAGGGATCACACTTATGTCAAAACAGTTCATGATGAAACCAGAATAACTATACCCCGTTACTGTGGCTCTGTGTCAGCAAATATGGTCTCTTGATTTTCCTGATGTTGTTGTCGGTCACTAAGGGCTTTGGATGAACATCCCTCCTTCAACCTGTCATCTGTTATCTCCTCCCACCACCAGCAAAGATTGATATGCTTATTTTGTACCCCCTCATTGGCAAGCCAGTCCACCACTTTGTTGGCTTCCCTATGAACATGCAATAACCTGAGGGTTCTCAACATTCTTAGGTGCGCTTGGATTCTTTGGTAGACTTGCAAAAGCCACCAATGTTCTAATATTTTCTCAGGATCAGTGCCAACATTTATCCTTTTTATTAAGTTAATGACTAGTTCTGAGTCAGCCTCAATGATGACATTTTGAATGTTGTACTTAAGCAGTGTTTCCAGGCATGATTCCATCGCCATGAGCTCATCCATATTGTTAGTATCTTTGCCAAGATAACTGTGGAAGATGACCTGTATGTTTCCTTCCTCGTCCCTTAGAACCCCTCCATAACCTGCTTCTCCCGGATTCCCTTTTGAAGCCCCATCTATGTTGAATTTTAAAAAACCATGAGAAGGGGGTTGCCAAGAAGACTTTTCTATGGAGGTTTTCTTGATAATCTACATAGAACTCTAAGGGGGAATAACCTTGAGCTTTAATTTCTTCAATATTATTGCCTCTCTTTGTTCAATAGGTTTACCTGTAGCTTCTCCTCCCAGGATATGTACAGTTTCCTTGAGTTGTTTAAGGACTAGTTTGAGGATGTTACTCACTGGACTCACTTTCTCCTTGAAAATCCTATTGTTACGCTCCTTCCAGACATTCTAGATTAAGAATCCTGGGGTCAGCAAACAAGAAAATTTTATGATCCCATTATCTGAGAAATTTTTCCTCCAATTCTTAAAAGTGGTGATGATGTCATTAGCATCTCTGTCTGTCTGCTCAAAGACTTCTCCAACCAAATTCCAAAGAGTTGTGGTGAAAGTGCATCTATTCAGGAGATGATTGTAGTTTCTTCCTGTTGTCTACATAAGTGACATCTTGAGGGGCCAACAAAACCTCTTTTTCTTAGGTTATCCCATGTCAGAATCTTGCCCTGTTGAACCAGCCACTTGAATAGTTTTACTTTCATCCAATGAGGATTTTTCCAGATTTCTTTCCATGTCTTATCAGTGTTGGGATGGTTTAGTCCTACATCTATTCTTTTGGCTTCCTTAAGGTTGAAGAGACATGTCTTGTTCTTTCCCCATCTTAGTTGACCATTCAAGTTTGAGTTCAAGATTTGTCTCTTGTCTAAAAGACCTTGAAGGGTTGTAGCTTGAGTAAGCAACATGCCCATTCCACCATAATCTAGAAGTTTCCAAGTTCTCCATTTCTTATCATTCCTTGCCTGGTCCAAATAGTCACTTACCTACTTTAGTACTTTGCTGATGGTATCAGTGTGAATGCCTGCTAATTCTTCACTTCGGAGATTGTCCTCCTGCTACCAATTGTCCTCCCAGAACCAAGCCAGGTTCCCATTTCTGATCTCCCAGAAACTATGGTTTTGGACTAGAGCTCTGTTCTCCCAAGCCTATTCCAAATTACAGAAACTTTTTCTTATCCTGTCATTCTGATTAGATTTTCCTCTTGCCATTCGCTAGCATATTTGTGCTTCCAGAGTTTTTCCCAAGGGGCTTGAATTTCTTTCAGCCATCTCCACTAGATTTTGGCACCAAGAACTCTATTTAGAATTCCTGGGTCATGAAGACCCAAGCCACCATGGGACTTAGGTTTGCATACTCTGTCCCATGCCACAAGGGCCCATTTCTTCTTTTCTTCACCTTTCCCCCATAGAAAGTCTCTCTGAATGTTTCTTATATTGGTCATTACACCGGTTGGTGCTGGAATGGTAGATAGCATATAGATAGGGATACTTTGTAGGATAGCCTTAGTGAGAACTAGTCTCCCTACTAGATTTAGTGCTCTGTTTGTCCATTTGCTGATCTTATCTTTTAGCTTATTGATAACAAGCTCCCAGATATCCTTGTGAAGTGGTTTTTTAGTGGGAGGAACTCCCAGGCACTTCACAGGCATTGTCTCCCTTTGAAATCCCAAAATTCTGGAAAGATTTCTTTGAATTGAAATATCTGTATTGAAAAAGAAGATTTATGATTTAGTGAGACTTACCTCAGTGCCTGTTGCCGTAGCAAACTCACTCAGAAATCTGTTTGAATGCTTTGGCTTCCTTAACAGTGAGAGTGCCTTGAAGCATAGTGTCATCCACAAATTGCTGATGTGTCACTGTGTCCCCACCATGAGTGAGTCTCAAACCCTGAATTCTCCCTTCCTCCTTAGTAGCTCTGATAGCTCTTCCTAACCCTTCCATCATTAGAATGAAGAGGAAAGGAGAAACAAGATCTCCTTGCCTCAGACCTCTGTAAGGCTTGAAGGTTTTGGAAGGAGCGCCATTAAGAAGAATTGAACAGTTGGCTGTGGTAACTAGCGCCATAACCCATTTTATCCAATAGTGGTCAAAGCCATAGGCTTTTAAAATTGCTCTTATATAAGACCAGTTAAGTTTGTCATATGCCTTTCCTATGTCCAGCTGCATTATCATTCCAGCCTGTTTGTTGGTAATGAGTGAATGAACCGTTTCATGAGCTTGTATTATATTATCTAGAATTTGTCTTCCTTCCACATACCCTATTTGTTCCTCTGACACTAGGGTTGGGAGGAGAGGTTTGAGATGATTGGCAATGACTTTGGATATAATTTTGTAGATCACATTGCATAATGCTATAGGTCGAAAACTGTCTAGAGAGGTGGCCTTCTCTTGTTTGGGGATTAAGGCTATGAAAGATTCATTGAGCGCCTTTAATACTTTCTTAAATCTTCGAGAGTCTTCCACTACCTCCAGGATGTCCTGTTTCACTATCTTCCAACAAGCTTTGAAAAAGTCCACATTGAAGCCATCCGGGCCTGCTGCTTTCCCATTTTGCATCTCTTTCAGTGCTTCCTCCATTTCTTCCACTGATACTGGTCTATTGAGATTGAAATTATCTTCTCTGGTGACCAATTTAGGGATGTACTAACTGAATTTTTCTGTAAACTGGTATCTATCTTCCGAGGTTTCCTCAACAATTTTCTAAAAATGTTGGAGTAGAACTTTCTCCATATCTTCATGAGTGTTTCTCTCTACACCATGTTGATCTGTAAGTTTCACAATTCTATTGTTGTTTCGGTGAGCTATGGTGGATCTGTGAAATAATCTGGTGTTTCTCTCCCCTTATTTGATCCATTGTACTTTAGATTTCTGTCTCCAAAGTATTTCCTCTTGAAGGCATCTGTTGTCCCACTCCTACTGGAGTAACTCTGTCATCTCTTTCCTTTCATCTGTGTATCCTTCTGTGATAAGAATCTGGTTTATTTCCTTTAGTTTTTTTTCCACCTCTCCTTTAGCTTTGAAGATGTTACCAAATTCCTTTTTGTTCCACTCTTTGAGTCTGCCTTTGTTTGAGCTTGTAGTGAAGCATGAACATCTTTGTACCTTGAAGGTGAAGATCTTACTTCCACCATTGTTCAATATTTGTGAGGAAATCTGAATGTATGAGGCAAGCATTCTCAAACCTGAAGGGGGTGTTCCTTGGTTTGCCAAAAAGGGAGGCTTCTAATTGGATAGGCCAATGATCTGAACCCCCAAAAGGTAAAATGAGTGCAGTAATGCTGCTTCCCCTGAGAAGAAGTTCCTCTGAAACCATAAATATGTCCAATTTTGAGGCCACTTGGGTAGGTCCTCCTCTTTTGTTGTTCCAAGTGAAGATTCCATTGCTTGTTTCCATATCAACCAATTTCATGTTGGTGATGAAGTTCTGGAAGGAAATTGAATCTATCCCAAGTGTTCTAGTTCCTCCTTTCTTCTCCATGAGTGATTTTGTTATGTTAAAATCACCTCCAAGAATCCATGGTAGAGTTGGGTATCTCTTCTTCATATCCTCCAGTGTTGTGAGGAGTTGAAGTTTGTCCTCCATTGGTTGTGGACCATAGACATTGGTGATCATGTAACATTGCCTGTCTCCCACCGGTTGGAAAATCAAAGAAAGGTGATGTCTGGATGCCTCCGCATCAATCACACCAAATTTTTGTGGATCCCAGAGAGTGAGAATACCACCAGCAGATTTATTTGCCTTAACTTCAAGGTATTCATATCTATTTACCCATTTGCTATGTTTTTCACGGATCTTCTCCACTGAGCATTTTGTTTCCTATATGAATACTATGTCAGGTTTTTCCTCTTTAATCCTTTTACTAAGATTCCTCTGTTTTCTTTTGCTCCCTAGTCCTCTAATGTTCCAGGTTGTGATTTTCATTGAGGTGGGGTTATAAAGGAGTAACTAGAAAGGTCTTTCATCCTTCCTGAATCAATCATGAGCTTGCCACACTCCAGTAGTAATTCCTTCTGTCTTTTTCTACCCCTCCTTTTGCCTGGATTCTTTGTTAATTTTCCGGTTATTAATCTTATTGAGGAGGTTCCTTTGTTTTCCTGGTTGTCATATACTCTTTTGACTCCTGCAGCTCTTTGATGTGCCTTATTAAGGAATATCTGTTGGACTTTATCCATGTCCTCCTGAGGGATGGAGTTTATTCCCAGGTTTCCGCCCTGTTCTAGAAACTTTTCCAGCTCTAGGTTCTCCATTTCCATGATCTCTTGCAAATCTTGATCCTCCGTACCACTTTCACTTTGAGTCATTTCCTAGTCTTTTTCTACTTCCATGGTATTCAAAGAGTCCATTGTGTGTTCATTCTGTTCCTGAATGTACTCCACTCTGGTCTCTTTTTCTTTCCCCCTTGCTGTCTGATTCTCTGTGCTCTCTTTATCCCCTTCCTCAACTTATTTTTCTCCTAAGATCTCAAAGTTGTTGTAACTTTTTGTTTTATCATTCACACTAGGGCTCTTTTGTGTCTTCCTTCCTCCCCCTTTTCCTTTCCCTCCTACTTTGGTGAAACCTGTCTGGTCTTTTCCTTTGTTGGGATTTAGGTTTTCCTCCCTTCGATTGAGTGGACAGTCTCTGGATAGATGCCCATGCTCATGACATTTGTGACATCTGAACGGGATATGTTCATAGTCAACTGCTTGAACCCATTCCTCATCATAGACTTCTAGAATGACCTCATCTGGAAGGGCTCCTGATAGGTCCATTTCCACACATATGCGGGCATAGGATGTATATTTTCCCCTTAGAGTTGCCTCTGAAATTTTTAAGAAATGACCTAATTTATTGCCTATAGCTTTTAAAGACTCTGGCATCCAATAATCTAAAGGTAAGGAGTACAGTCGAATCCATATCGGTACTGAAGTGAAGGTTTCTCGTTCATGTGCAAAGTTCATGGTCCATGGCCTCATATAGAGCCCAGCAGCTGCAAAGAAGTATGGCCCTCCTTCAAAGATTCTATCTCTGTCTTCCATGTTCTTAACACCACAGTGAAAAAACCTTTGGATCCAAGATGAATATTTAACTCCCCCTTTGGTTTCCAGTTGTATTTTATCCAGGTGTACAACGCTTTCTCTGATGGCCAGATTCCCATAAATTTGCATATGATGGTATAGTTTGCCATGTGATCTATGTGTGCTTGCAGGGCTAGATCATTCACAATAACCCGAGGTTTAGCAATGGTTTTGGGTTTACAGGGCCCCATCTTGGCTCTGTTATTTGACCCCTAACCTTTGTCTTCCTCTTTTTCCTCCTGACAGTCTTCTTCGTGGGTCCCTTGCTCTGCATGGGTTTTGCTACCTTCCATCTTCCGCGTTTCAATGTTTTTTGTCTTGATCTCCATGGGTTGTGGAGGTTTGTTCTTTTTCCCGCCTCGTCCTCTGTTTGCTACCATATTACTGTAGGAGGGAGCTCTGCTCCCTCCTCCCTGTGTCTCCATGGGTGCCTGTTGCCCTCAGTCCTTCGCTTAGTGAAACCATAGAACCAAAGCTCCGCCGCCGTCCAACCTCCATCGAGCAACCAAATCATTTAAAATTCATCATGTTATTTGTTTTAAGTTTAAATTTTACTTGTGATATATTTGTGTATTGTGAGTTAAGTGGAGTTTGCAAGTTGCTCGAAGCCCCTATCCAATTAACCCCGAACACCTCAGTTAATTAATTATTTAGGCAGATACAACACTGAATCTGGGGCTAGAAAGGGAGCTAACCAAGGAGCTAATTAGGTGCAAAAAAAGGATCTAAACCCGGTGCTATCACTAGCATTATTCTTTGGGAAATTGATGGTACTATTTCTGTCCTTATTTACAATGCTATTTTTTGACGCTATTTCTGGTGCTACTTACAACGTTATTTTTGGCACTATTATTGCCTAATTTAGCACCTAAATGTTTTAGCTGGTGAAAGCAATGCCAAAAATAGCGCCATCTCGATAACTAACACTAACTTTTTCAAAAAATTGGATAAAAATACACTAAAACAATCCTTAGAAGCAAAAAAAGGGAGCTAATCACAGGGAATTGTTGTAGTGTTCAACCATGAAATTCTCCTCCCACCATTCAATGGGTTTTTTGTCCTTACTATTGTTACAAATCACGAACAATTATCATCCAAACCCATGAAACATCAGAGGTTATACCAAGGAGAATAATGGATATTTGGCTAGCACTACCAACATATAATTTGATTTGACCATTGTTACATACAATGTTACACCAACATTGATGAATCTTGAGGAACATTGTTACAATGTTAGGGATTAAAGTTGAATGTGTACCAAATTATAGGTTAGAATAGAATTACAAATTAAAAATAGAGATATCCCTATATCGAAATTAAAAATAGAAATAGAACTATGACTAAAAATAAAAATAGAAATAGAAATTAAAAATAGAAATAGAGATTTACTTTATTGGAAGGGGCACACAACGAGAACATTGTCACATAGCTTTGGCACAAATCAAATTTCCCAATTTACATTGAAAAAAAAAAGAACTAACCCTATAATTTACTTTGTTGGAAGTAGAACACAACAACCCTATAACATAGCTTTGGCACAAATAAAATTCCCCAAATTACATTGAAAAAAACTTAGAGCTAACCCTATAATAGAAACAGAACTATGACTAAAATTACGTTGACCCAAGTTAAATTAGTTCATTGAAACAATGTTTCTCATTGTCTATGTGTGCCATGGAGTTATGGACGAGACAACATAAGAGCATTGACATGGAACCTATAATTTACTTTGTTGGAAATGACACACAACCAAAACCCTATCACATAGCTAATTTTATCTCCAAAATCTCTAAGATAGAGGGCTCCAAAGCTCTAAGACATGTCGAGCAAACATAGGCCTAACAAAGCCCTTATTTAGATTTTCAAAACAGACATTTCACTATTCAGACAGAGGTTTTTACTTTGGCACAAATTAAAGTCCCAAAATTATATTGCAAAAAATATAGAACTAACCCTACGAGTTTTGATGTAATGTCAAAACTAGAATGAAGAGTGCATAATTTGGAAAAAACCATTCATAATTTAAAAAAAACCCTAAGCTCATTTTGTCTCCAAAATCTTTGAGATAAGATGGGTCGAGAAGCTCTGAGATAGGTGAACTGTCTCAAGCTAACATAGGCCTCAAAAACCCCCGCATTCAGACCCCGTGGTTGCAGGCCCTTCTTGCCAGGCCTGCACATCACGTCATCGATGCCACATAGGGACACTAATAGAAAATACTAGTCCACCAATGTCATGTCATGTGAATATCATATGGCAGACAAACTGGACACAATATCTAATGGTTCCTACAAAATCACGGAGTGGGTCAGTAATTTAGCGCGTTTCGAGCAATGGACCACACGTTGTGGCCATAAACCATGTGGATTTTCTATTGAAAACAAAAAGCGTGTGGGGTTCTTTGTTGACTAGCTTCAAAGATGCCACGTAGTTGATGCTTCGTATGGTATTCAGTGTTGACCAGCTATGTTGATGCCACTGGATAATGCTTTGCCTAAAGTAGAGGCGCACGCGATGGACAGTGATGCGTGATTGTAATTTGACTGCATGGAAAAGTATCCCAAGTACGACACCAAACAGTAGTTTTGGCCTGGTGGTGAAATGATCTGTTTAGGAATGGAATTTTATTTCCTCGTGAAATATGGTTAAAATTTCTTAGAAAATGCCAAATTGACTTGTGATAAAAGAAAATGCCAAAAAGATAGAAAATAATCAGTGATCCGTGGTGCATCGTACTCCTTTGTGGGGCCTTTGGCATGGATGATAGACTGACTTCTGGTGGAATACTCTCCTTCACCCCTTTACCATTATGGACAACACTGTAGGACCCCACATTCACGCAATTGGCGCGGTATGGAATTAATTTTCTCGATCCTGGCAAATGCATGTACATGGACTGTGATGTGTGACTGTAATTTCACTGCATATGGAAAAGTATCCCAAGTACGACAACAAACAGTAGTTTTGGCCTGGTGGTGAAATGATCTGTTTAGGGATGGAATTTTATTTACTCGTGAAATATGGTTAAAATTCTTTAGAAACAGTTTTCTTCGTTAAAGTTGTTGCAGTCACATTTGATGGATTATTTCAAATTGAAATTTCTACCTGATTAGACTTAGGCCTGGAGTTTGATATGTTCTCATTTTCAAAACCTAAATACAGCATAATTTAAAATGTAAAATGTGTAAAATATATTTCAATTTGAAATATAAATTATTTTTATCTCAGTAATATTTATATAAATTATCAAAAAATTTATATTATTTATATTACTATGAAATAAACAAGGTTGAACAGCTAGTGTTTCTTCCGTTTAGTTTAATTATTGAATTTTGAAAAGTATGAACTAATAGCCACCTTTGAACAAGGGCTACATTACACATACTCTAGCTTAGTTTAAATATAGCTGAATTAGAGTAAAAAATGATACTTTCATTAAAGTGATTGAGAGAGATGTAATCATAATATTGGACAAAGTATAAGCCATAGTTTTAAATTTATGTGCAAACCTTTGGGTTTGATTGTATTAACTTTTAATTAATCATCTTTTCATAATAATGGGCAAAGTATAAGCCATAGTTTTAAATTTTATGTGCAAAGGGTTGAGTTTGATAAGCCATAGTTTTAAATTTTATGTGCAAAGGGTTGAGTTTGATTGTATTAACTTTTAATTAATCATCTTTTCATAATAATGGGCAAAGTATAAGCCATAATTTTAAATTTTATGTGTAAAGGGTTGATTTTGATTATATTAGTCTTCCATTAATCATCTTTTTTTAAGTTCCTTGTTTCATAACTAATATTCTTTTGGCCAAATCATTTTACAAAATCACAAAGTTTTCAAATTAGAACAATCATAATGTAAGATCATGATGTTGTTAAATTGAAACATTTTCATACTTGTATTTAATGTGGTAAAAAGGTGTCTTAGACAATCACAAAACTGTCTAATTTGAAACATCCAAATAATACCAATTTGTGTAATACTAATTGCATGTTGATTTTTATTTTTAAATATAGCTAACATGTTTTTTTATTGATTATCTCATAAGGGACATGTAGACTCTCAGTGGAGCACTAAAGAAATTACATCTCTCTTCTATTGGTTATAGAATGCTCTTTTCCACACAATAATTTTTTATTATTTTTTAAATAGAAATTATATGACACTTTTAAGTACTATTTGGTGAAGTATCAAGTAATATGGTGTTATTCATGGTTTTTGGATTAATGAGGTATTTGAATATCATTTTATTGCACAATTTGAGGTTACTACAAAGTTGAAATCCCATTAAAAAAATGACCTAATGGCTTAATAGGTGGAAGAAATGTTGCACTAATAAAATTCCAAGTGTTTTTTAGTATAGGAACAATGGACTTTCTCTAAATCATAATATTTAATTTTAATTGTACTATCTATCTTGTATATTGAGTTTATTGTAAAAAAAAATATTCTCTCAAAAATAAACTCATTTTTATCACTTTACATATTTAAATTTCCCATAAACATTAAAAGAACATTAAAACAATATTAAATTGTATTATTTAATTATATATATAATTTATATATTTAGTATGTTTTCATTGATTGGGAAGATATCATGATAACATAAGTTATGGTAACTTAGATAGAAAAAAATTAAATTATATATATAATATTTTTTTATTAAAATTAAATTAATTATTTTTACACAAAATTAATTTAGTGTTTAATAACACTCATAATCCTAGTAGTAGTATATATGTCATTGTTGAATGATTTGGTATTTATTAATCAACTAAGTTAATTTTAAAAACTTATTGTAATAAATTAGTTGTGTTATAATGTTTTCATAAATTAATTAATATAAACTATATTATTTAATTATATATATAATTTATATATTTAGTATGTTTTTATTGACTAGGAAGATATCATGATAACATAAGTTATGGTAACTAAGATAGAAAAAAGAAAATTATATATATATTTTTATTAAAATTAAATTAATTATTTTTACACAAAATTTATTTAGTGTTTTATAACACTCATAATCCTAGTAATGGTATATATGCCATTGTTGAATGATTTGGTATTTATTAATCAACTAAGTTAATTTTAAAAACTTATTGGAATAAATTAGTTGTGTTGTAATGTTTTCATAAATTAATTAATATAATTAGATAATGAAAAGTTACAATTTTGATAATGAAATTTTTGTATTTCAAAAATTTTGATATATGTATATATATATATATATATATATATATATATATATAGATATATATATATATATATATATATTTATTTTGCAATAAATCCATTTTTTTAAATTTTAATAATTGAAATTTATAATTCTACTAATTAATCAAATTTTTATCAAATTTATTTTAAAAATATATATAAAATAATAAAATTTATTTGTTACATAAGTCATATAATCTATTTTAAAAGAACTTTTTTTGACATTTTTTCTGATTCATTTTAATCAAAATTTCGCTGAGATTTTTATAAACTTGAGTTTAAGTTGTTTAATCTATAGAATTCACTTGAGTTTAAGTTGTTTAATCTGTAGAATTCACACCCCGGAGGTTTTTCAGGCATTAAATCCATTTATGCATTCAAAAATGCATTTTAAACAATAAAAAATCACATTCTTTCTTGAAATTGTTTTGTCGGATTCTAGTGAAAAAGTTTATTTTGTCTATAAGTTAGTCTACTCAATTTTAAAATAATATTTTTGAAATTTCAATCTTATTTATTAAAAAATATTAATTAAATAAATAAAAATCTTATTAAAAGATCTAAATATTGAATACCAAAAATTATAATCCCAAAATAATATGTCCTAGATTTCAATTTAAATTATATAGTTAATAAATGAATAGTTTAAATTATCAAATCGTGAATCTACTTAATTTTGAAATTCAATATCCATAGATTATAATGGTGTTGTCTACTGAGGTGGCAAATTTACCTGGAAGTCAAAAAATAGCCCAAATCCAACTTTATTTCTCAACAAATCTGATAGGAGTGCTTGAATCCTATTTTTGATGGTGGAAATGGATTCAGCACAATAAAAAAACATTGTGGCACCCTAAATTTTGAAACTTGACAGTTATAACGAGGATTCCCAAAATTTCTTCCTAATTTGATCAAAAGTTAAAAAAAAAAACTACATTATTTTCCAAGCAAATTTGAAGCCTCATTAGACTACGTGGATTACAATTAAATAACTTAAATATTAAATACCTAACACAACTATTTTAAAATTGCATAAAAGACGGGTAGAAACTTTCTTCGAATGTCCTGCTCATGGAAATTAGTTTTAATTAAATAAATAAAGTATTAAATATTTAACATGACTCATTCCAGGAAAACGATAATCATGGATAACTTTTGAATGATTTGAATTTCGTACTTATAAAATGTGCCTTATTTTTCAATTTTAATATTTATAAAAAGATAAAGTTCTCTCCTATTATATTAAAAATGTCAATTAGAAGACATGATATCTAATTTTATATTAAAAGGGGCGTTTTGTAAAAGCTTAAAACAAGGATCGGGAGGAAAGAGCATGTTATATCACACACACAACTAGAGGATTCCAGGTACAGTTAATTACGATTGATATGACAAGTTCATAATGTTAAAGGTTAAATAATGACTACAAAATAAGACTCCAACTCCTCTTCACCAATCAAAATTTAAATAAATAAAATTTAATAATTAAAAAAATAAATTATTTTTAGTCTAATGTCCACTTTACATATTCACCCGGATGCGGGTGGTATCAAGTCATATTAATGACAAGCCGCACACTAAAGGCAGCTGGTAGGGCAAACGGCAGGTGGAGTTTTTGCCGAGGACGCGTCGCAGGTGGGCAACAGTGCTTAAGGGTATGTGAATTCAATTCTGGGCAGTCTCGAATGTTGGTTTTGCAGGCCGGAGTAAATGCAGGCATGCATGATCGACAGAGAATTTGGTATATTGTCATGGATCGGTTCATAACACCTGGTTCAGTCACTGGAGCGATTCATTATGCGGCAGAGCTGTCTCAGAACCTCTGTCTAGTGTTCCGAATCTGGCTATTAGCGTGGATTGGTAATCTCCTCGAAGCTGTTTGCGTTCCTCAGGTTATAGATCTTCTCTGTTTCAATCTCTCTGCTAGTCAATTTGTGCTTTTGAGGATGCCCCGACGCCGCGGTGTTCCTCGCAGAGGCAGTCATACAGGGAATAGAGGCCAACCTTCTCGCCCTGTTCCTCAAAATGTCATCCCTATTGCCTCTGCGTCTCCTTCATCTCCGCCTCTAGAACAAGCCAGGCCCATTCCGAACAGTTCATTCCAGACCGCCAGATTCACTTTCCAAAGCCGGCTTAATAGGCCCATTTTGACAGCAAGCCTCACTATCGTTCTCGCGGAGGAAGACAGTAATCAGGTTAGCTCGGCTAATACTACCCCCTCTCAGTCTCAGGGAGACAGCGTGCTTCTCGGGGACCTGACAGGGATGGTGTTCCAGGCAGATAACCAGCAAGAAGGTGGCCATGTCTCGGAGGTGCCACAACATCCCGTGGATCCGGCTCAAAATGATATTGTGCCTTGCGGCCCGACTCAGTGGGCAGGTGGTGTTTTAAATTTGGTGACCACTCCTGATGGTGGCGAACCTGTTTATGATGACAGTGGGTTTGTGACCTGGGTTGCTTCTACCAGTCAAGCGGAAGCGGAAATGCCAGACTCATCAAAGCATGCAGATTAGAACTGTTTCCTCTCTGCCGGGTGGTCTAAGTAATTTTGGGTATGTGTCGTTAATTCTGAGGATAAATGTCTCCGTCTGGTCCACACTCTGGCTACGGAGAGGGGCCAATGTCTTTCCAATCTCTGTTTTCTGTTATAGATATGGTTATGTTAGCTGCTTCTCAATTTTTGTGGTCAATACAGGGCATGATGAGCTCAGTCTGGGTAATCTTTTTAAGTATGTCAGTGCCCGAACCAAAAATTTTGTAGTATGTTTTGTAAATTCGGCATTAAGCCTGAACTGTAAGGTCTTTGAGTTTTTGATAGAGGAATGGCCGCGGCCTCCTCAGAGGTTCTAACCTCTTTGTATATATTTTTACTTTTCTTTAATAGAATTAGCATTTACGGAGAAAAAAAATGTCCACTTTACATATTGTTTAAAAAATATTGGTCAACAATAAATTAATTCAAAGGTCAACATATTTCTGAATACATTATACTCTTTCCTGCGGCACGGATAATAAGATAATTGTTCTAAAAAAGCACTCTGAAATATTTTCTCGCATCTTGTAATATAAAGAATTACTTGAGAAGTTCTGGAGTTGTTAACAATTTCTATTTATAATTTAATTTTTTTATAACTTTTATTTGTTTGGTTTTTCAATTAAATATTATTGATGAATTTTGAATATTAAAATTTTAAATTTTTGAAAGGAAATAATTCTATAATTTTTTAACAAATGGAATTTTCCTATTATTCATAGTGCAAAAATTTGCAAAAATATAACAATTATACAATATTTTGCAAGTGTCTTATTTCAATGTCAGTGGATGGCGTGAGGTTGAATTTTATTTTCTTTTTAAATAGAGGCACAATATTTTATCTAGGTGGAATATTGTTCATCTGAGAGGGTTATTTATGATGGTGATTTCACTGACCCACTTCATCTACCAGTGTTACATTTAAATTAATTATTAAACAAATCCTTGGCCATTACACATTAAATGGAAATGAATCGCTTCATTCATAATATGATGAATCAAATTGTTCAACATCGCATTGCGCCAAAGGTTGTCTCAATATGAAAATCAATCATGGTCAATCATAGTCCAACATCGCATTGTGACAAAGATTGTCTCAATAAGAAAATCAACCATGGTCAATCATGTCCAACCAGTGTCTAACGTTGCATTGTACCAAAGGTTGGCTCAACATGAACATCAATCATGGTCAACCATTGTCCAACGTCGTATTGTGAAAAAGATTGTGTCAATATGAAAATAAGTCGTGGTCAACCATGGCCAACCATGTTTATTTTAGGGTGTATAATATTTATGTTTGGGTTTATATACCTTGGGTTTATAATATTTATACCTTAGGTTTAATATCATTTCCTTGGGTTTATAATCCTTTAGGTTTTCAGTATTAATCCATTGGGTTTATTGTTCACTTGAGTTTATAATATTTATCTTAGAATTTATATACCTTGGGTTTATAATATTAATCTCTTGGGTTTATGTATTAGTCTGAGCATTCATATTCCTAGGGTATAATGTTATCCATAAGGTTCATGATACTAATTCTAGGGTTTATAATCATAGTCAATCATTCACAACCATGGTGCAATGTCACATTGTGACAAATATTGTCTTAATAAGAAAATCAACCATGGACAAATGTCACAGTGCGAAAAAAATCATTTGTGTATGAAAATAAACCATGGTAAAACATGGTAAACCATGTTTATTTTAGGGTTTATATACCTTAGGCTTATAATATTTATCCCTTGGCTTTAATATTATTCCCTTTGAATTTTATATTAATCCCTTGGGTTTATTGTTCCCTTGGGTTTATAATATCGATCCCTTCAATTTATTAATCTAAAGGTTCATATTCCTAGGGTATAATATTACTCAAAGGGTTTATAATATTAATATTTAGGTTTAACATTAATCTTTGGGTTTATAATCATGCTCAACCATGGTCCAATTTTAGATTGCTACAAAGATTTTCTCAATATGAAAATCAACCATGGTCCAACATTGTGTTGTTACAAAGATTGTCTCCATATGAAAATCAATCATGGTCAACCATGGTCAACCACAGTCCTGCGTCACATTATGACAAAGATTGTCTCAATATGAAAATCAACTATGGTCAACCATGATCGTTTTAGGGTTTATAATATTTATCTTAGGGTTTATATACCTTGAGTTTATAATATTGATCCCTTAGGTTTAATATTATTTCCCTGGGTTTATAATGCCTTGGGTGTTTAGTATAAATCCCTTGGGTTTATTGTTTCCCAAGGTTTATAATGCCTTGGGTGTTTAGTATAAATCCCTTGGGTTTATTATTTCCCCAGGTTTATAATATCAATCTCTTGGGTTTATTATTCCTTTGAGTTTATAATATCAACTATGGTCAACCATGGCCAACCATTGTTAAACATCGCATTATGCCAAAGGTTGTATCAATATGAAAATCATATGCGGTGAACCATGGTCAACCATGTTTATTTTAGGGTTTTGGTTTAATATTATTCCCTTAGGTTTATAATCCATTGGGTTTATATACCTTGGGTTTATAATATTAGTCCCTTGGGTTTAATATTATTCCCTTGGGTTTATAATACCTTGGGGTTTTAGAATTTATCCCTTGGGTTTATCAATCTAAGGGTTCATCTCCATTCGGTTTATCAATCCATTGGTCCAATGTCACATTTTGACAATCGTGGTCAACCATGGTCCAAACTCGCATTATGACAAAGATTATATCAATATGAAAATCAACCATGGTCAACCATGGCCAACCATTGTCCAACGTCACATTGTACCAAAGGTTGTCTCAATATGAAAATCAATCACGGCCAACCATTTTCCAATGGCACATTATGAAAAAGATTGTGTCAATATGAAAATAAATCGTGGTCAACCATGACCAACCATATTTATTTTAGGGTTTATAATATTTATGTTTGGGTTTATAATATTATTTTTTTTTCCACTGGAAAAATCAGTAACTTTCATTAATGTTTGAAAATTACATAAAGCAGATGCCGAGGCATTACTGGATTGTTCATACAAAATTCACCTCATCAAGGTGTTGTTCTGTAGGTATAAGCAAAACTGTTCTGTGTACATTCATCTGACTGTGCATTCTATCTATTGTCCGAAAGAGGACTCTGTTTATAAACATAATATCCATGTTCTATATATGTCTATTAACAAAAAACAAAAACGCCATTGACTATCAGCTGTTGGGACTGTTGTCCCTTTGTTCTCTTTGATCTATGAATGGCCTGTGGTAAAATTGATACTCCTCTGCTCCATTCTGCTCCACTATTATCCCCTCGCCTCGGGGAAGTAACGAGGCCTCTTTGGATAATTTGTCAGCCTCGCTGTTATGCTCTCTGTAAATATGTAAACATGTGCAATGGTTAAATGCTGCTTTGAGTATGAGTGCATCATGTAATAAATTGCTGAGAGTGTGTGTATGACAAGTAGTGATATTGTTAATCCAGTTAACAACCACCAATGAGTCCCCAAATATATTGATTCTTGTATGATGATGTGATAATGCAAAATGTAGAAGATTGTGGACAGCAGAGAGCTCAGCGAAATTATTTGATCCATTGCCAAAGCCCATTTTAGCAAGGTATCGATGGTGTTCATTTATGTGCAATACAAAACCCCCGCCACATCCATCCTGATTTGCTGCTCCGTCGAAGAATGCCCACGGGATGGTTCTATCAAAGTTGGGCATGGGCTGTATGGATCTCGGTCTCGGGGGTGGAGGGTCTGGTAACTCATGATATGCTGCAATGATGGTGGCCTCTACCCGATTCCATGATATCAATCGGTCTTCAAATATAGCCCGATTTCGAGCAAGCCATATATGCCAAGTAGCCACAGGTGGAAGGTTTTGTAATTTAGTGCCCGGATGACAGTGAGACCAAGTATCCCAAGCACTCCTAATATCGATCCCTTTCCAATTGACAGCGATACCCAATAGATTACATATGTTGTTCCATAGGTTGAGGATGACAGGGCAGAGGAGGAATATATGATCCTGAGTCTTTGATGCATTTTTACAGAAGATACACCATGATGGGCCAAAAATGGCTCTGCGGGTGAGATGTTCCCCTGTGGGTACATTGTCGTTTAGTGCACACCAAAGGAAAAGTTTGGTCCGTGGAGGAGCCTTGAGCTTCCAAATGCATTGCCACCAAGACTGTAACGATTCAGGCATTCTGTGAGAAATGAGAGCAGTGTATCCAAATTTTGGAGCATATATACCATGATCAGCAATGCACCAAATAAGTTCATCCGGTCCTTGTTTTATACGAATGTGAGATTCAGATAATGCCTCAGTATAGCGATCCCATTCCTGATGCCATTGTAAAGGGAGATCCAATTGCTGAGCGGATTTCCAAGCCTGGGAAAATATATCAGTGCGCTGTTGGTCTGCGATCTGTGCAAAATGTCGGATATCCCGGGCCTGAAGGTGCATTATAAGATCTGGATTAAGGATATGTCTACCCCCACAGTTAATCCAAGGGTCCAAACCAATTCTACCTGTCAATCCATCATTAATGCGCCAAGCAAGATTGTTCCGAATGAGAGGAAGGGATTGAATCAAGGCCTTACAAACCGATGAGCATCCCATTGTTGACCAAGTAGGGAAACGGGCCCAATCCAAAATATTATGAGGCCAAATGTATTTATAATAGACTACCTGTGTCCAGAGACTTTGACAAGTAAGCAGTGTCCACCCCATCTTGGCGGCCAGTGCTTTTGCAAATTCAGGCAGTTCCTTTAGTCCCCATCCTCCCCACTTTTTGGGCAATGAGATTTTCTTCCATCTGATCCATGCAAATACTCTTTTATCCTGACTCCCATTCCAGAGGTATCGGTTGCATAACTGCTGTAGCCGCCCCAGGATGTTCCTAGGAATCCAGGCAAGGGCCATCTAGAACACCGGGGTGGCTTCTAATACAGACTTTATGAGCACCAGTCTACCAGCCCTGGAGAGATATCTGAAGCTCCATCCTGTGAGTCTTTTTTCCAATTTGGCAACCAACCAGACCCAGTCAGCAATCCTTTGGCAAGTAGGTTTCAGATTGAAACCCAAATATTTGAGACCTCTATCCAGGGGGTGGACCGAGTAAGGAAATGCTTGTAGGCCAGTCTGGGTCTCCTGTATAGATGTGTGTGCACAGGTAATGGTTGATTTCATCTGGTTTGGCATCATACCCGTGGCAGAGGAAAAAAGTTGTAGAATCTTTGAGGAAGTTCGAGTGTCACGAACACTGCCATTGAGAAGTATAAGAACATCATCCACAAAGAGTAGATGAGTGAGATAGCAAAGGTCAGTTATGCGAAGGCCCCCTATGTCTCCAAATCGCTTGGCCGCTTCCATGAGGCGGCTGAGACCTTCCATGACCAGCAGGAAGAGAAGGGGCGATAGAGGACACCCCTGTCTCAGACCCCTCTCCGAATGAAAAAAATTTGTGGCCGAACCATTGATAAGAATACTGAAAGATGGAGTGGTAATGCAGGCCATGATCCAAGAAATATATGCATGAGGGAAACCCAGATGGATGAGGATCATTTTGAGATAGAGCCAGCTGACATGGTCAAAAGCTTTTGACAGATCGATTTTGAGGAGGATGGCTTTTAAGTTCTTCGACCAGATGGAATGGAGGGCTTCTTGAGCGAGTCCAATGGCCTCATGGATCTATCTAGATTCGAGAAAAGCAAATTGCTGCGGGGCAATGGAACGGGAGAGGATAGGTCTAAGACGATTTGCAATGGTCTTCGAGATGATTTTATAGAGGCAGTTACAAAAAGAGATGGGTCTGTAGTCATCAAAGGATGCTGGGGAGTCAGATTTGGGGATGAGAGCGATGAATGTAGAGTTGATGGCATGATATAATGATCCAGAAGTTCGGCTTTCTTCAACCACCTGTAGTAAGTCCTGACCCAAAACATCGAAGAAGGCTGTGTAGAATTCGATGGTCCATCCGTCCGGCCCCGGGCTTTTGTCTTTTTTGAACCATTTGAGAACTCCTTCCAGTTCCTCAACAGTGACCGGGTCAGTTAAGGTCTCCACATCTTCTTCCTCCACGAATCTCGGGAAGTGGTTAGCCACATTAATAATATCCAGTAAGTTTTCTTCTCGTGGACTCTTGTAGAGGTTCCTGAAATGAGTGATGCCCAGGTGAGCGAGCTTATTGAAATTGTCCGCTATTTCTCCATCCGGGGTAGGGAGCTTCCAGATAGTATTAGATACCTTCCTGCACTTTGCAAAGTTATGGAAAAACTTTGTGTTGTCATCCCCAGCTTGAATCCATAAAGCTCGGCTCCTTAATCTAATGGATTCCTCTCTCTCTTTGAGAATCTTGGCTTTTTGATTCTCAAGATCAATAAGCCTACATTTGTCCGCAGCTGTCATGAAGCCCTGTCCTCTGTCATCGGTGAGTGAACATAAGTCCGCTTCAATATGGGAGAGCTGTGCTGTTTCACGTTCCAATTTCACCCTTGCCCACTTGATAGTAATATGTTTGATTTCTGAAAGGTTCCTGCAGAAACCTTTGGCAAGAGGAACAGAGTCATTGATGGGATGAGAGGCCCAGTAATCCTTTATCAGCTGGATATAGTCCGGATCCTTCAGCCAAGAGGGATTAAATTTGAAGGGTGCCTTGGGTTTCTTGGAAGGACCCTGAATCTCCAGGTATATAGGATTGTGGTCCGATACCCCCCCCCCGAGCCAACCCATTGTCTGAAGAGATGCAGGTGCTGAAGAAGAGGGCCCTTTAACAGAAATCTGTCAAGTCTGCGGGCAAGTGCAGCATCCCCAACCCGTCGGTTCCGCCATGTAGGAAGGAGACGCTGCAAAGGAATATCCGAGAAATCTGATTGTTCCAGTAGATTAGTCATATAATCAGTGATAGAGTCAATTTGAGCCTCAGTGCCGCATGACTCCCTGAAACCCAGAGAGAAATTGAGATCTCCTCCTATAATAACATGGTCTTCATTCAGCAGGGGTAGCTGAAGAGTATTCCGCCAGAATGATTCTCTCTGGGAGCATGGAGCATATATATTGACAATCCTGAGATCCATGCCAAGATCAGCCGAGAAGAAATCCAATCCAATGAACCCTGCACCTCCCCAGGTTGAGATAGGATTTATGGACCGAGGGTTTAATCCAATGGCTAGACCCCCAGATCGTCCCACAACATCATTTGCAAAAAAACTCCATCCTGGGACCATGGCTTGCATGACACGAATAATTTGATCTGCAGAGCAGAGGGTTTCTTGTAGCATGATAATGTCGATAGGCTCAGTATCAATGAGCCGCTTCATGGCTAGTTTTTTGGAGGAACTAGCCAGTCCTCTGCAATTAAAAGAAAGACACTTCATGGGGGAACACCTCTCGGGGTGTGTCCTGCTCTAAGAACCCCGTCAATGGTCGCTT
Organism: Pinus tabuliformis; assembly: GCA_031772625.1. Taxonomy (NCBI): domain Eukaryota; kingdom Viridiplantae; phylum Streptophyta; class Pinopsida; order Pinales; family Pinaceae; genus Pinus; species Pinus tabuliformis. The sequence goes on along the minus strand of CM062806.1, from coordinate 463,363,460 downwards.
GTCGGCCAGAGACCACCTCTGCCCCAGCTTGTTTGATGGCTTTAGAAAGGTGTGATTTTCTCCCTCTGGTATGCAATGATGCCCCCTCAGGTATGACAATGCCCAGACCCGAGTGACCGACAGCCTACTCTTTTGATGGATTCCGAGACCGAAGGAAATAAGGGTGAGGAGGGGAGGATGGGCACGGGGAGGAGAAAGACTCGGGAGATGTAGTAGAGATAATAGGGTCAGTGCATGCAAGAGGAGATGATAATGTGCAGGGAATCATGGATATATGTGCAGATGGACCAGAGGCATGATAATCATCAATAGACGAATGCAAAGTTGGGAGAAAAGAAACAGAGATCATACCCGCTTCTACCGCTGAACGAGCCCTAGTTTTTGGAGGTGAGGATCTCCGGATCCCAGCATCGTCCGCAGGTGGAGAAGCCGAAGGGGCCGGTCCAGCAGAAGGAGGGCGAGATATGATGGGGGAAGCCGTCCTGGTAGTCGCCGGGGTGCCTTTCATCGAATCTCCAGCTTTCTTATTGAGTGGATAGTCCTTCGCGAGGTGTCCCACTTTGTGGCATCGTCTGCAATGGAAGGGAACCCCTTCATAGTCCAACAACTGAACACGAATGCACCTACCCCACTGAAGCGTGATCTGTTCCTCGAGTCCCTCTCGAGTGTACAGATGAACCAAGGTCCGTGCAAGTGTTCGATTCCCAGATTCCACATAAGTGCTATCGTAGTCCAAATATGTCCCCAGGGCATTGCCAACCCTAATAAAGACTTCTTCGTCCCAGAATGGAATTGGTAAACCTGGGAGTCTCACCCAAATTGGTCCGGCACCGAGCTGTTCGCGCTCTGGATCGAAGAGGGGATTCCAGCGCTTGAGAAGGATCGGGGCCATTTCAATATGCCAATATCGGCCCAAAACGAGGTTTGTTTGACTGACCTTGGAGAATTTAAGAGAGAACCATCCTCTGGGGAGGACATGGACCTCTGGAAGGTCGAAAAGGACTCCACCCCAGATCTCCTTAACCCAAAGATTGAGCCTCTGCCTCGAGTATGATCGACCCCTGACGTGCCCAACCAACACGGTGTTCGCAATGTCCATATAGTCGCCTAGAGGCTTTGCTTCGTCGAATTTGATGGAGATGTCCCTTGCCGTCGATCTGACACACTTTACCTTTTTAGATCCGGATCAGGGGGCCGACGGATGATCCACCAGGGGATTAGTGATACCTTCCCGGGGAAAAGGGTTAGTGGGGAGGGAAGAAACCGCAGGCGTCTCAAAGCATCGGAAGGGCGGATACCTGAGGCAGATGGATGAGTCGCAGGTGTAGATGTCTGCGGAGGGTGAGGCACCGAAGGGATGGACGCCAGAGGGTCAAATGCAGGCGATGGGGGAGTATGGGAGGCCAGGAATTGTAGAGACCCAGGCGAAAGCGGAGGAACCTCGAAAGGCGGAGATACAGGAGGAAAAACTTCTGCAGAGGATGGAACGGGAGCCGGAAAAGGTTGGTGCGCCGGAATAGAAGAGGATGCGGAATGGGGGAGCTGAGAGCGAGAGGTAAAATGAGGAATCCCGAAAATAACATTCTCCGGCGAGGGGTCCGCCGAATAATCCACCGCTTCATTCTCCCAGTTATCCATAACTGATACTATGTCGGTAACCGAAAGGGACAGGCGAGGATTCCGATGGTGAAGCTGCAGCTGTAGAGTGCAGAACCGTGACCGCAGCAGATGTCCGTCGCGGAGCTATCGAACCCTATGCCCTACGAACCGTCGAAACCGATGCCCTACGAACCGCAGGAGATGCGCATGAAACCCTAACCCTGTCCTTTTCGCGAGCCCATTTCGTCCCACACCAGACTTGTCTCCGTTGGAGGTCCGTTTGGGTTTATAATATTTATCCCTTGGGTTTAATATTATTCCCTTGTGTTTATAATCCTTTGCATTTTTAGTCTTAATTGGTTGGGTTTATTGTTCCTTTGGGTTCATAATATTTATCTTAGAATTTATGTACCTTGGGTTTATAACATTAATCTCTTTGGTTTATGTATAATTCTAAGGGTTCATATTCCTAGGGTATAATATTATCCATAAGGTTTATAATATTAATCCTAGGGTTTAATATAAACCCTTTCCAGGTTTATTATCATGGTCAACCATGGTGCAATGCCACATTGTGACAAAGATTGTCTCAATAAGAAAATTAGTCATGGTCAACCATGGTCAAATGTCGCATTGTGATAAAGATCATCTCTATATGAAAATCAACCATGGTAAAACATGGTCAACCATGTTTATTTTAGGGCTTATAACATTTAGTTTAGGGTTTGTATACCTTGGGTTTATAATATTTATCCCTTGGCTTTAATATTATTCCCTTGAGATTTTAGTATTAATCCCTTGGGTTTATAATATCAATCCTTCTAGTTTATTAATTTAAGGGTTCATATTACTAGGGTATAATATTAATCCGTCGCAGTTTCTACCTATGGATCTGAAAAATGCATACAAGAAACTACAGTTCGTCCTCTTTCTGTACCTTCTTACGAAATTTCAATCCGATCCCCAGAGAGAAATTTATGATGATTTTTCCCAGGTCACCTGTTTGGAATGTAATTCAGGAGTCTGCAAAAAGACCAACTTCCTCAGATCATATCTCCGCAAATATAGCGCGAAAAGCTTTGAAATTTGGACCCGAGATTCAACACAATTTCTTCTCAAATGGGTTTTTTTTGCAACTTCTGAAATGTCGCAAAAAAAAAAAAAAAAAAAAAAAAAAAAAAGTTATAGCGAAAATGCCACGATGACCTGTTTGGAGCAGCGAAACCCTAGAATCCAAAGCTCTGATACCAAATGTTATGAAACCAGATCAAGAAAAGATAGAAAAGATAGATCAACGCCTTAGAATTCAGCCTCTTCGAGGGGGAAACCTCCTTTACATTACATAAATGAACAATTCTTGGATGATTCAAATGAAAAAACCTCCTTTCTATATATAGGAGTCTAAGGAGTCACAATATAATCCAGCCGACCTAACAATAATAATATAAAGCCACAAAAATAACAATAGAGGGATTCTATGGGGCACAGTAATAACAATATGGGGGAAATAGGGGCACAACGATATTAATAAGGGGTATAACTACAATAGTAATGAGGTAATCACTAGTATTATAGGGACCCAACACTGTGCAATCTTTAACTGGCTGTGCTTCTGCCCATCGAATCAAATATTCAGTCGCAGTGATAATATAGCGTGCGCCCGTATTTCCTTGCGGTTCAATAGGCCTGTCGAAGTCGATCACCCATTTCTCAAATGGCTATAGTGTTACCTGTGGCTGAAGTGGCATTTCATCCCTTCGCAATGGCTTGCCTGTTTGTTGGCATACATCGCAGGCCCGACAGTATGCTTTTGAATCTTGATGTAGGGTGGGCCACCATAATCCAGCACAAAGAACCTTCTAGGCCGTGGCGCGGCCCGCATAATGTCCTCCAGCAACCCCTCCACGTGCTTCGGCAAGGATCTGTTTTTGCTCAAACTCTGGTACATATCTACATAATATCTCATCATGGCCCATCTTGTAGAGATGGCCGGCAATCACAGTGAAATCTGCTACTCGTGTCACCAATTCCTTCTTCTGTTGCACAGAATATCCCTATGGTGCAATGTCGGTAGTCAAAAAATATATTATATCTTCAAAGTGGCCATCCCCAATGCGCACTGCATACAACTGGGCGTCCGGGAGTCCTTCTTATAGATTCGTGGGTTCCTCGCCCATCTCAATCTGGGATAAGTGGTCTGGACCCGCATTCAGACATCCTGGCTTTACAACAACCTCAAAATCATATTCCTGAAACAACAGCAACCATCGACAGATGCGGCCCCCCAACATAGGCTTATTCACTAGGTATTTTAGTGCAGAGTGATCAGTATACATCTTAAAATGTCCTCCAAGAAAATAGTGATGATACTTCTAGAGTGCGTACACCATCGCCAATCCCTCTCGCTTAGTAGTAGAGTAATTCTTCTCGGCTTTTGACAACCTTTGACTTGCAAACGCAATCGGGTGGTCAACTCCCTCCACGCCTTCCTAAGTAAGTACTACTCCTAACGCGATACACGACGCATCGACATGCACATGGAACTCCACGTCCCATTTTGGAAAGATCAAGATAGGGGCAGATGCCATTTTTTCCTTCAGCAATTCCAGGCTTTTGTTACATTCCTCGTTCCAGCAATATGTGGCATCCTTTTTTAACAATTGTTCCATTGGAGCCGTGATCTGGGCGTAACCTTTTATGAACTTCCAATAGTACCTCGTGTGTCCCAGTGTAGTGCATAGCTATTTGACACTGCACGGTGCTTGCAGACCTAGTATGACAACGATCTTTGCTGGATCCACCATCAGGCCTTGCCTACAAACTATGTGACCCAGCAAGTTCCCGAAGGGAATAAGGAACGCACACTTCTTTAGATTGAGCGCAATCTGGTGTCGATGGCAGGTATCCAGCATTAATCATAAGCTCTTAGTATGTTTCTTAACCAGGTCAAAGACGGTCCAATCATCCAAATAGACTTCCAAGAATTTATGTATAAATTCCTTGAATGCAGCTACCACAATGTGGGAAAATATTGTCGGCGCGTTCTTCAGCCCAAATGGCATCACCGTATACTGAAAAAAACCCCATTCCATAGCAAATGTTGTCTTTCTTCGATCTTCCGGCACGATCTTGATCTGATGGTATCTAAAGAACCCATCCGTAAAGGAATATGCTTCCTGTCCACCCACATTTTCTAAGAATTCATCAGTAGAAGGTGTGGGACATGGATTGTTAACACAAGCATCATTGAGTTTCCATAATTCCACGTAGATGTGGATCTCACCCTTTTGTTTCTGTACCACCATCGAACTTACCCAATCGGACTCCTCAACTGGTTCAATGATCCTGACTACCAGCATCTTGTCCAGCTCTTCTCGTACTTTTACTTTGTATCTTGGATTCAATCGGTAAGGTCGTTGCTTTACTGGCTTTGCGTCAGGCTTCAAAGTTATCTTCATCATTCCTAGTTCGCCCCGAATCCCTTTCAGCTCCGTAATCTTAGTAGGGAAGAGGTCTCGATACTCCCTGAGTAGCTCGACGACCTTTTCCACTGTAGCGTCATCCCAGTAATCCCCAAGCGTAGCATACTTCAGTTCTTCCTCTATTCTGATATTCACTTGCTTCATTTTTAATGGCGTTGCGATGTCTGGATCTTCTATTTTGGGGTCGCGCACTTCCCGACTTCCTTCGAATTCTGGTATATGGATGTCGCACGGATCATCCTCGTCCCCTTCTGCTTTTACATTGTAACATTCCAAGGCCCGGCTCAGCTGTCACGACCAGTCTATTTGCATGAATTCTTCTGATTCCAGCGACAATGTGAAAATTGTAGTCTTTACTAGCTTTAAGGAATCGTCCACTGTATCCATCCATTGATCCTCAAAAAGAAATGTTGACAGAAACCTTTCGCGCAAGATATCCCACTCACCTGTGCCACGTTGGAGCTCTATTTCAGTATACCAATTCCTTGGGATGACATCTAAGGTATGATAAAAAAGGTGTACCCATTCTAGTTGTGGCTCCTCACCATAGGCTTTGGTCCATTTGCTTAGGTGTATGTGAGATTCTCTCATCCATCATATTTCTCCATTAGTTGGAGTACTAGCTTCCCAAATCGTATCTGCATCATGCACTTACAGCTTCACCAATCTGCGAAAGTTCCTTCATGGGTGCCCCACCATCGCACTGGTGTCGCACGAAATGCCCATTTGAGTGCATCAAATTGCTGGTACTCTGGCACTACACTCTCAAACTTCTCCAGGAATTCATTTACTATGGTGAGCCCGTCATACACTGGAAGCTCGCAGTCCTGAGCTTTAACATAGTACATAGATTTTGTCAGCATATTACAGCTTAAAGTAGTTGTCCCATTCATTTTTTTCCACCATTGTTCATCTTCTTCCTCTGAATCATCAGTGTATGGTTCCACGTAACCTTGTGAAATTCTCTGTTCCTCCATTACCTTACCCTTTATTGGCCTTTATGCAGCAATTTGGTAGATGTAATCCAATGCTTCATCCTACTCGTCGTCGCACACACGTTCCCTGTAGTAGGTCCCTTAGTTGGATCTAGCGGAACAACTACGCGGCGCGACTTTTTCTCAAATATCATCTTTTTGTGCTTGAAATTAATAATCCCATTCATGTCGATGGCCTAGTCTATTCCCAACAACGCGGGGTATGGGATTTTTTCATCCACTATCTCAATAACTTCAAAGTCCATTCTAGTGCTTGCACCATCTAGGTCTACGGTGATTCCTTCTAGCCTACCCATGGGCTCGATCTTCTGTTGATTTGCCATCCGTAATTGGATCGGAGACCATTGGAGTGGGGGCTTGCCGATACGCTCCCACGTCTACTTAGGCAAGACGTTTGCATCTGAACCGAGGTCCAGAATGACCTGATCCATCTCATAGTCACCAATCCACGTTGTTAACCACATTTCTTGTCCGATCCGTGACATATGGCTCCCCATCCGTCGAACTATGCGAGGTTCTCCCCATCCTGCGTATTTTTTAATTAACTCCTGCAATCCTTTCACTGCCCTATTATCGTGAAGTAACTTCATGCAAGTTTCTATGAAATTTGTTAACATTGAGGGACCTTTATACAGCTTAGATTGATCTCCTTCTAAGGTTGCATCACTCCTTAGTACCTGTCATGCGGAAAGAGTCAATTTTGCGGACAAAACCGACCTCCCTAGAAGCTAAGGCTTTCTAGTGACAAACAAGACAATCAAGCACTATCTTTCCCTAAATATGCATTTAAAATACAAGCAACCAGGTGTTTAAAGCATACCTTTAGTCCAACGTTGTTTGTAGCAGCCAAGCCTCTCTGATCCAGATGAGCTCCTCCTTCTCTTTGAAACCTGCATTCACTAACAAGCAAACGATTACATAGCACCTGAATAACTCATATAATAAAACATATTCATCATAAAGACCAAGGAGTATATGAAACAAATTATATATAACAACTTGTTGAGAAAAATGAACTTAATTGTATTAATTGGAAACAAAAGAAACCATTACAACCAGTGCCTTGGTGTTGTGCAGGTCCCTCCCAGGGTCCAACAAGAGTTCTCCTTTACTTTGATCAGCTCACCCACTTCCAAATGAAGCTAAGAAAGGATGGGAATCTCTCCTCTCAAGCTCTATAAGGGAGTCCTAATTTCAGCAGCATCTACCCTTAGGAATGTTCAGCTTTCAACCTCCCCTCCCTCTGGCCCAATGCCTGTATTTATAATGCTTTGGAGGAAGTTAATCAGGTCCACCATGAATGGGATAAGCCCCTCTTTCAATGGGATAGCTCCCCTCTTCATGGGATAAGTTCCTCTTTCTTTGGGATGCATGAACCATCTGGAGGCGCTCAATCCACGTCAAACCATCTTCTAGAATTCTCTAGATACGACCACAAGTAACTTTTTTGAAGTAAAACTCGCTCCTTTTGACCTTTACAGGAGTACGCACCCACCCCTTTACAGACAGAGCGTACAAGTACGCAGGTATTATGAACATGAGGTGCGTACACGCAGGTAAGGTTAAGAGAAACTGCGTAACCAGAGTTAATTGACTTTTTAAGGACTTTCTCTCTTTTTTGGGGTTTGACATGAGGAGCAGAGGTATAAGACTTGCCAAGGAGGACAGTATGACAATTGATGGAGCCATACCGACTGCAAATAGTCATGGTGACAAATTTTAGTGTAACAATACCATATTCACTTTAGGTTCTTCATCGCGTGGTTCGTCCCTTATCATCTGGGCATTTTGTGTTGTCGTAGGAGGTTCTGTCCTTTTTTCATGAATATGTGCTAGCAGCATAGGGCAATCTAGCAGTTCATGGTCGAATTGTTCACAATAGGGACATGATACTTGAGTTGGATTTGTGCAATCCCGCACGTAGTGTCCTAGTCCTCCACAATTGTAACAAATTAGCAGTCCTCGACCCCTTCCTAGTCCCATTCCACCCTGTCGACCATGTCCTTGGAATCCATTGCGTGCAAACGTTGCAACTAGATTTTGACCTTGTCCCGCAATCTGTATTTGGTAGGCAGATGCCTGATCCACCAACATTCGGCAATCTTTGTCCTCGTGACCCACCGATCTACAAAAGTTGCAAAAGAGCTGCTGGGGGGTCTGATTGTATTTCGGCAACAGGTGGCAATTATCTATGTTGTGTTTTCCTCCTACTTGATAGATTGCGCACTAGAGCGGGGCGATCATGCTTGGCCCTGCCTATGCCTCTGGTCACAATGGTGCTAGTCCCCCCATGACCACAAGATTTACCGTGACTGGAAAATGGTCTTTATCATGTCCCTGGCCCCTACACTTGATGCACCAAACTTCTTCCCGAACTTCTAGCACCTGGTCTTGTTTTAACTTTTGTATTTCCAAACACAATTTTTGGACCTATGCTTGGATTTGCTAAACTCCCAACCCTGGGTCTTGTAATGGGGTTTTCTGCAGCCACATTGCTACCTCTGGCGCTTCTGCTTGGGTTGAGATCTTCTATTGTGGCAAAGCCGATTTTAGATATGGCGTTAATGATACGATAAACCAAGCGTGGTGCTATGCATCCGTCAGGGTCATGTTGGCTTCGCGAATAGTGCTTTTTAACCTCTGATCCAGATCCCATGGGGTCTCACCAGGCATCATCGTGATTTCTTTGAATCCTACGACCGACTGCGACTCCGATTTTGGCCAGCTGAACTCCTTCTTTAACTCAGTGTAGATGTCCGCTATCCCCGTCATTGGGTTGATGCCTGAATACTTCATATACCATGTTAGCGCTCGGTCCTGCAGTGTGCTGACTAAGACGACTTTCTTGATATTATCATCCATGATCTACTGCGTGTTCCATACTGAATTCAATACAAACCAAAACTTTTTCGGATCTTCACTTCCTGCTCCCTTGAATATTGGTAACTGGATGGAACTTGCCATTACTACCATCCTGATCCTTTGTCGCTCTTTCCTCTAGCGTCCTCGCCTTTCACACCAGACACCCCTTAGGTAGATCTCGGTCCCGGAAATGGAACCATTTGTTGGCTTATTTGGGCTTGACCCAAGTTCAGAAGAATTATTTAACCAAAAAAATCTCGTAGCTACTGGCCCTTTCGGCAATAGCCTGCGAAGGGCAGACTGAGGTCTCACCCGAGGTAGTAGGGGAGGGTGTTGGAACTAGGTTTCCACACCCTCGAGATGTCTTGTATGTGGTTTGGGGCTCGCGCACTGTTATGCAGCCTCGCACTGTGCCAGATCTGCGCAGATCGGAATATCCTAATCACACTTATTACATATTGAGTCACTTATTACTGGTTTGATCTAGTCAAAGCGGTCTTTAAGCAAACATTTATTACTTTTGGTTACTTCGTACATCAAGATTAACCCAATTCACATGTATTCAATCACAGCAAATGTAGAAATCACAATAGTTCATTTATCATAAAACAGTGAAGTCGCAATTAGCACAGAATTCAGAAGAAACTTATCTTTATTATCAATTTTCACCAATACATCCAGATCCACCCTGCGCACTCAGCTGCAGGGGTCCGCGCACATAGCTGCAGACTTACCAGGCCTCTGCGCACACAGCTGCAGAGCCTCTACCTTCTACCCTACTCCCTTGACTCGGACTTACAAACGCTTTCAAGCTATTGCCTTTCAGAACCCATTACATTCCATCTTCCAAAAGAACTACTTTTCCCTCATAGAGCCATGCTCTATTTATACTCTCCCTTGGCCCGCGATCCCTTCGCGGGCCGACTCTATTACTATTTCTTTACATTATTTTTGGGCGAACTACCCTTTGACTCAACCTACTATAGTTCGCACTCTGTGCTTTCCGCGAAGTCTTTTACCCTAATATTACCCAAAATTCTAGGCTTTGCACCCCATACTCATTCCGCGGGGCTTGCGCTACCCAACAGTATAAAGGGCTTTGTTCTCATAAACCACTTGTTACGTGGTCAATTTTCATGGAGGAACTGATAGCACATTATGAGGATACGAAGAGAAACATCTTCTTTAGCCAATTGATAAATCTCAAACAAAATTGTTCAATGGTAGAGCACATTGAGGACTTTCAAAAATTGAATATAAGGGTAAATGATATTCCATAGAAGCAAAGGATTGATGTCTTCATAGGTACCTTAAAGGATAAAATTCAACATGAGGTTCGTCTTTGGGAACCTGATTCATTGGAGAAGGAATTCAGATGGGCAAGAAAAATTGAAAGAAAAATTATGGAAACAAGGAATCCCACCACTCATGACTATAATTATGAAGTGTTTCTTCTCCTAGCCTTCCACAACCTACAAGGTTTACACCACAACAATTGGAAGAAAAAAGAGAAAAAGGGCTTTGTTACAATTGTGATAGCAAATGCACTAAAGGTCATAAGTGTGCTAAGAAGAAATTATTTTACACAGAGTATCAAGAGGAGGAAGAAAAGGATCAAGAAACATCAAAAGAATAGGATATATGTCAGGACCCAACCCCAAAGAAAGAAGAAATGAATCCAGCCATATCTTGTAAAGCATTGGCAAGAATTACCACTCCTCAAACTCTCAAGATAGAAGGACATTTCAAGAAGAAAAATGTTCGAGAAGTGAAAGATCACATCAAGAAAGAAGAAATGAATCCAACCATATCTTGTAATGCATTGGCTGGAATTACCACTCCTCAAACTATCAAGATAGAAGGACATATCAAAAAGAAAAATGTTCAAGAAGTGAAAGATCACATCGAGCATCAAGAAATGAATCCGGCCATATCTTGTAAAGAATTGGAATAAATTACCACTCCTCAAAATCTCAAGATAGAAGGACCTATCAAGAAGAAAAAGGTTCAAGCAGTGAAAGATCACATCGAGCATAAACAACAAGTTCTCCAACTTTTAATGGATAACACCACTTTGGTGCAGAATCGAATGAAACAATAGGTAGATCAACATTGCAGTGAAAAATGTTTTTATGTAGGTGATTGGGTATTTTTACGGCTACATCTCAAGCAAGCTACTTATGAGAAGGAAATGTTGACAACACTACATGCACTTAAGAAATGGCGACCTTACCCAATGGGAAGACACTTCAAGGTAAAAATGGATCATGGTAGTCTTAAATACTTTTTAGAACAAATATTATCTTTAGAAGAACAGAAAAAATGGGTCACAAATATGTTGGGTTATGACTTTGACATCATCTACAAAAAAGGGAAGAAAATTTTTGTTGCAGATGCACTCTCAAGAAAGGAGGAGGATGTGGCAGCATTGTTTTGTGTTATTTCTATTATCCAACTAGATTGGATAAACGAAGCAAGGGATGAATGGAAGAAGGACAAAGAAGTGTGGCCACTCATTCAAAAGTTGCAGAATATCCCAATTCAAATATTATTGCCAGAACTTGAAGAGGAAGGGAAAATCATATTGGAACCTGGAGCAGTCATAGAAACAAGAACCCGACAGCTACGAAATCGATCAATTTCAGAGTATCTCATTAAGTGGAAGAACTTACCCGCTGAAGATTCCACCTGGGAGGACAAGAATTTTATACAGAAACATCAAGAACTACTCAAGCATTGAGGACAACACTTTTTGAAGGAGATGGGCATGCTAGGCCCCTATACTACTAGTGTAACCCATTATTGTTATTAGTACAACCCCCTTATTATATTGTTGTGCCCATTGTAGTCCCCATATTCTTATTATTGTGCCCCATAGAAGCCCATTATTATTATTATTGTGCCCTTAATTTATTATTGCTATGTCGGCTCTGATTATATTATGACCCCTTAGACTCCTATATATAGAAAGGAGGTCTTGTCATTTGTATCATCCAAGAATTGTTCATTTGTGTAATGTAAAGGAGGTTGCCCCCTTGAAGAGGTTGAATTCTAAGGCGTTGATCTATCTTTTCTATCTTTTTGTGAGATGGTTTCATAACAGTAAATCTTGGTCAACCATGTTCAACCATGTTTTATAAAATCAAATATGGTTATCCATGGTTAATCATAGTCAACCATGGTTGAAAGTCGCATTGTGACAAATATTGTCTTGGAATGAAAATTAGCCATGGTTAACCATGGTACAACATCACATTGTGACAAGGATTGTCTCAATATGAAAATAAGCCATGGTCAACCATGTTTATTTTATTATCTACAATACTTATCTTAGGGTTTATATACCTTGGGTTTATAATATTAATCCCTTGAGTTTAATATTATTCCCTTGGGTTCATAACCCCTTAGGGTTTTAGAATTATTCCCTTGGGTTTATTATTCTCTTTGGTTTATGATATCAATCATGGTAAACCATATTTTATAAATTCAATCATGGTCACAATGGTCCAACATCACATTGTGACTAATATTATCTCAATATGAGAATCAACCATGGTCAACCATGGTCCAATGTCACAACGTGACAAAGATTCTCTCGATTTAATAATCAATCATGATCAAGCTTGGTCATATTGTTTCAATATGAAAATCAATCATTGTGTCAACCATGGTCAAATGTCACATTATGACAAATATTATCTCAATATGATAATCATGGTCAACCATGGCCAATCATGGTAAAACTTGGTCAACCATCGTCAACCATGTTTTATAAAATCAAACATGGTCATCCATGGTTAATCATGGTCATCCATGGTTAATCATGGTCAACCATGGTTGAACATCACATTATGACAAAGATTGTCTTGATATGAAAATTAACCATGGTTAAGCATTGTCAACCATGCTCCAACGTCACAATGTGAAAAGGATTGTCTCAATATCAAAATCAACCATGGTCAACCATGTTTATTCTAGTGTTTATAATTATTATCTTAGGGTTTATATACCTTGGATTTATAATATTAGTCCCTTGGGTTTAACATTATTCCCTTGGAGTTTTAGTGTTAATCCTAGGAGTTTTAGTATTAATCCCTTGGGTTTATTATTCCCTTGGCTTTATAATATCAATCCCTTGGGTTTATTAATCTAAGGGTTCAACCATGGTTGAGCATGGTCCAATGTCGCATTGTGACAAAGATTGTCTCAATATGAAAATCGACCATGGTCAACTATGGTCAACCATGTTTATTTAAGGGTTTATAATATTTATCTTAGGGTTTAATTATTAAATGAATTAATTAATTATTTAATGATTTAATTAATGAATTAATTAATAACGAATGAAATAAAAATGATTTATTTAACTAATTAACAATATTTACATTTAATTTTTAAAATTCATATATCAAATTGAGCAGTCTTTAGGAATTAAAGCGAGGAGGAGGAGGAGGAGGAGGAGGATTAGGGACATATAGCTCAGCGGTTAGAGCCTTTATCGGGTCACATGGTTCGAGTCCCGCTATGTCCGTCAGTCATCATCCTGGAAATTTCCACAAGCCGGTCCCTAGTCTCATGTGTAGCAAAGAGTTTACGTTGCATGTTGTTTGAGGGGCTGATGGGAGGTGAGGAGTGGCAGTGCGCTGTCTCTCCTGTGATCTTCCTGTCAGGGTATGGCAAAGGGATGATGATCTGAGCTCGGATGGTTGGGTTGGGTTTCAGGTGGAACTCCCTGGCTTGAAGCAGGAATGTGTTGTGTTGAAGTCTAAAAAATATAAGTCAATATTAATAACAATATTATATTAATATTTAATTAACAATATTTTTATTTAATAATAATAATCAATATAAAACATTATTAAATATGCAACATTGCTGCTTAGTATTGTCTTTTCTGCAAAAAGTAATTGATAATAGAAGTTATTGTATCTAAGATAAAAATTCCCCTCATGATCATGCATAAGTATCTTAAAAAAATTTAATTATTAAAACTTGTAATTCTCAAGGCTCCATTTTGTAAGCGACATTATAATAGTTTAGATCATCTTCAAATTTTGAATTCAAGTTTCTACTTCAGAATATTAAGATAAATTTTCAACATATTAAAACAAATAGAATTGTTAAACTTTTTAAATAGAGAGATTTTTATAGTTGAATTCACAAAGTTAAGATTCAATAGGTACTTAGTTAAAACAATGAAATTTATTATTTCATTAAAATCATTTATAACAAAAATTTCCACAACAAAGACCATTAATTAACTTTTATTTGTTGTGTGTATTCTTAAATAACTAATGCATCTGCAAATGTTATAAGTCTTTACCTTGCATTATTTGACAACTTGATATTTCAAGGCCTTATATGATTCCTACACAAGTTGCCATAAAATCAAGCTAGCTATTAAAGGTAGGTAAAAATGTTTGAAAGAAAAACATTATATAATATTAAGGGAACACATAATTAATTATGAAAAGGCATGTACCAAAGAGCTATAAAGATTTATAATGAAGGAGACATTGTTTTTTCTTATTAGTACATTATATTATTTTGAAATATGTTGCTAGTAAAGAAATAGTTGAGTTTTAGATATTTTATATTTTTTGAAAAAACAATAGAAAAATATTTATAAGTATTGAGAGATTTTAAATTATTAATAAATTAGATAGACAATAAATGTAAAATTGAGACTATAATATGAGTTCCAATTAGAAAACAATTTATGAAGGTAAAAAACAATTTTGATATATATATATATATATCAACTCAAATGTTTATTATCTATCTAAATAAGTTATATTAATGTAGGAATAGACTCAAATGTAGCAAGAGTTTACATAAAGAACTTAGATTTCATTTTCAAAAATATCTCTATATTGATATAGGAAGTGATATAATATCAGAAATGTGTTTGTTGGATTTTTTGTTGTTGTTGCAATAGTATTGGAGTCTTAGTAGTAAAGCTTAAAATATATTTTTGTTGAATATTTCTCATTATAACTTAAAAATATTTTATTTAAGTAGTAACATAATAACTTTAGATGTTTTTCTTATATTAAGTAAATTATATATATGAATATTATATATATAAAAACTCTGTATACAAAGTAATTTCACACACACACACACATAATCACCAAAATAACTATAAAATAAAAATGTGATTGTTAAAATATTTCAAAATCTTGAGTAAACTTTGTAAAATATTTTCAAAAGTTACATATCAATTAAAAATCAAAAATGAAATTGCCATAATAATGAAATATTCATAAATATTGAGATTTGATATGTGTACTCTTTTTCATAAATATTGAGATTTGATGTACGTACTATTATGACACTTTGTAGCATGTAGATTGTTTTTTATCTTTTCTTTTTTATTTTTATAGATAATGAAATTTTCATAAATATTGAAATTTGATGTACGCATTGTTTTTTTCATAAATATTGAGATTTGATGTGTGTACTATTATGACACTTGGTGACAAAATTATTTTTATTTATTTAATTTTTTAAATAATTTTTATTTCTGACAAATTATTTTTATAACCACATAAAATTAGTCAACAAGAAGAAAAAAAAAAAAAAAAAAATTTCAAAAATTGTTTTTAATTTTCAAAATATTCAATTTAATCGTTATTTTTTCAAAACTTGAATAAAATAATTACAATGTAACTTGCCATAATAATAAAACATTATTAATAAATGATGATGATGATGATGATGATGGTTAATGTCCACTGAGACCAAACTTTGGTCTATTGGACCTAAAGAAACAAATTATTTAGTTTGATTTAAGATTTTATTCCTATGCTCGTAAAGCTTGTAGAGAAGCCTCTCGAGCTCACTATAATTTTGATATCGTAAAGGCTAGGAAGGTCAGTGTTGCGACAAAGATTATGAAACTGAGATCTAATGTGGTTGTACGTGGGGCACTCTATTCATCATCGATGTTCCTATTCTCACAGAGATGGTAGATCCTTTCCATCCATGGTGTTTTAGGAACTGCCCAACGACCTGTTTCACTATGGAGCTCATGAGAGTTCTTTCTAATCTTTGCTATATTAATTTTCTTCTTTGAGCTAGTTAAAACAGAGAGATATTTTATCTTCTAGGGTGGGATTGATGACCTTCTTATAATAACTTAATTTATGACCTTCTTATAGTAACTTAATTTTCTTTTAGCTACTAAATCTTTCTCACACCACATTTTTTCTTTGAACTTAGAAGTAACAATATTTTTAATATTATTAATAAATAATAATAATAATAATAATTTAACTATTATTATTATTTACTAATTAATTATGAAAACTTTAATTATTAATAATGAATAAGTTATGACTCGGATGCGGGTGACACGTTCAGGTTTTAATGAATGCTCTGAAGGATGGCGGCAAGGGGACAGGCCACTTGGTTGATGGCGCCCCTCCCCATAACACCCTTAGGCGCCTTCAAGACACTCTGCAGGCTACAATCAATGCAGGTCTAAATCGGCAAAAATTCATTTGTTGTTTGGTTATGGAGGTACCTTGGTTCATTTCTTCACCGCCTCCCCTGCTCCACTGTAACTGTCCGCCTCATGCCTTTGAGCCCAGCCTTCGCACTGCGACTGGCCGTCACTGCTGGATTGTTTGTTGTGCGGATTTTGGCAATGGGTTTCACCTTTCTCATTCAGGGCTCTGCATTCTAACCCCGGCTCAGAACGACCCTTTTTCACCTCACAATTCCTCTACTAGAGCTCCCTCTGTCATTGTCCCTCCTGCCACTGCTCCCTCTGAGTGCTCAACGAGCGATATCAGCATGGTGAGACATCATATGAGAAGTCGTAGCGGAGGAAATCGGGGAGGAAGCTCTTGCCCTCCAACTGAGCAGTTCCCTGAGCGCGCCACCTCTTCTCCTTCCCCTGAACTGCATCATCCTCCTATCCATGGGGCGGGTAGATATCCTAGCACTAGAAGTGGGCGGGGTCTAGCTCGTTCTTTAGGTGTTGTTCATGGCGACTTTGGTGTCCATTTAGCTAATTTTCCTTTTCCCCTTCATCCCGCTCCCCACTCAACCCAATTCAGGTTTTGTAGCTCCCTGAACAGGCCTGTCATTACCGCTACTATTTCCATCCTCTTCACTGAAGAAAACTCTCAGACGGCCTCTCAAGTTGACAATTCCAACTTGCCACAGGAGGACGCTCCCAGATGTAGTAATTGCAGAGATACTGGTAAGAATGGGATGGACGAGAGCCTCTTCACCTCGCATGGACAGAATTTGGGTGGCAATCAGCATGGTGAAGGGGGCAGCTCTGCTGCCACGCGCCCCTCTGGTGGTTTGAGTCATGATGGGTCTACTCTGCAGCTCACATCTGGCGATTGGGGAGAGCCTCACGGAGTCGGTGGAGAGCCACACAGCAGCGTTTCCAGGGACGAGGCGGATGAGTGGGCTTGCCCAATCATCGAGGAACCCATCCCGGATGACTTCATCTAGGCTGACGTGGCTTCCAGGTGGCTGGACGTGGCAGCCAGAGATATGGACGAGGCTGTCAGGGGTTCGGACGTGGCTGCCTGGTGTTAGGACGTGGCTGGACGTGGCTGCCCAGGTGTTTTCTATCTGGTTTTTTTTGTTTTTGCTAGTTTTGGATGGAATCGGATTTCCCATCTGGACTATATGTCAGGGCATTATCTTACTGTTTCTTTTGTGGGTTCTGGACTCAAGAATTGATACCATTTTTGGTTTTTATGCTCTCGGTGGACTAGTTTCCCCAATGTTGGGGCAGTTGAGATTTTGCTGATACTCTATGTTAAACTTGGTCAAGGCTTAGTCCTCTCTGTATTTTTCTATATATATTAATAGATTACCTTTACTTAGAAAAAAAAATGAATAAGTTATGTAAGATATAATAATAAAACATTATTAATACATAATAATAATAAGTTAATTATTATTATTATTTATTAATTGATTATGAATAAATTAGTTATTAATAATGAATGCATTAATTATTTAATAAATTAATTAATATTAAAATAAATAAAAAGTAATTAATTAATTAAAGAAATAAAAATTATTATAGAATTTAGACTTCTGTGATCCATAATATGTTTGTGAGAATAATTTCGGCAAAATCACATAAAAAATCATTTGTCGACGTGTTTCGAACCAACCAGTGTGGTTCATCGTCAAGACAAGTTGAAGATCCAATCTGAGCGATAAGTTAAATAGGGACAGCAGGCCATTCCAACAACTATATTTTACTGAGTAATGGATAAACAGGACCTCTAACGGCTAGGTTTGACCAAGGCCCAGGGGGAGGGATCAAGGTTGATAAAAAATTTTTAATTAAATTATTTATATTGTTAATAATATTATTCATATAAATTAATAGAATAAATATATTAATATTAACGATCTTAGTCTTATGGTAAATCCCAAATTTTAAGTGACCGTTGTCTAATAAAGATATTAATAATATTATTATTAAATACGCATTATTGCTATTATTAAAAGTAAGATTTAAATTTAAAATATAGTCGAAATCAAGAAAATTGATAATAATTTTTTTAATTTTTTTTAAATAATATCAATATTATTAATATTAATATTACTATTATGATAAAGTAATAATAATATAAACTAATATCATATTACTAATATGATATAGTAATTAATAGTAATATTATTATTATTATTAACTTTTAGCTAATATTACTAGCTTATAATCTGAATAATTTTATTAAAAGACTAATATTATTACTAGGGCTACATTTTGTATTATTTATAATTGTTAATGTTATAACTTTTATTATAAGGTTAATTTCTTTTTCTAGGAAAATTGGCCGAGGGTGAAAAATTCATTTATTACTAATTATATTAAAGAGTAATACAATATAATTCAAACCTGATCAAGGGAGGATAAAAGATAACACGAAACAAAGGAAAGCAGGGATGAAGAGGTTAGGAAGACAGGGCTGGGATCCAGCAACTACTAATCTTCCAGCCGTCATCCCTATTAAGATTATTAGGCCTTTTCTCGATTTCAAGGGCCTCTCTAAATTTTCGATGGTGAAACTGCGCAACTTTTGCAATGACACGAGCCTCTTCTATACAAACATGATGTTTAGTCTTCTCGGCATGCTCTGCAAGGGCCGAGGACTTGGCCCTTCCATGCTTTAAGTCTGTCGAGTGCTCATTAATCCTTTGATTAATAGAACGACCAGTCTCACCAATGTATGGTGTCCCACAGGAACAGGGAATGACATAGACACCCTTCATGTCTTTAGGGTCGACAGGATCTTTTACAGATCTCAGGGAGCTACGGATGGTATTAAGAGGTCTAAAGGTCGCGGGGACATTGTGCTTCTTAAGAATCCTGGCAATCCTGTCAGTGGTCCCTTGGATGTAAGGTAGGTGAACCCCCATGACCCGATCTTTAGGATCTTTTTGGACTGAAGGCTCCTTTCGGGCCTTGAGGAAGGCTTTCTGACCCAGGTGTCTACTGTAACCATTTTTAACAAAGACATCTAGGAGATGAGCCTTCTCCTTTTCCAAGCTCTTTTCATCAGATATTCTTAAAGCACGGGTAGCAAGCGTGCTGAGAACGCCCAACTTTTGAGCAGGGAAATGATGGGAGCTAGCATGGAGATATTGATCAGTATGAGTATTCTTCCGAAATACCTGGTGGGAAAAGGATCCATCCATATTCTTAGAGATGAGAACATCCAGGAACAGAAGACAACCATTGACTTCCTTTTCCATAGTGAATTTTATGGTGGAGGACTAATTATTGAGATGACGGAAGAAAAGAGCCAACTCAACATGACCATGAGACCAAATGACACCTGTGTCATCTACAAATCTCTTCCACAGCTTCGGTAAGAGATGGGCGGAGGCCAAAGCTTTGGACTCAAAATCCTCCATAAAAAGATTAGCGACAACAGGGGACAGGGGGGAGCCCATGGCAACCCCACAGGTTTGCTCATAGAACTCTCCTTCGAAGCTGAAAAAGGTGGAAGTAAGGCACAACTCAACTAACCGAGCGGTATCAGGGTCAGTAAGCTTGTTGATAACCTCCATGGCCTCATTGATGGGAATACAAGTGTATAGGGAGACCACGTCGAAACTTACCAGAATGTCCTCGGGTTCAAGCTTAATTCTCTTAAGATCATCAACAAATGATGCAGAGTCTTTAACGAAAGACTCTGTGCGACCAACCAAGGGTCTAAGCTTCAAGGTGAGGAATTTGGCAAGGAGGTAAGTAGGACCACCTATGGTATTGACAATGGGTCTCAAGGGAACCCCCTCCTTGTGGACCTTTGGAAGGTCGTAGATCCTAATAATAATTTATATGAATAATATTATTAACAATATAAATAATTTAATTAAAAATTTTTTATCAACCTTGATCCCTCCCCCTGGGCCTTGGTCAAACCTAGTCGTTAGAGGTCCTGTTTATCCGTTACTCAGTAAAATATAGCTGTTGGAATGGCTTGCTATCCCTATTTAACTTATCGCTCAGATTGGATCTTCAACTTGTCCTGACGATGAACCACACTGATTGGTTCGAAACGCGTTGACAAATGATTTTTTATGTGCTTTTACCAAAATTATTCTCACAAATATAAAAATTAATTAACAATGAAAAATAAAAATTAATTAATTAATCTAAATAAATAAGAATTATTTATTTATTTATTGAATCAATTAATTATTTTTTTAATGAATTAATTAACCATGAATGAAGTTATTATTACTATTAATTAATAATTCTATTAAATTTAATTTACCATAAAAATAAAATATTAATTAATAATTGTAATGAATAATAATATTAATTACTCATAATAATTATAATATGGATATGTATGTGATTGATTTAATTTTTTTTAAATATATCAGACAAACAAAAACAAACCCCTAATTCAATCACAATTGTCAAGTTTTCTAACCCGGAAACTTCTGTTTTCAAAATCACATTTCATCATCTAAGGTAGCGTTGCAACACTAATACATTGAGCCCACTAAGGCCATATTCACAGCATACGCATAGCTGTTATATATGCAGCTATTTTGTGCCATACGCATAGCTGTTATATATGCAACTATTTTCTGTCTCGATCTCCCTGCAGCCATCATCGTCTCTTATATAGAGAACTAATTTGATTGTTATTATATTTTTATTTTAAAAATTATATTTATTATAAAAGGTTAATTACTATTAAAAATAGTATTTAGTTTTTTAATATTTAGTTTTATGTATAAGATTAAGGTTATATGTTATTTGAAAATATATAATTTTAATATTATAATTGGAAAAAAGAAAATTTTTAATATATAGGAGATTTTTGGTTTGAATCTTGTGTTTTTCTCTCTATGAAGTTTTACCCAATAAGAGATGTTGAGTTCAAATCATGTGCTACCCTATGAACATGTAAAGAAAATTAGAGAGTCTTACTAAACTTACAATAAAAATCATTTTACATTTTATCTAGATAAAAATAAATATAATAATAAATTTAAATAATTATTTATAATATATGTAAAGTGTTTGAATAACACTAAATACAATGAAGAAAAGAAGAAAATTAGTATAGTGAAACTAATTTGCATATGGGGAAAACTTGAGTATAATGAAGTTAACGAGTTGTAAAAAAATTTGGAGATATCTATGCAATGTAACAAAGTGGCGTTTACAATGAGAAATGGTTACTTAAATATATATATTAAAATGAAATTTCAAATAAAAATAATATTAAAATAAATATATAAAATAATAAGTATACAAAAAATAGAGAAATGGTTACTTCATTTATTTATATATATATTAGAATGAAATTTCAAATAAAAATAATATTAAAATAATTATATATATATATATATATATATATATTAAAATGAAATTTCAAATAAAAATAATATTAAGATAAATATATAAAATAATAAGTATACAAAAAATAGAGAAATGGTTACTTAAATTTATATATATATATTTATTAAAATGAAATTTCAAATAAAAATAATATTAAAATAAATATATAAAATAATACGTATACAACAAAAATATAAATTTAAAACAATTAGAACATTTATAAGAAAATAAATTGTAATACTATAAAACTTCAAAAATTAAGTGATGAGTTTAGTTTATTAACAATAATTCAAATATGCACAGAAATTAATTTATTGGTAAGCCATACATGGTTGAGGCAATAAGGCATGCAAAGTGAATACTTTTGCTACCCAATATTGTTACGAAGCAATCGCATTGAACATTTGAGAGATTTGTGGGATCCAATATCTAGCTTGGTATAGACACAGGACCTATATTTTACTTTGTTGGAAGGGGTACACAACCATAATCCTGTCACATAATAAATTTTGTTTCCAAAGGCTCTAAGACAGGTCAGGTAAAAAATGTTTTATTCAGATTTTCAAAATATTTTTCACGAATACAAATTAAATTTCCCTAATTACATTGAAAAAAAAAAATAGAACTAACTAGACAAGTTTTGATGTAATGCCAAACCAGAATAAAGAGCCCTACTAATGCATAATTTAAAAAAATAAAATCTTGTGCGTAATTTAAAAAGCACTATGCTAATTTTATCTCCAAAATCTTTGAGAAAGAGGGCTTCAAAAGCTTTTGAGGTCGAGCAAACATAGGCCTGAAAAAACCTCGTTCATTTTTTCACAATTTACATCCACAAAAAGCAATTTACATCCAAAAACACATTTTCATAACACTAGAAGAATAGACTACAATTCTTTGCAGATGGATGGAATGTGTTGATAAACATAGACAATTGTAGCTAGTAAGATAAGATATTTTACTAGAAATCCAACCATGAAGCCACTGCCATGCCCAAACACCACTACAACAATCATGAAAACCCCGACACCTCGCAATAGCTTACATGCAACAGAGACACATGGAGTTAGTTCTCGAGCAAATTGCAAAAACCCATAAAAATTTTATGGAAAAAACTTGTAAAAATTCCACTTACCCTCGTGAAGACCCATGCGAGGGGAAAACTCCATGTCCACCACTAAACCAACTAAAATCTCCCATATTGTCCAATGTAGACAAATATGCCAACCCTTGGTGTGTCACCAGCATGGAGAAACACTCGATAAAACAGTAAATGAACAACCACAATAGACAGAATGGTAAACCCCCCACTAACCAGGTGAAGCAATGACACCCCTCCAACAGTGCAATTACATATTTTCAAGTTGACGAGAGAAGGAGGTTGGTCAAATGAGTATCGGGACACATGAATGCCCACACATCGACCCAAACAACATAACACACCAACAAAAACCCTAAAACACGCCAAAACACTTCGCATTAAAGTGCCCACCTGCCACGACAAGTTGTAGTTGAGCTCAATAAGTATCATATAGCTATGGATGATGCCCCTCCAACAACGCAACTACATATTTCCAAGTTGACCAGAGAAGGAGGTTGGTCAAACGAGTATCGAGACACCTGACTGCCCACACATCGACCCAAACAACATAGCAAACCAACAAAAACCCTAAAACACGCCAAAACACTTAACATTAAAGTGCCCATTTGCCACGACATGTTGTATTTTAGCTCGATAAGTATCATATAGCCTGCATAGCATCGACGATGTGATTTATGGTCCTGACAGGGAGGTCACACAACAACAACAACATGGGTCTCTCCCCTATTCCAAAACGCATCTAACCTGCTTAGCCTAATTTTGAAAAAGGAAAACCAACAAAAAACACTGCCCCACCAATGTCATGTCATGTCAATATCATATGGGAGATAATCTTGACACACTATCTAATAGTTTGTACAAAACAATGCCCCACCAATGTCATGTCAATATCATATGGGAGACAATCTCGACACAATATCTAATAGTTTGTACAAAATATTAGGGTTGGCCAGTAATGAAGCGTGTTTCAAGCAATGGACCACACATTGTGGCCCTAAACCATGCACATAGTTTAATTAGGCTTCAAATCTCTCCAGAGAACAATAGAAATTTCAGCAAAATTTTGTTAAAATCTGATGAATGAAATTTCCACAGAATTTGTTAAAATGTGATGAATTTTTTTGGAAATTCAGGTTATGGTTTTCAAATTTCATGTTAAGACTCTCAAATTTCAAATTTTAAATGGCTCTGAGAGTTTTCGATAATGTTGAATCCATTTCTACCGTCAAAATTCAAGCTTTCAAATCGATCAAATTTTAAAAAAATACCAAATTTAAGGTTTTTTCTTTGTGTTCGTCGGGGCACCTCGGTAGACAACGTCTAAACCGTGTGGGGTCTCTATTGAAAACAAAAACCGTGTGTGGTTCATTGTTGAACAACTTTGGAGATGCCACGCGGTGGATGCTTCATGTGGGATTCATTGTTGAGCAACTTCGCCCATGCCACGCGGAGTGTCACGCCCCCAATATTTTTTTTGTTAATTGGGCAGCGCGCGGCACCAACGGGCGCCCACTTTTCCCAAGTGTGCGCCTATGGACTACGCCTTCCACTTAAACTTCAACTTATTATTATGCACTTAAACTCTGTTAAACATTAAATCAACATTCAACATAAAACATGCCACAATAATAAATCACACAACCATATGTGGGAGGGGCAACTCCCAAAAGTCTGCCCAACCAATTATATTATAGCCAAAATACAATCCGTGCGCCGGTCTTAAGTCTCGGCCGCACTCTTGACAAATACAATGGACGTCGGGTAACTCCCAACCGTCGTTTACAGAATCCAACTCGGGCACCTGCCCGCACGTCGTTCAGCTGCTGCACGACCGTTCACCTGTTCACCCGATCCACTGCCGGCCGGTTACTCCCACACGACCACCACCTGGTCGTTTACCTCTGCCCGCCGGTTGTCGCTGCACGACCAACCGCGCCTTCGTTTACTGTCCGCCGGGCGTCGCTGCACGACCGACCCGCGCCCTTCGTTTACTGTCCGCCGGGCGTCGCTGCACGACCGACCCGCGCTCTTCGTTTACTGTCCGCCGGGCGTCGCTGCACGACCGACCCGCGCCTTCGTTTGCTGTCCGCCGGGCGCCGCTGCACGACCGACCCGCGCCTTCGTTTACTGTCCGCCGGGCGTCGCTGCACGACCGACCCGCGCCTTCGTTTACTGTCCGCCGGGCGCCGCTGCACGACCGACCCGCGCCTTCGTTTACTGTCCGCCGGGCGTCGCTGCACGACCGACCCGCGCCTTCGTTTACTGTCCGCCGGGCGCCGCTGCACGACCGACCCGCGCCCTTCGTTTACTGTCCGCCGGGCATCGCTGCACGACCGACCCGCGCCTTCGTTTACTGTCCGCCGGGCGTCGCTGCACGACCGACCCGCGCCTTTGTTTACACTGTTCGCCGGTTACCACCGCACGACACGGCCGAGCTGGTTCACCCAACCACAGCTCGCCGGCTCGTGTGCGCCTACCCGCAATCACGCCCGAGTTGGCCCTCCGCCAAACTCGTCGTTTCGCCTTACCCGGTCCTTGCCCGGTTCTGCTGTTCCGCCGTGGCAACCTTTGCCCGGCACGCCGTTTACGGTTCGCCCGAATTACCACAGGCCGCGCCTATGTGTTTTGGACTGCGGCCGAGTTAGAACTCGCCGCCCGACTGTGTAATGGTGCTGCCTCTGCACGCCCGATCTGCCTAAGGCAACTCGCCCGAGTTCCGCCTTCTACCCGATCTGCGCCCAATGACTGTTCACCCGAACCAAGTGCTGTTACTCGACCTCCCTGTCTACTCGGCTTGGACGCCCTGCTGCTGGTGGCTAAGGCAATCCTCCTTTTCAATCTTGTTCGGCCTCCACAATAACCCAACTCGCATTCCCTTTCAACCTCGCACTACAAGAGAGTGCGCATCTTTTGTTTCAGTCTTCTGCGTATAGAGAGAACGCCAAGACTTCGATGATCCTCCATGCCACAATGAGCTCGCCTTTTATAGTTCCTCCTTCGTCCTCTAGGAGCTTCTTCACTTTTCGGCCGACGCCCATGCTTGTGTTTTAAGAAACCCCGAAACTCCTTGATGGGCGGGTCGGCCCTTGCTTTAAGGCAAGGCCGACCACGCCTTATAAATCTTCGGTCCAATTACTCCTTATTCTTCGTGCCTGTGTCTTGTTGCCCGCGCTTCTGTGCCGACCTCCGCCCAGCTCGCTGCCACATCGCCATGTTCTGCCCGCTGTCGTACTTCGTCACTTGCGCCTGGGCGGGTTCGCCCTTGGGTCGCCCGCCCGGTTGGTGCTGGGCGCCCTCGGGTCGACCCGCCGGTTTGCCAACCGGCCCGCCTTTTCGCACTTGCTTCCGTGCCCACGTTTGTTTTACCCGGCGTGTGGGCGCTCCCTTGCCCGGCACGCCATTCCACTTCGTTTCATTTCTGTTTCGGGCGGGCGCGCCTTGCCCGACTCGCCGCCCGCTCCTTCACTTGTTTGCCGTTTCTACCCGGGCGCGCTTCTGCACGACGCTCGCCCGCCCGATCCATCGTTCACACCCGGGCGCGCCTACACGACGTTTGTCTACCTGACCCGCCGTTCACCCGGGCGCGCCATCGCACGACGGTCGTCTGCCCGACCCGCCGTTCACGCCTGGGCGCGCCTTCGCACGACGGTCGTCTGCCCGACCCGCCGTTCACACCCGGGCGCGCCTCTGCACGACGGTCGTCTGCCCGACCCGCCGTTCACACCTGGGCGCGCCTCTGCACGACGTCTGCCTGCCCGACCCGCCGTTCACTCCTGGGCGCGCCTCTGCACGACGGTGGGCGCGCCTCTGCCCGGCTCGCCGCCCACCTATTTTACGTTCAACCGCCCGGTCACCGTGCACGATTCCTCGCCCGGTCCACCCGCGCTCCTTCCACATCCGTGTCAACCATCGTGCACGCCCTGCCCGAGACGCTAGGGCGTCACATTCTCCCCCACCCGAAGACGTTGTCGACCCGACAACTCATCCGCGGCCAAACTTCGTTTACCATCTCGTGCCCAGATCTATGAGAACCCTCCTCATTTTCTGCTGCACTTCTTCTTCCTGTCCAATTTCCAAGTGCGGGCTCATTGCCTTGAACAGCCAACAATGAGCCCACCTCCTCTTATTCATCAAGAGGTCGCATGGGGAGAACCTGGAGGTTCCCCTTTATCAACCAGCTCCATCTCAATGTCTGGTCCTTCACTTTTCGTCGGGTCTTTCCGTGACTCCCGATCTCCTTCTTGGATCTTCAGCTCGCCCAGCGCTTCTCCATCATTGTCTTTCACTTCCCCCAGCTCCCTGAGAGTGTTTGAACAATGCTCGGAGAGAGCTACAACAGCCAAGGGCTGTTCCTCAAGTTTCGGCTTCTTAGAACGCCTCCGTTTCCTTTCTTTAGAGTCACTCTTCATCATCTCCATAGTTGGAACACTGATAGGTGTGTCCCCCTGACCATCATAGATGAAGAGTTTTTCCAAGTGTGGCGCAACTACGACCTCGTATTGCTTTAGGAACTCCATCCCCAATACGGCCTCATAGTCGTCGATCTTCACTATGGTGAAGTCTACTTTTCCTGTCCACTCACCGAGAGTGACCATCACTCCTTCGGCCATACCGAAAACATCTGCCGGAGGAGAATTGACTGTTTTTACTTGTGCTTCTATGGGTACAACCTGCAATCCCAATTTCCTTGCCGTCCTTCGACTCATGAAATTATGCGAGGCCCCGCTGTCAATCATAGCGGAAATATCTGTCATACCGAGCCTTGCCTGCGCGTATAACAGACCCCGTGTTGTGGTATCGGTTTCCTTGCTGTCTACTTCGATTCCTGCTTTGGAGGTGGCGTCCAATTCCATCTCGTTTGCAGCCTCCCCTTGAAGCTCTTCTGCAGAGGAAACCTCTATGACCGGAGTTTCTTTAACTTTCTGAACTCCTTCTTTTTCCTTTCGTTTTTCCTCGAGCCTTACTTCTTCTTTTAGGGTCTCGAGTCGTTTTTCAAGGATTAGGCAATCCTTTCTCCTCTTGTTCATTTCCTGTCTCAGCCTTAGTTCTTTAAGCTCTCTTTCTATCGAGAGTCCTTCTTTTGTAAGTCTGTTAGCTTCGCCCGCATTCAAGTTCGAAGCTCCCTTTCTGACTAACATCCGAAGAGCACGCTTCGTTGCTGCCAGCTTCCTGCCGCAGTCCATGTACTCTTGTCGTAGTTCGTCATTCTCTTTAAGAATGCTCTTCTCAAGCTCTTCCAAGGTTTCGCACCCTAGTAATTCCAGGATAGACATCTTCTTCAGTTTTCTTTTTCCACCAGCTCGCTGACCGAGCTCTGATACCACCTGTCACGCCCCCAATATTTTTTTTGTTAATTGGGCAGCGCGCGGCACCAACGGGCGCCCACTTTTCCCAAGTGTGCGCCTATGGACTACGCCTTCCACTTAAACTTCAACTTATTATTATGCACTTAAACTCTGTTAAACATTAAATCAACATTCAACATAAAACATGCCACAATAATAATTACACAACCATATGTGGGAGGGGCAACTCCCAAAAGTCTGCCCAACCAATTATATTATAGCCAAAATACAATCCGTGCGCCGGTCTTAAGTCTCGGCCGCACTCTTGACAATTACAATGGACGTCGGGTAACACCCGACCGTCGTTTACAGAATCCAACTCGGGCACCTGCCCGCACGTCGTTCAGCTGCTGCACGATCGTTCACCTGTTCACCCGATCCACTGCCGGCCGGTTACTCCCACACGACCACCACCTGGTCGTTTACCTCTGCCCGCCGGTTGTCGCTGCACGACCAACCGCGCCTTCGTTTACTGTCCGCCGGGCGTCGCTGCACGACCGACCCGCGCCCTTCGTTTACTGTCCGCCGGGCGTCGCTGCACGACCGACCCGCGCCTTCGTTTACTGTCCGCCGGGCGTCGCTGCACGACCGACCCGCGCCTTCGTTTGCTGTCCGCCGGGCGTCGCTGCACGACCGACCCGCGCTCTTCGTTTACTGTCCGCCGGGCGTCGCTGCACGACCGACCCGCGCCTTCGTTTACTGTCCGCCGGGCGCCGCTGCACGACCGACCCGCGCCCTTCGTTTACTGTCCGCCGGGCGTCGCTGCACGACCGACCCGCGCTCTTCGTTTACTGTCCGCCGGGCGTCGCTGCACGACCGACCCGCGCCTTTGTTTACACTGTCCGCCGGTTACCACCGCACGACACGGCCGAGCTGGTTCACCCAACCACAGCTCGCCGGCTCGTGTGCGCCTACCCGCAATCACGCCCGAGTTGGCCCTCCGCCAAACTCGTCGTTTCGCCTTACCCGGTCCTTGCCCGGTTCTGCTGTTCCGCCGTGGCAACCTTTGCCCGGCACGCCGTTTACGGTTCGCCCGAATTACCACAGGCCGCGCCTATGTGTTTTGGGACTGCGGCCGAGTTAGAACTCACCGCCCGACTGTGTAATGGTGCTGCCTCTGCACGCCCGATCTGCCTAAGGCAACTCGCCCGAGTTCCGCCTTCTACCCGATCTGCGCCCAATGACTGTTCACCCGAACCAAGTGCTGTTACTGTTTCGACCTCCCTGTCTACTCGGCTTGGACGCCCTGCTGCTGGTGGCTAAAGCAATCCTCCTTTTCAATCTTGTTCGGCCTCCACAATAACCCAACTCGCATTCCCTTTCAACCTCGCACTACAAGAGAGTGCGCATCCTTTGTTTCAGTCTTCTGCGTATAGAGAGAACGCCAAGACTTCGATGATCCTCCATGCCACAATGAGCTCGCCTTTTATAGTTCCTCCTTCGTCCTCTAGGAGCTTCTTCACTTTTCGGCCGACGCCCATGCTTGTGTTTTAAGAAACCCCGAAACTCCTTGATGGGCGGGTCGGCCCTTGCTTTAAGGCAAGGCCGACCACGCCTTATAAATCTTCGGTCCATTACTCCTTATTCTTCGTGCCTGTGTCTTGTTGCCCGCGCTTCTGTGCCGACCTCCGCCCAGCTCGCTGCCACCTTGCCGTGTTCTGCTCGCTGCCTGCTTCGTCACTTGCGCCTGGGCGGGTTCGCCCTTGGGTCGCCCGCCCGGTTGGTGCTGGGCGCCCTCGGGTCGACCCGCCGGTTTGCCAACCGGTCCGCCTTTTCGCACTTGCCTTCGTGCCCACGTTTGTTTTACCCGGCGTGTGGGCGCTCCCTTGCCCGGCACGCCGTTCCACTTCGTTTCATTTCTGTTTCGGGCGGGCGCGCCTTGCCCGACTCGCCGCCCGCTCCTTCACTTGTTTGCTGTTTCTACCCGGGCGCGCTTCTGCACGACGCTCGCCCGCCCGATCCATCGTTCACACCCGGGCGCGCCTGCACGACGTTTGTCTACCCGACCCGCCGTTCACCCGGGCGCGCCTTCGCACGACGGTCGTCTGCCCGACCCGCCGTTCACGCCTGGGCGCGCCTTCGCACGACGGTCGTCTGCCCGACCCGCCGTTCATACCCGGGCGCGCCTCTGCACGACGGTCGTCTGCCCGACCCGCCGTTCACACCTGGGCGCGCCTCTGCACGACGTCTTCCTGCCCGACCCGCCGTTCACTCCTGGGCGCGCCTCTGCACGACGGTGGGCGCGCCTCTGCCCGGCTCGCCGCCCACCTATTTTACGTTCAACCGCCCGGTCACCGTGCACGATTCCTCGCCCAGTCCACCCGCGCTCCTTCCACATCCGTGTCAACCATCGTGCACGCCCTGCCCGAGACGCTAGGGCGTCACACGGAGGATGCTTTCCCTAAAGTAGAGTCGCACGCGATGGATTTTCTTTTGAATTGATTTTTTTTTAAAGTGAATCATAATGAGTTATTTTGGGTGTGAACATACGTAGTCGTTTTCGAGTGAAGCCCATGCTTTCTGATTTGGGGTGGTCAATTTTGAATTCGTGAGGGGACAAATGGATTGAATTTCAAACCATCGTTTTCCGAATTTTTAAATATGCGGTGGATGCTTCGTGTGGGGTTCATTGTTGACCAGCTTCGCCGATGCCACGCGGAGGATGCTTTCCCTAAAGTAAAGGCGCACGCGATGGATATTTTGTGAAGTGAATCATAACGCGTTTTTTTGTTCGGTCTGAACATAGTAGTTTTCGGGTGAAGCCGGTGATTTTTCCTTGATGTGGTCCATTTTGAACCTAAAAAACATGGTTTTTCAAATTCTAAATTGCCTGTGATAAAGAAAATGAGCAGTGGCCGCCGGCGATGTGCACCGTACTCCTTTGCGGCCCCTTCGGCATGGACTAACTTATGGTGGAATACTCTCCATGACCCCCTTATAGAACCCCACATTCACACAATTGACGCTGTCTGGAATTAATCTTCTAAATTTAAACAGTGTCCTTTCGTGGCAAATCCTTGTACATGGACTGTGATTTGTAATTGTATCGAAAGATATCCCACGTACGACAGCTACCAGTAGTTTTTAGCCCGGTAGTGAAATGATCTGTTAGGGATGAAATTTGATTTACCCGTGAAATTAGGTGTTTTTTTTTAAACAGTTTTCTTCGTTAAAGTTGCAAAGACAAGTTACAGATGTGTGAAAACGGTCTCTACCAGTAGTTTTTAGCCCGGTAGTGAAATGATCTGTTATGGATGAAATTTGATTTACCCGTGAAATTAGGTGTTTTTTTTTAAACAGTTTTCTTCGTTAAAGTTGCAAAGACAAGTTATAGATGTGTGAAAACGGTCGCATTCGATGGATTATTTCAATTCAAATTATAAACTATTTTTTATCTCAGTACTATTTATATAAATCATCAAAATTTTCCAGATTAACAGTATTAGTCTGAAATAGATAACTGTCCTTAAAAAGCACTCTGAAATATTTTCTAACATCTTGTAATATAAAGCATTACTTAAGAAATTTAAGAGTGGTTAACAACTATTTATAGTTTAAGATTTTTATAACTTTTATTTTTATTGGTTTAGTTTCATCGATTAAATATTATTAATGAATTTAGAATATTTACCTTTAATTTTTTAGTATTTATAGTTTTGAAATTTCAAAAACAAATACTTATAAATTTTTAAGAAATGGAATTGCTGAACAAAAATTTAATAATAGATTGGTAATCCTATAATTTTGATGTAATTTGAAAGTGAACTTCTAAAACAAATCACATTATATCACGACAATTCATATAGTAACCTTTTTTTTTAATTATATGGTGAATCGGTAACTGCCAGTTTTAATCTAGGGGAGACCTAAGATCAATTCTCTACCAGTCTTAATCTAGGGTAGACCCTAAGATCAATTAGGGGAGGCCTAAGATCAATTCTCTGCGAGTCTTAATCTAGGGGAGACCTAAGTTCAATTCTCTTTTAGCTAAGAGCTTAATCTAGGGGAGACCTAAGATCAATTCTCTACCAGTCTTAATCTAGGGGAGACCCTAAGATCAATTAGGGGAGACCTAAGATCAATTCTCTACTAGTCTTAATCTAGGGGAGACCTAAGATCAATTCTCTTTTAGCTAAGAGCAAGACTCCTAGGGGAGACCTAAGTTCAATTCTCTTTTAGCTAAGAGCTTAATCTAGGGGAGACCTAAGATCAATTCTTTGTCAGTCTTAATCTAGGGGAGACCCTAAGATCAATTAGGGGAGACCTAAGATCAATTCTCTGCTAGTCTTAATCTAGGGGAGACCTAAGATCAATTCTCTTTTAGCTAAGAGCAAGACTCCTAGGGGAGACCTAAGTTCAATTCTCTTTTAGCTAAGAGCTTCAGTCTTAATCTAGGGGAGACCTAAGATCAATTCTCTTTTAGCTAAGAGCAAGACTCCTAGGGAGACCTAAGTTCAATTCTCTTTTAGCTAAGAGCAAGACTCCTAGGGGAGACCTAAGTTCAATTCTCTTTTAGCTAAGAGCTTCAGTCTTAATCTAGGGAAGACCTAAGATCAATTCTCTTTTAGCTAAGAGCTTCATCTAGGGTTCTCTGCGAGTCTTAATCTAGGGGAGGCCTAAGATCAATTCTCTTTTAGCTAAGAGCAAGACTCCTAGGGGAGACCTAAGTTCAATTCTCTTTTAGCTAAGAGCTTAATCTAGGGGAGACCTAAGATCAATTCTCTGCGAGTCTTAATCTAGGGGAGACCCTAAGATCAATTAGGGAGACCTAAGATCAATTCTCTGCTAGTCTTAATCTAGGGGAGGCCTAAGATCAATTCTCTTTTAGCTAAGAGCAAGACTCCTAGGGGAGACCTAAGTTCAATTCTCTTTTAGCTAAGAGCTTAATCTAGGGGAGACCTAAGATCAATTCTCTGCGAGTCTTAATCTAGGGGAGACCCTAAGATCAATTAGGGAGACCTAAGATCAATTCTCTGCTAGTCTTAATCTAGGGGAGACCTAAGATCAATTCTCTTTTAGCTAAGAGCAAGACTCTCGTGCCGCCGTGGGGAATCTGCTCCTCGAGCCACCAGCACAGCAGGTCAGTGTACTGAATGAGATTTGAACTGCAGTCTCCTGGGTTTTACCCAAATAAACTTACCATCAAACCACACAGTACAACTTTATTTTTTATTTTTTTAATAAGCTTGATAAGAGATTTGTAAGGATCGTGCGATGGTGAAATCGACATGAAAGTTTGTTGCCATGAAAAAGGACTTAAATTCCATCGGAATGGTCAGAGTTTCTTAAATTGCAAACTCTTGTTTTCAAAATCATATTTCAACATCTAAACGAACGTTGCAAACGAATAGATTGCATCGAAAATTTGGAAAGTGTCTATCGAATATAACACAAAGTGGCATTTTTGTAAAATGCATGTTGGGAAAATTAAATCACAATGAAAGTATGATATAAATAATGAGTTATAAAAAAAACTTAGAAGTGTCTAATATAAAAAGACAGAATAGCATTTACAATAAAAAGTGATTAGATAAATTTATTGTTAAATTAAAAATTTATTTATATGAAATATTTTAAATGAAATAATAAGCAAAAAAAATAAAATATAACAGAATAGCATTTACAATAAAAAATTTAAACTTTTATCCCTATAAAATATTTAAAATGATATAATAAATATAAAAAAAAAAAATAGAAATATAAAAACAATTAAAATTCTTATAACAGAATATATTGATCTAGTTATAAAAATACCAATACCAATGATATATCGTAAGTTTGAAATCCAGTGAATATAAAACTTCAAAAATTAAGTGATGAGTTCAGTTTATTAACCACCATTCAGATATGCATATAAATTATTTGGTTGGTAAATCAGGCGTTACAAGGTCGAGGCAATAAGGCTTTTGGAAGCGAAAAGAATACTTCAACTACCAAATTTGGTTGCGAAGCAGTGGCATCCAATATTTGCGAGTTTTATGGAACCCAATATCCAGCCAAGTATGGACTCAATAATCTTAAGGATGTTCTGTTCGCGAGTGTTATGGGACCCAATATCTAGCCAAGTATGGACTCAATACTAACAACGCTCAAGGATCTTCTGTTCGCTAATGACATCATCATTCAGGAATGATTTGACCACGGTATCTAGCCCCGTATGGACTCAACACTGATAACACACCTGCGGATGTTATGTTCGCTAACGACAAGCATCATTAAACAATTATTCGACCACAATGAGGCCATTTGTATGATGAATATGATCACCAAAACAATGTAAATCAGATTCAACATTTACTAAAACATTAATTGTAGTTATGATCGTTATAGCTCAAGTCACCAACATAAAAGGGTTTGGTTATTCAGGATCCTAACAGTTGTGCTCTCTGCTTGTCACATGATGAAGACATCAATCATCTGTTTATTCTTTGTCCTTTAGTACACTGGGGTTGGTACAGGGTGGGTTTGGTACAGGATGCTTAATACACTGCAAATTCAATCTGATTGGGATAGGTCGAATATTGTTACTTATTTTGGTCGGTGGACTAAGGATTACCAGCAGCACCATACTTTGCTTCATTTTCTTTTTTGTACTCGGAAGCATCTCTAGAGAGCCAGGAACGTCCTTATTTTCGAGCAGGTGTACACTGACATTGGGAGGACCTGCAGTAGGATCACATCCTACTACTAAGAATTATATTCTTCCTTTTTTCCTGGTTCTTCAAAATCATCTATCTTCTTAGGAATTTATGGTCTGCTTTTTCTGTGGGTTTTTTTGATGGTGTATTTTTTTCCTGTCTCTGTGGCAGTGGCATGGCCATTCGTTTGGGGCCAGAGATTCTCCTCAGATTTCATTGGTCCAATGGTTCAGGGACCAATACCAAGGGGAACTCCTCGCACTTTGGGGGTTCTGTGCAAACTGGCTTGGCCCAAGGGAAATTGTTGTTTTTGGAGATTCCAAACTTATTATTGATTTAACCAAAAGAAAAAGTAATCTGAAATCCCTGCACTCTCCCATTAGAAACAGAGTCAGAGTTCTCGCTAATGTTTTCAGTAAATTATCCATATCCCACATCTATAGGTATCAAAATGGTGAGGCCGACTCTCTATCCAAAACTGGATGTAGGGCTGTTCCTGGAAAAATTTATTTTCAATCTTTCGTCCATGGTGTACTACAGGAAAATGAACAATTAGGCACTACTGTATGAGACACGTTACTGTTTGAGACGTGTGTTTTCTTTTTTAGTATTTTCCGCATTACTTTTGCTCTTTTGTAACTCAAAATCTTATTGAGCATTATATTTTGCAATAGATTCTCATATGACTTCTTCAGACATGTCCAAAATTGCATTTCAGATATGTCCAAAATGTCATGACATGTTGCTCATATTAATGTACTTCCTTACCCATCTTAATGAAAAGGTTGATTTAAAACAACGCAGAGAACCTAAAGTAGAAGTGACACGAACATCCTGCGAAGCATTTTAGTTCTAATAAAACAAAAATTTTGGGAAAGCAATACTTCTCACACGCAACGATGAACAGCGGGACAACAGCGGGACAGGAATTTGATTTGCAGTAAATACTCTAGCCTGTTCGGTGCATTAAAGTCACGCCTGATATACAGCGGGACAGGAATTTGATTTGTAGTAAATACTCTAGGCTGTTTGATGCATCAAAGTCACGCTTGATATTTTGCACATTAATGTGCATTAAATTCTCACAATTGAATTCCCTTGCAACCACCTTGTACATTCATTATGGAGATAGGCATTAGAAGATATTTTGTTTTTTTTATTGTTTAAATCAGATATGTTTTAGCATATAAATACATCACACAGCTTTCCATTAGAAGATATTTTGTTTTTTTTATTGTTTAAATCAGATATGTTTTAGCATATAAATACATCACACAGCTGTTCTGTTTTAAGGTTAGGAGGAGAGCACGCAGCAGCGTAAAGAAAAATAGTGAAACGCACAGCAGTGCACAGCAGAGTACTTCCAGAATAGTGAAACGCACAGCAGTGCACAACAGAGGTAGACGCAGCAGCATAGCAGAGAACAGAAAGGGAAAAATGCACAACAGTGCAGATATTTTGAATGTATTTGTTTTTTTTTGTTGTTTGCTGTAAGAGAGGGACGAATCCGTAACAGTGAGTTTATTTTTAATAAACACAAGTTTTTTTTTCTGTTGTTGTTACACCAGTTCCACCAATGCTGTAACACCGCATTCCGCTGTGTTAAAAAAACAGAATATTGTTCCGTGTTAAAAACAGAGTGTTATTCACCGTTGCTGCAACACCAAACTTGTTGTTGCAACACGGTTTACAGCAAACCTTTTTTTTCCAATTTTCTGTGCAAAACAGAGAATTAAAAACAGAGCAATTTTTTTTGTCTGTCTGTTATGGAATACTCACACTATCAACAATTATTACATTATGATGTTTCAAAGGGTTTCGCTTATGACGATTTACACATAACAATGCGCGACGTTTGGAAGTATGGATAATATTTCCCCAATTTATACATTGAAATAGTTATTAGAAACCAATGTATGTTTAGAAATAAAATCGCTTTTATCTTTTACACTATAACAAAAATCTCATTCAAAAATTGACTGATTTGATCTTCGAAATGGTTCAAACTATCAACATCTCAAATACAAACATGCACTATTAAATAAGGAATTTGGAAGTATACGTAGATTGGAGCACTTGAATATTGGAAGTTATGAAGTCCTCGATGGAATTTGGAATATTTGCAGCATTTACTAATTTCTGGGAGGCTTTTTACGTTTCCAACGTCCAGGCGGAAACGTTTTCAACCTGACGCACCCAGATAAATCAATAAGTTCGAGGTTCTGTAATTTCCCAAAGGAACTTGGCAGCTTCTGTAAATTGGAGCACTCAGACAAATCGAGATGTTCGAGGTTCGTTAAGTTTACAAAGGAATCTGGCAGTGACTCCATATTTGAGCATTTCCTTAACACCAAGAATTTCAGAGACTTCAGATGACAGAGTTCATCCAGAAAAGTTTTGAGATTAGCCTCCTCCACATGGTCATTCCGGCGCAGCACAAGTTTTTCGAGATCTTTTAGCTTTCCAATTGACTTTGGAATCTTTGAAAGAGGAGCATCAATAATCAACTCTCTCAACTTCAGAGGTGCCTGCAATTTTCACATTTACAAAGTGTTTTTGACCCCCTCGATATGTCTTTGTCTTTTGTGCATACTGGTATTTGAAGACGGAAAAATGGAGGAGAACCATTTTTGCAATATAACAAAAACGAAAAAAGGATAGATATATTGCCAAAGAATCGCATACCTGATCATATTCATCTGGCCACAGTGTGTGCAAATTGCTCCCGTTTATTTCTAAAACATGTAACTTCTCTAGTGGAATCCAGGCAGGTAGGGAGGTGCACGGGCATGAATCCCAGGAGAGCCACACTAGCCGTGGTGAGAGACGCAGTAGCTGTGGTGACTGCACAACACTGAATATGCTTTCCACATAATCGCCTTTAGCCCTAAGCAGCCGCAACCTACCCATATTACTTAACCAAACATTGATCGGCAGCTCAGCAAGGGTTTTGAACAAATGTGGATCAGGCCATTCGGAGCCATGTTGGTGAACCATGTCGATTCCGCGCACCTAAAGCATGATTGACATTCTTAAGTTCAAAAAATGAAAACTTACAGACAATCTTGAGAATACAACACTATTTTGCAACTCGGTCTAGAACTACAAAATACGTACCTGAAAATTGTTATCGAGCAGATTAAGATGAAGGTCCTCAGTTCCGCGCCAAAGCCGATGCGGAGATTCTTTCTCTCCAATATCTCTGCCCAGGTCTCTCAGGTGGTCGTGCATTCTTATGCGATTTTCGCTGTCCACCTCTATTAGATACCTGTTCTGTAGTTTATGAAGACCCAACCATCCGTTCCAGCCAGATCCACCCCAGATTCTTATGGCAGTATCGCTGTATTCTCCCAAGAAGAAACAGGCAATGTCTAGGAACATCTGTTTCTCTTCATTATCGAGACCATCGTAACTAATTTTAAGCCGGCTTGTTATATCACCGGGGAGTGTATTGGAGATTTTGTTAAAGTGTGCTACCCAAAACTCCATTTCATCTTTCCCATAAAGAGACGCGCCAATTACTTGAAGAGATAAGGGCAATCCCTGGCAGACATCCAAAAAGTTTTTAACCACTTCTCTAAATCCTTCTCTAGGATTAGGCTGGCCGAAGGCATGAGAGCAGAAGAGCTCTTGGGAGTGTTGTTGATGGAGGCCATTTAACCCGTAAATAGACGAGTTTTCAATCCCCGAGTTTATAAGAACATCCTTATTGCGAGATGTAATTAAAACTAAGCTACCTGGACTAAGCTTATCTTTCAATGGTACAAATAATGCATCCAGCTGGTTAATGTTATCCACATTATCTACAATTAGGAGAGCAAGAGGAGATGCGAGATAGGTTTCGATCTTATCTATACCAGTTTTAATGTCCGCTATTTGCTCAAAACGTCGAGCCAAGTCCTCAAGAAGTTTTCTCTGCGAGAATTCAACAGTTTTCCCACTGACATCAGATAAATAGCAAGCTCGATCATACTTTGATTGCCGACGGTTAAAGATTTCGTTTGCGAGGGTGGTTTTGCCAACGCCGCCCGGCCCTACAATTCCTATAACCCTAGTCTCGCTGCTTTGCGGCTGCAATGACACTGCCTTT
Source organism: Pinus tabuliformis (assembly GCA_031772625.1). NCBI lineage: Eukaryota > Viridiplantae > Streptophyta > Pinopsida > Pinales > Pinaceae > Pinus > Pinus tabuliformis. The sequence goes on along the minus strand of CM062806.1, from coordinate 463,324,494 downwards.
TCAAAATCTTCTATCTTTTGATCCAAACCAATTGGATATTTCGCCACATGGACTGGTCGTTTAACGTTTTTTAACACACTTTCCACGATCCGTTGGATGGGCTGATGCTGGTCACTGAAAAATATTGACAGTTCAATTACTCGTCAGAGATGCTTACTAACATAAAATGTTATAGACCTAACAATCCAACGAATTAATGTTAAGACAAGGCCTCACCCATTATAATTCTCCAGTTCAAAACCGATTATGTCTGCAGCCTGAGAAAGAGCCTGCCTCCATTCTTTTACAGTGTTGGGTTGGTAACGTGGCTTGTTTTGACGGGTTTCAATGTCGAATGTTGTCTTCTGCTCGAGCTCGAGCAGATCTTGAGCATACTGTCCTTCAGGCTTGACCTCCACCCACCGAAGATGTGAAGGCTTGACACTGCCGTAGAAGACCGGAAGAATGGTTGCCCCAGACTGGAACATGAGTACGAGCTCGTCCAGGCACCAGCTCGATTGGGCATAATTTTGAGAGAAAATCGCTAAATGAACGGATGCTTTTTGAATAGCACCTTTGATTTGAGAAGGTAAGGCGTCTCCTTCTTGCAATTCCTGCTGGTCCAGGAACACTCGCAAACCGTATCCGCGAAGGCGATTGTAAAGATCGGTGGCCAAAGTTTTTTTGCAATCAGGCCCACGGTGGTTTATAAACACATCATATACATAGGAGTTGTTGTGGGCATATGAGATTGATGCAGAGGTGGAGGGGCACGAGGATGGAGATGGCAGGTTATGGTTTTCCATGGATCGGGTAGCAAAAACGTAAGATGAAGATGTAAGTAAAAGATCAGAAATGCGCACTCAACCTCAATATCTTCTAATTCCTTCTGCTGTGGAAGATCTCAAAACTGCAATGTGGCTACCTGCTCGCACAGCCTGTGGCAGCCCCTCTATCAGTTTCAATGCGTGCAAATCGATCGTTGAAATCAAAACATCAATTCTTCCTTCAAAGATAATGAATTTCGAGAATGGTTATTTCCCAACGAAATCACGCGTCTTGCTACCAACCACGCGTTGACTACATGTGGGCTTAGGTCATTGGAGGTCATTTAAAGAGTAGTTTAAATGCTATAGAGTACATGTGCGCTTATGTCATTGGAGCTCATTTAAATAGGAGTTTAAATGATACAGAAGTTTTGTTTTATTATATAATTATATATATAAAGACCAGCCATTGCCTCAAAAGGTGTAAGGAGAGGACAATACAAATGTTAGATTGAAAAAATTGTATTTTGGTTTAAAATAATGAATGTTATAATAATTTAATCATTCAAACTAAACTTAATCAATAAATTGCTCAAAATAAAATAAATCTTTAATCAAAATTATACAAATTATCATTTTTAGTTTCTCTCAATTATTTATATAATAAAATCTAATCAATCAAATAAATAAATTTCCTAAATTAAATTTCAACTCAACAAAATTACTTGGGAATATATATGTATAACCCAATAAAAAAATTATATTTATATGTTACAGAAAAGTAAGTAAAAAATTCTAATTGATTTAAATAAATCCGAAACCACTGAAATTAAAAATTATAATCAAAATTATACAAATCATTATTCTTCGTTTCTCTCAATTATTTATATAATAAAATCCAATCAATCAAATCAATAAATTTCCCAAATTAAATCCCAACTAATCAAAATTACTTGGGAATATATATGTATAACCCAATAAAAAAATGATATCTATATGTGACAGAAAAATAAGTAAAAAATTCTAATTGATTTAAATAAATCCGAAACCACTCAAATTAAAAATTACTATTTATGATTAAGCAGTGGAAATTTTAACATAATAGGAACACATTTTTTTCACCCAAATTACAAACAAAACAAAACAAAAAGATCACCCAAATTAAAATTATTTTTTAATAATAAATCAATCGTTGGAAATATCAACATGACTGAAATTGATCTCTAGTAAATTGGAAAAATATTTCATATGCCTTTATGTTACCGTTAATAACAAGTAATGCTTGTATACTGTAGAAATTGTAGAAGAAGAAAAAAAGAATGCAGTACTCAAGAACATGAAAAAAGTACTATCCTCAGTGACAAACATTTTGAGTATGAAAATCAAAGAAGCAATTTTGATACTTATCAGTATCAAACGACATTGTACTGTCAAAAATTTTTAAAAACATAATGCAGGAGAACATCTCTTAGTCCTCATAAATGTGCTTGTAAATATCATCATGGAAAATTTCATCGACCTCAAAATGGATTTTAAAGGAAAAGTTGGATGTTAAAATCCAAGTCACAAGAACTTACCGCAATTTGCAGGTGCTTGTATTGCAATGTCCGTCTATTTATTTGTGTTGGATGTGCAGTCAAAACAATTTCAATCTCCTGTGACATACAAGCTACCAGAATTAGCAAACAATTTAGAAGGAAATGCAACAAATTTAGTTAATTTTAAGTTGATACTAAAACCTGCTCACAAACCGCATTGTACAGGAAAAAATATTTATTAACAGTTTTTCAAAGATTCCTCTTGATTTGAACCAGTAAAATTTGCTCTGCTTTCACCTCCTAATTTCCTAATAATAGCTCACTTTTATGAAATCATTCTTCCAAACATAATGCTTCATTATTACTGACTTGCATTAACATTCTATGCATCACTATTTAACCATTTCCCTAATATATATTATCTACTTGCCTGAAATTGATCTCTGGTAAATTGGAAAAATATTTCATATGCCTTTATGTTACCGTTAATAACAAGTAATGCTTGTATGTTACAGAAATTGTAGAAGAAGAAAAAGCTAGAAAATAAAGCAAAAGGAGACTTGCAGATATATAGAACCAGTATTCACGAATCACAAAATTAAATGGGCAGTAAGGAAGGGAAAGCAAACCTGAGAAAGACATTGTTGCCAATAAGTGTGGCCATCAAATCCTGACCTGAGCAAGACATTGTTGCCAATAAGGGTGGCCATCAAATCCTGAACAGTCATATCTCTTTAGAACACCCATTAATGCCTCTACTGCACCAATGTTTTGTTTCACTCTCCACCATCCCTGCCGAGTTGTCAGCAATGTTTATGTTTCCATTGTCAACTCCAATTTTACGGAGATTGTCTCCATTTCTCCTTTCTTTACATGCTCTCCTTTCTTCTGTGCATCTTAGGATAAAATCACTTTTATATCTACCTTTATATGCAAGTTGCAACGTTCTTCGTGATGGGATTTGGATATATTGGAACATTTGTACCAACATCCTAGGAGGCTAGGACTACATAAAACATAGGTGTCAGCGTATTCTGTTTCTCTATAGATTGTATAGATTGTATATTCTCATTCTTTTTAGGAGGATAAGTACATGGTATAGTCCCCAAAGGGACAGTGCTTCTCATGCATATCTGTTAGCCTATGTGAGAAGTCAATTTTAGTGCTATGTATGTTACCATCCAGAATGGTCTTTGTTCAAAATTTATAAATACAATATGCTCCACATGGTGAGTCGCAGGTCCCGAAGGAATTGGGTCCTGCCTAATCACTGGAGCAGTAACAATACCCACTCTACCCACTCTGTAATCCAAACAGCTTATGTAATCCATAGTGCTTCTGTCTCAGTAAAGCATATCCCAAACCATTGTTATGCTCAAGTAAGGTATGACAGCTTACCAGTTAATTACGTTGTGTGATTCAATAGCCCAAGATAGGGATTTTCTCATCTGCTAAGGTGGGGGGAGCAATCTGACTTCATTGGGCGGCAAGTGGAAGTTTGCTAGGGTTTACCTACAATGTCACAACAGTTTTCACCGTCATCCTAAATGAAGAAGTATTTAGGTATATAGTAAGCATTATTCTTATATGGCTTTTATGTGCTGGATAGATATAACCTTGCATGAAAAAGCACATGTACAAGCAGTAGCACAGTAGAACTCAAAGCTATTAAGATCCCTCGAGTCCTTCATGTTGTAGGAGCTAGCATGATACAAATAAGGACAATGGCACAGAATAGAATGAAACAGAAATCATCTCGCAGTTTCAACATCCACCCAACGGGGAAATGAGTGATTAAGGTCAGTGCAGGCTATGATGCCATGCAAACACCAGAATAAAGTTTCAAAGATCCTCCCAAGTGGGAAATGAGTAAGGTCAATACTGACTATATTACAAAATAACTACCAAAAACATGTTTCCAACATACACTCAACCGGGGAAATGAGTGAATAAGGTCAATGTTGCCCACAATTGAATGCAAATAACAAAATTTACGAGGTAGGTATAACAAGAATATAGCCAATTCTGGAGTAAAAGGAATAATGGATAGCACCTGATCGAGAGCATTGAGGATGTCCAGGGTCGAAACAACGAAGCATGCGAAAGTGAGACGATGACTGTCCTGTCTCTGGAACTCAGATGACACCATCTCCAGCATTGAAAGAAGGGATTTCACATGCAGATCCCTTTTAAACGACCCCATCCTCAAACACTTTCTTGTCCCAGTAATAAGAATTGAAGAATGAAATGTGCAGAGAACACAATTGAAGGACTTGTTTTCTAAATTCTAGATCACTCTGTGATTGGTACGAACCTCTTGAAGTGGTATTTGGGCGTTTAACGAATTATGTCATGCCATGTTGCCGGTTCTGAACTTTACCACGCTTGCTTTTGGTGAGAACAAAGAGAGCTCAAACCTCTAATTCTATCTAACTAATTCCAATATTCTTTCTTATTTTTCTTAATTTATTGAAAAACATGAAAATTTAAACTTTGAACAAGTGGAAAATGAAAATTGATTTACCGAGGAACAAATGAAAAAGAATTTAAACCCATCACGTTTAAGAGATGGTCAAAAGTTGTTTTTGAATCTTAAACCAACCTTTTAAGAGTTGAAATCCCATTTAATTTTTTACAAGGGAATCTGCAACATCCTCGGATAGCGATTTCCAATAAAAAGACCAGCCTTGATTTACTTGTAAATATTACAAAATTAATTAAATTATTTGTGTGGATTGATCCTTTTACAACAAGGATTTATTCACAACAATGCGCTGGATATACCACTTTAGTTTTTGGAACTAAATTACAAAAAAAACTGAACCATGAAGGGGAATCGACGGAGCCAAACTGTTCCTAATCACTGTTACATGCAATATGAAAATGGTAGGAAAGAAAACACGACTATGACAAAACATGGAGGATATTCACCATTTAAATAAATAAAAACCGAAGGGTTTGAAAACCCAGAGTTGTCGTCATACCCAGAATTCAAAGTTATAGAGAAACTAAAATTTGCGCATAAAATCGTATACTCCAAACAGTATATTGTCAGAATGCAGACAAGAAGACATATTTATTAAAATTCGGGCAGTATTGTAAACATTCGAATCCTGATTGACTAAGAAAATCGTAATACCCAGAGAAGGGGCAGGCCGAATGGCCACATTCATAAAAGTTATATAGCTGAGCTGACCAGAAAATCCATGTCTGATTTCGGCAGCATGATTCCAGAGCCAGCCGTGAAACCCTAACACCAAAATTTGGCAGACGAGAACCTAGCCACCGCAAGATAGGAAAAAAATAACCTTATCTCTTGAAAACAAATTTAAATACCAGATCTGCAAGGAAACTGTCGTAGAGATTACCTGGCATCCTAGCCTGAGCAAAGTAAGTGACAAAAGAAAAGGCGAAGGTACGAGTTGCTGAGCAGAGCTCCTCCGGGCACGCAGAAGGCAAATGAGGAAAAAATGTGGTGAGGGGTAAGGTGGTTACCGCCATAACTAATCCAAGTGGATGAGAAACCCGGAATAATGATGCAGGTAGGAAACAGATGTCAAGTGGAAAGAGGAAAATTTGTGTCAAATGTCAAACAGTAGAATATCCAGATGTCAATTAGAGTGAAAGTGTATTCTACTAAACTGATTCAAAGGAAGACTTATTAGCCTAAAAATATCATATTACAAAATTTTGAAACCCCCGCAAATACATATATAAATTACATAAAATGTTCCAAGAACCTTATTCTTATTCTCAAATCTATACATACAGAAGTTTAAACTTAAGTCAAAATTATCTCAACGCTGTAGTCTAACAAATATGTTGTTATGGCATTTTTGTAAATCCAACTAAAAGTTGTTAAAATTTATAATTTTAAGTGCTTTAGAAATTTTTAATGGTGCTAAATCCATTTCCACTATCAAAAATATAATTCAAACACTACTTTTACAAGATTTTTTTGAATTTTTTTTCCAAATTCTAGCCACTTTTAACCTTCCAGACCATTCTTCCACCTCCTTCAAGGACTCCCATCTCAACTACTAAATGGATTACCAAACATCGTTTCTTTTTTCTCAACTAAACAGCTATTTTGAAAAAACAATATTTCATTTTTAACGCGATGAGGCAATTATAACAGTGTAATTCCGCAACATAGGATGCCCTTAGCCCTAGTCACATGTGATGCAATTATAACACTGTAACTCTGCAACATTGGATACCTTTTTGGTTAACATGAAGCAAATTGTACTGTTGTATTAAAGATTCAAAACAGAGTTTGACACTGCTGGCATGCTTGAATTTCAAGCCACTTTATTCAATTTTCATTAATGGCTTGACCACAATAACCAAAAGCAATCGAATAATTTTATTAACAGAGAGTGCGAAAGCAACGGTCACCAGAATTCACGCCATAATCCGAATCGAAAGAAAAACATCACTCCAAAATCGAAAACCAGACAGAGAATCTCTCAATTTTTTTTAATTTTCCCTACCTGGTAACGGCAGTGGACAAACGCCAAACAAATACTAATAAAGAATATGTGTTTGGGGGTTTTCAGGTAGGGTATATTGTGCTGCCCTGAGAATTGAACCCATGACTGGGCTAAGATCCCAGGGCAGTCTTCAGATGAGAACGATGTATGAAGGAACTAACCTGTTGTTGTATCAATTTACTCCCATTGAATGCCATCTGGAGCTCTGACTCATAAGACCACCATTGTTGAATCCCATGAGCTTCCGAAAATTTCATGGGGCCCTTGGAAATCACATACAGTTTCGCAGGCACACGATCCATACCAGAGACCTCTGGCATGACCTCCATTGATTTTTCTTCATCCCCATGACAGTTCTTGCGTTTTTTATAAGAATCAGAGTAGTAACAACAGATGTAATTGCTATTGTTTACATAAAGATGGGGAACCCATTTCTGGATTCGCTGACAAATATTAACTGAATCTGCCTCTGCCCCATCCTTTGATTGTTTATCAAAGCCTTCTAATTCCTTATTCCCTTTTTCCTTAGAAGGAATAATAACTATTGTCACGCCCTTCACTGCATTCCACAACAGTCCAAACTTGTCACCAATACCTCTAAGGCCCATGGGCAATGAAACAGAAGGGGGATTGAACAGATGAGATTCGACAAATATGCCCTCAAATGTTAAGGCCTTCCCCACCTGCAAAGCCAGGCCAGCCCCCAATGAATGCCCAACCATGCACACTTCACTGCTCCCATATTTCTTCACTGTTGTCCTGACTGCCTCCAGTGTCCTGTGAAACCTACAGGAGCCACTGAGGTCCTCCATTGTTAAAATTCTCAGATCATCTTGTATGTCCCTTTTGATTGTAGCAGCCCTCAGCAAGGTCCCTCTGAGAGCTATTATTGCCTTTGGGAGCCTTACTAGGTCTCACTACCAGAAGATCAGAGAATGCAGCATACCTGTCCCATTCAAGCCTTGCTCCAAAGATGGATTCATCCCTCTCATCCACCAATTCTTCCACTACCTTGTATTTGAAGGGCTTCCACCATTTGGGTGCCAACGCTGCATCTCTGTCTCGCTTTTCCTGCCTGTCCAGTTCCAGCAGATATGCAGCCTGTATAAAGCACGCCATCACTGTGCGCTTGTAATTTTCATCCTTCCTGTACAGAAACAGAGGAGATTTTATTTTGATAGAATTGATGCAAGGAAAATGCTGTAGAGATTAATTGGGATCCTAGCCTGAGCCAAGTAAGTGACAAAAGAAAAGGTGAAGGTACGAGTTGCTGAGCAGAGCTCCTTCGGGCAGGGAGAAGGCAAATGAGGCGAGAATGCGGTGAGGGGTAAGGTGGTTACAGCCATAACTAACCCAACCGGATGAGAAATATGGGAAACATATGTCAAGCGGAAAAAGGTAAAATTGTGCCAAATGTCAAACAACAGAATATCCGGAGGTCAACCAGAGAATGAAAGTGTAGACTACTAAACTGATTCAAAGGAAGGCTATCGGCCTACATATGGAAAATTTATTATAATTTAGTTCTCAAATCAATGATAGGATAGTTGTAATATACTTTTTTTTCATATGGTCTAATTGGACGAGATATTTATTATGGTATTTTCCCATGGTATCAAGCCATGGTATTTGCATTCAGTTTTCGTGTGCTTTTTTGAGAACTTGGTGTGGCCAGTTCAAGTTTTGATCCCGAGACGAAAACCTAGTGGTGAGTTCCAGTTTTGATCTCGAGGTGAAAACCCCATGGTGAGTTCCAGTTTTGATCCCGAGACGAAAACCCCATGGTGAATTTGTCTAGTGGATACAACTTGAGTGGGACTAATGGTTAAAAGCATGTGTTTCCTCCTAAGAGGTCACAGGTTCAAAACCAGAGGGGGTAGAATATGTATGCCTTCGTAGACTTAGCAGTCAAATCCTTACATGAAGGTGGGTCCCTTGTCCCTCAAACAAGGGGTCTCATACACCAATTTGGTGTCTGGCTTGGTGATGACCTTAAAATTGGATAATAATAATAATAATCCAGGGTCTACAATTGAACTTCAGTGTCTTAGATCAGCGTTTTAATGAGTAGTCGTGCATGCCATTTGCAAGAGCTCCACAATTGAACTTCAGTGTCTTAGATCAACATTTTAATGAGCAATCGTGCATGCCATTTGCAAGAGCTCCACAATTGAACTTCAGTGTCTTAGATCAACGTTTTAATGAGCAGTCGTGCATGCCATTTGCAAGAGCTCCAATTTTTTTGTATAGGCGTATATTTTGTTTTAAATCTGAACATTAAGATGTTCTAGATCTATCTGTTTTGTATTGTTCGGAATCTTACAGTCGTATCTGAGTTGTACATCCAACTAGCTTGAGGGTCTATCACAAAATAATTTTAATACCAATCAAGGGTTCCAAGAGAGACTAGTTCTCAGTGATCTGCGGTAATCACCCTATCTAGTTATATATCAATTTCGGTGGCTTATTCACATTCACCCTAGTTGATATTTGCATAAAAATTTCCATATCCATCGATCAGTTTATTTGTGCCTTAACGTAGAAGATTTTGCAGATTTCACAAGCTTACTGGGTAGATATATTTATCAAGGGTTGAGATCTATTGCCCCTTTCAGAGATCAAGCTTATTTTCAATCCAAGAGGTTGAGATCTATCATTCACTTCAAATATTAAGCTTATTCGAGTACAGTTCTATGGCAACTCGTAATGGTTTAAGAGTTGTGGTTTTTATCTTGTAGATTGAAGCTTTGTGGTGGTCGATTTCAGGTCTAATGTTAGCTAAATAGTTCAGAAACCTTAAACACCTTAGAGCTCAAATATTAACACAGAAGTCGGAGAATTAGTTAGATCAGCCCTTAAAGTAAGCTTTCTTGGTGGAACTACTTCCTGCGGATGATCTCCCACCATATACCTTGACCTGGAATTGGACTTTACCAAGTGCTGGATCCAGTTGGGATTAGTCCGATTAGTCACCATGAGTTCGATTGGCGCTCTATTCATACAATTTTACTATGCTAGCCATCCAAAATGAATGGTTGAGTCAATATCCCCACCACACATTGGAATCAGCATTGCAAAATAATTCCAGTCCCACTGGTGCCGAATTGAATGTCAGGTTTGAGAATCGAGCAGGAAGAATTTGATCTATCCTGGAGTCGCGCCTTTCATCAATAGTTTACTCTTCATTTTAAAGGTGGTAAGACAAATAGGTCATTTCTGCTTGCAAAACATTGGGTAAACAAAGCCCTCCATACAACCAACCTTCTTGGAGCTAGAATTATCTGTAAAACAACTACCTAGACATCACGTATGTAGATTAAAACGATTGCTAGAGGATGGTATGTTAAGAGATGAAGTCCATGCACTGTGCACCTCTGTTCACTCATAAAACGCTAGCGTTGGGAGGAATAATTTTTTAATAACATTTTAATCTTAAAATTAACCTCCATATGAACCATGGCATAGATTCTTGTTGAGGCATGATGCTGGAGTACTTGGTGCAAAGTCAATCGTATCTGCATATAGTGGGAAGGGTCATAAATAGTGCAAAGGGCCATACGTACACTAAGATTTGAAGTCATCTTATGGACCACCATCAAGAGGAGGGAGTTCGAGTAAAGCCAACTATATTACAAACCCTGTTCAATTTCCCTATGGAAGTTAAAGATTCAAGTCCATTATAGATCGATTTCTTAAAGCGTGTAAATCGATTTTATTGAAGAGAGCTAAGGAGAGAGAAGGAAATTTTAGCCATAATGTTGTCACTTTATTTTTGGAAATGCATTAGGTATTAACTTGGTAATATATCAACTCGTCCTCTAGGCTACAATACTTTTGCGAATCAAAATTGGCAACAACTGATAGATCAAAAGCAAGAGAAGAACAATTGGTCTTTCTCTCGGAAGGACTATGTTATCCTTCATTAGTCAAAGGATATCCAAAAGGAAGATGTAAAAAGCAAGCCTCTCTTTGAACTTGGTTCCAAATTTCCATATACAAAGTCAAGGGATGTACTCCTACGGTTGGACACATTAGATATGGCTTTGTCCCTGATAAAGAAATCAGATTGGAAAAGGTCAAGTTGGGCCTTGGAGCCTGTTTTCAGTCGCTGCAAAATTTGTTTTTTAGTTGTCCAAAGTGCAAAAGAGAAGTGAAGTTTGAAGCCATCTTACAAGCCACATAAGCTCTCAAAACTAAATCATATGCTCTCCATTGGATAGTTCTCAAAATAAGCTTTCCAGTGGTATGTGGAAGTCCAAAAATGTATTCCTAGATCAAAAGTTAGAGCAGATTGAAGCTACCCTTTGATAGCCAGAAAAACAAAGAGAAAAGCACCAAGGGTAAGTCTAATTGCAAATCGCGATCAGAGTTTTCTGAAGCAGCAGCAGGGGAGGGCGTTGAAATCAGCGATCAACGATCACCGATATCGCACATCGCAAATCGTTGATAGGAGGTCCAAGGCACGACCTATCGGCGATGGAGTTCAAGGCACTATCTATCAGTGATCGGAGGTCCTAGCAGCGATGAGGGAATCAGAGGGCAGTGAAATCAGCGATCAGTGATCGCCGATATCGCAAATCGCAAATCAAAGTTTCATGGTATAGTCTATCGCAAATCGGAGGTCTTGGTAGTGACCATGCAATCAGAGGTTTAGGGTGAATCGGCATATTAACGATCGCAAATATCGAAGGGTGGAACCAAATACGACGTCATGAAACTGATGAACGCTGATAACATTAAAATCACTGAGATCTACCCTCTAGTGTGAAAGCGCCTGGGAGGGCCAATTGCGATTAACAAAGGAAATAAGTTGCAAAACCAAAGAAGGACGTGCCTTTTCTCTCTCCTCCAACAGGCCACGCGGCAGAATACTATTGGTCCCGATAAAACCCACATTGTGGTTGATGTCATCATGATGTGGTAGTACGAAGATGATGTGGTAGTACAAAGATGACGTGGTGAGTACAGAGGACACGTGGCAGTATGGAGGACATGTGGCATGCATATTTGGCATGTTTTGGGGTCATAAGGGGCCAAAACAAGGTGACACGTGTCACCACTCACAAGGTGACATGTGACAAAGGATGATGTCATCTCGCATATCGCCGATTGGATGATGAGGAAAATTGTTGTATTAAGTTTAAACCTTCGATTTCAAAACTCCGATTGAAGCGCTCCGATATAGGGGCTGGCACACAGTCATAAGGAGTCAGAGAACCAAGGGCTAAGAAGCAGGGGGCGATCGCATATCACAATCGCAAGAGTTAGGAGGGTACAACCAAATACAAGTTTATAGAAATTCCAGATATTCATGCTCCGATGTCGCAAAACAGGCCTAGGCTCATATATCGTATAGTCCTATGTATTATGTATTGGGACTAGTGACAATGCAATGTAAAAAAGAAAAAGGCCCCGAGACAGGAGTTTAAAGGCTCTAGCACCTTAGAGATAAGCGCTTGGTCATAGCCCCCGGTCATATGAAGAGAATTACAGAAAGGGGGTAAAACAAAGGGAGCCAAAGATCCCGAAACTCACCTGTTTTATAATGTTTTTAAGTACAAAGGGGCAATAATGAGAACCCCCGATTCAGCGTTAAGGAATTATTACTAGGCATATCATGACTCCGATAACATGATACATGAAGTTAAAGGGGCAGATGAGTCGGTAGCTGTGTTCAGAATCTGTTATGGCCATTATGGGTGATCGCTCCCCATTCCTTAAAAAAGAGAAAAAGAGAAATTGTTAAAGTGAAAGCAAGGGAAACTAACCGAGCATCAAGAGAGCCACATTAAATCAGAGACGTGGCCTGAGTAGAGGCCATAACAGGAATGGTGTGGAGATATTTTCCGCCACTCATCATTCAATTTTTCCTTTTTATTTTATTCTGCAATTGTTGTATTTCAAGAAAGGGAGCAAATCTTGATTGTAATCATTTGGCCCAACAAAGCTCTCACACATTGAGATAGCTAGTCTGTGAGACAGCTGGAGCTCTAGCTGAGATATTTTTGTAACTGTATTGCAAGCTCTCCCTCTCCTTATAAAAAGAGGGAAGAAACACTTAACAAAGGTTTTCAAATTCTGCACCTAACAGTCTGAATTCCGCGATTCCACTTTTGGTTCTACTTGCTTGTTCATGAGGGACTTGAGTGATATCTGGCTTAATGTTAATGGACTGGTATGTTGGACTCATATTGGATTAATGAAACTATTTGGTGATTCCAATCAAGGTAATGCGCAATATGTTTTCCTCTCTGTAAATCTCATTTTCATATATGCTTTCATCTTCTACTGAAATTGTATAATGAAGTTGTCGGTCTCATGCTTTCATAGTTGTATATTTTGATACTAAATAGAGAACAATACCTATGGTAATTACAATTTTACTTGTGTTATTCAATATCCTACAGTACCTATAGTAATTACAAATTTACTTGTGTTATTCGATTAACCTGCAGTACATGTATGAGGACAAATTTACTTACGTTGTTTAGTGATAAGTGTACTCATGATGTATATATTTTGGGACCTTAATTAGCACACCATTGTTTCTATGATTCCATCTCTTCTACCTTCCATCCTTCTTGCTGGAACAATGTTTCTTAGGATTATGTCTTGTTTACAACCATATGCATCTATTTCCCTCCATTCTTTCTTCTTTTTCATTTTCCTATAACTTCAATTTTAAGTTGTTCATTGTTGTGTGTCGGCCACCATAACAAGAGATTTCTCTTTGTGGTTTTCCTGATTTAACCCCTACACATTTGGATCCATTTATTGGCGTGATTTTACCTTACTAAGGGTTATTGAACCAAGACCCTTTTATTATCTTTTTAACTACGTGACAATTGGAGTGCAACAGAAACCCCACTGATAATCTTTCATGCACTCCTCTATATAAGATGTCCTAGGCACCGGTCTACAATGAACCCAAAGGGTGTCTCTAGGAAGCTTTCTCTATCCCTTGAAGCAGTTGTGCTACAGGTGCTAGAAAAAGTGAAAACATATTTCTGGGGTTGTTGTTGGGGAGCGAATTAGACTATTTTTCCATGGGCAAGAAAAATATTTACATTCCCTCTGTTAGGTGACCAGGGGAAGTGTGGGTTGATGATCTCTCACCTTAGCGAATCCACTATCTGAATTTCATTATAAACACCCTGGTCACTCCACTGTCCATATCTCTCTTTGATCATCCTGGCTTTCAAACAGCCTCATGCTCACTCTGATGCTAAACAATAGAGAATTTTCCCTACCTTTGAACCTGAGATCACTCACCTAGGAAGGTTTTCAAAATGACCATACCTGAATTCCTGTCCACCGAATTTTCCCCACTGGATTTTTCTTCTATTGTTGGTTATCCCAATCATGTCCCTCTGTTTCATGAATGAAATACCTATTTTCCTAGATTCAGTGGAAACACATATAGAAGGTGTGACCAACACCTCAAAGATTTTCATGACTGCATGGAACAACACGGTATTTTTCCTGAAGATGTACAAATCAAATTGTTCATGTATTATTTAGATGAGGATGCTAGAGTTTGGTACAAAACCATACCTCATGGCAACGTATCTTCCTTAAATATTTTTCATATAGCATTCAATCATTATTGCAAAAGACTATATCCATTGATTGCTCTGTTTGAATATTGATGCACACATTTTACTGTTGAAAATATTTTGGAGGTTAATGATCTTGTTGAAGATGTTTTTGAGACTCCATTCCACGAAGATATCTACTCAAATCAAGAAGTAGTTCCCAATGATCAAGAAAAAGAAGAAGGAAACATCATATAGCTACAAACAAACCCTCAGAGATCTTATTCAACCAAATTTGATGATCCTCCTTATGATGAGTATGACTCTGATGGGAAGTCGAGCTATGCAAAACTACAATAGTCCCAGTCATGGGAAGATGCACAAGAAGAAGAGGTCCACCAGGAGGTTAATAAAGAGGCTCCAGTTCACAATGCACATCCTTAACCTGAAGAACAAGTTCAAGAACCTCCTCTGATTTATGATTCACATTATTCAGAGGAGGATGAGATGGTCGTGGAGTTTCAAAGGAATTGTATAGCAACCAGTGGGGAGAAAGCTCCCAACATAATTTGTTTCAAGAAGAGTCCACAGTTGAAGGACCAAGCAGAGTCCGCGAATGCCTGTTGGAGAAAGATTCCATTCTAGAATTCTCAGTAGATTCTCCAATCTATGAATTCTTTGTAGCTGCCATGACCAAGAAGATATTGGTCAGAATATTGTTCATGAAAATAACGTAGCTACAAATGTCTCTTTTCAGTTCTATGACCTTGTAGCTGATTATGGACACATTCTTAGCTCAACAACAGAGGTTATTTCTGGAGTATGCATCAAGTTCTTTGTTTGAAGATTTTTCATGGTGCATGCTTATTTTAATTTTAAATTTTAGCAACAGGGAGGTGCTAGGTCCAGTACCCAAACGTTGAACTGGCGCCATTAGAGGGTTGAACTTACTTAAATGAATTGAGCCCTGTACACAAGTAGGAGTGTATATAAATAATATCACTAGTTGAGAATTTCCTTTCCAGTTGGTAGAATTTATTCTTATGCATTTTAGTTTGATGAGGAAAGGAATCTCCATGAATAAAGTCCCATGGATATTTTCTGGTTGTATAGATTCATTATATTTTTAACTCCATGCCCGATGGTGAATTCTATTGGTCTGTAGGTTCTCAGCACCTTGCTAGCAAGGCATTGTCCCCAGTTGGAGCCAATGTTGTCACTCACCGCAAAATTTTTGTTTAGTTGTCCAAAGTGAAAACTAAAAGTGAAGTTTGAAGCCATATTCCAAGCCCCAAAAGATATCAAAACTAAATTATACCCTCTCCATTGGATAGTGCTCAGAATAATGTTTCCAATGATTTGTGGAAGTCCAAAAATGGATTCTTGGATCAGACGATAGAGCAGATTGAAGCTACCCTTTGAAAGCTAAAAAGACAAAGTGAAAAGGACCAAGAGTAAGGATCATCGCAAATCACAATCAAAATTTTTTGAAGCAGCAGCAGGGAGGGAAGTGAAATCAGCGATCAATGATCGTCGATATCGCATATCGCAAATCGGGGATCGCAGGTCCAAGGAACGACCTATGAATGATCAGAGGTCCAAGGCACGGTCTATCGACGATAAGAGGTCTTGGCAACAACAAGGCAATCAAAGGGAAATGAAATCAGCGATCAACAATCACCAATATCACAAATCAAAGTTTCAAGGTATAGTATATCACAAATCAGAGGTACAGGCAGCGACAAGGCAATCAAAGGTTCGGGGTGAATCAACATATCGACAATCGCAAGTATCGGAGGGTGCAACCAAATATGACGTCATGAAACCACCAAAGGCCGATAACATTAAAATCACCGAGATCCAGGCCTCTAGTGTCAAAGTTCCAATGAGGGTCAATTGTGATTAACAAAGGAAATGAGTTGCAAAACTAGAGAAGGGCGGGCCTTTTCTCTCTCCTCCAACAAGCCATGCAATGGAATAATATTGGTCTGGATAAACCCACGTGGTGGCTGACATCATCATGACGTGGTAGTACAAAGATGGAATTGCAAGTACAAACGACACATCACAGTACGAAGGACACGTGGCAGGGAAATTTGGCATTTTTAGAGGTCAAAAGGGGCCAAAACAGGGTGACACGTGTCAACACTCACAAGGTGACATGTGGCAAAGGATGATGTCATCTCACAAATCAATGATCGGAGGACAATGAAAATCATTGTATTAAGTTTAAACCTTTGATTTCAAACTTCGATTGAAGGCATCCGATATAGGGGTTGGCACGCAGTCATAAGGAGTCAGAGAACCGAGGGCTAAGAAGTAGGGGGTGATCACATATTGCAATCGCAAGAGTTAGGAGGGTACAACCAAATAAAATTTTATAGAAATTCCTAATCTCTGAGCTTCGATGCCACAAAAGAGGCCCAGACGCATATATAGTACAGTCCTACATATTATGTATTGGGATCATTGACAATGAAATGTAACAAAGAAAAAGGCCCCTGGATAGGAGTTTAAAGGCTCTAGCACTTGGTCATAGCCCCTGGTCATATGAAGAGAATTGCAGAAAGGGGCTAAAACAAAGGGAGCCAAAGATCCTGGAACTCGCCTATTTTATAATGTTTTTAAGTACAAAGAGCCAATAACGAGAACCCCTGATTCAATGTTAAGGCAGTATTACTAGGAATATCATGGCTTCAATAACATGATACATGGAGTTAAAGGGATGGATGAGTTGGTAGCTATTTTCAGAATTTGTTATGGCCATTATGGGTGATCGCTCTCGGTTCGTGAAAGAAAATAAGTGAAATTGTTAAGGTGAAAGTGACGGAAACCGACTGAGCAGCAAGAGAGGCACATTAAGGCGGAGATGTGGCCTAAGCAGAGGCCATAACAAGAATGGAGTGGAGATATTTTCCACCCCTCATCATTAAATTTTTCCATTTTATTTTATTCTGCTATTGTTGTATTTCAAGAAAGGGCTCAAATCCCGATTGTAATCATTTGGGCCAACAGAGCTCTCGCACATCGAGACAACTAGCCTGTGAGACAACTGGAGCTCTAGCTGAGATACTTTTGTAACTATATTCCAATATCCCCCTCTCCTTATAAAAAGAGGGAAGAAACAATTAACAAAGGTTCCAAAATTTTGCACCTAAGGGCCTGAATTCTGCGATTCCACTTTTGGTTCTACTTGCCTGTTCATGAGGGACTTGAGCGATATCTGGCTAAATGTAAATTGAATGATATGTTGGACTCATATTGGATTAATGAAACTATTTTTTGATTCCAATAAGAGTAATGCGCAATATATTTTACCCTCTGTAAATCTCATTTTTATATATGTTTTCGTCTTCTACTAAAATTATGTAATGAAGCTGTTATTCTCATGCTTTCATGGTTGTATATTTTTTTGCTAAATAGAGAACATTACCTGTGGTAATTACAAATTTACTTGTGTTATTAAATATCCTACAACCTATATTAATTACAAATTTACTTGTGTTATTCAATTAACCTATAGTACCTGTATGAACACAGATTTACTTACGTTGTTTAGTGATAAGAGTACTCATGATGTATAGATTTTGGGACATTAATTAGTGCTCCACTATTTCTGTCATTCCATCTCTTCTACCTTCCATCCTTCTATTGGAACATTGCTGCTTTGGATTCTGTCTTGTTTACATCCTTATGCATCTATTTCCCTCATTTATTTCTTCCTCTTCATGTTACTACAACTTCATTTTTAAGTTGTTCATTGTTGTGTGTCGGCCACCATAAAAAGACATTTCTCTTTGAGGTTGGCCCGATTTACCCCCCTACACATTTGGATCCATGTATTGGCATGAGTTTACCTTACTTCAAAGGAATATTGAACTAAGCCCCTTTTATTATCTTTTTAACTATGTGACAATTGGAGTGCAACAGAAACCCCACTGATAATATTTCATGCATTCTTCTATCTAAGATGTCCTAGGCACTAGTCTACAATCAACCCAGAGGCTGTCTCTAGGAAGATTTCTATATCCCCTGAAGTAATTGTGCTATAGGTGCTAGAAAAAGCGAAAACATCTTTGTGGTGCCATTACCAGGGAACAAATTAGAATATTTTTCCCTGGGTACAAGAAATCTTTACATTCCATCTGTTAGGTGATCAAGGGAAGTGTGGGTTGAAGATCTCTCACCTTGGTGACTCCACTCTCTAAATTTCATTATAAACACCTTATCGACTCCACTTTCCATATCTCTATTTGATCATCCTGGCTATCAAGCAGCCTCATGCTCATTCTGATGTTGAACAACATAAAACTTTCCCTCCCTTTGAACCTAAGATCACTCGCCTAGGAAGGTTTTCAAAATTACCATTCCTGAATTCATGGCCAACAAATTTTCCCCACTAGATTTTTCTTCTATTATTGGTTATCCCATTCATGTCCCTCTGTTTCATGCATGGAATACCTATTTGCCTAGATTCAGTGGAAACACATATAGAAGGCCTGACCAACACCTCAAAGATTTTCATCAATGCGTGGAACAACATGGTATTTTTCTTGAAGATGTACAAATGAAATTGTTCATGTATTCTTTAGACGAGGATGCTAGAGTTTGGTACAAAACCATACCTCATGTACACATATATTCCTTAAATAGTTTTCATATAGAATTAAATCATTATTGAAAAGGACTATATCCACTGAATTTTCTGTTTGAAGATTGTCGCCACATTTTAATGTTGAAAATATTCCTGAGATTAATGATCCTGCTAAAGATGTTTGTGAGACTCCATTCCAAGAATATTTCTACTCACATTAAGAAGCAATAGTTAGTGATCAAGAAAGCAAAAAGGGAAACATCATCGAGTTGTAAATAAACCCTCAGAGATCTTATTCAGCCAAATTTGATGATCCTATTACTTATGATGAGTATGAATCCAATGGGAAGTCGAGCGATGTAGAACTACAACAACACTAGTCATGGGAAGATGCACAAGAAGAAGAGGCCCAGAAGAAGGTTAATAAAGAGGCTCCAGTTCACAATGCACATCCTTCACCTGGAGAAAAATTTCAAGAAATGCACACTCAACCTCAATATCTTTTAATTCCTTCTACTGTGGAAGATCTCAAAACTGCAATGTGGCTACCTACTCGCATAGGCTGTGGCAGCCCCTCTATCGCAGCCCCTCTATTAGTTTCAATGCGTGCAAATCGATCGTTGAAATCAAAACATCAATTCTTCCTTCAAAGATAAATGAATTTCGAGAATGGTTATTTCCCAACGAAATCACGCATCTTGCTACCAACCACGCGTTGACTACATGTGCGCTTAGGTCATTGGAGGTCATTTAAAGAGTAGTTTAAATGCTATAGAGTACATGTGCGCTTATGTCATTGGAGCTCATTTAAAGAGGAGTTTAAATGCAACAGAAGTTTTGTTTTATTAATTAATTATATATATAGAATAGCAATTGCCTCAAAAGGTGTAAGGAGAGGCCGATAGAAATGTTAGATTGAAAGAATTGTATTTTGGTTTAAAATAATAAATGTTATAATAATTCAATCATTCAAACTAAACTTAATCAATAAATTGCTCAAAATAAAATAAATCCTTAATCAAAATTATACAAATTATTATTCTTAGTTTCTCTCAATTATTTATATAATAAAATCCAATCAATCAAATCAATAAATTTCCCAAATTAAATCCCAACTCATCAAAATTACTTGGGAATATATGTATAACCCAATAAAAAAATTATATTTATATGTTACAGAAAAGTAAGTAAAAAATTCTAATTGATTTAAATAAATCCGAAACCACTGAAATTAAAAATTATAATCAAAATTATACAAATTATTATTCTTCGTTTCTCTCAATTATTTATATAATAAAATCCAATCAATCAAATCAATAAATTTCCCAAATTAAATCCCAACTAATCAAAATTACTTGGGAATATATATGTATAACCCAATAAAAAAATTATATCTATATGTTATAGAAAAATAAGTAAAAAGTTCTAATTGATTTAAATAAATCCGAAACCACTGAAATTAAAAATTACTATTTATGATTAAGCAGTGGAAATTTTAACATAATAGGAACACATTTTTTTCACCCAAATTACAAACAAAACAAAACAAAAAAATCACCCAAATAAAAATTAATTTTTAATAATAAATCAAACGTTGGAAATATCAACATGACTGAAATTGATCTCTAGTAAATTGGAAAAATATTTCATATGCCTTTATGTTACCGTTAATAACAAGTAATGCTTGTATGTTACAGAAATTGTAGAAGAAGAAAAAACGAATGCAGTACTCAGGAACATGAGAAAAGTACTATCCTCAGTGACAAACATTTTGAGTATGAAAATCAGAGAAGCAATTTTGATACTTATCAGTATCAAACGACATTGTACTATCAAAAACTTTTAAAAACATAATGCAGGAGAACATCTCTTAGTCCTCATAAATGTGCTTGTAAATATCATCATGGAAAATTTCATCGACCTCAAAATGGATTTTAAAGGAAAAGTTGGATGTTAAAATCCAAGTCACAAGAACTTACCGCAATTTGCAGGTGCTTGTATTGCAATGTCCGTCTATTTATTTGTGTTGGATGTGCAGTCAAAACAATTTCAATACCCAAACAATTACCAGAATTACCAAACAATTTAGAAGGAAATGCAACAAATTTAGTTAATTTTAAGTTGATACTAAAACCTGCTCACAAACCGCATTTTATAGGAAAAAATATTTATTAACAGTTTTTCAAAGATTCCTCTTGATTTGAACCAGTAAAATTTGCTCTGCTTTCACCTCCTAATTTCCTAATAATAGCTCACTTTTATGAAATCATTCTTCCAAACATAATGCTTCATTATTACTGACTTGCATTAACATTCTATGCATCACTATTTAACCATTTCCCTAATATATATTATCTACTTGCCTGAAATTGATCTCTGGTAAATTGGAAAAATATTTCAAGACTTTATGTTACCGTTAATAACAAGTAATGCTTGTATGTTACAGAAATTGTAGAAGAAGAAAAAGCTAGAAAATAAAGCAAAAGGAGACTTGCAGATATATAGAACCAGTATTCACGAATCACAAAATTAAATGGGCAGTAAGGAAGGGAAAGCAAACCTGACAAAGACATTGTTGCCAATAAGGGTGGCCATCAAATCCTGAACAGTCATATCTCTTTAGAACACCCATTAATGCCTCTACTGCACCAATGTTTTGTTTCACTCTCCACCATCCTTGCCGAGTTGTCAGCAATGTTTATGTTTCCATTGTCAACTCCAATTTTATGGAGATTGTCTCCATTTCTCCTTTATTTATGTGCTCTCCTTTCTTCTGTGCATCTTATGATAAAATCACTTTTATATCTACCTTTATATGCAAGTTGCAACGTTCTTCGTGATGGGATTTGGATATATTGGAACATTTGTACCAACATCCTAGGAGGCTAGGACTACATAAAACATAGGTGTCAGCGTATTCTGTTTCTCTCTATAGATTGTATATTCTCATTCTTTTTAGGAGGATAAGTACATGGTATAGTCCCCAAAGGGACAATGCTTCTCATGCATATCTGTTAGCCTATGTGAGAAGTCAATTTTAGTGCTATGTATGTTACCATCCAGAACAGTCTTTGTTCAAAATTTATAAATACAATATGCTCCACATGGTGAGTCGCAGGTCCCAAAGGAACTGGGTCCTGCCTAATCACTGGAGCAGTAACAATACCCACTCTACCCACGCTGTAATCCAA
Organism: Pinus tabuliformis; assembly: GCA_031772625.1. Lineage (NCBI taxonomy): Eukaryota > Viridiplantae > Streptophyta > Pinopsida > Pinales > Pinaceae > Pinus > Pinus tabuliformis. Next base: position 463,302,397 of record CM062806.1, on the reverse strand, counting down.
ACAGCTTATGTAATCCATAGTGCTTCTATCTCAGTAAAGCATATCCCAAACCATTGTTATTAGTATTGATAATATTGGCGATATATCGCCGAATATCGGAAATATCGCGATATTTTCGGCGAGCCGATATATCGCCTAGAAAATATCGCGCGATGATATAAAATATCGCTGGGCGTGTTTTTCCGCGGCTACAAAAAACGAAAATTGGTTTCTTTTTTCTTCATTTCTGTTTCTGAGTGTTGGAGAAGAAAGGGAAAGAGTTTTGTGGTGCTCGTCAAGGAGGGTTTGAAGATCAAACGACAATTATCACCACCAATTAAGATTTTTTTGTGGATCAAAGATTGAAGAATAGTGAGACAAACTTCATTTCTTCCATTAGCAGGTATGTTCTTAAAAACCCCTATGTTAATGATTTTTTCATAGATTTAGGGTTATGCTTGCTTGCCTCTTTGCCTACCAACATTTTGTTTCTTTGTTTTTTTTCCATTTGCTATGATTTTCATGCCCATGAACCAATGCAAGGGTTTTTTCCATATTTGTATAGCAAGCTTCATTTTTTTTTTCAACTTTATTATGCACCCTCTTATTGCCATTTTTCATTCACATTGCAAAATGCAAATAATGTAGTAATTTTTTTTGAATGAGGTTGTTATTACTTATTATTTTTTCATTTTGTGTTGGGGGGTTTAATGCCAATTTTTTGTTTCTTTTGCGCCCTAGGTTTGAATTAGTTCACTACAAATGTCAAATATGCCAAAAGCCTTGGACCCATTTTGGGAGTATGGGGAGGCTGTTGGTGGGGAAAATCAGGCATATATATCATGCAACTTGTGTGGGACCAAGATGTCAGGAGGGATTACACGATTGAAATACCATCTGGCTATACTCTCTGCATATGATGCAGATGTGATGCCTTGTATGGTTTCTAGTGCAGAGGTTATACAAAAAGCTCGTGAAGCAATCGCTGAACAAGACAGAAAGAAAGCTGCTAGGGAGAGGTCAATGGTCTCAGATAGATAGCTGCTAGTTTTATTTGTTTTGCAACTTTTGCTACATATAAGTTTATAAGTCATGATGATGAAATACTTTTAAAGTTTTATATATGTGATGTTGTTTTGTTTGAGTCCTTGATTATACAATTATCACTATCAGGGATCAGCAGGATATGTGACATTGTGATGTTATTTTGTTTGAGTCATTGATTGGACAATTATCAATTTATCACTATCAGGGATCAGCAGGATATGTGATGTTATTTTGTTTGAGTCCTTGATTGGATAATTATCAGGGATCAGCAGGATTTGGTATCGCCTTTGAAGTTTGATGTATCATTTCTATTTGACATCATATATATCAATGCCTTCTTCATATTTATGTGCAAATGTGTTTAGTTCATGTTGTTATTGCTTTATATGTTTAGAAATCTGAAAAAAAATGAATATATTATGCATTTTTTATGCTTTCTGATATTTGCCGATATTTTCGCTGATATTGCCGATAAGATATTTTCTAGACCCTCACCGATATTTTCCCGATACCGATATTATCAACACTGATTGTTATGCTCAAGTAAGGTATGACAACTTACCAGTTAATTACGTTGTGTGATTCAATAGACCAAGATAGGGATTTTCTCATCCGCTAAGGTGGGGGGAGCAATTTGACTTCATTTGGCGGCAAGTGGAAGTTTGCTAGGGTTTACCTACAATGTCACAACAGTTTTCACCGTCATCCTACATGAAGAAGTATTTAGGTATATGGTAAGCATTATTCTTATATGGATTTTATGTGCTGGATAGATATAACCTTGCATGAAAAAACACATGTACAAGCAGTAGCACAGTAGAACTCAAAGCTATTAAGATCCCTCGAGTCCTTCATGTTGTAGGAGCTAGCATGATACAAATAAGGACAATGGCACATAATAGAATGAAACAGAAATCATCTCGCAGTTTCAACATCCACCCAACGGGGAAATGAGTGATTAAGGTCAGTGCAGGCTATGATGCCATGCAAACACCAGAATTAAGTTTCAAAGATCCTCCCAAGTGGGAAATGAGTAAGGTCAATGCTGACTATATTACAACAAAACTACCAAAAACATGTTTCCAACATACACTCAACCGGGGAAATGAGTGAATAAGGTCAATGCTGCCCACAATTGAATGCAAATAACAAAATTTACGAGGTAGGTATAACAAGAATATAGCCAATTCTGGAGTAAAAGGAATAATGGATAGCACCTGATCGAGAGCATTGAGGATGTCCAGGGCCGAAACAACGAAGTATGCGAGAGTGAGACGATGACTGTCCTGTCTCTGGAACTCAGATGACACCTTCTCCAGCATTGAAAGAAGGGATTTCACGTGCAGATCTCTTTTAAACGACCCCATCCTCAAACACTTTCTGGTCCCAGTAATAAGAATTGAAGAATGAAATGTGCGGAGAACACAATTGAAGGACTTGTTTTCTGAATTCTCGATCACTCTGTGATTGGTACGAACCTCTTGAAGCGGTATTTGGGCGTTTAACGAATTATGTCATGCCATGTTGCCGGTTCTGAACTTTACCACGCTTGCTTTTGGTGAGAACAAAGAGAGCTCAAACCTCTAATTCTATCTAACTAATTCCAATATTCTTTCTTATTTTTCTTAATTTATTGAAAAACATGAAAATTTAAACTTTGAACAAGTGGAAAATGAAAATTGATTTACCGAGGAACAAATGAAAAAGAATTTAAACCCATCACGTTTAAGAGATGGTCAAAAGCTATTTTTGAATCTTAAACCAACCTTTTAAGAGTTGAAATTCCATTTAATTTTTTACAGGGGAATCTGCAACATCCTCAGACAACGATTTCCAATAAAATGTTCAGCATTGATTTACTTGTATATATTACAAAATTAATTAAATTATTTGTGTGGATTGATCCTTTTACAACAAGGATTTATTCACAACAATGCGTTGGATATACCACTTTAGTTTTTGGAACTAAATTACAAAAAAAACTGAACCATGAAGGGGAGTTGACGGAGCCAAACTGTTCCTAATCACTGTTACATGCAATATGAAAATGGTAGGAAAGAAAACAAAACTATGACAAAACATGGAGGATATTCACCATTTAAATAAATAAAAATAGAAGGGTTTGAAAACCCATAGTTGTCGTCATACCCAGAATTCAAAGTTATAAAGAAACTAAAATTTTCGCATAAAATTGTATACTCCAAACAGTATATTGTCAGAATGCAGACAGGAAGAGATATTTATTAAAATTCGGGCAGTATTGTAAACATTCGAATGATGATTGACTAAGAAAATTGTAATACCCAGAGAAGGGGCAGGCCGAATCGCCACATTCGCCGAATGGCCACCAGAAAATCCATGTCTGATTTCGGCAACATGATTCCAGAGCCAGTCGTGAAACCCTAACACCAAAATCTGGAAGACGAGAACCTAGCCATCGCAAGATAGGAAGAAAATAACATTATCTCTTGAAAACAAATTTAAATACCAGATCTGCAAGGAAACTGTCGTAGAGATTACCTGGCATCCTAGCCTGAGCAAAGTAAGTGATAAAAGAAAAGGTGAATGTACGAGTTTCTGAGCAGAGCTCCTCCCGGCACACAGAAGGCAAATGAGGCAAAAATGTGGTGAGGGGTAAGGTGGTTATGGCCATAACTAACCCAAGCAGATGAGAAACCCAGAATAATGATGCAGGTGGGAAACAGATGTCAAGTGGAAGGAGGAAAATTTGTGTCAGATATCAAACAGTAGAATATCCAGATGTCAATTAGAGTGAAAGTGTATACTACTAAACTGATTCAAAGGAAGACTTATTAGCCTAAAGATATCATATTACAAAATTTTGAAACCCTGCAAATACATATATAAATTACATAAAATGTTCCAAGAACCTTATTCTTATTCTCAAATCTATACATACAGAAGTTTAAACCTAAGTCAAGATTATCTCAATGCTGTAGTCTAACAAATATGTTGTTATGGGATTTTTGTAAATCCAACTAAAAGTTGTTAAAATTTATAATTTTAAGTGCCTTAGAAGTTTTTAATGGTGCTAAATCTATTTCCATTATCAAAAATATAATTCAAACACTACTTTTACAAGATTTTTTTGAATTTTTTTGTCCAAATTCTAGCCATTTTAACCTTCCAGACAATTCTTCCACCTCCTTCAAAGACTCCTATCTCAACTACTAAATGGATTACCAAACAACGTTTCTTTTTTCTCAACTAAACAACTATTTTGAAAAAACAATATTTCATTTTTAAGGCGATGAGGCAATTATAACAGTGTAATTCCGCAACATAGGATGCCCTAGTCACATGTGATGCAATTATAACACTGTAACTCTGCAACATTGGATACCTTTTTTGGTTAACATGAAGCAAATTGTACCGTTGTATTAAAGATTCAAAACAGAGTTTGACACTTCTGGCATGCTTGAATTTCAAGCCACTTTATTCCATTTTCATTAATGGCTTGACCACAATAACCAAAAGCAATCGAATAATTTTATTAACAGAGAGTACGAAAGCAGAATTCACGCCATAATCCGAATCGAAAGAAAAACATCACTCCAAAATCGAAAACCAGACAGAGAATCTCTCAATTTTTTTTAATTTTCCCTGCCTGGTAGCGGCGGTGGACAAACGCCAAACAAATACTAATAAAGAATATGTATTTGGGGGTTTTCAGGTAGGGCCTATTGTGCTGCCCTGAGAATTGAACCCATGACTGGGCTAAGATCCCAGGGCAGTCTTCAGATGAGAACGTTGTATGAAGGAACCAACCTGTTGTTGTATCAATTTACTCCCATTGAATGCCATCTGGAGCTCTGACTCATAAGACCACCATTGTTGAATCCCATGAGCTTCCGAAAATTTCATGGGGCCCTTGGAAATCACATACAGTTTGGCAGCCACACGATCCATACCAGAGACCTCTGGCATGACCTCCATTGATTTTTCTTCATCCCCATCACAGTTCTTGCGTTTTTTACAAGAATCAGAGTAGTAACAACAGATGTAATCGCTATTGTTTACATAAAGATGGGGAACCCATTTCTGGATTTGCTGACAAATATTAACTGAATCCGCCTCTGCCCCATCCTCTGATTGTTTATCAAGGCCTTCTAATTCCTTATTTCCTTTTTTCTTAGAAGGAATAATAGCTCTCGTCACGCCCTTCACTGCATTCCACAGCAGTCCAAACTTGTCACCAATACTTCTAAGACCCATGGGCAATGAAATAGAAGGGGGATTGAACAGATGAGATTCGACAAATATGCCTCAAATGTTAAGGCCTTCACCACCTGCAAAGCCAGGCCAGCCCCCAATGAATGCCCAGCCATGCACACTTCACTGCTCCCATATTTCTTCACTGTTGTCCTGACTGCCTCCAGTGTCCTGTGAAACCTACAGGAGCCATTGAGGTCCTCCATTGTTAAAATTCTCAGATCATCTTGTATGTCCCTTTTGATTGTAGCATCCCTCAGCAAGGTCCCTCTGAGAGCTATTATTGCCTTTGGGAGCCTTACTAGGTCTCACTACTAGAAGATCAGAGAATGCAGCATACCTGTCCCATTCAAGCCTTGCTCCAAAGATGGATTCATCCCTCTCATCCACCAATTCTTCCACTACCTTGTATTTGAAGGGCTTCCACCATTTGGGTGCCAACGTTGCACCTCCGTTTCGCTTTTCCTGCCTGTCCAGTTCCAACAGATATGCAGCCTGTATAAAGCATGCCATCACTGTGCGCTTGTAATTTTCATCCTTCCTGTACACAAACAGAGGAGATTTTATTTTGATAGAATTGATGCAAGGAAACTGTTGTAGAGATTACCTGGCATCCTAGCCTGAGCAAAGTAAGTGACAAAAGAAAAGGCGAAGGTACGAGTTGCTGAGCAGAGCTCCTCCAGGCACGCAGAAGGCAAATGAGGCGAGAATGCGGTGAGGGGTAAGTTGGTTACGACCATAACTAACCCAAGCGGATGAGAAATGTGGGAAACATATGTCAAGCAAAAAAATGAAAATTTGTGCCAAATGTCAAACAGCGGAATAATCAGAGAATGAAAGTGTAGACAAACTGATTCAAAGGAAGGCTATCGGCCTAAATATGGAAAATTTATTATAATTTAGTTGTCAAATAAATGATAGGATAGTTGTAATATACTTTTTTTTTCATATGGTCAAATTGGACGAGATATTTATTATGGTATTTTCCCATGGTATCAAGCCATGGTATTTGCATTCAATTTTTGTGTGTTGTTTTTAGAACTTGGTGTGGCCAGTTCGAGTTTTGATCGCGAGACGAAAACCCCATGGTGAATTTGTCTAGTGGATACAACTTGATTGTGCCTAATGGTTAAAAGCATGTGTTTCCTCCTAAAAGGTCACAAGTTCAAAACGAGAGGGGGTAGAATATGTATGCCTTCATAGACTTAGCAGTCAAATCCTTGCATGAAGGTGGGTCCCTTGTCCCTCAAACAAGGGGTCTCATACACCAATTTGGTGTCTGACTTGGTCGTGACCTTAAAATTGGATAATAATAATAATAATCGAGGGTCCACAATTGAACTTCAGTGTCTTAGATCAGCATTTTAATGAGCAGTCGTGCATGCCATTTGCAGGAGCTCTACAATGAACTTCAGTGTCTTAGATCAGCATTTTAATGAGCAGTTGTGCATGCCATTTGCAGGAGCTCCACAATTGAACTTTAGTGTCTTAGATCAGCGTTTTAATGAGCAGTCGTGCATGCCATTTGCAGGAGCTCCAATTTTATTGTATGGGCGTGTATTTTGTTTTAAATCAGAACACTAAGATGTTCTAGATCTATCTGATTTTTTATTGTTTGGAATCTTACAATGGTATCTGATTTGTGCATCCAACTAGCTTGAGGGTCTATCGCAGAATAATTTTAATACCAATCAAGGGTTCCAAGAGAGACTAGTTTTCAGTGATCTGTGGTAATCACCCTAACTAGTTATCTATCAATTTCGGTGGCTTATTCATATTCACCCTAGTTGATATATGCATAAAAATTTCCATATCCATCGATCAGTTTATTTGTACCTTAACGTAGAAGATTTTGCAAGCTTACTGAGTAGATATATTTATCAAGGGTTGAGATCTATTGCCCCTTTCAGAGATCAAGCTTATTTTCAATCCAAGAGGTTGAGATCTATCATTCACTCCAAAGATTACGCTTATTCGAGTACAGTTCTATGGCAACTCGTAATGGTTTAAGAGTTGAGGTTTTTATCTTGTAGATTGAAGTTTTGTGGAGGTCGATTTCAGGTCTAATGTTAGCTAAATAGTTCAGAAACCTTAAACACCTTAGAGCTCAAATATCAACACAGAAGTCGGAGAATTAGTTAGATCAGCCTCAAATATGAGAGTCAAAATCCCTCATCTGTGAACACTATTCCAGATTAAAAAAGGGGAGGCCAAGACCTGAGCATTCAGGGAGACGCACCTCCGAAGAAATAAAAAATTTTGAAATGTTCTAAGCCGTTGGTTTGGTCGATTGGTTAATTGGGTTAAATAAGAGGTGCGACTGGTGCAATTTGCAAAGCCAGAGTGTAGAGATGATGTGATACATAAGTAGAAGGTATGATTTGTATGTGTTGCATCAAGAACTCCAAATAATTTCGCGGGAAGCCGAGTTTTGTGGTTATTGGCAGAACCATTATATGGTTGAATACGATGTTCGTAGGAGCCATATTGACTCACTGTATGCGCTAGGGATCTTAATCCTCGCGTTAAGACAGAGTTTAGAGAGCCTCATTGAAGTGATTCATCCATCTGCACAAAGTTTAATTTAAAGACATTCACCTCCATCTTGCCCTGACCAAACATTTGTGAATGAGCGATTTACCTGTTTCCGCCCTTGAAGTAAGCGTTCTTAGTGGAACTGCTTCCTGCGGATGATCTCCCACCATATATCTTGACCTGGAATTGGACTTTACCAAGTGCTGGATCCAGTTGGCATCAGTTCGATTAGTCACCATGAGTTCGATTGGCGCTCTATTCATACAATTTTACTATGCTAGCCATCCAAAATGAATGGTTGAGTCAATATCCCCACCACACATTGGAATCAGCATTGCAAAATAATTCCAGTCCCACTGGTACCGAATTGAATGTCAGGTTTGAGAATCGAGCGGGAAGCATTTGATCTATCCTGGAGTCGCGCCTTTCATCGATAGTTTACTCTTCATTTTAAAGGTGGTAAGACAAATAGGTCATTTCTGCTTGCGCAACATTGGGTACACAAAGCCCTCCATACAACCAAACATCTTGGAGCTCGCATTATCTGTAAAACAACTACCTAGACACCGCGTATGTAGATTAAACGATTGCTAGAGGGTGGTATGTTAAGAGATGAAGTCCAGGCACTGTGCACCTTTGTTCACTCATAAAACGCCAGCGTTGGGAGGAAGAATTTTTTAATAACATTTTAATCTTAATATCTACCTCTATGAACCATGGCAAATATTCTTGCTGAGGCATGATGCTGGAGTACTTGGTGCAAAGTCAATCGTATCTGCATATAGTGGAAAGGGTCATAAAGAGTGCAAAGGGCCATACGTACACCAAGATTTGAAGTCATCTTATGAAGCACCATCAAGAGGAGGGAGTTGGAGTAAAGCCAACCGTATTACAAACCCTGTTCAATTTCCCTATGGAGGTTAAAGATTCAAGTCCATTATATATCGACTTCTTAAAGGGTGTAAAGCGATTTTATTGAAGAGAGCTTAGGAGAGAGAAGGAAATTTTAGCCATAATGTTGTCACTTTATTTTTGGAAATGCATTAGGTATTAACTTGGAGTTGGAGTAAAGCCAACCGTATTACAAACCCTGTTCAATTTCCCTATGGAGGTTAAAGATTCAAGTCCATTATATATCGACTTCTTAAAGGGTGTAAAGCGATTTTATTGAAGAGAGCTTAGGAGAGAGAAGGAAATTTTAGCCATAATGTTGTCACTTTATTTTTGGAAATGCATTAGGTATTAACTTGGTAATATATCAACTCGTCCTCTAGGCTACAATACCTTTGCGGATCAAAATTGGCAACAACTTATAGATCAAAAGCAAGAGAAGAAAAATAGGCCTTTCTCTCAGAAGGACCATGTTATCCTTCAGTAGTCAAAGGATATCCAAAATGAAGATGTAAAAAGCGAGCCTCTCTTTGAACTTGGTTCCAAATTTCCATATACAAAGTCAAGGGATGTACTCCTACGGTTGGACACATTAGATACGGCTTTGTCCCTCATAAAGAAATCAGATTGGAAAAGGTCAAGTTGGGCCTTGGAGCCTGTTTTCAGTCGCTGCAAAATTTGTTTTTTAGTTGTCCAAAGTACAAAAGAGAAGTGAAGTTTGAAGCCATCTTACAAGCCACATAAGCTCTCAAAACTAAATCATATGCTCTCCATTGGATAGTTCTCGGAATAAGCTTTCCAATGGTATGTGGAAGTCCAAAAATGGATTCCTAGATCACAAGTTAGAGTAGATTGAAGCTACCCTTTGATAGCCAGAAAAACAAAGAAAAAAGCATCAAGGGTAAGTCTAATCGCAAATCGCAATCAGAGTTTTCTGAAGCAGCAGTAGGGGAGGGCGGTGAAATCAACGATCAACGATCATCGATATCGCACATCGCAAATCGTTGATTGGAGGTCCAAGGCACGACCTATCGGCGATGGAGGTCCAAGGCACTGTCTATCAGTGATTGGAGATTCTTGCAGCGATGAGGCAATCAGAGGGCAGTGAAATCAACGATCAGCGATCGCCGATATCACAAATCGCAAATCAAAGTTTCATGGTGTCTCGAGCTCAAGAGTACAGGAAGATGCTGCTAGAGTCTGTGATGAGGGAGGTTGAGAACTGTAACTTTCTTGAAAATCTAGACTAAAGATTTGAAAAAGCATCTCTATCGCAAATTGGAGGTCCTGGCAGTGACCACGCAATCAGAGGTTTAGGGTGAATCAGCATATCAACGATCACAAATATCGAAGGGTGCAACCAAATACGACGTCATGAAACTGCGGAAGGCCGATAACATTAAAATCGTTGAGATCTACCCTCTAGTGTGAAAGCACCGGAGAGGGCCAACTGCGATTAACAAAGGAAATAAGTTGCAAAACCAAAGAAGGACGAGCCTTTTCTCTCTCCTCCAAAAGGCCACGTGGTGGAATACTATTGGTCCCGATAAAACCCACGTTGTGGCTGATGTCATCATGACGTGGTAGTACGAAGATGACGTGGCAGTACAAAGATGACGTGGCGATTCAGAGGACACGTGGCAGTATGGAGGACATGTGGCATGCATATTTGGCATTTTTAGGGGTCATAAGGGGCCAAAACAAGGTGACACATGTCACCACTCACAAGGTGACACATGACAAAGGATGATGTCATCTCGCAGATCGCCGATTGGATGATGAGGAAAATCGTTATATTAAGTTTAAACCTTCGATTTCAAAATTCCGATTGAAGGGCTCCGATATAGGGGTTGGAACACAATCATAAGGAGTCAGAGAACCAAGGGCTAAGAAGCAGGGGGTGATTGCATATCACAATCACAAGAGTTAGGAGGGTACAACCAAATACAAGTTTATAGAAATTCCAGATATCCATGCTCCGATGCCGCAAAACAGGCCCAGGCTCATATATCATATAGTCCTATGTGTTATGTATTGGGACTAGTGAAAATGCAATGTAACAAAGAAAAAGGCCCCGAGACAGGAGTTTAAAGGCTCTAGCACCTTAGGGATAAGCACCTAGTCATAGACCCCGGTCATATGAAGAGAATTACAGATCCTGAAACTCGCCTGTTTTATAATGTTTTTAAGTACAAAGGGGCAATAATGAGAACCCCCGATTCAACATTAAGGAATTATTACTAGGAATATCATGACTCTGATAACATGATACATGAAGTTAAAGGGACGGATGAGTCAGTAGCTGTGTTTAGAATCTGTTATGGCCATTATGGGTGATCGCTCCCGGTTCCTGAAAAAGAGAAAAAGCGAAATTGTTAAAGTGAAAGCAATGGAAACTAACCGAGCATCAAGAGAGCCACATTGAATCAAAGACGTGGCCTGAGTAGAGGCCATAACAGGAATGGTGTGGAGATATTTTCCACCCCTCATCATTCAATTTTTCCTTTTTATTTTATTCCGCGATTGTTGTATTTCAAGAAAGGGATCAAATCTTGATTGTAATCATTTGGCCCAACAAAGCTCTCACACATTGAGATAGCTAGTCTGTGAGACAGTTGGAGCTCTAGTTGCGATATTTTTGTAACTGTATTGCAAGCTCCCTCTCTCCTTATAAAAAGAGGGAAGAAACACTTAACAAAGGTTTTAGAATTCTGCACCTAACTGTCTGAATTCTGTGATTCCACTTTTGGTTCTACTTGCTTGTTCATGAGGGACTTGAGCAATATCTGGCTTAATGTTAATGGACTGGTATGTTGGACTCATATTGGATTAATGAAACTATTTGGTGATTCCAATCAAGGTAACGCGCAATATGTTTCCTCTCTGTAAATCTCATTTTCATATATGCTTTCATCTTCTACTGAAATTGTATAATGAAGTTGTTGGTCTCATGCTTTCATAGTTGTATATTTTGCTACTAAATAGAGAACAATACCTATGGTAATTACAAATTTACTTGTGTTATTCAATAGCTTACAGTACCTATAGTAATTACAAATTTACTTGTGTTATTCGATTAACCTGCAGTACATGTATGAGCACAAATTTACTTACGTTGTTCAGTGATAAGTGTACTCATGATGTATATATTTTGGGACCTTAATTAGCACACCATTGTTTCTATCATTCCATCTCATCTACCTTCCATCCTTCTTGCTAGAACAATGTTTCTTAGGATTCTGTCTTGTTTACAACCCTATGCATCTATTTCCCTCCATTCTTTCTTCTTTTTCATTTTCCTATAACTTCAATTTTAAGTTGTTCATTGTTGTGTGTTGACCACCATAACAAGAGATTTCTCTTTGTGGTTTTCCTGATTTAACCCCTACACATTTGGATCCATTTATTGGCATGATTTTACCTTACTAAGAGTTATTGAACCAAGCCCCTTTTATTATCTTTTTAACTACATGAAAATTGGAGTGCAACAGAAACCCCACTGATAATCTTTCATGCACTCCTCTATATAAGATGTCCTAGGCACCGGTCTACAATGAAGCCAGAGGGTGTCTCTAGGAAGATTTCTATATCCCTTGAAGCAGTTGTGCTACAGGTGCTAGAAAAAGTGAAAACATATTTCTGGCGTTGTTGCTGGGGAACGAATTAGACTATTTTTCCCTGGGCAAGAAAAATATTTACATTCCCTCTGTTAGGTGACCAAGGGAAGTGCGGGTTAATGATCTCTCACCTTAGCGAATCCACTATCTGAATTTCATTATAAACACCCTGGTAACTCCACTGTCCATATCTCTCTTTGATCATCCTGGCTTTCAAGCAGCCTCATGCTCACTTTGATGCTAAACAATAGAAAACTTTCCCTATCTTTGAACCTGAGATCACTCGCCTAGGAAGGTTTTCAAAATGACCATTCTTGAATTCCTGGCCAACCAATTTGCCCCACATGATTTTTCTTCTATTGTTGGTTATCCCAATCATGTCCCTCTGTTTCATGAATGAAATACCTATTTTCCTAGATTCAGTGGAAACACATATAGAAGGTGTGACCAACACCTCAAAGATTTTCATGAATGCATGGAACAACACGGTATTTTTCTTGAAGATGTACAAATCAAATTGCTTATGTATTATTTAGATGAGGATGCCAGAGTTTGGTAAAAACCATACCTCATGGCAACATATCTTCCTTAAATATTTTTCATATAGCATTCAATCATTATTGCAAAAGACTATATCCACTGAATGCTCTGTTTGAAGATTGATGCACACATTTTAATGTTGAAAATATTCTGGAGGTTAAAGATCTTGTTGAAGATGTTTTTGAGACTCCATTCCACGAAGATATCTACTCAAATCAAGAAGTAGTGCCCAATGATCAAGAAAAAAAGAAGGAAACATCATATAGCTACAAACAAACCCTCAGAGATCTTATTCAACCAAATTTGATGATCCTCCTTATGATGAGTATGACTCTGACGGGAAGTCGAGCGATGCAAAACTACAATAGTCCCAGTCATGGGAAGATGCACAAGAAGAAGAGGCCCACCTGGAGGTTAGTAAAGAGGCTCCAATTCACAATGCACATCCTTAACCTAGAGAACAAGTTCAAGAACCTCCTCTGGTTTATGATTCAAATTATTCAGAGGAGGATGAGATGGTCGTGGAGTTTCAAAGGAATTGTGTACCAAAAAGTGGGGAGAAAGCTCCCAACAGAATTTGCTTCAAGAAGAGTCCACAGTTGGAGGACCAAGCAGAGTCCTCGAGTGCCTGTTGTAGAGAGATTCCATTCTAGAATTCTTAGTATATTCTCCAATCTATGAATATTATAGTTCAAACAATGAAGAATCTATTGTAGGTTCCAAAATGGTTGGCCCATTGAGAAATGGGTAGCAAAAGATTTGCAACAAGTTTTTCTTGAAAAATCTAAAGTTTAGGAGTTGAACAGTATTTGTAGCTACCATGACCAAGAAGATATTGGTCAGAATACTGTTCATGAAAATAATATAGCTACAAATGTCTCTTTTCAGTTCTATGACCTTGTAGCTGATTATGGACACATTCTTAGCTCAACAACAGAGGTTATTTCTGGAGTATGCATCAAGTTCTTTGTTTGAAGATTTTTCATGGTGCATGCTTATTTTAATTTCTAAAGTTTAGCAACAGGGAGGTGTTAGGTCCAGTACCCAAACACTGAACTGGATCCACTGGAGGGTTGAACGAACTTAAATGAATTGAGCCCTATACACAAGTAGGAGTGTATATAAATAATATCATTAGTTGAGAATTTCCTTTCCAGTTGGTAGAATTTATTCTTATGAATTTTAGTTTGATGAGGAAAGGACTCTCCACGAATAAAGTCCCATGGATATTTTCTGGTTGTATAGATTCATTATATTTTTAACTCCATGCCCAATGGTGAATTCTATTGGTATGTAGGTTCTCAGCACCTTGCTAGCAAGGCACTGTCCCCAGTCGGAGCCAATGTTGTCACTCACCGCAAATTTTTTTTTTTAGTTGTCCAAAGTGAAAACGAAAAGTGAATTTTGAAGCCATATTCCAAGCCCCAAAAGATATCAAAACTAAATTAGACCCTCTCCATTGGATAGTGCTCAAAATAATATTTCCAATGGTTTGTGGAAGTCCAAAAATGGACTCTTGGATCAGACGTTAGAGCAGATTGAAGCTACCCTTTGAAAGCTAAAAAACAAAGCGAAAAGGACCAAGAGTAAGGCTCATCGTAAATCACAATCAGAATTTTTTGAAGCAGCAGCAGGGAGGGAAGTGAAATCAGCGATCAATGATCGCCGATATTGCATATCGCAAATCGGGGATCGTAGGTCCAAGGAACGACCTATCAACGATCAGAAGTCCAAGCCACGGTCTATCGGCGATAAGAGGTCCTAGCAGCGACAAGGCAATCAGAGGGAAATGAAATCAGCGATCAACAATCACCAATATCGAAAATCAAAGTTTCAAGGTATAGTCTATCACAAATTAGAGGTACAGGCAGCGACAAGGCAATCGAAGGTTCGGGGTGAATCGGCATATCGACGATCGCAAGTATCGGACGGTGCAACCAAATATGATGTCATGAAACCACAAAAGGCTGATAACATTAAAATCATTGAGATCCAGGCCTCTAGTGTCAAATTTACGGGGAGGGCCAGTTGCGATTAACAAAGGAAATGAGTTGCAAAACCAGAGAAGGGCGGGCCTTTTCTCTCTCCTCCAATAGGCCACGCAGTGGAATAATATTGGTCTGGATAAACCTACGTGGTGGTTGATGTCATCATGACGTGGTAGTACAAAGATGGCGTTGCAAGTACAGAGGACACGTCACAGTACGAAGGACACGTGGCAGGAAAATTTGGCATTTTTAGAGGTCATAAGGGGCCAAAACAGGGTGACACGTGTCAACACTCACAAGGTGACATGTGGCAAAGGATGACGTCATCTCACAAATCGATGATCGGAGGACAATGAAAATCGTTGTATTAAGTTTAAACTTATGATTTCAAAACTTCGATTGAAGGGATACGATATAGGGGTTGGCACATGGTCATAAGGATTCAGAGAACCAAGGGCTAAGAAGTAGGGGGTGATCACATATTGCAATCACAAGAGTTAGGAGGGTACACAAAAATAAAATGTTATAGAAATTCCTAATCTCTGAGCTTCAATGCCACAAAAGATGCCCAGACGCATATATAGTATAGTCCTACGTATTATGTATTGGGATTGTTGACAATGAAATGTAACAAAGAAAAAGGCCCCTGGATAGGAATTTAAAGGCTCTAGCACCTTAGAGCTAAGCACTTGGTCATAGCCCCTGGTCATATGAAGAGAATTGCTGAAAGGGGCTAAAACAAAGGGAGCCAAAGATCTTGGAACTCGCCTATTTTATAATGTTTTTAAGTACAAAGAGCCAATAACGAGAACCCTCGATTCAGTGTTAAGGCAGTATTACTGGGACTATCATGGCTTCAATAACATGATACAGGAAGTTAAAGGGATGGATGAGTTGGTAGCTATTTTCAGAATTTGTTATGGCCATTATGGGTGATCGCTCCCGGTTCATGAAATAAAATAAGTGAAATTGTTAAGGTGAAAGCGACGGAAACTGACCGAGCAGCAAGAGAGGCACATTAAGGTGGAGACGTGGCCTAAGCAAAGGCCATAACAGGAATGGAGTGGAGATATTTTCCACCCTCATCATTAAATTTTTCCTTTTTATTTTATTCTGCTATTATTGTATTTCAAGAAAGGGATCAAATCCTGATTGTAATCATTTGGGCCAACAGAGCTCTCGCACACCGAGGCAGCTAGTCTGTGAGACAACTGGAGCTCTAACTAAGATATCTTTGTAACTGTATTCCAATCTCCCCCTCTCCTTATAAAAAGAGGGAAGAAACACTTAACAAAGGTTCCAAAATTTTGTACCTAAGGGCTTGAATTCTGCGATTCCACTTTTGGTTCTATTTGCCTGTTCATGAGGGACTTGAGCGATATCTGGCTAAATGTAAATTGAATGATATGTTGGACTCATATTGGATTAATGAAACTATTTGTTGATTCCAATAAGAGTAATGGGCAATATATTTTCCCCTCTATAAATCTCATTTTTATATATGTTTTCATCTTCTACTAAAATTATGTAATGAAGCTGCTATTCTCATTCTTTCATGGTTGTATATTTTTTTGCTAAATAGAGAACAATACCTATGGTAATTACAAATTTACTTGTGTTATTCAATATCCTACAGTACCTATATTAATCACAAATTTACTTGTGTTATTCAATTAACCTACAGTACCTGTATGAACACAGATTTACTTACGTTGTTTAGTGATAAGTGTACTCATGATGTATAGATTTTGGGACATTAATTAGTGCTCCACTATTTCTGTCATTCCATCTCTTCTACCTTCCATCCTTCTGTTGGAACATTGCTGCTTTGGATTCTGTCTTGTTTACATCCTTATGCATCTATTTCCCTCCTTTATTTCTTCCTCTTCATTTTTCTACAACTTCATTTTTAAGTTGTTCATTGTTGTGTGTCGGCCACCATAACAAGACATTTCTCTTTGAGGTTGGCCCGATTTACCCCCCTACACTTTTGAATCCATGTATTGGCATGAGTTTACCTTACTAAAGGAATATTGAACTAAGCCCCCTTTATTATCTTTTTAACTATGTGACAATTGGAGTGCAACAGAAGCCCCACTGATAATATTTCATGCATTCCTCTATCTAGGATGTCCTAGGCACTAGTCTACAATCAAACCAGAGGCTGTCTAGGAAGATTTCTATATCCCTCGAAGTAATTGTGCTATAGGTGCTAGAAAAAGCGAAAACATCTTTGTGGTTCCGTTACCAGGGAACAAATTAGAATATTTTTCCCTGGGTATGAGAAATCTTTACATTCCATCTGTTAGGTGATCAAGGGAAGTGTGGGTTGAAGATCTCTCACCTTGGTGACTCCACTGTCTAAATTTCATTATAAACACCTTGTCGACTCCACTTTCCATATCTCTATTTGATCATCCTGGCTATCAAGCAGCCTCTTTCTCACTCTGATGTTGAACAACATAAAACTTTCCCTCCCTTTGAACCTAAGATCACTCGCCTAGGAAGGTTTTCAAAATTACCATTCCTGAATTCATGGCCAACAAATTTTCCCCACTGGGTTTTTCTTCTGTTGCTGGTTATCCCATTCATGTCCCTATGTTTCATGAATGGAATACCTATTTGCCTAGATTTAGTGGAAACACATATAGAAGGCCTGACCAACACCTCAAAGATTTTCATCAACGCGTGGAACAACATGGTATTTTTCTTGAAGATGTACAAATGAAATTGTTCATGTATTCTTTATATGAGGATGCTAGAGTTTGGTACAAAACCATACCTTGTGTACACATATATTCCTTAAATAGTTTTCATATAGAAATCAATCATTATTGAAAAAGACTATATCCACTAAATGCTCTGTTTGAAGATTGTTGCCACATTTTAATGTTGAAAATATTCCTGAGATTAATGATCCTACTGAAGATGTTTGTGAGACTCCATTCCAAGAATATTTCTACTCACATCAAGAAGCAGTTGTCAGTGATCAAGAAAGAAAAAAGGGAAACATCATCGAGTTGCAAATAAACCCTCAGAGATCTTATTCAGCCAAATTTGATGATCCTATTACTTATGATTAGTATGAATCGAATGGGAAGTCGAGCGATGCAGAACTACAGGATGCACAAGAAGAAGAGGCCCAGAAGAAGGTTAATAAAGAGGCTCCAGTTCACAATGCACATCCTTCACCTGGAGAAAAATTTCAAGAACCTCCTCCGATTTATGATCCACATTATTCCGAGGAGGATGACATGGCCGTGGAGGTTCAAAAGGAATTGTGTACCAACGAGTGGGGAGAAACCTCCCAACAAATTTTTTTTCAAGAAGAGCCAAAAGTTGAAGGACCAAGCAGAGTCTGCGACTTCCTATTGTAGAAAGATTCCTTCTAGGATTTCTTAGTAGATTCACTAATCTATGACTCTTACAATTTAGACAATGAAGAATCTATTGCAGATTTCCAAGAGGGTTGGCCCGTTGACAAATGGGTAGGAAAATATCAGCAACAAGTTTTTCTTGAAAAATATAAAGTTTAGGAGTTGAACAATATTTGTAGTTGCCTTGACCAAGAAGATATTGGTTAGTAGTTTGTTCATGAAAATAAGGCAGTTGCAAATGTTTATTGTCAATTCTATGACCCTGTAGCTGATTACAAGACCACATTCTTAGGTCAGCAATAGAGGTTATTTCTGGAGTATGCATCAAGTTCTTTGTTTGAATATTTTTCATGGTGCATGCTTATTTTAATTTTTAAATTTCAACAACAAGGACGCATTAGATCCAGTACCCAAATGTTGGCCTTACTCCATTGGAGGGTTGAACTCACTTAAGTGAATTGAGCCCTTGTTAAGATTAGGTATGTTCTATGCTAGAGAAATTTATTTAAATTTTCACAGTTAGCAATCACATCAACATTACAATAAACTGTAGATAGAACATAAATATAAAATTGCAGAAGACAAGCCAAGACAAGAGGACACAAGATATGGCGCGAGCCAGGGACAAACCCCACAATGTGTGGGGAAACCCTTGATCAATTCTTCTTTTATCTTCAAAGTTCAGCAGAGAAAGAGAGAGAGAGAGAGAGAGAGAGAGAGAGAGAGAGAGAGAGAGTACATTTACAACAGAAGTCAACACTTTGACTTATGTAGATTGAGGATATATCATTTTGTATAACGATGAGATCAGTTGAAGACATCCTGCTTCAACTGATTCTCCGAGGTGACTCTTTCACCTATCATCGTGCTGCATCTCATCCATTTGCTGCACTTGACCGTGAAGCACCATCATGCTGCATCATGCATTATCATGCTGCTCATGATCTCATACATCACGCTGCCCATACATCATGTTGTTGCCCTTGCTCCATGTATCATGATGCTCATGATCTCATACATCATGCATCATGCTGCTCATACTACTGCCCATTATGCGGCTCATCATGCTGCTCATAATATTGCCCATTATGCAGCTCATCATGCTGCTCATAATACTGTTTTGTTGCTTCATTATGGAGGTCATATACATATCAGCCTTAGCTGCTTGCTATGGCTTGCAGCCTAGCAAAGTAGCTAAGCTATGGTTCCACGCAATCCCATTATGCACAGCGTATTGGTATTCCTCCAATACCATGACTACGTTTACTTCTTCATCACTGCGGCTTGATGACAGTGATCCATTAATGACTACCTGACTAGTGTGTATATAACCATGACTGCCCAGCGTATATACATGTCGAGCGTATATATATATAATGTATATACTGTAGCGTATATACTCCAGCGTTTTCTGCCCAGCGTATATACTGTCCAACGTGTATACTCCAGCGTTTATATTACAGCAAGGTATATTAAATGACTACGTGACATTCATTCCCATATGTGTATTATAACTGCGTGGTATGACTGCGTTCCCATATGCGTATTATATCTGCATGGTATTATATGACTGCGTGGTATATTGTATGACAGCCGAGCGCATGTATTTCTATGAGTGCCCCGTGTATCCACCTGCGTTGTGCATAAATATATTCCATGTAATATCTATTGCCATTGCTGCGTGCCATTGACATCAATATAACTGCGTCCTGTAATGGATATGACCCGTATATCTCTGCGTTCCATTCATCTAATGAATATGATCCGTATTTCTCTGCGTTCTATCAATATAACTGCGTTCATTACAGCGTTAGGTTTCCACTGCGGATACTGCGGCTACCCTGCGTGGTATCTTATCCAACGTACAAGTTCTCACTGTATAGGTGCTGAGCATTGTATGAACTGCGTTCCATGTATCTCATCTATTATGAACTGCGCCTATTGATAGGGTTGACCACGTAGGTTTTCTTTGCTGCGTATCACTGTCTCCATATTATATGACAACGTGAACTGCATATATGAATTATCCAACGTGTGTGGTCCATCCGAAACCTGTATACGCCTTCCAGCAGTGCAGATGACTGCGGCTTAGGTTAGGGCATTATACTATGCATGTAATCCATGTATAAGGTCTCAACGTATAGAGTTTATTGCTATGCGTATAGATTCACTGCGGCTAGGGCACCGTGTTATGTCTTCATACTAGGCCAGTGTACTCTTTAATGTTTTCTCCTTCTCCAAAAACCCAAGACGTGGAGAGGAGATCACATAAAGAGTGTGTCTAAATGACATCAAATCCTCTTATATTTATACTAAAATGAGGATGATGAATAGACACGTCAGATGGGCTTCTAGAGCCTACATAAGAGCTGGTTGGCTTCATAATAATTAAATAAACAAAATAAATTCATATCTCCATGAATACTTATAGGAATCGGATGATCTTTGGATCAATCCTACACCTCTCGATGAGAGGGATCCAATAAAAATATCATCTGCCATAAATAAGCCGACCCACATGGAGTTTGGCCCTAGTTTCCAATTTAACAGCCCTGTACCTAAGTAAGAGTGTATATAAATAAGATCACTAATTGAGAATTTATTTTTGAGTTGGTAGAATTTATTCTTCTGCATTTTAGTTTGATGAGGAAAGGACTCTCCAAGAATAAAGTCCGAAGGATATTTTCTAGTTGTATAAATTCATTATATTTTTAACTGCATGCCTAATGGTGAAGGCTAATAGCCTGCAAGTTCTCAACACCTTGTCAACAAGGCATTGCCCGCAGTTGGAGCCAATGTTGTCACACATTGATGATCTAAATGGATCCTAGAATGATCTCTAAGTCTTCAAAACCTCTTAAAATAATGCCAAAGATAAAAACAATCGCATGAGAAGAGCCCTTAGAATGGTGGAAAAAGACTATCAGGAGGCCAAAAACACGTGAAAACAGTGAAAAACAGAGTATCAGAGGCATGAACAGTGAATGCACAATAGCTGTCAGATCTGGCCGATCAACGGTCCAGATCTGATCAACAAATTGCAATTGGCACATGCAGACAACAGATATCGGTGAGACCATATAAAACTTATGACGGTGACCGACGGAGTCAACTAGGACTGTCGATTAAGCACGCAGATCGATGGCCCACATTGCATCGCAGGATTGTTATCGGAGATTACAAGAG
Organism: Pinus tabuliformis; assembly: GCA_031772625.1. Classification (NCBI taxonomy): domain Eukaryota; kingdom Viridiplantae; phylum Streptophyta; class Pinopsida; order Pinales; family Pinaceae; genus Pinus; species Pinus tabuliformis. The sequence goes on along the minus strand of CM062806.1, from coordinate 463,281,004 downwards.
AGCTTACAACGGCCCGGGGTTATCGCGATATGCGATTGCGATCAATCGCATCGCGATATCGCAATTGGGGCTACACAGAGGACCAGGCTATATATGCATACATATATGCGATCCGATGAACCGGACTTGACAGTTATATAAATATTATTTCATGATATTTGTGATCCACAGAAAAGGTATTTTTAATGTATTTTGCGTATTTAGTTTATTAAACGAAATACAAAGGATGAAGCACCGATACGATGAGTCAGACCTAAAAGGATTCCTTAAAGCTATTGTATATTATTTCAGATCCGCCATAAGCCTTTTCTACGTTATTTTCACGATTTTTAATGTATTTTTAAAATACAAAGGATCAATGCTAAAGGTACTTTCGATAGCGATGAGGACGGACTCGATAAAGGAATAGACCATATTTAAGGACTTTTGAAGTCTGAAATGAACAGTGTTTTGGCAGAATTTCACAGTGTTGTAGCGTTTCTCTGTGTAAAACAAAAAACGATCATTTTTGGCATTCCAAAGGATTTCAAAGGCCCGATGACCTATTCCGTTACAGTACAGGTGGCCACCATCCCTGGAAGTGTTTAGCAATGATTGCTAATGCTTAGAAAGGGATCTGAGCAGACAAAGGTCAGGGAGACAAAAAGCTGAGACGCTGAAACAAACATGCATCGCAATTTGGCTTTAAAGCCATAGCAAACAGAAGACAGAGAAGGCAGTACTGAGACAGAGCTAAGACAGAGATAGAGAGTGATTAAGAGAGTCTGTGTACTCAGAGAAGGCTTGAGAGGTTCAAGCAAACTCTTACTGTTATATATGTTGTGTATTGAGTCTCAAATTGAGCTCATACTATTGTAAAACTTTGCTTGAAGAGATAATAGAGAGGCCACCACTAAAGGCTGGACCAAGAGATGTAGCCCACGAGTATTGGGTGAACTTCTCATTAAATTTGCGGTGTTATGTGTTGTCTATTATGTTTTTGTTTGCTGCTTCATTGTCTATGTAGTCACAATCTTATCGATCCATTGCATAAAATAACATAGACAAATCCATGCACATGAGTCCGTAATACCTGATTAATTGTCTTAGATCTCATTTTCAGATCAAGTGGTATCAGAGCTTTAGGTTGCTAAGGTTAGACAAGCTTGTGCTGGACTGTTTGTGAATGCTAACTAGGTCAAAGCTCAAATCAGGAGAAGGAGAACTGGTTGAGGCTAACCCAGAAATTGGGAGAGTCTATCTGAGAAGAAGCATGGCAGAAGAGATCCCATTGGAATTAGAATCTTAGTTCATGGACAATTTTATGACCATGAGAGCCATGGTAGAAGAAATGTATCGAGAATTCAAGAAAGGACGAGGTGAAAGCACTTCAACCTCCAAACAAGACAAAGGAGTTGAAGAACCTTCTCTAGATTCCCCAGAAGGCAAAGGGAAAGGAGAAAAGCTTCCTACACCTCCTGATAGCCCTGAAAATAAAAAGAAGAAAACATCTTTGATTAAATTAGATGTTAAATTTGATTTTCCAATATATGATGGAGAGTTAAATGCAAAAAAGCTAGATAACTGGATCAGACAGACTGATATGTATTGCAGGGTGCATAATATTGATTCAGACAGGAGTAAAATTTAGCTGGCTAGCCTACGCCTTGGAGGAACTGCCTTGGTATGGTGGGAAGGTAGGACACAAGAAGACTTGAAGAAGCATGGTAAAATTCTTTCTGTCTGGAGTGAATTTGTTTCTGAAATTAAAAAAAAAATTCTATCCACTAGCTTATATGCAGCAAGCTATGATGAGTTGGCAAACTCTTTGCCAATTAAAAGGACAAAGTGTACAAAGCTATTCCCAGGAATTTAGAAAAAGAGCTTTGATTCTAAGTGTTTCTTTAGACTCACCTGAAAATTTGCTAAATTATATAGGTGGTCTGCATAGTTATTTGAGGCACACCATTCTCATGATTAACCCTACTAGCATAGATGAGGTATCTGTCCAGGATACACATCTAGAGGCTAGAGGCAAGAATGTGAACTCAGAGATTGGGGGTTCATCAAAACTCACTGCGAGCAAGAACAAGGAAAAGAGGAAGCATAAATGGAAAGAGAGGAAGGAAAACGTTGTACAAAAAGACAAACCTTCATGCACTCACTACAAGAAGGATGGACATGATAATGAACATTGCTGGTCTTTGCATCTGGAGCTGAAACCAAAGAAGTTCAATGGCAAGAAGAAGAAGATTGTTGCTGCTATACAGAAAGATTTGGGGTCAGACTCAGGTGATGAAACAAAAATCGCAGCCACAGGTATAAAAGGTAAAAATTCTAAAGCATCTACTAGTAATTCTGCACAAACTATTGATAGTGAAGAAAATGAGAGGAAAAGACATGCACATTTTGATATTAGAGTTATTTCCAAGCATCAAAAGATTGATACTTTATTTGATAGTGGCTCACAAGTAAACTTGATTTCTGAAGCAATTGTAAAGAAATTGGGACTACTAACCACACCTCACAAGAAGCCATATCCATTAGGTTGGGTATGTGATAAAGCAAAGCTACAAGTGACTAGACAATGTAAACTTAGGTTTTCTTTTGGGTCAGCATTTGTAGATGAGGTTGAGTTAGATATCGTTCCCTTAAATATATGTGTAATTGTTTTAGGAAGTCCTTAATTATATGATAGAAAAGCCATTTTCTATAGAGCTGAAAATAAGTATCAACTCGTTAAAGATGGAATCAAATATATTGTAAGATCTCATAAACTCAAGAATAATTATACTCTCATAAACTCAGGGTAGATGAAAAGAATTGTAAATTCATGTAAGCAATTTTTACTGATGGTTGTAAAGGAAAAGAAACCTGATAAAACCAATGTATTTGAAGGTTGTGATGCTAAACAACAAGCTGATTTAGAAAAAGTTGTTTCAGAATATGATATCCTATTTCAAGAACCTAAAGGTCTGCCACCCAAAAGGGAAATTGTACATGATATTAATTTGTAGCAAGATGCTCCATTGCCTAACATCAGAATGTACAGGTTATCCGCTTTAGAGAATGCAAAGATCAAGAAGCAGGTACAGGAGCTGCTCGAGAAAGGGTTCATAAGACCAAGCACATCAACATGCGGATCTCCAATCATGTTGTTGAGGAAGAAAGATGGCTTGTGGAGGATGTGCATTGATTACCAAGCACTGAATAAAATAACGATTAAGAATCGTTATCCCCTTCCTTGCATTGATGATCTATTGGATCAGCTGAAAGAAGCTATTTACTTTTCCAAGTTGGACTTGCGTAGTGGTTACCATTAGGTCAGAGTAGCATAGCAAGATGCATGGAACACTGCTTTCAAAATAAAGCAAGGGCTATATGAATAGCTAGTTATGTCTTTTGGCTTGACTAATGCTCCTGCCACTTTATGAATGATGTACTGAGGCCTTTTATTGATGATTTTGTAATTGTATATCTAGATGAAATTCTTGTTTTCAATAAAACATGGGAAGAACATTTGAAGCATGTAAAGTAGATGCTAGATGTTTTGAAAAAAGAAAATCTCTATGTTAAATTATCAAAATGTGAATTTGGTAAGACATCTTTGAATTATTTGGGTCCTATTGTAGGGGGTGGTGAATTGAAGATAGATCCCTCTAAGGTTGCAGTCATTGTAAACTGGCCTAAACTCTAGTCTACTACAGAAGTTAGAAGCTTCCTAGGAGCAGCATAATATTGGAGAAAGTTTATTGCTAACTTTTTCCTTAATTGCAGCTCCCTTACATGCTTTAACAGGATTGAACAAGGTGTTTCAGTGGGGAGGCAAACAGCAGAAAGCCTTCGACACCTTGAAAGAAAAAATTAGTACAACACCGGTACTAGCATTGCCAAATCTTCAAATACCATTTGAGATCGAAACAGATGCCAGTGACTATTCCATGGGAGCAGTGTTGATGCAACATGTTAAACCCATATTCTACCATTCTTAGACTTTTAATTCTGCAGTAGTTAATTATCCTACATATGATAAAGAATTGTATGCATTAGTCCAGAGTGTGAAAAAGTGGAAACATTACTTAATGGGAAAAGAAATAATTATACATACTGATCATCATCCACTTCAGTATTTGCACTCACAAAATAATTTACAGAAATCAAGACACTATAGGTGGATGGGTTTCCTACAATAGTTTCATCTAGTCATTAGATATAAGAAAGGCATACACAATAAAGTTGCAGATATGTTGTCCAAATCAATCATAAATGCATCTACTATACTTAAGCATAACTCAGTAATGCATGAAAGCTATATTGAACAATATGATCAAGATATAGACTTTAAAGATGTATATGCAGCTTTAAGTAATGGCAAAAAGGTTGAATAATTGGATTACTATGTTAAGGACCAACTCTTGTATCATTTGGGAAATCTATGCATTCCACAAGCTGAAAGAGTCAACATAATTAGGGAAGCACATACTTCTCTGATATCAGGGCATTTTGGTGTAAGTAAAATAGTTTCACAACTGCAAAGATACTGCTATTGGCCAAAAATGCATGAAACAGTTTCTAGATATGTAAGAGGGTGTACCATGTGTGCTAAAAGTAAGCCCAATAATAGAAAACTAGGCTTGTAAACTCCATTACCAGTTCCTTCCTGTCCTTGGGAAAGTGTTTCCATGGACTTTATTGGGGGATTGCCAAAATCTAGAAAGGGCCATGACTATTTATATGTTATTATGGATAGGTTCAGCAAAATGTGTATTTTAATACCTTGTAACAAGCAGATTACAGTTGAGCAAACAGTGAAGTTGTTCTTTCAGCATGTCTGGGTGAATTTTGGGTTGCCCACTTCCATATTATCTGATCGAGATTCTCGATTTGTTGGGAAATTTTGGTCAAGTCTATGGGAATTAATGGACACTAGACTGAAGAAAAGCATGGCCTTTCATCCACAAAACAGATGGCCAAACAGAGGTAGTCAACAGGACAGTGATCCAGTTGCTCAGGGGTTATTGCGGCAAGCATGCCAAGCTTTGGGATGAAAATTTATGTTATGTGCAACATGCTTACAACCGTGCTAAACATTCTTCTACACAAAGATCTCCTTTTGAGACCTGTTTTGGTTTTATACCAAGGTCTCCCTTGGATTTTGTTATTGAAAAAGACATAGCAGTTGCTGGACACAGTGATGTGGACAAAGCAACCAGGTTCATTGAATAGATCCAAGAAATTCGCCAGGCAGTGCAGGAACAACTGGAAAAGAGCCAAGCCAAGTACAAGGCAAGGCATGAAAAGCATCGGGTGGAGCACTGCTTCCAAGTTGGTGATCAAGTCTGGCTGCATATCAGCAAGGACAAAATGCAAGGTGAAGGAAAAAAGTTGAAGCCAATAAGGTATGGGCCTTTTAAGGTACTTGAGAAAATTTATGAGAATGCTTTCTGCCTTGATCTGCTAGCATACATGCACATCTATTCAGTGGTAAATGCAGAAAACTTAAGATTGTTTGAACCTTCATTAATTGAAGATCCCGAAGAGCAAAGTCAATTTCCTTCCATTGATGGTCTGTTGCCTGAATATCTCAATGAGCTGCATGAAGATACAGTTCTGGACAGGAAGGTGAGAACCACGCATAGAGGGGATGTTCAGTACCTTAGGATCAGGTTCAAAGGTTCAAAACCCAGCAGTGCAAAATGGATAGAGATTGGGCAAGTGAGACAACCGTATCCTCACTTGAGCGATGCTTGAAAACCAACTTTTGGTGGTCCAAAAGCTTTTTCAGTGGGAAGGCATGATCCAAATGGATCCTAGAATGATCTCTAAGTTTTCAAAACCTCTTAAAATCATGCCAAAGATCAAAACAATTGCATGAGAAGAGCCCTTAGAATGGCGGGAAAACACTATCGGGAGGCCAAAAACACGTGAAAATAGTGAAAAACAGAGTATCGGAGGCGTGAACAGTGAATGCACAATAGTCGCTAGATCTGGACGATCAACTGTTCAGATCTGATCAACAAATCACAATCGGCACAGGCAACCAGTGGATATCAATGCAGACCATATAAAACCTGTGACGATGACCAACGGAGTCAACTAGGACCGTCAATCAAGCGCGTAGATTGACAGCCCACGTTGCATCACAGGATCACTATTGGAGATTACAAGAGTGCTTACAATGGCCCGGGGTTATTGCAATATGCGATTGTGATCAATCACATCATGATATTGCAATTGGATCTACACAGAGGAGCGGGCTATATACGCATACATATATGCGATCTGATGAACCGGACATGATGGTTATATAAATATTATTTCATAAGATTTGAGATCCACAGAAAAGGCATTTTTAATGATTTTGCGTAATTCATTTATTAAACAAAATACGAAAGATGAAGGACCAACGTGATGAGCCAAACCCAAAAGGGTTCCTTAAATCTATTGTATATTATTTCAGATTTGCCATAAGCCATTTCTACGTTATTTTCACGATTTTTAACGTATTTTTAAAATACAAAGGAATAAGGTCGAAGCAACTTGCGATAGCGATGAGGACAAACCCGATAGAGGAATAGATTGTATTTAAGGACTTGTCCAAAATGAACAATGTTTTGGCGGAATTTCATAGTGTTGCAACGTTTCTCTGTGTAAAACAGAAAACGATCATTTTTGGCATTCCAAAGGATTTCAAAGGCCTGATGACCTACTCTGTTATAGTACAGGTGGCCACCATTCTTGGAAGCGTTTAGCAATGATTGCTAACTCTTAGAAAGGGATTTGAGTGGAGAGAGGTCGGGGAGACAGAAAGCCAAGAATTTGAAACAAACAGGCAACGCAGTTTGGCTTTAAAGCTATATAAAACATAAGACAGAGTAGGCAGTGCCGAGACAGAGCTAAGACAGAGACAAAGAGTGATTAAGAGAGTCTGTGTACACAGAGAAGGCTTGAGAGGTTTAAGAAAAATCTTATTGTTATATCTGTTGTGTATTGAGTCTCAAATTGAACTCATACTGTTGTAAAAATTTTCTTCAAGACATAATAGAGAGGCCACCATTGAAGGCTGGACCAGGAGATGTAGCCTAGGAGCATTGGGTGAACTCCTCTTTAAATTTTCTGTGTTATGTGTTATCTATTATGTTTTTGTTTACTACTTCATTGTCTGTGTATTTTGAAATCTTATCAATCCATTGCATGAAATAACATAGACAAATCCATGCACATGAGTCTGTAATACCTTATTAATTGTCTTAGATCTCATTTCCAGTTCAGTTGCAAAATTTGTTTTTCAATTGTCAAAGTCAAAAAGAGTAGTGAAGTTTGAAGCCATCTTCCAAGCCACAAAAGCTCTTAAAACTAAATCAGACCCTCTCGGAATAAGCTTTCCAACGGTATGTGGAAGTCCAAAAGTGGACTCCTAGATCATAAGTTAGATAATATTGAAGCTACCCTTTGAAATCCAGAAAAACAAAGAGAAAAGGACCAAGGGTAAGGCTCATCACAAATCGCAATCAGAATTTTCTGAAGCAACAACAGGGCAAGGGAGTGAAATCAGCGATCAACGATTGCCGATATCACAAATCACAAATTGACGATCGGAGGTCCAAGGCATGGCCTATCGACAATTGGAGGTCCAAGGCATGGTCTATTAGCGATCAGAGGTCCTGACAGTGATGAGGCAATTAGAGGGCAATGAAATTAGCGATCAACAATCACTAATATCGCAAATCATATTTTCAAGGTACATTCTATCGCAAATTGGAGGTATAGGTAGCAACGAAGCAATCATAGGTTCAAGGTGAATCAACATATCAATGATTGCAAGTATTTGAGGGTGCAACCAAATATGGTGTAATGAAACAAGAGAAGGCCGATAACATTAAAATCACTGAGATCCGGGCCTCTATTGTCAAAGCACCAGGGGGTCCAATTGCGATTAAAAAGGAAATTAGTTGCAAAACTAGAGAAGGGTGGGCCTTTTCTCTCTCCTCCAACAGGCCATGCGACAAAATACTATTGGTTCGAATTAACCCACATGGCAACTGACATCATCATGACATGGCAGTATGGAGATGACGTGGCGAGTATGAAGGACACATGGCATGCTGATTTGGCATTTTTAGGGGCCATAAGGGGCCAAAACAGGGTGACACGTGTCACCACTCACAAGGTGACATGTGGCAAAGTATGACATCATCTTGTAGATCAGGAATTGGAGGATGAGGAAAATCGTTGTATTAAGTTTAAACCTCGATTTCAAAACTACGATTGAAGGGCTCCGATAGAGGGGCTGACACGTGTCAGAAGGAGTTAGGGAACCAAGGGCTAAGAAGCAGGGGAACATCACATATCACAATTGCAAGAGTTAGGAGGGTACAACCAAATACAATGTTATAGAAATTCCTGATCTCCGAGCTTCGATGCTGCATAAGAGGCCCATGTGCATATATAGTATAGTCCCACATATTATGTATTGGGACTAGTGACAATGAAATGTAACAAAGAAAAAGGCCTTGGACAAGAGTTTAAAGGCTCTAGTGCCTTAGGGCTAAGCACTTGGTCATAACCCCCAGTCATATGAAGATAATTACAGAAAGGGGATAAAACAAAGGGAGCCAAAGATCCCAGAACTCGCCTATTTTATAATGTTTTTAAGTACAAAGGGCCAATAACGAGGACCCCCGATTCAACATTAAGGAAATATTATTGGGCATATCATGGCTCTAATAGCATGATACAGGAAGTGAAAGGGACGGATGAGTTAGTAGCTGTGTTCAGAATATGTTATGACCATTATGGGTGATCACTCCTGGTTCCTAAAAGAGAAGAAGCGAAACTGTTAAGGTGAAAGTGATGGAAACCGATCGAGAAACAAGAGAGACACATTGAGATAAAGACATGGCATGAGAAGAGGTCATAACAGGGATGGTGTCGAGATATTTTCTACCCCTCATCATTCAATTTTTCCTTTTTATTTTATTCTGAAATTGTTGTATTTCAAGAAAGGGATCAAATCCTAATTGTAATAATTTGGGCCAATAGAGCTCTCGCACATTGAGAAAACTAGTCTATGAGATAGTTGGAGCTTGGGATAAGATATTTTTGTAATTGTATTCCAAGCTCCCCCTCTCCTTATAAAAAGAGGGAAGAAACACTTCACAAAGGTTCCAAAATTCTGCACCTAAGGGTCTGAATTCTGCAATACCACTTTTGGTTCTACTTGCTTATTCATGAGGGACTTGAGCAATGTCTGGCTGAATGTAAATGGACTAGTATGTTGGACTCATATTGGATTAATGAAACTATTTGGTGATTCTAATCAGAGTAATGAGCGGTATATTTTCCCCTCTATAAACCTCATTTTCATATGCGTTTTCATATTTTGCTGAAATTGTGTAATGAAGCTGTCGGTCTCATGCTTTCATGGTTGTATATTTTGGTTCTAAATAGAGAACAATACTTGTGGTAATAAAAATTTACTTGTGTTATTCAATAGCCTACAATACCTGTAGTAATTATGAATTTACTGTGTTATTCGATTAACCTACAGTACATGTATGAGCACAAATTTACATACATCATTTAGTGATAATTGTACTTGTGATGTATAGATTTTGGGACCTTATGTAGTGCTCCACTGTTTCTGTTATTCCATCTCTTTTGCCTTCCATCCGTCTGCTGGAACATTGCTGCTTAGGATTATGTCTTGTTTACAACCCTATGCATCTATTTCCCTCCTTTCTTTCTTCCTCTTTATTTTATGAAAACTTCATTTTTAAGTTGTTCATTGTTGTGTGTCAGCCACGAGAACAAGACATTTCTCTTTGAGGTTTCCCCGTTTTACCCCCTACACATTTGGATCCATGTATTGGCGTGAGTTTACCTTACTGAAGGGCTATTGAACCAAGCCCTTTTTATTATTATTTTAACTACGTGGCAATTGGAGTGCAACATAAACCCCACTGATAATATTTCATGCTCTCCTCTATCTAATATACCCTAGGAACTGGTCTACAATCAACCCAGAGGTTGTCTCTAGGAAGCTTTCTATATCTCCTGAAGCACTTGTGCTACAGGTGTTAGAAAAAGTGACAACATAGCCATCAATATTTGCTTTGATACAACCCATGTTCGTGGAGCATCCTTCTTAAAAGGTTAGACTCATAGTTTCCTCATGTCTTAGCAGGACCATAGATTTAACATTGCCACTACCACCTTACAACAATGATATCATGTGGGAAATATTGCAATTGATAGTGGAAGCCATTTAAGGGTTGAACAACATCATGCATCCTACTTTATAGAACTCATGGAAGAGTTAAGCTTTGAAACATTCATGTTGAATATAGAATGCGAAGACTTGATCTTTTAGGTGTTTTAGAACTTTTACACCACCATTACATCATCTCATCCAGAAAATATCAAAACAAGCATACAAAAGATTATGTCCTTGTTTTCAGAATGAGATGATGACATCTACAAGATCCTATGATCCAGGTTGTTGACCATTTGGAGAAAGGGACTAATTCTATCATCAGCTACCTATGATCTAGTGGTGAATTTGGTCATGTAAAATATAAAATTGCTAAGAAGGGTGTTGGCTAAGAAGGATCTTAAAAGGATTGATGGGGAAGCAAGAACAAAGGTAGTAAAATTTGCAGCAAGAATGAACTAAGGAGGAGAGGACTATGCTTTATTTTCAAGGGTCATTGGGCTCCTTTGATCCTCATGGATATTGGTGTCCACTTGCCTATTCCACTTGGACCCCCACCATTGTTTCTTTCAATTTTTCAGTTTCTTTAGTTGTAGCACAATTTACTATTTTTGGCAGTTTTTCGAGTCCTGAACTCCTGGAGCCTTTTGAGGCCCTAAATGACGTTTTTTTGGAAAATCATAGGGGGTGGATACAAGTTTTTAACTCATTATTCAATATTAGTAGTTGTAGTCCTCGGATAGATATTTCTAACAAGGTATCATGTGCCTCAAATGAAGATCGTATGCCAAAAGTTATGACCCCATGAAATTGATGTACCAATTTACACCAACGGGGCCCATAGTTTGGTGTTTCATCTCCTAGGGTTAGGTTTTGGTTGTTTTGGGGTTTTCTATTATTTCTCAATAATAAATAGGCCTTCAAGCCTCATTGTAACACAATTCAGAGGCATGTAACTACCACATATCTTCTTAGAGATAAGTTGCCATCACTCGAGCTAGTTTATTTCCATTTTGTATGTAAGCATATTTTAGTCTTCGATATTAATGAAATGAAGTTGTATTTCTGCTAAATCTCTATGTTTATGGTTATATATGTAATTTGTTGCGTTCTTGTTTAAAATTGGATCAGTGGTATTAGAGCGGTTTTCTCTTTCTCGATCATTCTTTTCATGTCCCCAGCGAGGTCAGGGTATAAGGAGTTAGGGCTTGATTTGGTTGAACCTTTGCAAGATCAGCCTCGAAAACCCCGACAACTGCCCATGGGGGAACAAAAGAAAGATGAGGGAGTAGGAGATCCTATCAAAATATTTCTCAAGGAGACCCTCGAGAAACAAAGTAGTGCGACGATGGATAATGTTTCCCAGATCCTTCAACGGTTGCCCACCGACAGTGCATCCATGTCCAATAACCACTTTGGAGGCACCACTCCTTTTAAGGTACAAGTAAACTTTGACACTCCCAAATTTGAGGGCCAAATAGATGTAGACACTGTATATAAGTGGTTAAATATGCTAGAAGGATAGTTTTTTGTTCATGATTTTTCCAGCTTCGAAAATATTACTTTTTCTCTTCTCAAAGCCTCCCCCCATGTCAAGGACTGGTGGGAAACCTAATGTGAGCAGAAGGAGAAAGTACGCCCTCACTGTTTTCAACCACATTCACTTGGAATTCATTCCGAGATGCCAACAAGGAGCAGTACTACCCTTTCGGGAGTTATGCGGATAAATACATAAAGTGGACCACGCTGTGGTAGAGAAGGGATCAAGACGTGCCAGATTTTACCAATGTTTTTCATAGCCTTTGCATGAAGCTGGGTATCAAGGATTCTGAGAAACATTAGGTACTCAAGTACCGTGGATTCCTACACAAGTACATCCAGGATGAGATGGAATTTTCAGACATCTCCTCGCTCGACACGACGTATTGATACATTGTCAAGATCGAGAAGAAGCTTAAACAGAAAAAGTGAGACTTTGGACTTGTGAATCCGAAGCGAGGGAAAGGTGCCCCAAAATTGTAGAACAAAGGAAAAAGCCAAGGCGGGGTGCCCTAGGACAACCCCCCAAAGCCGCAAGCAAAGAACAATACCGTGAAGCCGAAGAAGGACACTGGAAAGTGGTGTGAGTCACATAAGGTCTCCACTCACAACAAAAGTGAGTATCAGGCCAAGAAGCCACTGGTGGCCAAGATGAAGGATTTTAAATCAGATGCATGTTCCGACTCTGAGTTAGAACCTGACAAGGGGAATGAAAAAGGGAAGCAGATTATTGATACGGATCCTAACGCCATCGTTCCACAACAAAGATCTAGAAGGAGTAACTCGAAGATACAGAGGAGGAGGAGTGCCTCTTCCACTCCTAGATGTGGGCAAAGGGTTCCCCACTATAGTTCACTATCGACAACAAGAGCCAAAAGAACATCATTTCAAAAGAGGTCGTGAAGTGACTGGGCGTACCAACCACAACACACCCACAATTGTACACCATTGGGTGGCTTCACCAAGGACAGGATCTTCACGTCACCCAACAATGTTGCCTTCCATACAACATCAAGCCCTTCACGGATGAGGTATTATGCGACATTTCTCCTATTGATGATTGTGATGTATTATTAGGCCAAACATACTTGTGGAAGTGATATGTTGTGTATGAGTCAAGGCCTCGCACTATTATTTTTAACTTGGGAAATAAGTTGTACATGATACCAAAGGTAGCACCGCATACTGCCATCTCTTTGGTTACTGCAAAACAATGTAGTAAGCTCATTTCCAAAAATGATAAATTTGTTTTGTTGATGATACACCCTCAGGGAAAGAAGAAGACGGTGGCCACGACCTTCAGACAGGGACCCTCTGCATGATAACAACATATGGACAAGGTCATGGAGGAGTAAGAGGAAATCTTCACCTCCCCCACAGGGGTGCCTCTGCACTGCCAGGTGCTTTGTTCTGTAGAACGAAAAAATCAAGAGGCAAATTTGGGAGTTTCTGCAGAAAGGTCACATCCAAATGAGTTCATCACCCTCTGGGAGCCCGATCATGTTGGTATAGAAGAAGGAAGATACTTGGAGACTCTGTATTGACTATCGAGCGTTGAACAAGATCAATGTCTAGAATAGGTACCTGATGCCATAGATTGATGACCTTCTAGACCAACTCATGGGGGCCAAATATTTTAGTAAGATCGACTTGAAGTCCATATATCACCAAGTACTAATGGAACCCTAAGATGTGTGGAAGACTACCTTCAAAGCTAGGGAGGACCTTTTCAAATGGTTGGTTATTCCTTTTGGGTTGATGAATGATCCTACAACCTTCATGAGGCTAATGGATGATATCCTATAGCCATTCACCAAATTATTTGTAGTATTATACTTAGATGACATCGTAATCTTCAACCAAAGTTGGGAAGAGCACATCCACCACATCTGACAAGTTCTCCAAACACTGCGACAATACAAGTTGTGTGCCAATTTGGAGAAATGCATTGTTGGCTTAGGGGGTCCTGACTCAGGTTTAGAGTTAGATGTGCTAGCCAACAAATCCCTACACTACTGGCCCTTTCGACAAAAACCCATGTAGCACAAGTTGCAGTCTCACCTGAAGTAGTATGGGGGGGGTGCTGGAACCAAGTTTCCACATGCAGATATTAGTGAGATGTGTTTTAGCACCTCAGATCTACCTTCAAATAGATTGATAAGCCCCTAGGCCTCAGTACTGAAACTCTGTCTGAACAACCTTTAGACCTTCACAAAGTTCCACGATTGCTCTTTACAGACCCTTAACAGTCAATTTATCTACCTATGTGCACCCGAAAACATCCCTAGAGTAGAGTTCACACAGAAATACTTAAGTTATTTAGAAAACATAACAAAAATTATCACAACCTTCACGGAAGTACTTAACATGCCTTGCGTACATCTATTATGACTTATTCAAGTGAATCGCACATCATTAGATTGATATTTCATAAATACAATATTCATTCATAGCATATAACGCAAATATAAATAAAACATAACTAAACAAATATACACAGGAATTCATCAATAATCTTCTTTATTGATATTTGTTTAGCTTTACAAACTCAAACTACCCTACGCACTTAACTGCAAGGGTTCACGCACTCAACTGTAGACTCTACCTAGGCCTTTGCGCACTCAGCTATAGAGCCTTCATCTCCTATCTGACCCACTTCTCTGCGCTATCTCTTTCTCCTTACTGACCCATTACATCTGCCTAGACATGCCTTATATTCTCTAAGACACACCTATATATAGATTTTTACATACAATCCCATGATCCGCGAACCATGGGTGGATCTCAAAACTAACTCAACTTTTACATAAATAAGGGGCTAAAACCCCTTTGACTCCTAACCATATATGCACTCTACATCCACAAATCGTGAAGAATTTACATTACTTACAAAAATTACATCAAAGCTTGGATTATTTTAACCCCAAAACTGACCCAGGGGACCCCATCCCAATAGGCCCCCAACACAAAGATCGCGACTCGCCCTCGAGTCACTCGGTTGGTGCTGCAATCTTACTCTGAAGATCCCCCATCTCCACCTGAATTACTACAACTTCGGAATCACTCTGAGTGGCTGCTTGCTTGACCTCCTCAACTAGATTCTCTGTAGATGGTCCTTCTGCAGCCAACCTCATTGTCTGTTGCGTTTTCTGTAAGCCCTTCAGCTTATCCTAGATGGTTGTCATAATATAATAAGCTTCTTCCAACCATGGCTCTAGCAGGGCCTTTAGCAAGGCTTCCTTCTTCTGTGCTGCCTCTATCTGTGCTAGAAGCTGCTTTCCTTCTTGTAATTTTTCAAGGTGTTGCACTGGTGCAATGGAGCACAACGTTGCGCTAACCTTGTCATACTATCGTCCCCCCCTGATTTGTTTATTTAATGTCTACAGGTTTGGATCTTCCTGCAGATTGGTAACCAACTCCATGGCCTACTCAAATACTGTTGTGCAATTTGCAACTGTGACATCCATAGTGGTCAGTCCTTCCTTGATTGCGGCTCCGTGTTGCTCCTGGACCTCTAGTGGAGTCATAGGCTACAACTTCAATTGCAGCTCGATGATCTCCATGTTCACTTCAAATTGAACTTGGTTAACCTCAGCCTTGGATTCACGCACACCAAAAGCTAATTTTTGAATCTTCACTTCTAGCTATGTGTCCTCGAGAATATGAAGCTCAGGCACCATCTTGCATGCTTCTGCGACTGCTAACTCCAGTCGTGAACTGTGCGCCTAGAGCATTTCCTTATCCTACAAAACCTATGTCTTTTCGGCGAACAAATGTTGATTGTTAACTTTGATCTCGCTGACATCACTAAGAGCTCATTTTTCCCTGATTCGAAGCTCTTCCACGACTCCCTATAATAATGCATAAATGAATCCATCTGCATCGCAGAAAGGTTCAGGCCCATATTTGGGACTTTGTCAAGGAGGGTGCCCTATTCCTTGGTGTCGGTGTGGATTGAACCTGCAGGTAATGGGAAGACTCGCACATCCTGCGTCAACAAAATTATCTCCGCACCTGTACTTTGACCTCGTGCCGAATTGCCTTGTGCACCGCTTACTTTCCCGACATCTTCTTGGATCTTGGTTGCTTGGAGCTACAATTCATGGAGATCCTTCTGAAATCCTCCCAATGTTTTCCTGTACCAATGCTCCCACTGCTGTAGTACTTTTGTTGCGATGCCCCTGAATTTATCACCGATCCCATCCAGATCACTTTCTGTGAGCATCATGGGATCAACCTGTGTTTTCTGATATTTTTGCTTCTTCCTCGATCCCACTTGCTACTCCAGTTCATGCATTTTCAGAATGAAGGGGGTGCGCTGCCCTTCATTGCCTCCATTGCCTTGTGCTATTTCTATTTCTAGCGAAGGTGACTTGTCACCTTTCCAGGTCTCGTGCTACTCTTGTTCTGCCTTCTCCTTGGCAGCGTGTTCCTTCTCAACCCGAGCCTTTTCTATAGCATCCTTCTTTTTCTGCTTAGCCAAGTTCTGCATAACCTGCTTAGCTGTTTCCTTTCTTTTCTTTGTGGCAACACTCTCTGCACCCATTCTTGGCCTAGCAGCTAGATCTGAAGGGGTGTGCCACTATCCTAGCCATCACGTTACTACCTCCTGCACGCCGGTCTCCGTTACCAAATATGGCAAGTTATGCCATGCCTGTGTTGGATCCTTCAACGCCTGGATATACACCCTATGAAAGTGCACCTTGAATGTGGGATAGCATGAAAATTTTGTGTACAAGTTTGGGGACAACCTTGGCCACTGGTTAATGACCATGCAAAGACTTGATTCCATCAGGACCCAAAATATTTTTGTCTTTATAATTCGCGCAGGGTCCTTGGTAGCCCATAAGGAGGTGAACTACACTGCCTCTGGTAATCCTTCTTCTAGAGGAGGAAATTGGCTATCCTCCGAAAGTTCCCATGCAACCAATACAATAGACAACAGTAACCAAGCATAATGAAATGACTTGGTTTCATCTTGGGCCTCACCGAAATTCGCGAGGAACTCCTAGCACAAGTACCTGCTCTAGTTGAACATGATGCCCTTCATGCACTGTGCAGCTAGGGATATTACGGGTGCCAGAACTTCATCCACATGACATTTCCTCATCACCTTTCTGGCCAATATCTACGCAGCCAATTGACTGTGGGGTTTGAGATAGAAAAAATTGAGTAATCGTGCAAATTCTTTATAAGTTCATAATCCTTCTTCATTCACTCTACAAGCTCCTTCTCCCTCGTCTTTCCACCAAACTCCTTGGCTGGGTTTAGACCTTCATGCAACAGGTGCGTAATCCTGTGAATGAGCATATCTGTGATGGGTATAGGCCCTCCTAGCCATAGGCACCCATCGTGCACCAAAGTAAGTAGCTGGCGTATGAAAATTGTGTTAATGGGGGTGCGATGGTAATGTGGCACCCATAGCAAGTTGAGCAATCCTGATTGCTCAACACTGCGGACCCATTCCTCTGTTTCCAGCATTGTAACACCTGTTTCTTCATAATACACTTGCTTCATGAATTTTTCCATCGCTAAGTGTGGGAACTTAGCATGATCCATGAGGTCCCAATCCTCCATCTTCAATAATGGGACTCGCGCGAGCTGCGAAACCTCAAAAGGCACCTGCTCAGATAGCAGGGGCGTGGAGTTGATGAATTTCTCCAAGTCTGGGTCTTTAGTAATCTTCACCTTTCCCTTTCATGGAAGGATATACCCAGAGAGCTTTGTTAGAGGCTCTTCACCTTCGGCGTCGATATCCTATGTTCCCTCGCCTTCTTCTACCTCCAGGTCTACAATCTTCTGCTTATCCTTTGCTGGTGGCCTATCTTTCTTCTGGGCAGGCATTATAGCATGCTTCCTTGGGAAGCGCATATATACACCAGCTTTTTCTGCTTTTCCTTGGCTGCAGATTGCTTTTCTATTGGGATAGGTTGTTTGTCTTTCGCCATGGATTTATTTGGCCTTGGTGACCTCGATGCTATGGGCACCACAGGCATAGCTTCAAAACTGGATAGTTCTGGTGCTTGAGCATCAGATACAATGTTTTCTGAACCCAAAGCTTCTGCAAGGTTGGTGGCAGTCATCCTATCCATAAATAATTCAATGGCTTCACTTGAAACATTTGTATGAGCGAATAATTCCACCCAAAATGCTTGACTCATGAGTGATAGACAACAAATTTCAACAACAACTCTAAGGGTGCAAAGTGTTCTTTGTTTGACTGACACACGTAATTTATAGGGGTTTTTGAATTCAAATCAGGCCATTCCCCCCAAATTTTGACAATTAATGCTATTTTGGCGGCATATCTTCAAATATTTTGGCCTTAAATTCCACCAACCCTCTCCTCTTAACCTTCTTCTCGCTATCAAGTCATGAACAATGACTCCAACGGTCACTTTTCTGTTGTGTTGCGTTACACCTACATCTATGGCACAACTACCTGCACGTAGCTTCATATATTGCAACTTCACCATTTTCCACCTAGCCCGCCTGCTGCATAGTCCTTTGACCCTGGCAGTGTAGTTTATAGTCCCGCGCTCCCTTGCAACTGCCTGGAGTACTAAGACTGTCCTGCTGCCATATAGTCATTGTGAAGGATCCCTTGTATACAACTTTAATCGACTTCCATTCACTCTTCCTGGAAAAGGTTCTCCATTCAGCTTCACGAGCTGAACTGTGCCTCCATCTGTAATTTCTTTTATAACATATGGCCCTATCCAATGCATCTGAAATTTCCTCGGAAACTTAGTGAACTTATTGTCATATAATAAGACAAGATCATTTACCTTGAATGTGTGAATCTTGATGTGATGATAGTGTCAGGATTTTTCACGTTCCTTCTGTACTTGCTGATGGAATCCAGCCAAGAATCGATCCTCTTCAAGTTCCATCAATTGCGTGAGCCATTCCTCCAAGGCTTCATGATTTTCCATACCTATGAGAGTTGCTATGCACAGACTAGGCACAATCTATTCCATAGGCATCACAACTTCTACACCATAGACCAATTTGACCAGTGTTTTTCATGTTAGCTTCTTGCAAGTAGTCTAATACGCCCATAGTACCGCATGTACGCGCTCATCCCAATCATTTCTATGTGTGTTGCAGACCATCGTCAGCGCGTTCTCCAAAATCTTGTTGAATGCTTCAACAGTTCCATTGGCCTATGGGTGATATGATGTACTCTTATAATGGTAGACATGTAATTCCTCTGTCAGTGCACTGATCGTTTCATTTAGAGAGTGCGTACCTATGTCTCTCGTCAACACTCTCGGCTAGCCGAATCTAGTTGAGACATACTCGAACAAAATTTTGGCTGTCGTAGCTCATGTACAATCCTTAACCGGCTTTGCTTCTTCCAATCTAGTTAGATATTCCATCGCAGTGATAATATAGCGCGCCCTAGTTTTCTTCCCTAGGGGTTGAATTGGCCCCACAAAATCAATCGCCCATTTTTCAAATGGCTGCAACGATACTTGAGGTTGTAATGGAAATTCATCCCTTCGCGATGGTCTACTAGTTCGCTGACATGCTTCACATGCCTTACAATATGCTTTGGAGTCCCTGTGGAGCGTTGGACACCATAGCCCTGAGTGCAAAATATTCTGCGAAGTCACCTTTCCTGCATAATGTCCTCCCATAGCCCGTCCATGGGCTTCAACGAAAATGTTATTTCTCTCAAAATTTGGCACATATCTTCACAATATTTCATCAGTGCCCATCTTATACAAATGTCCCGCAATCACCAAAATGTATGCTACATGCACTACTAGCTCCTTCTTTTTCTCACTTGTATACCCTTCCAGTGCCATCCACGTAGTCAAAAAGTGAATAATATCTGAAAAGTGATTGTCCTCTATGGGCACTGTGAAGAGCTACGTGTTTGGAAACCCTTCCTTCAAATTACTAGGCTCTTGTCATGTTTCGATCAGTGAGAGATGGTCAAGTCCTGCATTCAACCTCCCTAGCTTCACAATGAACTCAAAGTAATACTCCTGGAATAGTAGCAACCATCCGTAGATCTTCCCCCCCAACACAAGTTTATTGACAAGGTATTTCAAAGGAGAATGATCTGTGTACATCTTAAAATGCCCTCCTAAAAGATAGTGCATGAACTTCTCTAGTGTGTATACCATGGCCAATCCTTCGTGCTCCATCGTTGAGTAATTCTTCTTAGCCTTCAATAATTTCCTACTTGTGAATGCTATAGGGTGGTCCATCTCTCCTTCACTGGCTTGCGTTAACACTGCACCCAACGCAATGCAATAGGCATCAACGTGTAGGTGAAATTCCTTCTTCCAATCTGGGAATACCATGATTAGCGTGGTGACCATATTTTATTTCAAAACATCTAAGCTACATGGACATTCTTTGTCCCAACAGAATGTTGAGTCCTTCTTCAGCAACTTCTCCATAGTCGTGGTAAATTGAGCATATGCTTTAATAAACTTTCTGTAATATCTCGTATGTCCTAGGATCGCGCGCAGCTACTTAACATTTCTCGGGGCCTCTAGATTCACTATCACCATTATCTTTGCAGGGCCCACCATCAAACATTGCTTGCACACTACGTGACCCAACAAAATTCCAGAGGGAACACAAAAGAGGCATTTCATCAAATTCAGCGCGATATGGTATCTACGACATGTATCCAACATCAGGCATAGACTTGTTACATGGTGCTTTACTAATCTGAATACTATCCAATCATCAAAGTATTCTTCCAAGAACTTATGAATGAATTCCTTGAATGCTGTGATGACTACGCGAGAAAATATCACAAGTGCATTCTTGAGTCCAAATGACAACACAGTGTCTTGAAAGCAACCCTACTCCGTCGCGAAGGTAATTTTGCTCCTATCCTTAGGCGCGATCTTAATATGATGGTACCACAAAAAACCATCGGTGAGCAAGTAGACCTCCTGCCCTCCAACATTGTCTAATACTTCATCCGTGAATAGTGTTGCGAATGGATCATGGACACACGCATTGTTAAGGTTTCGTAGATCCACGCAAATCCATATTTCTCCCTTCTGCTTCTTCTCTTGAACCACCATTTGGCTCACCCAATCAGATTCTTCCACTAGTTATTTGATGCATTCTTCCAGCATCTTATCCAACTCCAAGCGAATCTTTTCCTTATACTTAGGATTTAGGCGATACGGCCTCCTCTTAAAAGGCTTCACATCCGGCTTTAGAGAGATTTTCATAACACCCAAATCTCCTATGATGCCCTTCAAGCCTGAAAACTTGGTAGGGAACACATCCTGATATTTGCGGAGAAACTCAACAACTTTATCCACAATAGCATCGTCCCAGTAATCTCCAATATTTGCAAATTGTGGTTCTGCTTCAGTCCCAATGTTTACTTGCCTTGTTTTCAGCGGTGCAATGATCTCCAAGTTGTCTATCCGTGGGCCCTCAACTTTGCAATGCCCTTCTACCTTTGGAATATTAATATTTCTAGGATCTTCATCCTCCTCTTCCGTGGTCACATTATAACATTCCAACGCATGCCGCAGCTGGATTCCCCAATCTGGCTAGACTCATTCTAGATGTTCTTGCGACATTTTGAAGATAACTACCTTAATCACCTGCAGAGCTTCATCAATTCTTTCGAAACCATCTTCAAAACTGAAGGTCAATGAGAACCCTTCTCTTAATATATCCGACTCCACGATACCATGGCAGAGCTCCGTCTCCAAATACCCGTTCATGGGAATTGTATCTAAAGTATGGAAAAATAAGTGTACCCACTCCAACTGCGACTCTGTTCCATAAGCTTTAGTCCATTTTTCTAGGTGATCACGTGGATCATCTCTCCTATCATATTTCTCAGTTAATCAAGTGTTAGGTCGTCCAAATCGCAACCTCATCATCCTTATATAATACTACCATCCATCAACTCTAGTCTTGTGCGTACCCCACCATTGTGCAGGCGTAGCATGCAGTGCCAAATCTATTGCTTGGAAGCGGTGATTCTCAGGGACTTCATGCTCAAATGCATCCAAAACGTTATCCACGCTAGTTAAACCATCGTGATAAGGTAATTTCCTTACCTTCGATGAAATGAAGTGTAATGATTTAGTCATGATGTTACAGTGCAGTGTAGATACTTCATGCAAATGATTCTTTTAGTGCTTCAACTCCTCATCTGAATCAGAAGTACAGGAACTCTCCTGGTCCCATGCAATCCATCCATAAACCGTCGGATTGATCCAGTCCTAGTCTTGCACTGTTATTTTATAGATCTGATCCAGTTCATATTCACATTCTTCTTAATCGCAGACTCATTTGGTGTAGCGCACTCCTTCTGCAGGGTCCAACGACACTACAACGTGAAGTGACTTCCTTTCGAACGACATTGTCCTCTTATTCAATTTGATGACCCCATTCATGTCGATGGGCCAATCAATTCCGAGGAGTGTAGGGATGGGTTACTGTCATCAAAAATCTCTATCACTTCAAAGTCAGCCATTGTGCTTGCACCTTCGATATCAACGATTACCCCATATAATTGTCCCATGGGGATGATCTTCTGCTGGTTTGCCATTCTGAGATGGATCGGAGACCACTGCGACACATGCCTCCCCATTCTTTCCCATGTTTGCTTTGGCAAAACATTTGCATCAGACCCTAGATCCAAGATGACTAAGCCCATCTCATAATCTCCTATCTGCATGGTGAGCCTCATTTTGTGACCCGTTCTAGCCTTATGTTTGCCGATTTTTCTGACTACGCGGTGCCCATCAAGGGCCTTCTCCTTGTTGGAACATTTGTTTATCAATTCCTGCAGCCCCTCCATGGCTTTGCTATCGCACAACAGTTTTATGCGGGTTTCCAAAAACGCAATAAGAACAAATGGATCAACCTATGTAGGTGTGCTGGTGCCTTGCATCTTGTCCTGACTTTCTGAGGTGGATGCCTCATTGAAGATTTTGTTGGCTTCCATAAAAATTTCCTTGCCATGCTCTAGATCAAAACCAACTTCCTTTTCTGGGGCTTTGTGGACCCAACTATCCTCTTCAATCCTTTTTCCCTTATCATTGGTAGTCGTTATTCCACTCCTCAGCACTATATTCATGCTCTAATCCTCTTTACGGGATTCAGCTCTCATCATCTATAAATTCTATGTAGGCTGCTGAGGCTGCGCCTTTTTCTCCTGCATCTTCGCTATTAGCATCGGGCATTCTTCTATGGTATGATCAAACTCGCTGCAATATTGACATGACAGGTGCGTCTGATTCTAATAGTCTCGTGCATAGTGCCCTGGCATTCCATAGTTGTAACAGATGAGCTGACCGTGATGTATACCAGGTCCTCCTCCTCCTCGGCCTTGTCCTCATCCCTGATATCCTCCGCGCGCTCCTCCGGCGCCCTCCTCTAGAGGTCGGGTTTCTGCTTGCATCCAATAGGTAGGTGTTCTTTCCATCATAAGCTCATAGATGCGACAATGGCGTTCATCATGGCCAACAGATTTGCAGAAGTTACAGAGAAGCTGCTACTGTGTCTGGATGAATTTTTGAAGAAAATGACATTTATCTGTTGCATGTTGTCTAGCAACTTGACGAATAGAACACCATAGTGCAACCCTTACACTTGGCCTTGCTAAAGCTTCTGGCCTCAAGGGAATTGGTCCCCCTCTTGAGATATAGTTTGCGAATACAGGAGAGTGGTCCTTATTGTGCCCCTAGCCCTTATACTTCAGACACCAGACTTCCGTGCACACCTCTGGTTTAGTCTCCTTGTCTTTCTTCAAACTCTGCAATTTTAAGCAGAGGCTTTGCAACTGGGAGCGAATCTGTTGTACCCCTAAGGTTGCATCCTGAATGGGCGTTGCACGTGATTTCCAAGGTTTTTGCCTGAGTTCCTATCTTCTTCTGTGATAGAGAAATCCTCATATGGGTCAAAAGTGAAGCTATAAACCACTTTCAATGCTGACTATCTATGAGCTCCATGTTAGCTTCTCGAATCACACATTTCAGCCTTTGATCTAATTGCCAAGGTGTCTCATCAACCCTCATCGTGATTTCCTTAAATCCAACTACCGACTGCGAGTCAGACTTAGTCTTACTAAACTCCTTGTTTAAATCAGCCTTAGTATCTACTAGTGATGTCAGAGGAATATCAACATAGTACTTAATATACCAAGTCAGCACGCGATCGTGTAGAACAGTAACTAGTTTTGCCTTCTTTATATTGTCATCAGTAATTTGCTGCGTGGTCCACACAACATTCACAACAAACCAAAATTTCTTTGCATCTTCATTCCTGATGCCCTTGAAAATTGGAAGCTTCATCGTGCTTGACATGTTGGATGGTGGTGGTGGTGGAGGTGTGGGCGAAGGTGTATGCGGTGGAGGTGGAGACAGAGGCAGATTGGATGGGTGATGTGTCCATAGGAAACCTTGTCTTATCAGTTGGACAACACTCTATTGTGAGGCCTGTACCACTCCCTCATCGTCGCTCGAAGGAGGTCCAATAAACGGGCTATATTATGGACCTGATTTCTCTCGATCTCTAAAGAGTTTTCCACTTCGCGTAGCTCCGAACATCAAGGAAATGACATAACCCATTTTTCACATAACATCATTTTAATCTAGGTATTCAAAGATCCTAAATACTTACCTCACAGTCCTTTGAAAAGCCTTCACTCCGCTTCGTTGTAGCTGACTGAGGTATCAACTATGAATTTGGTAACAAATCCTCCTATAATTTGATCGAGCCAGTGATCGACAACCAGCGCAATCTTATCTTCAAGGGCTTCTAATCATCATACTAGTTCTCCAGTCCACACTATTTCACTATCAATATTCCACCTCCCTTGACCGTTTGCCAACTTAGCTAACCACTCATATAATTCGATCGGGAAGGTGCAGAAGAAAATTTCATGTATCTCTGTATACAAATATCTATTCAACCACTGCTCCTTTGACACCCGCAGATTCCTATTTTCTGGTGTCGTGAATTCATGAATTGTTCTATCCAACCACTTTTGAATTTCATTCTTCGTCAAGTTCCAGTGATGCGACATCCCACATCTCCTTCAAGCAGATCTAGATCCCGATAATGGAACCATTTGTTGGCTTAGGGGGTCCTCACCCAGGTTTAGAGTTAATTGTGCCAACAAACAAATCCCTACACTACTGGCCCTTTCAAAAAAAACTCGCATCACACAAGCTGTAGTCTCACCCAAAGAAGAATGGGGGGATGTTGGAACCAATTTTGTGCATATAGAGATCAGTGTGATGTCTTTTAGCGCCTCAGATCAGACTTTACACAAATCGATAAGCCCCTAGGGCCTGATACTACAACTTTGTCTAAAAACCTTTAGACCTTCGTGAAGTTACATGATTGGTCTTTGAGGACCCTTAATAGTCAATTTATATACTTACACACACCCGAAAACATCTGTAGAGTAGTGCTCGCGCAGATCTACTTAAGGTATTTAGAAAACATAACAATGATTATCATAGTCTTCACATAAGTACTTAACATGCCTTGCATACATCTATTATGAGTTATTTTAAGTGAATCGTGCATCATTAGATTGATATTTCATAAATGCAATATTCATTCATAGCATATATCGTAAATAGAAGTAAAATAGATCTAAACATATATACACAAGAATTCCTCAATAATCTTCTTTATTGATCCTTTTTCAGCTTTACAGACTCAAACTACCCTATGCACTCAGATGTAGGGGTCCGCGCACTCAGCTGCAGACTCTACCTAGGCCTCTGCGCACTTAGTTGCAGAGCTTTTCTCTCTTATTTGACCCACCTCTATTTGTTATCTCTTTCTCCTTACTAATGCATTACATCTGCCTAGACATGCCTTAGACTCTTTAAGACACAATGTTGGCTTGATGGGCCCTAACCCAGGTTTAGTGTTAGTCAGCCAGGAAAATCCCTACATTAATGGCCCTTTCGGCATCACCCCATGGAGTGTAGACTGAAGTCTCACCTGAAGCAGTATGGGGGGATGTAGGAACCATGTTTCCACACCCTAATATGGTTTTGATGTCAGTTTTATACCTTAAACTCTGTCTTCACGCAGATGGAGAAGCCCTTAGGCCCTATTGATGTACTTCTTTATTCATCTTTCAGAAACTCTGCGAAGGTCTACAATCATAATTCGTGTAACCCTGATAGGTGATTTAGGCACTTACGCATCTCTATAACTACTTTACTGTATAATTTCTAAAATTATCTTAAGTGTTCACCAACTCTTCCATGCAATTAAGATTATCTTAGTGTAAACATATATCTTTGCTTGCGTTCATATAACAAAGGAAAACATATATATTTGCGCATCAATTTAGCAATAAAACCTAAACCCAGTGCTTGACATAACATAATCACATGCAATTGACAGGAGTAAAATACATAGTAATTTTAGAATAATTCTCTTTATTGATGATTCAGACTTCCATTACAAACTCTAACTACCCTACGCACACAACTGCAGGGGTTGGCACACTCAGCTGCAGACTTCTACCTTAGGCATTTGCGTTCTCAGTTGGAGAGCTTCTTTCCTACGCTAAGACTCTCACTCTTAGTTCTTCACAGACTCCTCAATGACTCCAACTATCAAATTACTACTGAACTGCCTTAGATTCTTCTAAGATGCCCTTACGCAAACTATATAAACTAAGGGTGAAAACCATTTTTGACTCTTGATATCTTCATGCTCTGTGACCACAAAATGTGGAGACTTTGCATTCCTTTCTACAAAATTCGGGCTTTCTACCCCAAAACTTGGGCTCTTAACCCCAAAATTGACCCCAAGGGACCTGTTCCCAACAAACACCTATTTATAGATATTTACATACAATCCCATGGTCCACGGACCATGGGTGGATCTCAAAATCGACTCAACTTTTACATAAACAAGGGAATAAAACCCCTTTGACTCCTAACCATCTACGCGCTTCACATCCACAAACCGTGGAGACTTTACATTACTTACAAAAATCACATCAAAACCTGGGTTATTTTAACCCCAAAACTGACAAGGGGACCCCATCCCAACATGCACTTTGTCATGACCCAGGTTAAGTATATGGTATACATTATTGATGAACAGGGGGTGAATGTGGATCCAACCAAGATCCAAGTAATTTAGGATTAGCCATCCCCCACCACTCTAATAGAGGTCCACAGGTTTCTAGGTCTTGCCAATTTCTACCATAGGTTTGTGTTGGGATTCTCTCATATCACTTGACTCTTGAGTCAAGTCACCAAGGGAGGAGCGAAAGAAAAAATATTTTATCCTGAATCTCAAAGAAAGGCATTCACATAGTTGAAACATCGCCTCTGCTCTGCACCAGTGCTCACATTACCAGACTTGCAACAACAATGTGAGATCGAGACATATGCCTCTGACTATGCTATTGGGACACTCCTTACTCAACATGGGCATCCAGTGGCATATCACAATGAGATGTTGAAAATGGAAACAAGAAATTATAAAAGTAGAAATTCTAAAAATAGCATTGCTAAAAATAGCAGTTCAGGTCCCAGTGTTGGACATAGCAAGAAGGAATGAAAAAATGGAAGTGCTAAAAATAACATTGCTATAAATAGCATTTTGGGATTGATTCCAATTTTAGTTAGTCCCTAAACTAAAATTGAGAAGTAAAATTCGAGTTTGATCTTAGCAGTTGTTTGTAAAATAATCAATTAATTCATCTTGAGTTAATTAGTTGAGGAAAATCAAACATGAAGTCTATGTGAAGACATGCAATAGTTTATCCATTGATTGAGGAATTTATCCCTTAGTTAAGGAGATGAGGATGGGTTGTACTTTGAGTTGTAATTAGTTAGCTCAGTTAACTGAGTTAAGTCCAGTTAGATTAGTTCCAACAGTTGGAGGAACAAATTGTGAGTTCCGTTAGTTAATGCTTGCATGCATGTAACTACCGCACTTCAGATAACTGAATATTCTCTCATAATTAACCAATGCATGTCAGTTCAATCAGAGACCCAGTTGAGAGAAGAGGATGGGACAGTGTACTTTTAGTTGGAGGAATTTTCCAATATAGGAAACTCATCCATGCAAAAGGAATTATGTCCTTCAGGATTGCACAGTTATTTCTGAGCCAAGTGAGTAGTGTGAGGCGAGAATTCACACAGGTGGTAACATTAGACCCCAGGAAAAACTGCGCAAAGAAATAGGAGGCTTGGAGGGCAGAGGAGAAGGTTTGTGAGAAGCCTTTGACTATCTATGAGCAGTAGAGGGATTGTACTGAGAGCTGGATAGCTTCCGAGCTAAGGCTTTGAGTAATCCATACTATTTTCCACTTGTATGATAACACAGAGATAGGGGTTTTAGGTTGAGGCTTTCCCCAGAGTATTCTTTTGTGTTATGTGTGATTGATTTCTCATTCTCTATTATATGTGTTCTAAAATGATCTTGCTCAAATTGATTAAGCTTCCGCAAAGTTTTTTGTAGAAGTAGATCTTGCATTTTGCTTTAGTACATTGCATTATCTGTTGATCTACAATGGAAATTTCTACATGGTATCAGAGCATAGGTGATCAAAGCGAAGAATAGTATACAAGAAGGGAGAAGTTTGAAGTTTGAAATTCTTGGATATATAAATCGAGTTCTTATCACATCTCAATTTCACCAATGGCATTCAACAATTTGAGACTCGAGTATGCCCTTGATGGCAACTCAAATTATATAGCCTGGAAGGATCGCATGGAAGCGGTAATAGAGGACAACGGGTTGACGGAATTCAGTGATCAAGAAGTTGTTAAGCCTCCATTTTGTCCAAATTTTCATGATTTACCTGAATAATTCTATGTCTGTACCAAGTGTCTATATTAATCATTATTATTCATTTTACGCATTATTAAGTTATCATTTAGAGGCATTTAGAGCTGACAATTGTTGATCTATGAACTCTTCTTGTTTTGTTAATTTAATGTGAAAATATCATTAATGTCAGGCTCTTTTGTGGCAGGTGTTAACATTCCTGTAGTAGCAGTTCCTATACCAGCTGTGCCTGCACCAACATTCCTGCACCAGCTCTGCCTACACCAACATGCCTGCACTAATTTGGGGCTTTCATACATTGACACATCTATAGGGAAATATGAAAGAGGTTTTTGTTCAAAATGGTGTTTTAAAACTTCCACATAAGCTAAGATACACCTAGGTCTTACGGATTTATGTTGATACAATAATTAATGCCTCAACCCCAAATTCGTAGCAATTTCCAAACTGCCAACTTCTGCCTCGTTTTCCATGCACATGAAGGCGAATGAAGAAATTATAGAACATGGGTTTTGGTCCCAGTATAGCAAATTGACAAAGCCTCAAACCGATTTCTAAAATTCGTAATGGTATAAAAGTTACATAACGGTCTTTGAGGCAGTTTTCTAAAAATAAACTATTTTTCTAGAATTTTAGCATCTCAGATTTCAAACAGTCATTTTCAGGCACGATTTATAAGGTAATGGATCTGAACTAGAAAATTATGAGAGAGGTTATTGTTGAAAATATAATAATCTAGATTTCCTCCAAATAGTTTTCCGAAATTCGTAATGGTTAAGGAGATACACAGAATTCTTTAGAGGCATTTTGTTTAAAAAACCGATTTTTCTAGAAGTGTAGAAAACGACTAGATTGGGAAATTCGTGCCAGATCTTCATTCCTTCAATGGGTAAATGGTTGTATTGATATTCTATTGATGAATATCAGTTGGGATTCAATCCCCATGTTGTTTACTAAAGAATAGAGCCAAAATTATCATGAAGGAACATTATAAAAGAAAGGAGTCACATAGGTGTGAAGGTGGTTTTTTGGGTGGATGGCATATTACATTTTGTAAATAATATTTGTTTGCAGGAGGAGGGAATCAATATTGCTATGTAGGAAGGGAGGAGTTGCACACTAGTGGGATGATCCCTCGAGGGGACCACTAGAACCAACGCAACATTGTTTTATGAATTTGTAACAGGACTTTTGCAATGAATTTCTTTGGCATTCAATTTTGAATCCTAGTTTCTACTCTGAAATGAATTTATTTGGAAATTGCTTCTGAGTAATTTTTTTTATCTATAATGTTCTAAGACTGTGATTTAAATTGTTGCAAGGGCAACGAGCTGGGTGGTTGGGCCCACCAACCAGTCTGTTGCCCCAAACCTCTTAACTTTCTTTTGCTGCATTTTAGTTTTCTTGGTGTGAGTGTGATCTTAGATAATTTCACAATTTCATTTCATAGCTCTTCTTTCAGTCATTTCATTTTCAATTTCATTCCAAAAGCTTTATTTTACTGCTGTGATTATTTAAGTTTAATATCAATTCTTTTGGATGTATTTTCATAAAGGCTGAACTAAAGTAAACGGTGAATGTTTTAACTGCATCTCTTATTTATTTTTACAAAGATCTACCTTGATCTCATTGTTTCATGTCAGGCCAGGCAGTAACTACATTAGGCAAAAACTGATTCGTGTATTATTCCATCAGGTAGGTCTTTGTTATATACAATAGGGAGTGACTGTTCAGTTCATCTCCCGATGACTGTTCACATTTCTAATTTAATTATTTACATAAATTCACTCAATCATGACGATTAGGTGTCAACATTCCCCCCCTTAATCTGAAGGGATGCTGGTGAGTCCAAGCATCATTCTGAATCATTCAAGCTTTTCTCTTCCAAGCGCTTTGGTGAAGATGTCTGCAATTTGCTCATTTGTGGAACAATGACGGAGATGGATTGTTTTGGCCTCAACATGATGTTGAATTAGATGATATTTAGTATTAATGTGCTTCGTTCGATCATGGAACTTTGGGTTCTTGGACAACTTTATTGCAGAGGTATTGTCAATCATGAGTGGAGTTGATTGTACTTGTTTTACCTGCAAATCTTCAAGAATTTTCCTGAGCCACACAATTTCTTTTGTTGCTTCAGCTGCTGCCACGTATTATGCTTCTGTTGTGGAATCTGTTGGAACTGATTGTTTGCGTGATCTCTAGGAGACAGCTCTTGATCCAAGACTCATATCATATCCTAAAGTTGATACCCCAGTTTCTTTGTCTCCATTGAAGTTTGAATCAGAGTATCTAATCAAGCTGAAGTCGTCCACCTGTGTATACTTGATTCCAAAGTCTTGAGTTCCCTTCAATTACCTTAGAAATCTTTTTGCAGCAGACCAATGTCCCTCACAAGGCTTTTGCATAAACTTGGAGAGGATTCCAACAGCAAATGAAATTTCTGGTCTGGTAGTAGTGAGGTAGTTGAGACTTCCTACAAGCTGTCTATACTTTGTTGCATCCTCAAATTCTTTTCCTTCAATAGATGTAAGCTTTAAGTTTTGTTCCATTGGAGTAGTAAGAAGATTGCACTATGTCATGCCAAACCTGTTCAACAGATCTCCAATGTATTTCTTTTGAGAAAGAAATATGGACTTTGGATGTTGGGTTACTTCAATGCCAAGATAGTAATGAACATAGCCCAAATCAGTCATTTCAAAACTTTTCCCCAATTCCTTCTTTATGGATGCAATGTAGCTTTCATTGTTCCCTGTCATCAAAATATCATCTACATATACCACAAGATATACAACTGTTTTGCCAACTTTATTGACAAATAAAGTTGCATCATCAAGATCAAAATGTTTGAAATTGAGTTTCAGAAGATGCTCAGTTAGTTTTTCATACCAGGCTCGCAGTGCTTGCTTGAGGCCATACAAGGACTTCACAAGTTTGCATACTTTATGTTCATGTCCTTTCACAGCAAATCCTTCAGGCTGGGACATAAAAACATTCTCTTTTAGATCTCCATTCAAGAAAGTAGTTTTTACATCCATTTGATGGACTTTCCAACCATTCTGAGCTGTTAGTGCAAAGAGTAACCGAATGGTAGCCCATTTTGCTGTGGGGGAAAAAGTCTCCTCATAATCAACCCCTTCCTTATATGCAAAACCTTTTTCCACAAGCCTAGATTTGTGCTTCTCAAGTGAGCCATGATATTTATACTTGTTCTTGTAGACCCACTTGCAGCCAATTGGTTTGGTTCCTAATGGAGGATCAACCAGCTTCCAAGTGCCGTTCTTTATGAGGGCATCATGCTCCTTTTGCATCGCTTCTTTCCATGCATCATGAGAAGCAGCTTCTTTTAAGGAAGTTGGTTCAAAATCTATAGACAAGTTCAATTCACAATCATAAGAAACATCCATATCAATAGGTGAATTAGAGTCATCTACATCACCTCCATTTTGTTGGTTTGAATTTCTGGTTCTTGTCTTTGCAACTTCATCAGGATGAACACTTTCAAGTGTCTTTGTCACCCACTTTGGGGGACCTTTCTGAGATGGTCCAGGCTGCTCCGTTGATTGAGTTGGGACTGAATCAAGATTGAGTCTCCCAATTCTATCAATTACATCACTTAAAGCATCATCCGTTGTTGGAGTTTCATGCGGGGGAGAGTGTTCTTCAGAAGAAGATTCCACATGTTGATCTAGTATAGGAATCCCCCCTTCAAGATGTGGAATCTGATTATCAAATTCTTGAAATGATTTTTCTTTTGCGAATCTATCCAAGTGATCAAGTTGCCGCTCAACAACATTGTCAGTTTTGGATGATTCAAGGAAAGTTACATCTCTAGAATCAACAAATTTCTTATTTACTTCATCATAGAGGCGGTATGCTTTGGCGGTGTTTGAATACCCCAGAAAGATACACCTACGACTTCTAGCACCAAGTTTGTTTCTATGTACCTTTGGTATCAAGGCATAACAGTGGAACCAAAGACCTTGAGATGCTTTGCCAAAGGAACATGTCCATACCACATTTCATATGGAGTCTTGTTTCTTATAGCATTAGATGGACATCTATTCTTTATATATGCAGCACATAGAGCAGCATCAGCCCAAAACATTATCTTTACATTTTTGAAGAAGAGCATGGATCATACCATATTTAAGATTGTCCTATTCATTCTTTCAACTACACCATTCTGTTGGGGATTATAAGGCACAGTTGTTTGATGTTGATCCCATGTTGGCGAAGATCTTTTTCAAATTCATTTGATGTGTATTATTTTCCATTATCAGTGCGAATAGACCCAATATGATATTGTGCATCATTTTCAATCCATTTATGAAAATTATTGAATGTTTGAAAAGCATCAGATTTGTTCTTCAATAAATAAACCCAACACATTCTGGTGTAGTCATCAATAAATGTCATGATATATTTGTTTCCATTTGAAGAAGGAACAGGCATTGGACCACATAAATTTGAATGCATGAGTTCAAGTTTTCTATGTGCTCTTGAATGTGAATCATGAAAGGACTGTTTGCTATGCTTTCCTAGAATGCAAGCATCACATTGCTTAAGTTTCCTAGGAATTGTAGGCAAACCAACAACACCATTTTTCTTCAACAAGCGGAGACTGTCATAGTTCAAATGTCCAAATCTAGCATGCCATAATAAACTTGATGGAAGTGTACCTTCTTGATGATGAGAATTGTATGAGAAATGTTGTGCATGAGCAGAGGTTTCTTGCAGTTTGAGAAGCCTTTCTTCTTCTATTCCCCTCATGACAAGTGAGTGGTCAGATGCTTTTCTTACCTCAAGCTTGCCATCAAACATATGAATGGAGTGACCTTGCTAGTGGATGTGGACCAGGGACAACAAGTTTCTCTTGAGCTGTGGAAGATATAGAACATGATGCAGAAGAAAGTCTGGAAGACCAGATAGTTTAAGGCTGATTGTGCCAATCCTTGATGGCTTGATTTTTTATTGATCTGCAAAGTATACTGCTCCATCAACATTGTCAGTGAAATCTTCAAAAAAATCTTTTCTATGAGTCATGTGGCAGGTTTCTCTTGAATCAAGCAACCAATCATTTTTCCAAGAAGCAAGTGAAGCATTAAATAAATCTTCATTTACTCCAATGTTACATTGTGCCACAACATAGTGAGAGGATTTAGGTGCTTTACCTTTATCTGTATCATCAGTTTTGCCTTTCTGTTGGTTTCTTTTCTGCTCAATTTTGTCCCATGGTAGCTTGCATGTAGAGGCATCATGCAATCCATTTCTTTTGCAGCGAATACAGTGCAAATCTGCCTTTTCTCCTTGAGAATGTCTGCCCCCCCTGCCTCTGAAATATCTTCCTCTTCCTCTTCGACCACCTCTTCCTCTTGTAGAATCTTGAGTAGGATGCTTTTCTTTATGAGCAAGGCACATAGCTTCTTTAGAAGATTCAGGGGCTGTCTTCTTTCCAAAAGCTTTCTCTCTTTTAGCAAACTTTTTCACAAGAGAGTCAAAGGTTATATCTTTGAGATTTCCATTTGCTTGCAATGACTCAAGATAATTGGAGTAAGTAGGATAAAGTCCCTTGAGAAAAGTGATAAGAAGAATATCCAATTCAACCTTAGTGGATTTGATATCATGCATTATAGACTTTACCTCAGATGCAAGAGCAAGAGGATCATTATTTTGCAGTTCAAGAGCGAAGAGTTTAATCATGAGTTGGACAACTTCAAGTGTAGAATGTGAGTCATAGAGTTATTTCAGCTTTTGTAAGGCTTCAAAGGCTGTTGAATATGATGAAATATCGCAACTCACCTCTTCATTTACAGATGATGCGATTAATGCATAAGCTTTGTTGTTCTTGTTTTCCAAAATGACGAGCTATTTGTTTGAGGTAGGCTGTACTGGGTCATTGTCTCCTTCTTTGACACACACTCCTTTCCACAACTCATTGAAAATGAGGGTGTGTTTTATCATCTGGGACCATTCAGGATTGTTCTCCTTGCCAGTGAGAACTATTCCCACCATAGATATGATTGAATGCATTCTATAAAAAAAATAGTTTTGCTGATAGAAAAAATACTTCTTCCAATATACAGTAAAAATGTACTCAAAAGGGCATTCTCAAAAGATTTCAAATCCACCATGTGACTCATATAAATCCATCATTATATAAATCTCATATAAATTCCATATAAACCTCATGTAAATCCACCATTATATATGTATATGGCACACGTCCCCTTTATATAAAAAAAAAACTCAATTACCATGTCAACGTTCAAATGTCAGCTTTCAAATGTATTGGTGTTGCTTTCAACTATTTGAAAGAATATTAGAACAGACCAGCGTTCAACTATTTGAAAGAATATTAGAACATGCCAGCGTTCAACTATTTGAAGGAATATACCATGTGACAGCATTCAAATGTATCGGTGTCCAGTATTTAATTATATGTGACAGCATTTAAATTTATCTCAGTGGTCGCTGTTGAATAGGCTCAGAGTATTCCAGCCACGCCTTTCATTATGTATATCGCACAAAAGCACTTTTCGTCAGTCCACAGCGGAAAAACTCGGGATGAATTTCCTGGCTTTAGCCATGTGGGCACGCGCATATATGTAAAGAGGGCAGGCGGAAGCGCTGGTTAAAAGCGAAATAATGGAGAGCCGAGAGGAGGTGGAGGAGCAAAACCAGAAGATGGATGATGAGCGAGCGCTCAATAAGCACCTACGATCTTGTGGAGCAGATGCAGTATCTGTATGTAAGGGTTGAGGAGGCCAAAGATCTGCCCACCTCGGTAACTATAAGGGTACCACGAATCACTTTGAGAAGAAATCAAACCCTAAATGGCACCAGGTCTTTGCTTTCTCGAAGGATAGAATCTAGTCGTTCATGGTGGAAGTGGTGGTGAAGGACAATGCTAAAAAAATTATGAAACGTTTATGGATTCTATGTCAAGACATCCAGAGAGCAATCAAAATATTCAGATGAACAGGCAGAGGAATATTTGCGTCGTTCAGGTGAATGTCAGACAGAGAGCGCAGGTAAAGGAATATGGAAGACAGAACGCAGGAAGTGTTAGACAGGCGTACATGCACTCAGTCACTGAATTATATGGAGAGCAGAGGAGCAGACTAGGGAGTTACAAAGACATAAAGGCTAAAAAAAGGAGCTGGCTCTGATACCATGTCAGGCCAGGCAGTAACTCCATTAAGCAAAAACTGATTCGTGTATTATTCCATCAGGTAGGTCTTTGTTATATACAACAGGGAGTGACTGTTCAGTTCATCTCCTAATGATTGTTCAAATTTATAATTTAATTATTTACATAAATTCACCCAATCATGAGGATTAGGTGCCAACACTGCATAACAAAGTTTTTCTAGAACGCAATGGTGAAATAATTGTTGAGCAAGAATTCTGGTTAACTTAACAAAGCATTTATTCCTGCAATTTTGCAGAAAAGCATTTATTCCTGCACTGTTGCAGGAAAACATTTATTCCTGCACTTTGGAAGAAGATTCTCGGATCAACATAAGGAAAGATTGTGAATCTTGTTGACAAAATGCTCACATAATTCTTCATTATAATTAAATGTTGCATATATTATAAGGAAGTAATTAATAAGATCAGGGTAAACAACATGAATTATATATTGGTTCTTATTGCATATTTCTCTTACAACTAAAGTACTAAATTTTCTTTAAGAGAAGCAGTGCATTATTATTTTGATTCTTCTTAAAGCATTCAATTATTTCCTTAGATTAGTTGGAATGAAGTTGTTGTGTGATTTCTAGTTTAAATTCATGTTTGCAACATAGCAATAATGTTTTAAGAGGTTTCACATTCTTTATTTCTTGAATCACTTTCTTTTGAATGGGGCCTACATTCCCTTGTCCCCTAGACAATTGAGGAAGACTTACTGCAGGAGTCAACTCAACCCAGAAGAGGAGCTAGAAGTAGATTCCCAGAGTGTGTTTACTTTGCTTTAAAGAGTCTTGTTTATTTTTCCTGAATGATGCTCCTTTTGAATTTCTTGCAAGAGTTTGGTTTTTATTTAACAGATCCCTGAGGTCTTATTCTAGAATATATTGTGCTACGCCTCTATGTTTACTTACCCGGATTGACAAATTAAATGTTGGTGTAAATATTACGTTTATACCACCCGACAGAAGTCCCCAAGCCTGCAACAGCTAATGCCCAAGAATTGGAAGAATGGAAGAAATGTGTGGCTAGAGCAAAGAGAATCCTCCTGGAGGGAGTTCGAGACTACATTGTCTCAAGCCTCCATGGGAAGGAGACACTATATTCAATGTGGAAAACATTGAAGGATCTATATCAGAACACCAGCGATCAGAGGAAGCTGGCGCTGAAAGACAAGGTTCGGAAAATCAAGTGTGAAAAGGGCGACACGATCTCTATGTATCTAACCAAGCTCACCACCTACAGGGATGAGCTTGGAAGTGTGGGGATCATGACAGCCAATGATGACATGGTGAGTCTTTCTCTCCTTGGTCTTCCTAAGAGCTGGCATAGCTACCAAGACTTGGTAAATGAAAGAGATAAACTGCTAGATTGGGAACGACTTTCGTCAGATCTGATGCAGGAGGAGATAAGGAGAAGCACCAGAGATGGTTCTTCATCCATGGAGGATGAAGAAAATTGCGCCTTAGTGAGTAAGACGAAGAAAGGGAAGGAGAAGTATTCTCATCCCAAATCGAGTTCTTCCCATGGTGGGAAGAAGTTTGACAAATCAAAAGTGCGATGCTTTCATTGTCATGAGGTGGGCCATTTTGCTACAAATTATCCATTGAAGAAATCCAAGAAGGGATACTTGGAAAGATCAGATGGTGAGGCACTGGCCTCACAGTTCGAGTTGGATTTCACACTCATCGCATGTATGGTTTCATCCATGGTGGGATGTGATTGGTTTCTTGATAGTGGAGCTTCTTTCCACATGACAGGTGATAAGAGTTTGTTCAATACCTTGGAGGATAAAGATCTCCAGATACTCATCGAGATGGGTAATGAGGAAAGGTATAGTGTCTCAGGTGTAGGCACTGTTGTTTTTCAGAGGGAGCATGGAGCTCTCATTACCTTAACAGATGTCAAGTATGTGCCAAGACTGAGGAAAAACTTGGTATCGATCACGATGCTGGA
This sequence comes from Pinus tabuliformis, assembly GCA_031772625.1. Taxonomy (NCBI): domain Eukaryota; kingdom Viridiplantae; phylum Streptophyta; class Pinopsida; order Pinales; family Pinaceae; genus Pinus; species Pinus tabuliformis. The sequence continues at coordinate 463,243,332 of CM062806.1, read as the reverse complement.
AGACAGAGTGTTCTAGACATATTTGGGCACATCAACCCCAACACACATGTTGATGTATTAGGGTTCATCAACCCCTAAAATAGTTGTTTTATGCTGTAAAGGAACTAAGTCATCTGAATGCCTCATTCCCCAAAAGTTCCATCTCAAAAATCATCCAGAAAGTGCCTAAAATGAATCATTGCTGAAAGCCCTATGTTAGGGTGCTATGCATAGCAGGTACAACACTGTCAAAATCATATGCATCATAGTTTGGCCCTCTACAAAGTGCGATGGACGAGGTAGGACAAAAGTGCGGGAGAGTTTGATAGTTAGTTGCTCATGGAAACTTCTAGAAACTTCTCCAGTGCCACCTACCCCTCTGAATTAGCCCAAGGATGACTAAAGGAATTTGGAAACCACTTCCAATTCCCCTATTTCATGGAACCAATTCCTAAAAATAGAAAGGAATTCATCATCCCCATTGATGACTCAACCTCCTGCACTCATCTATAAAAGGATCCCTCATCCAAGAGATCAGGAGGCTGAATTATTTTGAGTTGTAAGGAAGTGATGTTAGTTTCAGTATTGAGGTGTGAGCATTGTGTTAGTGTTGGTATGTTCTTGCTGATTCATGAGGTGAAGAAGGTTTGAAGCTGGGAGGATGGCGCTGGATCAGACTACTGGGTTATAATTATCCTTGTTATCAATAAAGTTCTTCAAGATTTTTCCCAATTGATTGTGGTAGCTGTAAATGCATTCATTTTTTCATTATATTTTTGATTCTATGATGTTTATGCTGTAATGGATCATTATGCTTTGACAGGTCTTTGTTTTTGTAGCTGTGCAAGTACTCTCCAAGCGTGTTAAGTACAGGGAGGAGTTATGGGATCGACCAAAGGAGAGGGAGATCAAACGAGGAACCAAGCGAAAGCTATGGGTTGGTCTTTCACAATATTTCTCTTATATGTCACTCATAGGAAAGATATTGAATTGCTTTGACTATTGTTTCTAGGTTAGCTACCAAACCTAGAGGGCTTGCATTTCTTAGAAATACTATTTTTCCCAAAAACAAATTGGCGACCACAGTGGGGAGGAATGATGATTTTTTTTGCTGTTGTGTGCTCCATGATGAGCTATATAAACTATAGACAGAGTCTGAAGCAAGCTAGGAAGCCTTCAAACTGCTTTTGTTATACAATTGTGTAGTAGATAAATGCTACTTCAGTCAATCTCTGGTTTAGTTTATTTTTTGAGTATTTGATTTGAAAAACCATAAATATCCATTTTTGGTAGCTTAGTAGCCTCTTATAACATTTCATTATACTTTACTTACCTTTTTTCATTGAAACCAAGCTTAATCCATTGAAAACTGCATCAAATTTGAGCCAAAAGTACTTTCAGAATCGCTCCCTGTGACCATCGCACTGTCTTGAATTGCAAGTTGATATGCATCTCAGTTATCGAATGGGAAAAGTGCTATGCATCGTAGTGTCTATCACTACAACCTGCGATGGATGACTGAGACTCAATTTTCCCATCTAGGAAGTTGAGGTTTTTGACTAGTTTTCATCCCTGTTTGTTTGCTTACTGAATATGAACAATATCTCATCACTGAAGCCAATTTTTAACAACTAGATCAACCTCTATTTAGATTAGGATTAGTGAATGTTTTTGTGTGTTTTTTTTTCATTTACAATCCATTCTCAAAAGTAGAGTTAATCGATTTGTCGTTTCGATAGAAAAAGTGTTGTAAAATGTTCAATTTTCGTCGAAAAAGTGAAGTGTCGCAAAATCCTCCTTCATAGCTAATCGATTAAACTTTTTTGGTGTATTTAATTTAATTTGATTTCGTTCAAAGTGTTGAAAAGATATTGCTTCAAACTTTAAAGTGTCATTTTGAGTCTTCCTTTTTCTCTTTGAAGAAAAATTGTCGAAAATTGTCATTCTGTGTGAAACATTTTGAGTCATTGCTGCATTTAGTTTTCCTTCATGAATCATTCACATTAAGAAGAGCTGAAAAAAAATACATGCATTTTCATTTTAGTATTTTGGTTTGTGTGCACAAAAGGATGTTCTAGGGAATTTCACTAGTGTGTGCTCTTTGCTCTTTGCTTAAAAGTACTTCTATGCTCTCTCCCTTGTAGTTAGGATTTTCGTTGTTCAAATAAACAGATATATTGCTTATCATTGTAGATGCATCTTTAGGAATTTCAGATCACATTACGTGGTGAACCATCAAAGGAAAACTTTTAAGAAAGATCAACTTAAAATGAACCTCAATTAACTTAACAATGATTTGGAATTTAACGCAACACATTTAGAGGTCTAGGCTAGAGACGTGTTCTAACATCGTTAAACCTAGTGGTTATCATTTTCACTGAAGGTTGGGTGATTCCTCCTCTTTGATACAACAAGTGTTAGTATGGACTTGTGCTCCCCGTACTGTCACGTATATATTGGGACACCCAATTAGGCTTAAATCCTTTATCCATAGGAAACCGAGTCTGCCACCTTATCGATTGCAATATACTGAACACAACATTCGGGAAGATTGACCGTCGTACATAAAGTCCTTGGTAATTTCTGTTTCATTTATCACCAAGGTGTATATTGCAGTCTTGTGATTTGTCTGGTAAACCCTTTTGTCTAGATTCTCCAAAGTAGTCACTTTCATTCCTTTTTGACTCTTTAAAAGAAAAGGTCCATCTGACCACTTGTCCTTTCAGGATCATTAAAAATCGAAAGCGACTAGAGTCATCTTTTGCTTTTTCTTGACTCTTTAAAACTGAAAAGTGAATTTGTGTTCCAGTGTTGTAAAATTAATTTACCGCGGATAACATCCTCCACGCTCGCTCCTTAGTTGATCTTAGGTTGAAACATATGGCGACAAATACGGAGTCCACAGATCAAGAAATTCCTTTTGATGGAAATCCTAGTCCTTTTCCTCCATTTGGAAATATTGGTGCTCCATATATGGCTACATTGTCCCTTCTGGGATTTACCATTGGCTTGCCAGTATGGTTGTTTTCAACCTCCTTGGTTCAAAATGTCGTAATTTCTCCGCAATCGAGTACACCTCCAACTGGACAAAATCAACCTCCAGTTGATCCTAAAGTTGACCCTTTGCCTTCTTCCTCGTTTGTTTCTTCCTCCCCTTCTTCCTCTTCGCTTGGTGAAAGTATTGGTACTAGTAACCAGGTGGCTAAGAAGAAGAATACAGGGAAGAAGAAGAAGAAGAAGCAAATTCAGTAGAGGGGCAACAAAGAAACCATTGTTGTGAATGCAACAACTGATGAGAAACCATACATAAAGCATCAAAAATTTTGATATCCATGCAAACTTTGTGCGGGAGACCATCTTCTTCATAATTGTTTTGATATTCCTCGGATCTTAAAAGAATGGTCTTCTCGTTCACATCATCCCATATCATCAACCTTTGGAGATCATGTTGGTGACACACCATCATCTAGTGATAGTAAAGTTCATGGAAAGAAGGGAAAAGTCAAGTTTCCATGTAGGTTATGTGAAGGGAATCACCCCATTCACCTTTGTCCCTATCTGGATGAAGCCAAGAAAGTGTTGGATAACCATCCTACTTCACCGCAGCGACTTCCATCTGGTTACAGGAAACTCTCCCTAAATCCTTCACTAGTTGATGAATTGACTGACCAAAATCAACCATCGGTCAAAACCACTCTCTCTGAAAGTGAATCCTATGAGTCTATACTCGACCCAATTCAACAGGTCAAGGTAACGGTTGACCTGATTTCACCTTCAGTAAATCGTACCTTTTCCGAAGAGAGTGAATATGATACCACTCAGGTTCTTTTTGTTTCTTCATATTCAAATGATCTTGGGGGAAATCCACCTGTTCCATCAAGACATGAGGAAAATCCTCTAGTTCTCGTAACTCAAGGGGTTAATTCTCTCATTTCTATGGTACCCCCTCCAAGTAGTCTAGTCACTTCCTCTGATTGGAATTGACTACTAGCATTCTGCCTTCCTTCTTATGTGCCTTTCCAGATCATAATACAATTTCGTAATATGATTTTATCTGGCACTATTATAGATGAAGGTGCATCAGTGAGTATCCTTTCCTCAACTGCTTGGCAAGTGCTCGGTTCGACACCGCTTTTGCCTATTACATAGAATCTTTTGGGCTTTAACAAAGGAACCAGTTGACCATTAGGGATCCTTCCTCAGTTACCTATTACTTTGGGAGGGAAAACCATTTATCTGAACGTGATGGTAGTCCCATGCCCTTTATATTACAATTTACTTCTTGGGCAAGACTATGTTTATGGCATGGGAGCTATTGTTTCAACACTCTTTCGAGTTATTTGTTTCTCGCATGAAGGCAAAATTGTCACCGTTGACCAACTTTCATTTCCTTGTCCAAATATAGCTCCTAGTCAACCATCATCCCTAAATGGTCCTTTTGTACCAATGGTATCATCCTCACCATGGGTTAATTATGTGGCAACCTGTTCCATACCTACATCAACTGACGATCAATTCAGTGATGTTGTACATCATGTACTGGGGGCATTAGAATTGGATCACTCCTTCATGACCTCTTATGGGTTGTGATCAAAGGTTCATGAGGATAGTTCTTTTACTGTGTCAACCTCGCTAAAAATGAAATAGGCTCGAGGATAGTTTGTTTTCTTGTGTCAACCTCGTCAAAAAATGAAACAAGGAGTATGAGGAGAGTTCCTTGTCTTGTGTCAACCTCATTAAAAAATGAAGCAAGGAATATGAGGATAGTTCATTGTCTTGTATAAACCTCGTTAAAAAATGAAACCAAGGAAGTGAGGATAGTTCTTGGTCTTGTGTCAACCTCGTTAAAAAATGAAACCAAGGGTATGAGGATAGTTCCTGGTCTTGTGTCAACCTCGTTAAAAATGAAACAAGGAAATTAAGCTGAGTTCTTTGTCTTGTGCCAAGTTCATTACAAAATGAAACAAGGTCCCTTGGAGCAAAGTTCCAAGTCGAGTCTTTGAGTAGATCTCATAAAATCCCAGTCGAGTCTTTCACTTGATCTCGTAAAAAACCCTCATTCCATCCACCTGTTAGCCACAAGGAGTCTATTTAGGTGAATGTAATGAAGCTTGGGGGGCATGCACCTAGTGGTAAAGATAAGTTTCTCTGTAGGTTATGTGAAGGGAATCACCCCATTCACCTTTGTCTATCTAGACGAAGCCAAAGAGGTTTTGGATAACCGTCCTGCTTCATTGCAGTGACTTCCATCTGGCTACAAGAAACTCTCCCTTTCATCATGCTGGGGGCATGAAAACCATTTTCAAGCATAATTTTTCATTTTAAGTTTGTGTAAAAATGAAACTAAATCCAAGCATAGTTTTTCGTTTCAAGCTTGTGTAAACATGAAACTGAATCCAAGCACAGTTGCCTATGGTTCAATCTTGTCTAAAAAATGAACCCATTTCCATTTTAACCCTCGTGATTTCCATTTTATTAGCCTCTTTTATTAGATGAGCCTTGGTTGTTTCTTTCCATCACCACCATCTCTTTGGCCGATCATGTGCTTTCACTTGGTTGTTTTACCCTTTTTTGAGGAACAATTGCAATGAGTGGTCTTATTAGCCAGCCTCTTCACATAAATCAACATGTTTTGAGAAGTTCCAACATCACTGGAACCAATTGCTACCTTAGACACCACTCGTTCCTCAAAGCAGAGTCCTCTTTAAACTCTTTTCAGACTCTCTAAATAAGAAAATATTATCGAGCGCTTGTCCATTCTAGCTCGTTAAAGGATTGGAAACGACATCTCTCTTGTACTATTTTATGCTTTTTCGGACTGGAGGGATTACTTTACGAAAAAGAGCTTATAGATTTTTTTTCTTTTCATCCCTTTTCAAAACTCTCTAAACATGAAAAGGACCGAGTTATCTTTGTCGTTAAACTCGTTAAAATAATAACTACAAACTTGTCCATCTAGACAAAAACGAATTTCACCATCGCTAGAATCGTTAAAACATCAAATAGCGATGGGTTTGCCCGAAGGGAAAATTATAGAACAAACATATATTATCCTTCTCAAGCTTGATAAAAAATAAAGAGGTACTGGTCAGCAATGATATGGGAAAATGGGAAAAAATCTTGAGAACTTATGGTAGCAAGTCGCTCTTGAACATGACACTTTCACTTCATCTCCATGATTAAGCTGGGTTGGGTCATTCCGTTTGATGGTTATCATACCGTTGGTCTATCACACCATCCATCACTTTTGTTTGGGTTAACGCTACCAATTCATCTCAATGTTGCCAATATGTTCAAGAGAAGTCATCCAGTTTGAGTTTCATCCACTGCAATACTATAAACCTTCTTTTCATGACCACCATTCTTGAACCTTGTGTCTTTAGTGTCATTTTCATTTCCAAAATCATTTTGCTTCATTTCATGTCATAGATGTGGGATACATCAAGGCCCTCCTATGACGAGTCGCTTCTTGTCAACATCAGCTCATCATCCAAGAAGTTGACTTAGAAACAACCTTTCAGTGCTTTGAAGCTTGCATACATCAATGGCAAGTTTTCTCACTTCCGGCGACAGGTTGACATCAATGGCCTTTGATCGAAAGATTTTGCATGGTGTTCGACATCGAATCATTCATTCACACCATGCGAAATGTACTGTAGCGCCTTTAGGATCATCATCATTATCGGTGATCCCTCTCGCGTATGTTAACAACTTACATCATTGGCTGGTAATTAGGCGATGTCTCTCCATGTTGGACCTCAGAACATCTTTTCACATGGTTTGACTTGTAAATTAAGTGAATATTCAATGAGTTTGAAGACCTTAGATCTAGTTTCATCCATCCGGGCTGCGATACATTCAGGAGAACAAAAGCATCAAATGTACAAAGGCTTTACACAGATGGTCATCCAATCATGGATAACAAGTCTATATATGCAGATGACTGTATGATCTATGTACATGTAATGAAAGTTTATAAAGTTGAGCATGGGAATGCCTCCCTCAGCTAATTCATGAAAAATCATATTATCATGATGTATTGTAATTGCTGCAGGTCACCTTCCAGTTCAAAACTTCAGATCCTCATGATAAAGCATTTCACCCGACATGAACATTTATGACCTCATGCTTTAGGGGGCAACTTTTATAGACATATTTGGGAACATCAACCCCAATTCACATGTCGATGTATTAGGGTTCATCAACCCCTAAAATAGTTGTTTTATGCCCTAAAGGAACTAATTCATCTGAATTCCTCATTCCCCAAAAGTTCCATCTCAAAAATCATCCAGAAAGTGCCTAAAATGAATCATTGTTGAAAGCCCTGTGTTAGGGTGCTATGCATAGCAGGCACAATAATGTCAAAATGATATGCATCGCAGTTTTTCCCTCTACAAAGTGTGATGGGTGAGGTAGGACAAAATTCTGGGAGAGTTTGATAGTTAGTTGCTCATGGAAACTTCTAGAAACTTCTCTCGTGCCACCTACCCCTCTAAATTCGCCCAAGGATGACGAAAGGAATTAGGAAACCACCTCCATTTCCCCTCTTTCATGGAACCAATTCCTAAAAATAGAAAGGCATTCATCATCCCCATTGATGACTCAACCTTCTGCACTCATCTATAAAAGGATCCCTCATCCAAGAGATCAGGAGGCTGAATTATTCTGAGTTGTAAGGAAGTGATGTTGGTTTCAGTATTGAGGTGTGAGCATTGTGTTAGTGTTGGTATGTTCCTGCTGATTCATGAGGTGAAGAAGGTTTGAAGCTGGGAGGATGGCACTGGATCAGACTACTTGGTTGTAATTATCCTTGTTATCAATAAAGTTCTTAAAGATTTTTCCTAATTGATTGTGTTAACTGTAAATGCATTCATTAGTTCATTATATTTCTAATTCTATGATGTTTATGCTGTGATGGATCATTGTGCTTTGAGAGGTCTTTGTTTTTGTAGCTGTGCAGGTACTCTCCAAGTGTGTTAGGTATGGGGAGGAGTTACGATATTGGCCAAAGGAGAGGGAGATCAAACGAGGAACCAAGCGAAAGTTACATGTTGGTCTTTCACAATCTTTCTCTTATCTGTCACTCATAGGAAAGATATTGAATTTCTTCGATTGTTGTTTCTAGGTTAGCTACGAAACCTATAGGGCTTGCATTTCTTAGAAATGCTAGTTTTCCCAGAAACACAGAGGCTATGATGTAGTCTTTAGTAAGGGAAAGGTTTTCGTTAGACACATCACCACTAGACAGGTGAAGTAGATTGGTTCACGAGTCAAGAACTTGTATGCTCTTGAGGTTCAAGATGCATGCAAAGCCTTAAGGAGTAAGGAAGTTGTTGGAGACTTAGTGGTTGAGAGGGAGAGTACACTACCTCTCAACATGTAGTGCCAAAAGAAGTCTCAGACAATTGTGGAGGAGCCACAATTGGTGAAGCAGCTTCAGGAGGTTGTGGAGAAGCCACAACTAGAGAAGCTGAGAGGAGATCCAGTGAAGGTATCCACTCATGCAGAGACCTCCAGTAGGGGGAAATTTTGAGCCAAGTGGGCAGAGGGATCACATGCAACCATACCTCTAGGTGTGAGGTGGGGCAATGTGAAGAGATAGTCTCATGAAGGCTGAAATAGGGGTAGGATCCTTGAGGTACCCAACCTCTTGGATTAGACCTTTCTACGGGAGCCCTAACGAGGAGTAGTAGGACTAGTTGAGTGGGTAGAGATAGATGTGGATGGAGTGGCAAAGAGAGCTACAGTGCAAGAGTTCCAAGACTATGCAGAGCTAGGAGGCTGCAACAATGCGAGAGGCACAGGAGTGTTGCACTAGTGTAGGATGACATAGAGAGGTGTGCAATGGTGCGAGATGCATGGAGTGTTGCAGCAGCTCAGAGGTCAGAGAGGGAGAACATGTCAACAACAGAAGGAGCTTCAGCATCAGAGGGGGTTTCTAGCCCAACAAAGAGGTCAGTTGGGAGTTTTTTTTGTTTCTAGAGTTGCTGGAGTAATAACACTTGGATGAAGTGTTGCATGCAAAACATTGCAAAGGTTTAGGATTGGGTTCTGTTAGCTACCTATACCAATAGGTTTCATTTTTCATGATTGGCAGGGGAAGTGCCAATATGATCTACTTTGGTGATGCAAAGATCTCATATTCTTGTGGAAGACACATATCTACAGTTGGTTGATGCTGTCCTACTTCTGAATGGGTGATCCAACAGTCCAAGCTGGGTCATGCCATGTTTCAATTTTTGTTGTAGATTAGAGAAAGAAATCTGTCCAAACTGTTCAATCTTGGCAGATAAAGTAGCTAGGTATAGAATGAAGGTTCCCAACTGTTTAATCTGGGGCCTTGGAAGCAATAAGGTTTGCCTTAGATAGAAAATCAAAAGAAAAAGCCAAAGGAAAAGAAAATGCACATAAGGGTTTGCAAGCCTAATTGCACCCTCTGTGAAGTAACAAAGAATTCTAGGAAATAGAGTGGGTAGGTAGATGGGGTTGCAGAAGCATAATTTCTTTCATATCACTAGCCCAAGCAAAGGAAATTCATGGTGCCAGTGCAGATCTCTTATTCAGCAGTTTGCAGCAATACAAATGAAGCATGTCTAACTTCCTGATTATCCCCCATCACATTCCTTGCTAACATCCCAATACCACCTATGTTCATCAAAGAAGTCAAAGTCTTTTGTTGATTCTTGTGTCATTAAGAGCCACATTTCTTGTGTACAATTCTTTTCATTTTGATCTACTTCCTAACTAAGTTTGTTTCCTTAAAACTTAGTATCTATCACTTCCCTTTCCTATTCCCCTCCAATACTAACTACTAACTCTATCTACACTTAATTCCCTATGTTTCCCTTTCCCTATTACTATAACACCATGGTGTATAAAACCCCAACAATATGTATATTCCCTCCCCCTTGGCATTATAGCCATATGTCCAAATATTGGACAATCATGCGAAATTCAAAGTCTGGTTCCAGATGCTTTGTGCAAAATCAGGGATTAAACTAACCCCACGTTGGTTTAATAACCTAAGCCCTACCCCTTTTTCCCTTTACAACCCCTTTACAATGCCTTGCCCTCCTTATTTGCAAAAAACCTTGTAAAAACCCACTGTTACCCCTAACCCGCGCTATTTACAATAAGCACTAATAAACCCATTTTTCCGCCTTATCCAAAGTTTTGGTGCAATGCGCATTTGAATACAAAAAAATTGAAAAACCCATATTTCCGTTGGTTTCCAAAGTCCTGCCTGGGCGCACATTTCAAGAAAAGCAATAAAATATTCCGCGCCCCGCTGCCGTATCGTACTTCCATCTTATCGACCCGTCGACCGTCGGATCTGGGCTTTCCCATCCGACGACCCATATCAATATCGGGCCGTCCCCGATGACCGGACGTTACCTCCCGAAAAATGTCATAGGGTGACGTCAGGCCAGTGCCATGCGTCGCTCCCAAATCGTATCGGGAGGACGCCTGCCAATACTGCCACCGTACCATAAGCGGTCCGATGGAACCGCTTACCGCCCTTCGTATACCGCCTGCCCACGTCACCGCTACGTCACGCCCACGTCATGCCAACTCAGCGTCGCGTCAGCGCCCGGCCCGCCATCGCTCTGACCTGTCCGCCACCTCACCAGTCCCCGTGGACCACTCACAGGCCGCCACATCACCCTTCCGTACCAGAGGACCCTCACCATATGAATAGTGAGTGACTCCGTCCCTCACCCATATGATGAGTGAGAGTTAAAACCCTCACCATATGAATAGTGAGTGACTCCGTCCCTTTAGGGGGCTCGACTGATAAGGATGCGTAAGCAGGCTCGACTGTTAAGGACCGGAGGCGCTTGACCATAGGGAGAGGACCCTTTAGGGTGCGTTAGCACACTCGACTAATAAGGAGAGGGGGCTCGACTGATAAGGAGAGGAGAGGACCTTTAGGTACTCGACCATAGGGAGAGGAGAGGAGAGGGAGAGGCAGGTTCTTTATATACGTTACACCAGAAATGCCAGTGAGGCTCGACCAAGCTAGATCAATGCTTTTCTTTATATACGTTACACCAGAAATGCCAGTGAGGTTGCGAGCGTAATGACATATATAATGAATGACTGGAATCACTGGTCGAAATGAACCAATTAGTTCGAGATGCCGTATCGATAAGTGAGGCGTAGGGTCGATGGTGTAGGGCGGCGGGTAGAGTTGCAGGGTCGAGGGTAGAGAACATGAGGCCCTATAACCCCTGCAGTGGTATATGAAATTTGTCGAGACTGGTGCCTAGGGTGCTGTTAAGACCCTCGATAAGGTGCATCCTTATCAGTGAAGTGCATCCTTACCAGCGCATCATGGGAGTGGATCCAGTCGGTTCAGAGAAAAGCGCGGGGAGTGGATCCAGTCGGTTGTACCTCACCCTATTCGATCGAGAGAGCGTGAATGCATATATTATATATGTCATTACGCTTTTCAATTGACTTATTGGCCCCCCCAAATAAGTAAAAAAGAGGAATATTGCAAACCTCCGCCAAGAGAAAATGGCTAATCTCGTAGGGCCAAAGCATCAAACCTCCGCCAAGGGAAAATGGCTAATCTCGTAGGGCCAAAGCATCAAACCTCCGCCAAGCTAAAATGGCCAATCTCGTAGGGTTTTAACGCTCGACCAGCCCCCCACCCAATAAGTAAATTAAGGGAGAATGTCCTCTCCTCTCCTTATCAGTCGAGCCCCCTCTCCTTATTAGTCGAGTGTGCTAACGCACCCTAAAGGGTCCTCTCCTTAACAGTCGAGCCTGCTTACGCATCCTTATCAGTCGAGCCTGCTTACGCATCCAAAACCTCCGCCTCCTTAATATGCAATAATAGTAGGGAAAGATGTTCAAACCTCCGCCCCAACTCAAATAGGGAAAGTGCCGCCCATATTCACATGGGCAGATCTGAAAAAGTAAGCTTCAAATACCATTGTTGAGGATACTTATTATAAGGGTTGTTACCATGGCTATAGCTGAACACCATGGAGTTGTGTATTTTTATATAGTAAGCATTATACATAGAGTAGAGAGTGTAGTCTTATTATGCTATGGGAGTTTCTATCTAGCTTAGACATATCCTTACTTAGACAAGATTCTTAAGGGAGGGAGTATCTTACTAGCTACTGATATATTTTTGTCACAATGGCTATGGGAGCATATTAGGCCATGGAGACCAAAGATAGATTATTATTAAGCCTAGCTAACCTATCATTAAGGTACACTAGAGTGAGGGCTTTAGAGGGATGGCCCAAAGTTGATACATTGGGAGTAGGAGGACACATAATTGAGAGAGAGATGTCTCTTTTATAAAGATTATAAACTAAGGTGCGAAGCTGCTTGTCCCTCCGGGGGCAAGGAGAGTATGAAAAATGATATATATAGTATGATACAGAATTATATGAGGATGTATTACCGAACACATAGGGTTCCATTGTCATAAGGATACATTCCTAGTGTGGTAAGACTATAACCTATCAAACTTTATACTCCTAGGTAGAAGATTAGGGGAGATTGAACTATAGATATGCAGGAAAGATTGAAGTGGTTGAGGGACTATGTAGATAGTAGATGGCCTAACATAGTGGCTCAACATGGAGGTTTAAGGGTAGAGAGGCCTTTTATAGCTATAGTAGAGGTGTTAGAGGGTGGTATAGTAGTAGGTATAGGTATAAGTGTAGCTGTCAATGCCACTATATAGGTGGAGATTTAGCAAGTTAGATAGCTTAGATTTAGGTGTTTGATTTAGCAAATTGACTATGAGGGTTTATAAGGGAGAGGTAATACCAGCCATGTGAGAAAAGCTCATTATGATAGATCCAGGGATGTTTATGACCGTTTAGAAACACCGGGTAAGAGTTTATATGTTATTTCTATTTCTTAAGCGTCTATCCGTCCATATCTGCGGCTTGAGCCACTAGCTGAGTGAGTTGGCAGGGAGCTGGGTATTTGTTCCTTGGGCACCGGTAGCCGTAACCTATATAGAACATGCAGGTAAAAGGGAATTGGATCCTACGAAAGTAACAAAGGTAGTGCTTGGAGGTCGCAAGTGCAAGTTTTCGGCCATCCATTCTATAGTAGTGAAAGCGGTAGCTTACCAAATGGACAGATATAGATATAGTTAAGGTGGGGTAGTCAAAAACCACCAGCTCGCGCAATCTTACTCAACAGGTCCCAGCCTATTAATCCTAAACTAGGGTTTTAGGGGCCAACCAATCACTCGAGCGAGCATAAAAACCCATTGTAGTTCACCCCACACCAGTAAGGTAGGCAAAGGCACAAGCACTAGAAGCATAGGTGGGAACACAGGAAGCATCCCAGGCACCAGAAACAGAGATAGAGATGGAAGCAAAGGTAGCATTTCAAGCATCCGAGTAAGCATGCATATCCAAGTCCAAGGCTAGAAGCATATCCACCAGTTGACTAAGTAGATTGAATAGACCAAGCAAAAGCAGCTAAGATGGGGGGAATAAAAAGGGATTACACAATAAGAACCACACCCATATCGCCCATACCCACTCTAGTAGAATAAGTGAACAACGGAAAGGATAGACTGATAGGCAGATACAGTTGCCCGAATGGTATAGCTAATGGAGATCAGGAAAAACAAGTGCTTACTCTGGGCATCAGCAAGCATATTACCCAATAGCTTAGTTCGCCAGGGGAAATTGTGTAGCCAGTGCCATGTCTAGTAGGTAGGGACAAATCACAGCCACCTATGCTTTCACCTATGCTATGGAAAGTAGAGGCAAAGGCTTCGTCGATTGGCAAAATAGAAGCCATAATCGAAGGCAGGGGCAAGGGTTCGGGTTACAGAACCAATTGAAGCCCAAAAGCGAGATCGATAGCCCATTTCAGATTATCTAGTTGCAGTAGAAACAAAGGCATTATAGCAAAAAGCACATCGCTTAGCGTACCTTCTAGATATTTTAGTTCAATATCCTGTTCCAATTGAAGTCAGCCATCAACTTTGAGTTTGTGGGTGGAATCCTCCGATAAGAGTGAGAATAGCAGTTCCTGCCCCTCTCCCGCAAATCACATATTCCCCAGCAAATAGGAAATCCGCTTTTCAATAGTAACGCTTTGCTTTGCTTCGAAGGCTAACCTTTCTTTGACCGATCGGCGTATCCAATCCCCTTAAAGAAATAGAATCAATAATATAAGTTAATGCCTCTATTCAATCAATCTCCACTCCATTGGGGGGAACACCTTGAACGATCCGATCGAAAGTATATATCTCAAACGATATATATAAATTGAGATATAAGAACCGCTTAATCGTAATATCGATTCAGTCAAGTTAAGTCATTTCTCTATCCTTCAAAAAGACCGGGGTTGGAGATAGGTTATATGAGGGAATCGTTTTCAGAGTCCTATCCTTAAGATTTATAAACCGATGCGAGATGAAAGCTTATTCATTCCATATTTTCTGCGCCGACCCGTCGTCACATCCCTCTCTTGTGTGACCCTGGATAAGGAGGTTTATCTTGTTTCCTACCAGCGGTTCACTTCGGCCTTTGTATCGTTGAAAGGTAAGGTCTTCGCCTCTCCCTATCTTAAGAGGGAAGGTCACGCTCGACCAGATAGAGATTGATGGGCTCCCTTCTTCAACCTGTTGAAAGGGATACTGATGGGACCACATCCATCATAAATCCTCGACCACCTTGATGGCACAAAACCAGGGATGGTAATCACCAATGAAGGATGGTTCGCCAATGACCAATGAAAGTAAGCAGCTGGGTAATGCACCTGCAGTATTTTCCAGGATTGTAGTTGCTGCGTTCAAAGAATTAATGAACAAGTTCCTTTAAGTCTACTTAGATGATTGGACAGTGTTCAGCCTCTTGAAGTAGCATATTGAGGTACTAAGACTCATGTTGGACAGATGTAGGCAATTACATATTTCCTTTCATTTTCAGAAGTGCATCTTTTGTACCCCTTTTGGAGTATTGTTGGGGCATGTGGTCTGTAAGGAGGGTCTATTGGTAGATCAATAAAAAAAATAGCAGTTATAGTCGACATGCCTCCCCCTACCTCTGTGAAGATGCTGCGCGCTACACTAAGACATACAGGATATTCTATCAAATTGATAAGGAACTATGCTAAGATTACCGCGTCGATGGAGAAGCTACTCAGAAAAGAGACCCAGTTTGAATGGACATCAGACTGCCGCGTTTGAGACTTTGAAGGAAAAGCTGGTGACTGCGCCCATTCTCATATTCCCTGATTGGAGACAAAACTTTCATGTTCACATTGATGCTTCAGCCATTGCACTTGGCACAGTGCTTCCGCAGCTTGGTGAAGGAAACATAGACCATCGCATATCCTTTGCTAGCAAGAAGTTGTTATATGCATAGAAGAACTACACTACCATGGAGAGGGAGGGGTTGGCCACTAAGTTTCAAGCTGTCATTCATCCGTTGAACCACTGGAATACCTAGTCTGTTGTTCCACCCATTTCAAAGACATATTCTGTTGTACCACCCCCTCCTTGAAGACATACCCCCCCTGGCTGCCCTACTTCCGGCAAGTATAAAAGAGCAAGCCATCATCTATTTCTATTTCCTTGCCTCACTCACGTGATAGCCACACTCTCTAGCGTATGGCGAACACACTCACTCAGTGGATGGCTTACTGGACTTACATGTGTACTTGGAAGGTTCCTTACGCGTACTGGGGGTGGCCTTGGTGTACATGGCTTTAGTGGATGTGGACTTGGGGTACTTTACTTACTGTGCCTAAGGCGGACTGGTACAGGGCAGCTCTAGGCTCAAGCAGGCTGCAATAGAGAAGGCAGGTAGGTGATACTGTGTCCTATCGGTTTTCACGTCCCTAGTTCTTGTTATACCATAAGTAATATACTTACTTTCTTTCGGCAAGGAGCAAGTTGGATCAGCAGTTGTTAGTTGCGCTCCCCGTCCATTTCTATAATGAGACTGTCAATGACTAGCGGCAATGAGAACCGACTATAAGCACTTCTGTCTATGATAGGCTATGAGTGGCTCTGACTGGTGCTTATGGGCTATGAATGGCGTATGATGCTCAACAGGTGACTCATATATAACACAAGCTTAAGTCAATTGTTCTTGGACGGGTTGTACAATCTTATTGGGTTTATAGCATGACGTATTCAATTCAACCAGCTTCTTGGGTTTTTCTCAGAGCCCTCGGTTCATATTCTAGCGAGCAAGCATAAAGGCGCTGAACCTAAAAGCAAATGAATAAATCCCGCCTAACATAAACTTCCTGAAAAGGCGAATATTGGAAATAATCAATCTAATTTAAGTGCCTCGATGGAACTCCTCACCCCCCCCTAAAATGAAATTTGATAAGACAAAACTAGCGACTATTTACCCACCCACCCCAATCCCCGAACGTAGTCGCTTGTCCGCATCGAACAAGGTGCGAAGCCGCTTGCTCGACCAAAGCCCCGTAAGGAATCGATAAGTACTTCGGCAAGGTGCTTCTTATAAGGCGCTTCAGGGTATCGGAAAAGACTACATTGACTCGGCTAATACTACATGTTAAGATAGGAAGACGACTCTTTGACCCTAATACATGGATGTCTCTACCGGTCCCACCCATGCAAACCTACTCCATGCCTTGTTGTGGCGTCAGCCCACCTCATTTCACTTCAATGTTGTATTGATTTCCGGGCCTAGCTAGCCTCCCATTGGCATTTCAAGTTCGATTCCTCTTCTTAAGACCTTTCGTTCCCATCAGTTCCTTTCCTTCTGAAAAGGCCGGTCTTAAAGAACCCTCCTTTCAGATTGGCGGTTTGAGGGGAATCAAATAGTATCCTATCTGTGCTGGTGGGTGAATTGAGGGAATCATATGGTATCACCCTTCTAGCTCTGCTTGCCTGCTTGGTAAGACCTTGATTTATTCCCCTCACTCCCTTGTGTAGCCTAGGTTTGAATAAGAAAAAGAATAGCTAGATACGTTTCTCTATGGTGATTTAGAATCATTTATATGACGACCTACACAATCAATAAGGAAGGAGAGTGCTTATTAATTGAGATGCTTTGAACGCTTATTGGGAGAGCCCCAGTGGCTTACCCTTATGTGCTACTTCCTCCAGCGTGACCTCCATCACTCACTGCTTACCTGCATTATCCTTGCCCCCGGAGGGACAAGCGGCTTCGCACCTTCAACATATTATACCAGTACCAATCCAGTCAATCAACCCTTGGATCATGGATGGGATCATACCGATCCATCACGTGTCAATTCAGCTTTCGTTGCAGGGTGCAATAGAGTCGGCTTGCCCCGCGTCTCCGACGGCGATATCGGCGATAACTAGAATCTCAAAACCACCCGGGAGGATACCAAAGATCGCATGGATATCAGCTGGTCACTCAAAGAATTGATCCCATATTTCTTCTATCCTTCCTAACAAGCATTTCCTATCTATTCGCCCGCCCAGAACCTCAAAGTGGGAAGGGCCCGCCGCCACTCCCTTCCCCCCCCAGGAGGTATAGATGGATAGGCCCGCCTATTCCTCCGGGGGCCTTAAGAGACAGATGAAGCAGAAGTTTCCGTCTACGTCACTCCATATTTCCGCAACTCCATCGGAATACGAATGAGATCAGAAACGCCATCATTGAGGCAGACAATGCAATAGCTTCGGTTAAAGCGAACCCCGAAATGGCATGACCAGATAATTGTTTAGCCAATGATGGATTTCGCGCCACGGAATGGATCAAGGAACTAAGAGCGTTTCCAATACCGGCAGCAGCTCCCGCTAAAGCAATTGTAGCTGCTCCAGCACCTATTAATTTCGCACCTTCCAGCATATTGAGAAGGAGGTTTCTGTCTTGTCAGTTCTTTTCCTAGTCTTTCTCTTCGGATTTGGTTTCTCTTCGTTGATTCTTCCCTCTTTCGGCGTTCCTTTCATCAATACCTACCTCAACTGGCATCTCTGGCTATCGCTCCTAACCAACTACGGCTATTTTTACCTCACCTCTCCTCATATTTTGGTTGAGGAAAGTGTTGCCGAAAATAGGCGTACTGGCTCGGAGAAATATCGCCGGGAAGGGGATGATGATGAAGAGCCCCCCACCCCCCCGGTTTCCAGAGGGGGCAAGAGGCCTTGGGACAGCATATACATCCCAAGGTCTCTTGGATATCCCTGGCTGCCGTGAGTTCGTGCGCAACTCGATATTCCGGGAGCCAGGGCGCGGCGCCCCGATGCCAGGGTTGCACATGTTCGGGGAACATGTGGGCCCAGCTGAGATAGCTAAAGTAAGTGCCATCATGAAGGGGCCACCAAACGAAAGGCCCCTCCATAGGTGGCGTTGACGCCGATGCAGCCGCCGCCCCTCCTTCGACAGCAGATCCGGATACGGTGTCTCCCGGAGTCGCCGCCCCTCCTTCGACAGCAGATTCGGAGACGGTGTCTCCCGGAGCCGCCGCCCCTCCTTCGACAGCAGATCCGGATACGGTGTCTCCCGGAGTCGCCGAGCCGACCCGCCCCGTCCCTTGATCGGGATTTAAGCTTTGACCAAGAAGGTCATCCCAATTTATTGGGGGGGCCTCCGGAGTACGAACTAGTGCTCCGAGCGATTCCATTCAATCTGATTGGTAGAGGTACAGCCAGAGGTACTCCTACAAGTAAGACAGCTAGAGCTTAGACAAGCAGACGAAGACACACTTACTATCACCCAGACTATGACCCTTCAATCCACACATACCAAACATCAAGCTAGCTATACTTCTTAAGAGAAATACTACCAGCCTTATAGACCTACTAACAAGAGCTATGAGACCTAGCTAACCAAACCAATCAAACTAACTACACTTACCCAACCATCCCCCACAGGAAGGAACATTGTACCCGCGTTCTACCTATACCACTTACTGAATTATTAATCGCTTAGGAGCCAGCCACTGCTTAGACCTTCTCTTATCACCACCGGATGGATTCAACCTACTACTACTCAACGACATAACCGGATCAACCTACTACTATTCCACAACATACTTACCACCTACCACCTTGGCGTATTCACAACCCTTTAGAGAACGAACGGTTCGATTTACTCACTCCATGCTCCTAGGATGAAGGTATAAAGTCAAGGTAAGGGTAAGTTTGTATCATGCCATGCTATCCCATCCCGGGTTGATAGTGGTACCTCCTTAAGATTATTCCTAAAGGCAAGTGTGATAAAGCATATCCTAGCAGTCTGAAGCCTATGCATCCAACGCAACGAGGTTTTCTGACCACCACATAATCCAAGCCAAGCCATCCGGGAGTTCAACGATATCTGATAAAGGTAAACCAACCCTATCAGGACCACCCACCATCCATCCCCGCACCCCGCAGTAGCATGCTACTAAGAGTCCTCGGCTAATCACCCACCATCCATCCAGCCGCTCCGCCATTGTAATCCAACAATTGTGCATGGGTAGCAAGGGAAGCTAGCTAGAAAGGTCCTCTCCCTCCTACCTTTTCCTCCTACCTCTATTATATATGTCATTATCTCTCTTATCGGTCAATAATGACATATATAATATATGCTTTTTCATCTCCCTCCTACCTTTTCCTTGGGAATATCATACTTGGTCCTCAAACCCTAACCTCATACCTCTATCCTCTACCTATCTCTACTCTAACCTATCCACCTCTAGCTCGAGACTCTATACGTTCAGTTCAATCCATCCAATTACCTCTATCTCTACTCTCTACCTTACCTACATCCTCATCTATCAGCCTTGGGAACCTCATCAACCTCATCCTCTCCTTATATTGAGAGCGATGGCGGCCTTTTAGTCGAGAGTTCGCTTTCATTTTACTTATTGGGTGGGGGGGCTGCCGGCCCTCACCATCGGAATAGTGAGTGACTCCGTCCCTTGATGCTTATTGGGTGGGGGGCGGTGGTCGAGCATGCTTACGCATCCTCATCCCTCCATCCTTTACCCTATGACATGCAGTCTATGAACAAACCTATACTTACCTTCTTACCCAACCTTGCTGACCTACCCTTTTGACCCTTGCCTTACCTTAACTTCCTACCCAACCTACCCTTCTGACCGAAACTTACCTTCTTACCCAACCTTGCAGAACTACCCCTTGATAAGCCTACTACCCTATAGCAGCACCTCACCTTGCCTGAGGAACCTATCCATCCGAAGAAGTCACGCCAACAGCAGCTATGGCACACGACAGCTACAACGGATACAGATACAGATACGGCAAATACAACAGCAACAACAGCAGCTAAAAAAATATAGCAACAAAGGCAACAATGGCAGGCAGCAATGGCAGCAAAGGCAACTACAGCAACAGCTACAACGGACTGATAACAGACAACGAACTATAGCGTTGTTATGCACCCAGAGAGAGGCTTATCTGCTCGTTTAGCTGCTGGCCGGGATCAATCAACAGAGGAAGTGGTGTCTGCTGGAATTTCTTTCAAAATAGGGGACGGCTTGCTCCCTATGCGCTTCTTGAATACAACTCACCTTATTATTACCTAAAGACGCAGCAGATCGATCAATTGATTGGCGCTCGCACAGATGGTTGTGGGTGGGAGTAATTAGCAGACAGGAGTTGCAGAATATAATGCCCTCGCTAGTGGTGTCCCACGCTCAGATGGCGGCGGTGGCCTACTCCCCGCCGAAGAGGGAAGATCATGATAGGCTTACGGATTATGTGCGCTGTATGGCCTAGTAATCAGACTCGCATCTGGATACCTGGTTCTATATGCATATCTTGTTCGAAAGCTAGTACCTTGCCCAGGTCTGCCCCGTTGTTCCTTCTGTGCTCAATTCAGATAACCAGTCGGTTGTAACGCGGGTATCTTTCTATGTTTGTCCTTGTAGCTGTTGAATGTAGGTTTCTTTCTATTTAGAAGCTAGGAAGCAGTGATGTGTCGCGCTGTAGCTAACCACCGGTTATAAGAAACAAAAGGTGCGTTTTGACGCCAAAAAGCCCAGGAGCTAGGGTAGGGACAAAGGCATATAGCTTAGCCAATACGTAGCTCTGGTCAATATGCACCACTATATAGGTACCATACCGTGTTACAGAAACCCGATTACGCAGTTGATCAGCATAGCTAGTAGCAGCAGTAGACCCAGTAGTTGATTCAGTTTAAGCACCACCTGAAGTATAACCACCAGTAGAGCAAGCAAAGCCACCAGCAAAGGCAAAGGTATCTGGAGCAAAGCAAGCAGAATAAGCACCAGTTTTGGCAATTGAACCAGAAGCAAAGAATTATATATGTCATTATGCATGAATGAGATATGTCATGAATGAGATATGTCATTGGTAATTCGTTATACAGTCTTTATATATGTCATTATTGACTGATAAGAGAGAGAAGAGAAAGAACCCTTTCTTGTTAATGGGTTGTTCCCGGCCTCCGGAGGATAACTCATGGTGCCTTACCTAGCCTAGAACTTACTTATAGATGCCGTACCTTCCTCTAGTAAGGCCTTGCTTCATTATAAAAGGCGAAGCTTATTAAGAAAGCGGAAGGCCGAGGGAGTGATCAAAGGGCGGGTTCCGAAGAGGAAAAAATTGAAATGACTCTTCGCTTAGTTGAGAATGGGGATGTAGAGATAGCGCCTTTCAAACCTCTACAAACTCTTAAGCGGCTATTTGATAAGCTCGAGGCTTCTGGATTTCCGGATCCATATGAGGTCTATGAGCTGGGAGAGGATCAATTGAAAGTGATCCAATGGATAGCACACAACTTGGTGATCCAGCGGAGGCTTGGCGATTTTAAGCTCCTGGTTCTGGGATTGTCCAGATGCCAGAAGACACTCCTCATGCTTCTCATTGCGGAGTTTATAACTGTTCATTTTCTCCCCGCAAAACTCTTTTTTTGGGGCTTAAAATGAACAAGACCTTTGGGTAATAGATAACCCCTCACCTCACATATTTTATAGTGAGGGGTGCAGCGGCTTTAGCGATCCTCTCCTACGTATACTCGACGGACACAAAACGCATATAGCGTGGAACGACCAAGGAGTGACAAGGATCTTTCAAAAGACCCGGAACCTCCCCGTAATTGTCATGATTTCGAGGGACAGCGTTCCGGGATACATAGCTGAAGAGCCGCTGTTTCATACGCGGATCGCCTTTACCCAATGGAAGGGCCTTGCTCCCGTAGGTGAGCTAACTGCTCCACGGGTAGCCACAACAATATACCGAGCTGCTTTTGATTGCTGCGATTGGAGATATTCATGATCTCCAGAAGATAGAGAGCGGGTTGGGTCCTATAAATCCCAATTGAAAGCTCATCCCATCTGTCTGGAGAAGGGGGGGAACAGGGAAATCTTGTTCAACTTCGACAGTCTCTCGTATTCCCGGTACCGCTGCCTCCTCAGGTAGAACGAACGGATAACGCAGAAGGTTCTACAGGACATGAAAGATCCGGTGGAGAACCCTATGATCCGATAAGGTCAGGCGGTGGCGGGGGCCGATAGGAGATAAGAACCGGGGGGGTAAGGACAATATAGGGGTATGAGGCGAATAATAGGATAGGAAATGCTTGAATAAGTAACCAGTACAAGCTGTGGAGTTTGCCTTATTTTACATAGTCTCCCTCCTTATTAGACAACAACTGCACGAATCCGTACCTTCTCGTTCTAGAAGGATTTTCCCTTCCCTTAGTTTGCAACTAGGTGTATGAGGGACAACAAGATGCTATTGATTCGACGAGGACTATAATGAGGATTACGACAGCCCCAGTAGATTTTGAACCCCTTCGTTTTCATTCAGACATATATGTTAAACCATCCCTACTTGACGAAAGCCAGGTTGCTTTCTTTATCAATTCTTCGGTCGCATAATATCGTATAATAATGATTTTTCATGAAACAGAGCTCGCATAGAGAGTTCGGCAGGCTCACCCTCACCATATGAATAGTGAGCCCCCTAACGGGTCCTACCGGGCCTCTCCTTTCGACCAGACCAGTAGGGAGCCTTCTATTTACACTTTACCCCTTACCCTAAGTATCGTAGTCCCAGGTCAAAGTCGTAGGCCCAGCCAAGTAGGTGAGCAGAGTAGGGCAAGTGGGCGAGCAAGGCCAAGCCAAGTGGGTGAGCAGGAGTGTAGCTGGTCAAGTCCTTCCTGTCCAGTCCTGTTGTTTGTTGGCCTGTTGGAAGTTCGTTGTCCCCAGGGCAAAGGGGGTTGGGGCCCCCAGTAAGTGTAGGTGGGCATCGTAGGCTTGGCTTGGTGGAGTGCTTGGTGGGCAGGTGGCACTGGGCTTCATGGGAACATCAATCAGTGAACATCAATCAGTTGGTAACATGGGTTCTATCGATATCAATCAAATGAAATCCAATCGGATGAATCTAGCGAGCAAGAAGCACGTAAGTAATAGCATCCGTCCACTCTTCTCTCCCGCCAGCCATATAGTAATCCATCCTTGGTTTATCAGTTAATCAACAAGCCAGCAAGTGGCGAAGGCCCCGCTGAACCAAGAAGCAAATGAATCCATCCTGGCCATTATAGAGAAACGTCTTGAAATGCCTTCGATGGCGGCCTTGGAGCTAGCGAGGTCAACGAGATTACTTTCACTATGATATTATGGCTTAGCCAGGACCTGTTCTCAGAGACTGGAAGAGCTAGACCGATCCAAGCTGATCATTGAATGGAGAGGTAGAGAGAGGCCTTGCCTGATGTAGAGACAGAGCCATACTGGCAGTCAGAGCTAGACCTTTTCTTATTAAGTATTAGCCTTTATTAACGAGCCTTACAGTCAGTGGAAACCAATAGATGAGCTGCCAGATTATCTTGAAAGACCTAGTTAGAACACCTAGAGCCTTTATATTATTGCCAGCCGGGATTTGACACTGGATAACCTTCTACCGTTACCTCATATAGAGGACTTTATGCCTTTACTTACCTCAACTAGAGTTATTAGGACCTTTACCGAGCTTACTTACCTTAGATGTTAGAGACTGGAAGACCTGTCCCGATCCAAGCTGATCATTGAATAGATAGGGAGAGAGATAGAAGCCTAGCCTTATTGTAGAGCCTGTCAGAGAGAGCCATACAGTATGTCAGAGCCAACCGATCACACTTGATACAGCCAGGGGAGACTTACTTAAAGACGCCTAGCCTTATGATATGGAAGTTGAGCCAGTCAAAGCCAGACCTTTTCTTATTAAGTCAGAGCCTTTATGAACGAGCCTTCCAGTCATTGGACTATGTGGAGCTGCCATCTTATCTTGAAAGCTAGTTAGAAAACCTAGAGCTAGCTCAGGCTTTTAGGGGAAGAAATCAATTTAGAAGCGCTCTTTACGCTGACATCATCCAAAAAAAGCGCCAATAACCCAAAAAGTCCATATTTTCGCCAAAATTTGCATTTTTTGTCACTTTTGCCAAAAGAATTGTTTTGTTCTCTGCATGCAAATTACGACCATTTAGCCGCCAACCTGCAGAAATCAACTTGAGGACCGTGGGCGCTTCCAATCCACCTGCATTTGTCACCATTGCCGGCATTCACCAGGTATTTATCCAAGTTCCCCTCCGCGCCTAGTTTTTGTATAAATTCACCAAAACAAGTGAGAAAGGACAGTGAAATCACTATAATTACCAGTAATTCCCCGGTGACCAGCTTTATTTTCAGTTATAAGGTCGAAATTCGCCTACAGAAACCCGCATTGAGCCAAATTTTCATCAATTAACAGTTAGTTTGCGCATTCGTGAACTTGAAACCTTGCTGCACTAATTCACCGGGAAAACAACGTTACTAGTCCCAGCATTTTCTCATTCAACTCTCTTTGGAGCATTTCAATTGTTCTCACCACAATTTACCCGGTTTTCCCCTGCAATTTGCCTTACTCTTGCAAAAATACCCCTCTGTGTTGCTCTGTCCAGTAAAACAAGTTCTAGTACAATTCAGAGTACTAGTTAACCATGGAAACACCAGTGGCACTGAACATTCCACCCTTGAATGCCCCACACAGAGAGTTAGAGTGGAAAGCCCTGGGTGATAAAGATTACCAGATGACAGAATCATTCTCAATGAATACCAAGTTTAACATTCATGTACTTAATGAGCTGAAGGCCAAGCACCTCAGTGGAGCTGATATTCTAGGGATTTGGGACTCCAATTTGCCCATTTTCAACCTTCCTCAAGTCAATGTCCTTCCAGACTTGATCCATCGATGCTGTTCCAGCTATGACCCATGTCAAAGAGCTGTTCTCAGTCCCTCAGGTTCAGTTTTGTTCCAT
Organism: Pinus tabuliformis; assembly: GCA_031772625.1. Lineage (NCBI taxonomy): Eukaryota > Viridiplantae > Streptophyta > Pinopsida > Pinales > Pinaceae > Pinus > Pinus tabuliformis. The sequence goes on along the minus strand of CM062806.1, from coordinate 463,218,154 downwards.
ATCACTCCTGAGGCCATAAATGAGATGCTACACTTTCACACTGCAAAGCCTCTAACTCCTCTCTCCATGATGGACTTGCTAAACAAAGGGGGCAAGCTGTCCAGTGCCCAGATCATCAAGATTAATCAGCTGTTTGTTCAACCAAGCTCTGAAGCTGTGAGGACCCCTCCTATAGGCAATCAATATCTCAATGAGTTGGGCAAAATGCTTGTGGATTTGATCAGTTATGTCCTGGGTTACAGGTCATGTGAGGATGTTGATGAAACCATTCTGGCCATGCTGTCCATATTCTCCCCTGGAATGCCTCCTGCTGTACACTATGATTATGCTGCATACATTGCTAATAAGATTCATGAACAATTGATGAATCTAGAAAGGGAAAAGGTGTTCAGATACACCTCATACATCTATCACCTCTTCTTATTTTATCAACCTGATGGCTTCCCTATTCCTCTCAAGAAGTTTGATGCCCAGGGAAACCCAAGGTCTGTGGTATTTTGGACCTCAGTCTTTCACCATACAGCTACTATGAGTTCATAGACCTCTTCATCCATCCAGCTATGACATTGTTATTGGGCACCCCTCCTCCAAGATTGACAGATGAGATGCAAAGGATACTCCAGCTCTCAAAGGCCTACAGCATTGGGGATTGGTACTTCTACCAAAACCATACAGTAATCAGAATATATGGCTGTGAATTAAACCCATATAGACTGCCAAGATATGTCCCTATGAGACTCTTTGCCTTAGAGTATTTCAGGCAGTTTGGAAATGCAGACCAAGTCCATTTCCACAGCAAAAACAAGAAGGTGCAACTAAAAATCAGGAACCAGCTAGGCCCATTTCTTTACAACAAAAGGGAGGAGGGATGGAAGGAAGCAGATAGGATCCTGGAGGGCCTCCGATTGCAAACCAGTTTCCTCTGGTCACCCTATGACCCTAATCATTTCATTAGTCTTAGAAGGGTCAAGTATAAAATGGCCACCTATGATCACATTAGATTGCCTCATATTGAGCAATATGCCAATTTGTTAAGTTGGAAAGAGGGCACTCTAGAAGAGGCCAATACTAGAGAGGAAATACTACAAAGAGAGGCAAAGAATCTTGAGAAAGAGGCTGACTTGGAAACTTGTGGGCAGGTTTCCTATTCTCATCAAAGGCAACTTGGAGCAGCTGCCTCATCCTCTACAGTCCACCAGCAAGCAGCTAAAACGGTTCAGCAGGTATCCAGCAAGGGCAAGGAAAAGGAGATGGAGCAGGAACAACCACCTCCTACAGCAGAACAGCAAAAAGAGCAGCCAAAGCAGCAAGAAAAAACAGCTGAGGCCCCAAGATCCAAAGAGCAGTAGGCTCAAGAAACTGCGCCCCCTAGGCAAGAAACGACAGTGGATGCCTCGGTGCTCCAAACTCCACAGAATGAGGAAAAAAGCAGAAAGAGGGATAGAGAGCAGGAGACTCCCCTCACCACCTCCACAAATCAAGGGGAGAAAAGGCAGAGACTAAATCCCCTTTTGGAAGAAGAGATGCCTATTGGGCAATCTTTGGGCATGGGCCCACCAAGCATGGAGGTATCTGCCAGTTCCTTTCAGCAAGAACAAGAAAGAACCCTTGGAGGAGAGGTCAGCTCCTCAAGTCAGCAAAGGAGAGCTGAATCAGGCATTAAGCAACAATTCATTGACATCAAGAAGAGAAATGAGCCAGTCAGGCTCCAACTCTATAATCACTTGCTTAAGATGGCCCCTACAAACCAGCAGAGGCTTATGTCAGCTTATGACATAACAGAGGGGAAAATGATCATGAGTCATTTCATGCCCACCATGCTGCAGCCACAGTCAGCTGCAGACTATATAAGGACCAACCTTGAGGTTCTTGCCAAAGACATCCACCCTATGGACCAGATAGAGCTTCACAACCAAACGGGTGAGATGGTCTATTCGACACTTGCAGACAAGACCTTCTTGGCATATAAGTTGGAAAATAGCCTGAACAATACAACTGCCCAACTTGAGTTGGAGAGGGCATCCTCTCAGGCCAAAGACAACAGGATCAGGTCTTTGGAGGATATAATCATAGAGCTTGGGCATGACCCAAAGGATCCCAAAGCTATACAAGCGCTGCTAAAAGAAAGAGATGCAGATATTGCAGCCTTAAGAAAGATGGTGAAGCTCCCAGCAACCCTTCACCCTCAAACAAAAGACATTGCCCAACAAAGAAAGGACCAGGATGTAGCAGCCATGCTGATAACACTGCACAAGCAATTGGTACAGACAGAGGGAAAATTGGTAGAGACAGAGGCTGCATTACAGGCAGCCCTACAACAGAAAGAAGGAGGCCAAACATCTCAGCCCCCTCAACAAGTAATCAACCTTGAGGAACCCCCTCAAAGTGTCACTCCTCCCACAGGGCAGACAGTTGAGACAGCTCCATCTACATCAGCACCAGCACCAACATCAGAGCAGGCTCCAAGCCTTGAAATGCAGAAGTTGAAGAATGAGATTCAAGCCCTAGAAGCCCATATGGCAGAACTGAATCAAGCCAAGGTGAAATTAGCTACTCTCAATGAAAAATATGACAAATCTAAGCAAAGTGTAGCTAAAAAAGGGAGAGAAGTGAAGGCTCTTAAGGAGAAGATAAAGGAGCTGGAGAAAGAGCTCACCCTTGACAAAGTGGTGGCTGAGGTCAAGAAAGTTCTATGGGCCAATATTGGCCAATCAATAACAGATCAATGGCAGTATATAGAGACTATTCATGAGCACATGGATCTCATAAGCAGGGCACACAAAGAAAGCCAAAGAGCAAGGGCATCTCTAGTAACTATGCCTGAGATAGCCAATAGAATGATTAATGTTCTTAATAACCGCACAGGTCCTCAGCTAGCAGCAATAGGAATCCCCAACAGAACTGAAACCATCCTGCTGATAAAGAGGGTCCTGACATTGAGAAATCTGGTGCAGACCTTGGATAGAAGGTGCCAGGAGATGCAAACAGAAGTAAATAAATTCACTGATAAGTTCACAGCATTACACAGCAGAGGCCTTCCCAGCTTACTGAACAGCACAGGGAGGCTACTATCACATGAGAACTATGCAAAAAGGGTGAATACATTTGCCACCAATCAGATCACTTCAGGATCAAGCACTCCAGAGGAAGCAGGGCCTGCATCTGGGCAGAGCCTTTATGAGAAAGTAGAAAATTTGTTTTTTATTATGAATGAAATCAGGCATTTGTTTGAAGTGCCTCCTACTTACTTCAAATACACAGAGGCAGATGAAACATTAGGCACAATTTTGAGGCATCAATTGCCTACACAGGAGTGGTGGACCAGCATGATACAGTTATTACTGTAAACAACAGGCTTTCATCAAGTTTTTTCATCAAAATATAAGTCATCATGTTCAGAAAATTTGATGCATTCAGTATGACTGGAAAGGAATGGGCAGAGCCAACTCAGCAGACAGATTCGGTCACTAAAGCAACACTGACAGCTACAGGTGACAAGGCCGAGAATGCTACAACATGATAGAGCCATAAAGACACATCATTCAGAATTGATGCAGAATGCTCAACCGACTCAGTGGCCTCCAAAAGTCAAAAAGACTTCTGACAGAATTAAAGAGTATTTATTTTGTATTTAGAGCAGCAATAACTTCCTCATCTGCTATTCTGAAAGTTGGTGAACGTATTTATTAATCAAATGACTCAGCGGTTCAGATATTTTTGTAAAACCGATTGTATATATTCCCCCTCGCATAAGCTTGCAGGGGTTGTTGATTTTCTCTTCAAAACATCCTATGTTGTAAATGTTCAGAGTTTTAATACAAAGAGCTGATGGAATTTCGAAAGTTCTGTGTTGTTTGATGCATTGTGGTGTGTTTGCTGAATGCTACAAGATTCGTACATATTTCATGATACAATAAGTTTCTTTAACCTCTTTATTATGTATTTCATTCCTTCATAATCCATTCATGTTCTATGTTTCACAGTTAAATAGCAAAGAAAAAGAATAGCTTCAGGATTTATTCATTGAATACCCTGAACTCAATCTATGCTGTTACGAATGTTTTCCTCAATTATAGTTATGATAGTGTAATTCTTAATTGCTGCACCTTCAGACTAAACTTTCACAGGGACCATTGTTCAGGAATTCAAGCCTGCTCCTGGGCAATATATCTCATTCTCACACCACCAGCTTAGTGGAAAACTCTTAATTGCCTTCCACTGGTTAATCATACCTCATCATCACAATTTCAAGTTTGTTTCATGAAATATCTAAATGGCCCTGCAGTTCAAACAGTCCCACTCATGATCTCAAACAACCTACAACCACAGACTCCATTGCCCAATGGACTAAAACTGCCTGAAGATCTCATCTTAGGTACTGAAAGACATCACTCAACCAAAACTTTAAACCAAACCCTCACCACATAGCTAGCCTAAGATCCTCAAGAACAAAGTTAAAGAATTAAAATAGAGAGCCCTCTCTGATTACAGGTTGGCTAGAACCTGTAATCCAAAGCTTGGTTAGTGGTTACCCCGGCGGTATTCCCTCAGGAGTCAAAGGGAACAACTTGGGTGTTAACAAGTTCAAGTTGAATGCCTTTCTTGTTGAGAGGGAGTGTTGAAAATGGAAACAAAAAATGCTAAAAATAGCATTGCTATAAATAGCAGTTTAGGTCCCAGTGTTGGACATAGCAAGAAGGAATGAAAAAATGGAAGTGCTAAAAATAGCATTTTAGGATTGATTCCAATTTTAGTTAGTCCCTGAACTAAAATTGAGAAGTAAAATTCGAATTTGATCTTAGCAGCTGCTTGTAAAATAATTAATTAATTCATCTTGAGTTAATTAGTTGAGGAAAATCAAACATGAAGTCTATGTGAAGACATGCAACAATTTCTCCATTGGTTGAGGAATTTATCCCTTAGTTAAGGAGATGAGGATGGGTTGTACTTTGAGTTGTAATTAGTTAGCTCAATTAACTGAGTTAATTCCAATTAGATTAGTTCCAACAGTTGGAGGAACTAATTGTGAATTCAGTTAGTTATTGCTTGCATGCACGTAACTACTGCACTTCAGATAACTGAATATTCTCTCATAATTAACCAATGTATGCTAGTTCAGTCATAGACCCAGTTGAGATCAGAGGATGGGACAATGTACTATCAGTTGGAGGAATTTTCCTATATAGGAAACTCATCCATGTAGAAGGAATTATCTTCTTCAGGATTGTGCAGTTATTTCTGAGCCAAGTGAGCAGTGTGAGGTGGGAATTCACACAGGTGGCAGCATTGGACCCTAGGAAAATCTGCGCAAGGAAATAGGAGGCTTGGAGGGAATAGGAGAAGGTTTTTGAGAAGCTTTTGACTGTCTAGGAGTAGCAGAGGGATTGTACTGAGAGCTGGATAGCTTCTGAGCTAAGGCTTTGTGTAATCCAGACTATTTTCCACTTGTATGGTAATACGGAGATAGGGGTTTTTGGCTGAGGCTTTCCCCATAGTATTCTTCTGTGTTATGTGTGATTGATTTCTCATTCTCTGTTATATGTGTTTTGAATTGATCTTCCTCAAATTGATTAGGCTTCCGTAAAGTTAGTTGTAGAAGTAGATCTTGTATTTTTCATTAGTTCATTGCATTATTTGTTGATCTACAGTGGGAATTTCTACATGAGACACTTTCAAAAATAGAGAAAAAATATCCCACTTATGACAGAGAGATGTATTCCCTTGTGCAGGCTTTTCGACAATGGAAGCATTACATTTTGGGGAAGGAAACAATCATCCACATAGACCACCGACTGTTGCAGCTCATAGAGATGCAAGGGAAGTTCCAGAATGATCGCCATCAGAAGTGGTCCACATACCTGCAAAATTTCCATTTGAATATCAAGTACAAGCAGGGAAGCACCAATAATGTTGCAAACTGCTTCATTCGACCATCGATCATGGTGTTAACCATCGTGCTCAACTCTTGTGGGCATGAGACTTTTGATTAGCCACTTCTATACAAAAGCGACCCAGAATTCAGCCACACATACCAGATGCTCATGGAGGGTCAACAAGTGCCATATTTTCACCTCCAGGATGCATTGTTATGCCACCTGGGACACCCTTGTGTTCCTTCAAATGAGCGTGCCAAGATGATTTGGGAAGCGCACTACAATTGGGTCGTTGGGCATTTCGAGGTTGAGAAAATATTGGTAGTACTGTAGAATTATTTCTATTGGCCGAATCCTGTATGTCGGGAATTACATCAAATCCTGCATTACCTATGTTAGGGTCCCACCCTAACCCCCTTATTTATGTCATGGGATCACGTCATAGTCAAGAGTCAATAAAGCCCATATTAATATTTGTAAGTGGTTAACCCGCAATTAATGACGGGACCACAGTTAGTTGCAAATGGGCGGTAGTATTAGATAGATGGTAAATGGGCGGTAGTATTAGATAGACGGTAGTAATAAAACCCACGGTATTGGCCCGTGGTATTGCATGTATGAGTCATATATAAAGGATAGAGACTCCCTGCGAGGAGTATCGTGTCTTGTTTTGTAATCGAGCTCTGCTCTATTGGAGGTTGCCCCCTCGAAGAGGCCTGTGAACATTTCTCTCTGAGTAATAAAATCATTGCTATTCTGTGTTCTGGGTATATTTTCTTCGCATATTCTGTGTTCTGGGTATCTTTTCTTCGCATATTCTCTGTTCGGTATTACTTTGCAAGTTAAGAAGCATAACAAGTGGTATCAGAGCACTTTCCAGGGCTCGGTGGGATCTCCAAATTTTAGCAAAATTTGTTTGGCTAGAGACGTGTTCCGGCGTCTTTAAACCACGGGATCTGTCGTTAAGCGCATAAACCTGCGGATTTGGGGAGGCATGCACGCAGGAAATACAAGAGGTGGTCATGTCTGTTGGACTCCCTTGTAATCCCTGTGGGTACCCCTTCGAGTAGTAGCGCATTAGACAGAACCGCGCACAGACTGTCTTCCACGTACCCTCTGGGTATATAGGAAGCCCCATAGCTACCTTGAAGCCTCGCCATAGATAAACCTTCGGCCGTCTTGTGGCTACAGTACACCGAGAACAACACTCGGAGAGATTACTCGCCCGTACGATAGGGTAGTCGGGTGGTACGGCTAAGGGTACGGTCGATCCTCCTTAGTTAGAGCCCTGAAACATTGGGCCGAGTACTACTGTCAGACCCTTATGTATATTACGATCTGTAGCACCTGACACTCCTCAAGACCATAGTTCCCTTTCTATCGGGGGATCACACATCATCTATTCTAGATCAGCGAGTGCAGCAGCAGCAAACATCAGTCCCGCAGCTCTATCAGATCAGCAGCAGTAGTGATCCACGATTCAGATCTCTCAGATCCACCAGATCGGAGTAGTTATGAAGGGTTCCTGTGCCTGGCTATAATTTTCGCAGGACTTTTGACGACATTGACATTTTGAGGATTTGGCGACTGCAGTATTGATCAAGGAGGAGTAAAACTCTATTAGGAGTTTTCCGAAGCGCTTATTTGTGATCTAGCCCATCAGCATCAGGACAACGAGCTGAGCACGGTGGTACCATTCAATTTCTTCACAAAAATTTATTTTGCGGTCCCAATTTTTCATCAAGTTGGTGTATGGTAGAAACTAGAGCTTAAGCAATGGCCAATGAAAGACTAGACAAACTTGAAACAGATATGAAAGAGCTCAAAAATACGCTTGACGGACTATCTAGCATGGTACAGCAAGCACTCGATAAGGGCAAGGAGCCAGCTCTCGAGGACCACTATAATGACCATTTACACCATGAGGGTAAGTCTAGCCACTCTCCTCACGTTTGGCACACCCATCAACCACCCAACAGAGATTTCCCACCCAGTCAGCGACCTCCCAAGTTGGATATGCAGAAATTTGACGGTTCTAACCCATCCGCATGGCTAGCACAAATGGAACAATATTTCAAATTAAATCGTCTCCAAGATGATTGGACTAAGATTCGAGTGGCGACCATGTATTTGGACAGTGAATGATGGCAATGGGTAGAATGGCATCAACGTCGCAATGCACCTTTTTCGAGTTGGGTCCAATTTGCCAAAGCTCTTCGAGATCGCTTTGAACAGGGAGACTCCTTTTTGGGCCGTCTCACTAAGCTCCGACAGATGGGTACAGTGGATGAATATATCACTGCTTTTGAAGCCTTAACATTCCGCACTGAGCATCTCTCAGATGAGTTCTACACGGAATGTTTTATCAGTGGTCTTAAGGAAGCCATCAAAGCTCAAGTTCTACTCCACCACCCTCCCACATGGACGGAGGCTTGCCAGGTCGCCCGTAAGGTGGAACATGCCATAACATCCCAATACAACCGCCCCAATTTCCCCACTAAAGGTTGTCCCCCACAAGCTCATACCACGACTCAGACACTTAAGGTCCAAAAGGTGTCACCTCAGGAAATGGCCGAGAGAAGGAAGCAAGGACTATGTTACTACTGTGATGAAAAATATTCCCCTGGTCATAAATGCAAGGAGCCCAAGTTTTTTCAAATAGATGCCACTGACTACAGCTCCACTGAGGAAGATCCACCTCTTGAGGAATAGGAGGCGATCGAAGAAGACAACCAAAAGGAGATTGTATCTGACGACCCAGTTATTTCGCTCAATGCGTTGGCAGGAATCTCTTCCCCTCAAACTCTCAAAATCAGGGGTTTTCTTAAACATCGCCCAGTAATAGTCTTGATTGATAGTGGAAGTACCCATAATTTCATCCATCAAAAAATCGCAGAAGCAGCACATTGTTTTGTACAGGCAGTCTCTAACTTCTAGGTTCAAATTGCAGATGGGGGCACAATGAAATGTGAAGGCCGCTGTGAAAATGTCAAACTTCAAATGGGGGATTATCAGTTGAAAACCCACATGTTTGCCATACACATGGGGGGATGCGACATTGTCCTAGGTGCTGAATGGCTCTGCACCCTTGGGCCAATCACAATGGATTTCCAGGAGTTATATATGAGTTTTAAGCAGAACAACTCCACACATACCCTCCGTGGTCTCCAGGCGGGAGCACCCTCTGTCATCAGCTCACATCGGATGGAAAAATTGTTAAAAAAGGGCCATCATGGAGTAGTAGCGCAATTTAATGCCATCCAGGTAGTCGAAACCAGTCCTCTGCCAATTCATCCTGAGATGCAGCAGATTTTAAATACCCATCGGACAAGCTTTGACAAGCCTCATCAGCTTCCACCCTCGCGAGGGGAACATGATCATAGCATCACCTTGGTTCCAGGGGCGCAACCCCCAAATGTGCGGCCATACAGATATCCGTTCACTCAAAAGAATGAAATAGAAAAAATCATCAAGGAATTGTTGGAAGCAGGTGTCATTCGTCCCAACATTAGTCCTTATTCATCCCCAGTGGTCATGGTCCTCAAGAAAGATGGGGAGTGGCGGATGTGTCCCGATTTCAGGGCCCTCAACAAGTTGACAGTCAAAGATAAATTTCCCATTCCGGTGGTTGACGATTTGCTGGACGAACTCAATGGGGCTCAATTCTTCACCAAGTTGGATCTTCGCTCCGGCTACCACCAAATTCGCATGAAGGAAGTCGACATTCCCAAGACGGCTTTCCGAACTCATGAAGGCCATTATGAGTTCCTGGTCATGCCATTTGGTCTCTGTAATGTCCCTTCTACTTTTCAGAGTCTTATGAATCACATCCTCAAACCATATCTCAGAAAATTTGTCCTTGTCTTCTTCGATGACATTCTCATCTATAGTGGCACCTGGGCGGCACAACTTCAGCATGTAGATCTACTCTTGCAACTGCTCCGCAAGCATAAATTATTTGTCAAGATGTCTAAGTGTGCGTTTGGCATGGAAGAAGTTGAGTATTTGGGCCACATTGTGGGGCGTGAAGGTGTCAAGGTGGACCCCAAAAATATCCAGGCAATGCAAGAATGGCCTCAACCTAAGACTTTGAAGAGCTTGAGAGGATTTTTGGGTCTCACAGGCTATTATCGTAAATTTTTCCGCAACTATGGCCGCATAGCGAAGCCCCTCACTCAACTCCTAAAGAAAAATTCCTTCTTCTGGACCGAGGAAGCACAACAGGCATTTACCGCGCTAAAAAACGCCATGTGTACCAATCCAGTCTTAGCCCTACCGGACTTCACCAAATCATTTGTAATTGAATGTGATGCATCGGGAACAGGTATTGGAGCGGTCTTAATGCAGGAAGGGCGACCATTGGCCTTCACCAGCCAACAACTAAGTGGGAGGAATCTGGGCCAATCTACCTACGAGAAGGAAATGATGGCCATATTACATGCAGTCGAGACCTGGCGACCTTACTTGTTGGGGCGACGTTTCCAAATCCACACAGATCATCACAGTCTTAAATATTTTTTGGAGCAACGCCTATCTTCCCCACAACAAAACAAGTGGTTAGCCAAAATGCTGGGATATGATTATGAGATCATTTACAAGAAAGGGAAAGACAACCGTGTAGCAGATGCATTGTCGCACCAATTTGAGGAGGAAAGTACTCTGCTCGCAATTTCCCTCCCCATTCCAGACTGGATTGACGAGGCTCGCAGGGAATGGTTTTCACATCCAGGGCTCTCCCAACTCATTTCTCAATTGTAGGTAGATCCTAATTCCATCAAGGGCTACTCGTGGCAGAATGATATTCTTCGCTACAAGGACAGAGTCATAATATCACCAACCTCCACCCTCAAAAGTCACATTTTGGCATAATTGCACTCATCTACCATTGCAGGACATTCGGGCTTTCAGAAGACGTATGCTCGCACCAGAAGATCATTTTTTTGGACCGGTATGAAACAGGACATCCTTACTTTCGTAGCAGAATGTGACGTTTGTCAACGCCACAAAGGGGAAACCGTCAACACACCAGGCACATTACAACCATTGCCCATTCCGGCGTCAATTTGGACGGAGGTCTCCATGGATTTCATTACAGGTCTTCCAAAGTCTGGGAACAAGTCAGTCATCATGGTGGTTGTGGACCGACTGTTGAAGTATGCTCATTTCTGCACCCTACCCCAACCATTTACACCAACTTTGGTTGCCCAAACTTTCATGGATCAGATCTTCAAATTGCATGGCATGCCCACTTCTATTGTGTCCGACCGCGACCCAATCTTCACCAGTAATTTTTGGCAGGAGCTCTTCAGAATACAAGGCACTCAACTCAAACTTAGTACTTCATATCATCCGCAAACAGATGGTCAAACCGAAGCCGTCAACAAATGTCTAGAAACCTACCTTAGGTGTTTCACTTCAGAAAAGAAACACCTTTGGGTACAGTGGTTACCTCTGGCAGAATGGTGGTATAACACCAACTATCATGCCACCACCAAAATGACTCCCTATGAAGCAGTCTATGGTCAACTTCCGCCTTCCCCTACTTCTTATCTCACAGGGTGCTCCAATGTACAAGCCGTGGATCAACTCCTACAACACCGCGCAACCATGCTCGCCCATCTGCGCGAGAATCTTCATCAAGCTCAGAATAGTATGAAGCAACAAGCTGACCAACATCGCTCAGAGTGCCAATTTCAAGAAGGGGATCAGGTCTTTTTGAGGCTGCAACCATATAAGCAAACCTCACTCAAAAACAAGGGTTCTCAAAAGCTCTCTCCAAAATTCTATGGACCATACCAAGTACTTCAGCGCATTGGAGAAGTGGCTTACAAGTTGGCTTTGCCACCTACAACAAAAATCCACCCAGTTTTCCATGTATCGTGCCTCAAAAAAGTGATTGGGAACAATTGCCGAGTTCAAACCAGTCTACCTGAATTGGACGAGGAAGGGTCAATCTGGCTTCAACCGGAATAGGTTCTAGACACACGAGACAAGCACCTGCGTGGCCGCATGATTAAGGAGGTCCTCGTCAAATGGAAAGACACCTCTCCGGAAGATGCAACTTGGGAACCAGCCACTATTCTTCAGCAGTTTCCGTAGCTTCAGCCTTGAGGACAAGGCTCGTCTTAAGGGGGAGGGCATGTTAGGGTCCCACCCTAACCCCCTTATTTATGTCATGGGATCACGTCATAGTCAAGAGTCAATAAAGCCCATATTAATATTTGTAAGTGGTTAACCCGCAATTAATGACGGGACCACAGTTAGTTGCAAATGGGCGGTAGTATTAGATAGATGGTAAATGGGCGGTAGTATTAGATAGACGGTAGTAATAAAACCCACAGTATTGGCCCGTGGTATTGCATGTATGAGTCATATATAAAGGATAGAGACTCCTTGCGAGGAGTATCGTGTCTTTTTTTGTAATCGAGCTCTGCTCTATTGGAGGTTGCCCCTTCGAAGAGGCCTGTGAACATTTCTCTCTGAGTAATAAAATCATTGCTATTCTGTGTTCTGGGTATATTTTCTTCGCATATTCTGTGTTATGGGTATCTTTTCTTCGCATATTCTCTGTTCGGTATTACTTTGCAGGTTAAGAAGCATACCAACCTATGCCATTTCCAAATTGACCATCAAGATGCAAGGTCTCTATACTTCGCTTCCTACCCCTAGTTGACCTTGGGAATCCATCTCCATGGATTACATGTCGGGCCTTGCTTCTACTAAGCTTGGAAATGACCGTGTTTTTGTGGTCATCGACATATTCTCGAAGATGGCCATTATCGCGGTTTGCAAGAAGAATATCACAGTAGAAGCCACTACTAAACTCTTATTTGAACAAGTGTGGGTACACTTTGGGATCCCATAGTCTATCAACTCATATTGAGACAACAGGTTCATAAGTACATTTTGGTCCAGTCTCCGGTCGATGCTAGACACCAATCTCACTAAGTCCACAAATTTCCATCCCCAACCTGATGGTCAGATAGAGGTCATCAACAAGATGATTGTACACATTTTTCACCTGTACAACTCAGAGCATCCATGCAAATTGGATGAGATCCTCCCCTATGTCCAACAGATCTATAAATGGGCTCTCCACAACTTGATTGAACACAACCCTTTTCAGGTGGGCTTGGGATTCCAACCATTATGTCCCATTGATGCGGCCATACAATTTGCAGCTACTCAGGCAGATTTGGTCCATGTTCAGTCCGAAGCTGACAAGGAAAATAACTTCATTGAGTGCATTTAACTCATCTGCCAACAGGTCCATGACATATTGGACAAAGCTAGTGCTAAGTACAAGCAGTGACACGATTAGCATTGGGTGCCACACAATTTCGAGGTGGGCGAAAAAGTTTGGCTACATTTGTAGAAGGAGCACCTCATTGGGCCCTACTACAAGCTTCACCTGCTCTGATATGGGCCATACACCATCACCAAGACAGTACAGACAATGCCTTCAAGCTCAGTATTCCACCATTCCTTGTTCTACACCTAGTGTTCAATGTGGACCGCCTTCGGCCCTACTTTCCACCATTTTTGGACACATTCGACATTATAGAACAACTCAGAACAACAAAGCTAAATCTAGACTGCATGGAACAAGCCACAATTGATCACATCATGGACACACAGATCAAGAACACCCGGTCAAAGCATGCCAACTCCTTCACCAGGGAAAGTGGCTCACCAGGGACCAAGTTCAACAGATGTTTTCTCATCTCATGGACGAAATCAACACAATGGGGACCATTTTTCCCTAAGCGGAAAGGAATGATCCAGGTGGATATTGGTGGCCACTTGCCTATTCCACTTGGACCCCAACTATTGTTTCTTTCAGTTTTTCAGTTTCCTTAATTGTAGCATAATTTACTATTTTTGGTAGTTTGGAATTCAATTAGATATTCGCTATCAACAGTTGTAGTCCTTTGCTAGATCTTTCTAATGACGTATCATGTGTGTCAAATGGAGATCGTATTGAAAGTTACGACCCCAGGAAATTGATGTACCAATTTACCCCAACGGGGTCCATAGTTTGGTGTTTCGTCTCCTAGGGTTAGGTTTTTGGATTTTTTGGGGTTTTCCATTTTTTCTCAATAATAAATAGGCCTTCAAGCCTCATTGTAATAGAGTTTAGAGGCATGTAGCCACCACATCACTTCTTAGAGATAAGCTACTGATGAGTCTCGGTATTGCAACAAGAATGCTGCCACTCCCAAGGCTACCAGATTTAATTATCAACCCAGGGTTCATACAAACTTAAGAGGTATCAGCACTATATTTGTAGCATACAATGTATCCTTCCTTTGACGTCATGATGTAATGGAGTGCATGTGATGGAATCAAATCCTAAACTAATTGCAGAAAATTAAATACTCGAAATGAAGACCTTAATCTATTGCAAGAAAGAAAATACAAGGAAAGAAACCTATTCTAATTACATAAAGCAAATATCATGAAATAAATTTCAACCATTACATTTCAAAGAGTTTATATCCATTAACAAAGTTCATTAGATGTGGAAATCAAGAAAATTATCATTGTATTATCGAATTCATAAATTTGTCCATTAACCCGAATTGCTGAAATATTTTGCATGGGTAAAGAGAAAATTCCTTAGTGGTATTTAGTATCCCCTAATCATTGATTTAGAGCCTAGGGGTCTTTATTCAACCCTAATATACCAAAACCAATATTTTTGAGAAAATCTGGGCAAGTATGTACACGTTGGAAGAGTACTATAGGAAACTACAAGATGTTACAAATTTACTACAGGAAGTTATAATTCGTCGAATGACCAAGAAAATCAAATCCAAATTTGATGGGACAAATTTTTATATTTATTAGGATGTCTTAGGTATCCATTCCAAGTGGAATCACTCAAAAATATCTCTGTTAACCCATGCTAAAAAACGGTAACAAATTACTAGTCTAAAATCTAGAAATTCGAGAACTAGTGAGCTACTAAATCTATAAATGCCTAACGTAATCAAGTGAAACTGTTGGGTTGTGTTATATTCTTTCCAATACTAGCCCACATAGTTAATTGGGGGGTTAGAGGGGGGGCGGAGCCCCCCCTTCGTTGCGTCGATTGTGTAGTGGGGGGGGGGGGGGGGGTCACAGGTGGTTTGAGGGGTGTAGGTAGCCCCCCTCTATGGGGTTCGGGGCAACACCATGAATTTTTTTGTTTTTGGACCCTATATTAGGTTGGGCAGACCTACCTATGGTTTTGTGCACGATTTTCGCACATGGTTTGGACGCGATGGTTTTTGGTCCATGGTATTGGATGCTTCGACATGTATATATATGTATTGGAACATTGAAAGGAACATAATGAAAAATCAAGCTGGTAGTCCCGGTTTTGCGATCCAGGGGAAATATCTGTGTATATGTGTTTTATGTGTTATTCTCTCACATTGTTTATTTTCTGTGTTTTAGAATTCGTATGCAGGTAATTTCTGTATGCGGTTAAAACTTCCATTTGGTATCAGAGTTGTTTTCGCTTCAAGGGGATGCCTTTGTTGTTGAGGGGTTTCGCTCGGGCCTGTGGTAGACCCTGTTCAGTGGGGGATCTGCGGGATCGATTTTGGTGGTGAAAGAAGATGGTGAACAGTGGAAAGGTAGAGATCGAGAAATTTAATGGTTAGATTTTTGAGTTATGGAAACTTAAGATGGAGGATCTGTTGGTGGATAAAGATCAATGGGTCGTGGTAGATCCAGGTACTAAACCAATGGGAGTGTCTAATGAAGAATGGAAGAAGTTGGATCGGAAGGCTAAGAGAACAATACGATTGTGTGCCTTAGATTTAGTATTGTTGAATGTATTAGGGGAAGCTACGGTGAAGGCTTTGTGGGACAAGTTATGGACTTTGTACCGATCTAAGTCTCTGGTGAATAAAATGTTCCTATGGAAAAAGCTATATAACCTAAGGATGAAAGAGGAAGACTCGGTGATAGAACATATGAATGCATTTAATACTGTGGTAAGTCAGTTATTATTTGTTGATATTAAAATTTCGTATGAAGATAAGTGCATCATTATGTTGTGTTCTCTACAAGATTCATGGGATAGTCTGGTTATTGCAATAGGTAGCAATGAAATTGCTTTGCAGTTTGATGAAATAGTCTCATCCTCGCTCACGGAGGAGATGAGATGGAAAAATATGGAGAGTTAGAATGGTCATGCCTTGTCTGTATGAGGACGGTTTTAGAATAGAAACAAAAATAAGTCATCGAGTGGGAGATCTAAATCTAGAGGGAGAACTAAATCTCGAGGAAAACATGTAAAGGTGGTGTGCTGGAAATGCGGAGAGGAAGGGCACTACAAAAGAGATTGTGAATCTAAAGCTCCTAACAGAGGAAAGGGATCTGATGATGCTCCTTCTGTAGAGGTGAAAACCACCTCAGATGAAGGTGGGGATGTGTACTTGGCTTCTTCAAGTACACATGTAGATCATGAGGCATGGTTGATTGACTCAGGTGCATCCTTTCACTTCACTCCCCATAGAGAGTGGTTCTGTGAATATGAGAAATATGATGGCGGTGATGTCTTCTTGGGGGATGACAGGAAGGCTAGAATTTTTGGTTGTGGAAAATTAAAGTTGAAGTTGCAAGGTGGAAGGGTTAGAACACGTCTGGGTGTTCTGCATATTCCTGCATTGGCCAGAAATCTGATTTCCATAAGCAAGCTAGATGATGCAGGTGTAAAAATAGTGTTCGAGAAGGATACCTACAAAATGGTTTGGGGAGCATTGGTATTGATGCAGGGAGTGTGGATTGGAACTCTGTACAAGTTGCAAGGTAGCACTGTTATTTATGGGTGCAACAGTTCTATGGTTGCTGAAAGTGGAGTAGAAAATCTAGTGGTCTCTAGAGAGAAGACCATGCTATGACATCAAAGGCTTGGACATATTGGAGAGAAGGGCCTTCAAATACTTCATGGTAAAGGTATGGTAGAAGGTATGAGTAATAGCTATCTGGATTTTGATTTCTGTGAAAATTGTGTATATGGGAAGCAGAATCAGGTGAGTTTCCGCTCTGGTGGTAAGAGGGCGAAACATATATTAGAACTATTGCACAATGATGTGTTTGTACCTGTGAAGGTTCCATAACAGGGTAACTCTGTGTACTATGTATCATTTATAGATGAATTCTCAAGGAATACATGGCTATATTTCCTTAAGAAGAAATCTCAAGTCTTTGACAGGTTTAAAGAATTTAAGGCTCTGGTGGAAAACCAGACAGAGAAGGAGATAAAGGTGTTGAGGAAAGATAACGGTGGAGAGTTTTGCAGCAAGGAATTTGAAGAATTCTATAAGAAGTGTGGTATAGCACGACAGAAGAATAATCCATACACACCTGAGAAAAATGGAGTTGCAGAAAGAATGAACAAGACATTGATGGAAAGTTAATGAACCATGCTCAGTGGTGCCAAGTTAGGACAAGAATTCTGGGCAGAGGTGATGGAGACAACATCTTACCTGGTCAACAGATCACCTTCATCAACATTGGAGGATAAGACTCCATAAGAGGTATGGACTAGTAAGAAACCCTCTCTTTCACATCTAAGGGTATTTGGATGTGATGCATATGTGCATGTTCCAAAGGAGAAAAGAACCAAGTTGGATAGTAAATCTGAAAAGTGCATCTTTATTGGGTATAAGGATGGTTTAAAGGGTTATAAGATTTGGAGCCCATTAACAAGGAAGGTTGTGTATAGCCGATATGTGGTGTTCAGAGAGGTGAAAGATGTTATTGAACATGAAGTCTAACCAAAGGACTCTAGAGTAGAGGAGGAATCAGAAGATGAAGAGCGACAAACTCTGGGTGTGAGAAGATCAGTTCGAGAAAGAAGGCAGCCAGAAAGATATAGTCCATCTAATTTCTGTTCAAATTTTTCTTTATCTGTTACTGATGATGATCCCAGAACTGTGAAGGAAGTAGCAGATTTAGAGGATGGAAGACTCTGGAAATAAGCCATGGTTGATGAAATGACATCTTTGCACAAAAATGAGGCGTGGGACCTGGTGGAGTTTCCGACTGGAAGGAAACCCATTGGCAATAAATGGGTTTTCAAAAAGAAGACGAATGCAGAAGGAAAGGTGGAGAAACACAAAGCTCGGTTGGTAGAAAAAGGTTATTCCCAGGTGTCGGGAATTGATTAAGGTGATATTTTTTCTCGTGTTGCCAAGGTAGCTTCTATTATATTACTTTTATCTATTACTGCTGCTTTTGATTTTGAGGTAGAACAAATGGATGTGATGACAACATTTCTTCATGGGGATCTAGAAGAGGAGATCTATATGAAGCAACTTGAAGGTTTTGCAGTGAAGGGTAAGAAAGAAATGGCATGCAAGTTAAATAAGTCTCTGTATGGCCTAAAACAGTCACCAAGGATGTGGTATCAGAAATTTGATACATTTATATAGGTACTTGACTTCACCAGAAGAAAAACAGATCATTGTTTATTTTAAATTAATTGGCGACCGTGTTATTTATCTGGTCTTGTATGTGGACGATATGTTGTTGGTAGGAAATGACAAAGAAATTATCTAGGATTTGAAGACCCAATTGTCCTCCAAATTCGACATGAAAGATTTTGGTGCTGCAAACTATATTTTGGGCATGGAGATTAAAAGAGACCAGGCAAAGAGGAAGCTTTGGTTAAACTAGAGGAAGTATGTTGAGACAATACTGCAGAGGTTTAATATGCAGGATAGTAAACTGGTGAAGGTTCCTATTCCTGCAGGTGTGAGGTTATTTGCTGAGCAGTGTCCCAAGACACAAGAAGGGGAAGAGGACATGTCCCATATTCCATATGCAAGTGCAGTCGGTAGCCTAATATATGCAATGGTCTGTACTAGACCAGACATTGCACATGAAGTGGGAGTATTGAGCAGGCTTATGTTAAGACCAGGGAAGGAGCACTGGATAATAGTGAAGCGGGTCTACAGGTATTTGGATGGCACTAGTGATTATGGTTTGTGCTACCAAGGAAGACCAAGATTGGACAGAGTGTTGGATATTCGTGGCTTTGTTGATGCAGACTGGGCTGGAGATCTGGATCAAAGAAGATCTACAAGTGGGTATGTGTTTAACCTATTTGGAGGTGCAGTTAGTTGGATGAGTAAGAAACAATCTATAGTGGCACTATCAACTACAGAGGTAGAATACATGGTAGGCACTCATGCAAGCAAGGAAGCAGTTTGGTTGCAGAAATTGTGTTCAAGTATGGGGTTACTACAGGGAGCTATAAGGATAGACTGTGACAACCAAAGTGAAATTTTCTTGGAAAAGAACCCTGCATATCATTCAAAGACAAAGCACATTGATGTTAAGTATCACTTTGTGAAGGATATGATAGAAGACAAAAAGGTGTTTCTGGTAAAGGTGGACAATTTGAAGAATATTCCAGATGCATTGACAAAATATGTGAGCTCTAAGAAGTTCTCTTGGTGCATAGAAACAATGGGAATTGCAGGGCTAGATAAATGACTAATCTCTCTTGTGGTCCCATGTGGAAAGAAAACAAAAAGTGGGATAATGTTGGGTTGTGTTATATTCTTTCCCTAACTAGCCCACATAGTTAACTAGGGGGTTAGAGGGGTGCCGGAGCCCCGCACTTCGTTGTGCCGATTGCGTAGCGAGGGGGGTCACAGGGGGTTTGAGGGGTGTGGGTAGCCCCCCTCTATGGGGTCTGAGGAAGCACCCCATAAAACTTTGTTTTTGGACCCTATATTAGGTTGGGCGGACCTACCTATGGTTTTGTGCATGATTTTCGCACATGGTTTTGGATGCGATGGCTTTCGATCCATGGTTTTGGACCCGATGGTTTTCGGTCCATGGTATTGGATTCTTTAGCATGCATAAATATGTATTGTAACATTGAAAAGGACATAATGAAAAATGAAGCTGGTAGTCTAGTTTTGGGATCCAGGGGAAAATCGGTGTGTATATGTGTTTTATGTGTTATGCTCTCACATTGTTTATTTTCTGTGTTTTAGAATTTGTATGCAGGTAATTTATGTATGGGGTTAAAACCTACAGAAAATAAAATGAGGTAATTTTTTAATTAATTAGAATGTTTTTGTGATATAATGCAAGTGGAACCAACTTGATTGAAGCTCGTTAGGATGATCTAAAAAATAGCAGAAATATACTGTTATTTGCCACAAAGACTTCCAGAAATCTAGATTTGGAAATAAGCAAACTAATCCAAGTAGTTCAATGCTTACTATGACCTTCCAAAGCTTTTCCAAGGAATAAATGATGCTTGTAATCTTGCAAAAGAACTTAGATCAACCATTAAACCTGATCCTATAAGAAGAAACCATTAATACTAAATGCAGAAATAGAAAGAAACAAGAATAAGAGATGCATGTGAATAAGAAGTGAAAAGAAGAAAATAAAATGATACAAAAGGGCTATGAGGCTCCTGGGATGGCCAAGCCCAAGGAAAATCAGAGACCTATGGAGGAGACAAAGACTCAAAAGCTGAACATGGCACCAATCTTCATTATTTACATCAATAGAATTACATCCCTACAAGAAATGACAATGGAGATGCAAAAATACAAGTTCTCTCTACAAGAAGACTAATAAAATCCCACCCCTAGAGGAAAATTCGACTTGGTACTTATAAAAAATGATTAGGAATCATTCCCCATGAAAGGAGTAAGATTTCCCCACAAAAATCCCTTGATTAGTGGATCTAGTTCCCAATACTCAGAATCTACATTAAATGGCAGGGAACACATTCCTAGATTTTGTTGGACCATATATTAGGTTGGGATAGGTACCCATGGTTTTGTGCATGATTTTGGCACATGGTTTTGGACGCGATTTTTTTTGGTCCATGGTTTTGGATGCAATGGTTTTCGGTCCATGGTTTTGGACACGATGGTTTTCGGTCCATGGTATTGGATGCTTCGGCATGTATAAATATGTATTATAACATTGAAAGGAACATAATGAAAAATCAAGCTGGTAGTCTCAGTTTTGGGATCCAGGGGAAAATATCTGTTTAAATTTGTTGTATTTGTGATTCTCTCGCATTGTTTATTTTCTGTGTTTTAGAATTCGTATGCAGGTAATTTCTGTACAGGGTTAAAACCTACATTTGGTATCAGAGTTGTTTTAGCAAGGATTGGATAGAGTGTTGGACCCTATATTAGGTTGGGTAGACCTACCTATATAGGGCTATGAGGCTCTTGGGATGGCCAAAAGGGCTATGATACAAAAGGGCTATGAGGCTCCTAGGATGGCCAAGCCCAAGGAAAATCAGAGACC
This sequence comes from Pinus tabuliformis, assembly GCA_031772625.1. NCBI lineage: Eukaryota > Viridiplantae > Streptophyta > Pinopsida > Pinales > Pinaceae > Pinus > Pinus tabuliformis. The sequence goes on along the minus strand of CM062806.1, from coordinate 463,196,990 downwards.
TATGGAGGTGACAAAGACTTAGAAGCTGAACATGGCACCAATCTTCATTATTTACATCAATAGAATTACATCCTTGTAAGAAATGACAATGGAGATGCAAAAATACAATTTCTCTCTACAAGAAGACTAATAAAATCCCACCCCTAGAGGAAAATTAGACTTGGTACTTATAAAAAATGATTAGGAATCATTCCCCATGAAAGGAGTAAGCTTTCCCCACAAAAATCCCTTGATTAGTGGATCTGGTTCCCAATACTAAGAATCTGCATTAAATGGTAGGGAACACATTCCTAGATTTTATCAATCATTGGAGCTCCACATTCTGTCCCATAATTCCATTACATCTTGTTCATTTATTATTTAATATTGATACTCCTCTAGTAGGGATAGTGTCCTTAAATTATCTCCTCCTCAAAATCTTCATAATTTGCCCAATATTCTCAAAATATTCCACAAATAAATAATATTAGGCACAAATATGAAATTATTCATAAACCTTCCTAATGAACATATTAAAGTTAAAAATACATTACATAATGTAAAAACAAAGGTTTAACGTGCTGAAGGATGGTTAGGCGGGCCTTAATTTATGATTAATTTAGAGGCATGGGCTTTGATTTATGTGTAATTTAGAGGCCCATCATACCCCTTGCTGAAAGTGTTTCTCATCCTATGAGAAACTTAGTGGCCTAATTATGCCTCATTCATGGCCTTGGTGGCCTCTCTCTGTTGTGCGTTCCTCAGTCCTTTCTCTTAAAAGTCTTGGCCGTAAGTTTTGCAAGAACAAGCCCAAAAATTTAGTTGTTCTTTTCATGATTGTTTATCAATATTTCAAGGAAAAAAACATAACTTTCCTCTTTTCAAGTGAACTTTGTTGGCTTGTAGATCAATTGCATTGATATCCTCTCTCATGAAACTTTCATTCATTTTTCCAAAACTGCTTGTGCATAGAAAAAATCACAGTGTTTCTTGAGACCATTAGCCTGCCTTCTTCCCCTTATTCAAGATGGGTTCTTGAATATTTTTAAGTTTGGCAAGGTCTTGCACATCCTTTTCCAACCATCTACTACATTTTTCCACCATTTGGACACCTCTGAAACCTTGAAAATTCCTTTAGATGAGAACTAGGACATCCTATAGTAATTCCTGTAAAAACTACAAGAAACCCTGTTAAAACTACATGAAACCCTGTTAAAACTACAAGCAACCCTTTTAAGCTACATGAAACCTTGTTCAAACCCATTTTGAGGAGAAATGATAGTCTACGCCTAGGGTAGGCCCTCAACTTGAATTTCATGCCTTTCTCCTATTTCTATAACATCTTTTAGGCCTTGGAGAAAATCTAGAAAGATATTAGAGACCTCTTGAAAAGCCTCTTTTCATCATTGCAGTTTGAGTTCTGTTTTGATGGTGAATTCCTTATTGCCTCTTTTTATCTTCTTCTTCTCTTTTGTGGCCTAAATGATTGCCTAATGGCCTTGAAATTATTTGTTTTTATTAGGTCTTTCTTAGACACTGGCATTTCGGGTTTTAGCACAATTTGTTCCTTTCTTCCTTCTTGTAGCAACATTCTACCTGTTATCACCCTAATTTTTTTTGTTTTTTTGTTTTTCAAACTTTGGAAAGTTTGGCTTGTTTCTAGTCATGTTCTTATAATAAGTTTTGAGTCATCGCATGCTTAAAGGGATAAGTGATAGGATTAGAGTCTTAATAGTGTCATTCTCATTTCCAAACCCTTCTTCTAGTCATGGTGTTAAAGGGTCTCTAGGTCATTTCATGCTTAAAGGGTTAGGTCATAGGGTTAAAAGTCTTTAAGGTCATATTTCATTTCCAAACAAAGTTCGACAACCTTATTCTGTTGAAAATGCAACAAGATGATGGAGCTTAGTGGAAAGGAGTCACCTTTATTGAGTGGGCCCGCAAGCTATTTTTGGTGCAAAGTCTATTTTTAGACTATGTCTATTTTTAGACATATGGATCATGGTCTATGAGTTGTAGGATGCTATTTGTGGATGATTGGTCATGTTGGTAAAAATAGATGGACTTCTATTTTCAGACATATGGGCAGATTCTATTTTTAGATTGCCAGGCTAAAATTAGAACAGTCGAATATTATTAGCTCATAATAATATTTGGACTATAAACATTATCTTATCCTCTTGGAGCACTTCAGTTTGAGCTACAGATGTGGCACATGCAGCTGTTAGAAGGAAATATGCTTTTCTTGTGGGTCAGTTGAGCTATTGCATGCAGGACTTCAGTTAGAACTCATGTGGTTGAGTTTGGTGGAGTTGATTGTGGAGTTGATGGAGTTGTGTTCAATTTGACTTGGTTAAACTAGTTGTATTTAGTCTAACTGCAAAATACACTAGTGATGAGTGATGTGAATTGATTGTAAATTAATTCACTAATTATTAACTCATAAAGCAACTGAAGAATACATCAGTTAACTCAGTGCATGTAGTTCAGTGGAGACAGGTGTTAGAGGTTGAGATTGCTATCAGTTGTGACTATAGTTGTGCATGAGATATTGCACAATCAATGGGATTGAGTAATGCCAATGAGAATTGTGTGGTTCAGCCAACAAAATACGAGTTTGGTTCAGCCATTCATCATTATTCTCATACAGGATTGCGCAGTGGAGGCAGGCAGACTTTGGAGGAGATTTGAACCTGTGATTGATTCAGATCTGAGCTAGTTTTGTGTGTAACAGGTGGAGATAGTACTGAGTACTTTTGAGGAGTATTGTACCGTGTATTGTTACATGTTCTCAATCATTATAATATACAGATAGTATGGGGTTTTCAGCTGTATGCTTTCCCCGGGTTACATACTATGTTAATGTACGCATGCAATTGATGTTTCATTGTTTTTAATGCTGCTAAATTGATGATCAACTTAGAGAAGGTTATGTATTATGCATGTATTCCACAATAGTGTGTAATCGGGATAATCTCTGTGAATAAGTGTCATATTATTCAAAATTTCTACATGGTATCGGAGCTGTTGATCATCAGATCTATTATTCAGAAAGTGTTTACATTTTATTTCTTCAGGCAGAGTCTGTAATCAGGCCAGGTAGCCTCTGGATTCATCCTTCTTTTGGAAGGTGAGATATTTGGTAAAAGCCCATATAGTCAATCTCTGTACGAGAAATACTTTGTTCTCACGAATTTTAGATCAGAAGCGGTTGAGTTTTGAGCTGGTGGAATTCGAATTTGCAGCAGTGTTTTCTTGGTGTCAAAGTTGAAATGTCTTTCAACGGATTGCGATTGGAGTATGCTCTTGAAGGCAGCTCGAACTATATTGCATGGAAAGACATGATGGAGGCGGTGTTAGATGATAATGGGTTGAAGGATTTCATAGAGGCTGAGGTCCCAAAACCTACTGATGCTGCTGAAGTTGTGGCTTGGCAAAAGAAGATAGAAAAGTGTCGAAGGATTCTGTTGGAGGGCGTGAAGGATCACATTGTATCCAACCTACATGGAAAGGCTTCTGCATACTTTATGTGGAAAGCGTTGATAGATCTATTCCAAAGCAAGAGTGACTTGAGGAAGTTGGCGCTCAAGGATAAACTCAGAAACATTAAGTGTGAGAATGGAGACAGTATGCCCAAGTATCTCACGAAGTTCACCCAATGTCGGGATGAGCTGGGAAGTGTGGGGGTGACTGTCGATGATGAGGACTTGGTGAGCTTGGCTCTCCTTGGTCTTCCGAAGAGTTGGCATTCCTATCAGGACTCTGTCGATGGTCGAGAGAAATTGCCAGGATGGGAGAGACTTTGGTCAGATCTTGTGCAAGAGGAGATCAGGCGGAATACCAGGGACGGATCTTCATCAAAGGCATCTGATGAAGAAAATTGCACTTTGGATGCCAAAGCAAAGAAGGGGAAGGAGAAGGGTTCTCTTTCCAAATCGAGTTCTTCCAATGATGAGAAGAAGGTTGACAAATCGAAAGTGCAATGCTTTCGTTGTCATGAGGTGGGCCATTATGCTGCAAATTGTCCATGGAGGAAATCCAAGAAGGGATCTGGGGAAGGATCTAAAAGTGAGGCACTTGCTTCACAGTTTGAGTTGGATTTCACACTCTTTACATGCATGGTTTCATCCATGGTGGGAAGTGGTTGGTTTCTTGACAGTGGAGCTTCTTTCCACATGACCGGTGATAAGAATTTGTTCAGTACTTTGGAGGAGAAAGATCTCCAGATACTCATAGCGATGGGTAATGATGAGAAGTATATTGTCTCAGGTGTAGGCACGGTTATTTTTCAGAGGGAGCATGGAGCTCGCCTTACCTTGACCGATGTCAAGTATGTACCAAGACTGAAGAGAAACTTGGTGTCGATCGCGATGCTGGAAGACAGAGGCTATGATGTAGTCTTCAGTACGGGAAAGGTTTTCCTTAGACACATCATCACTAGACAGGTGAAGCAGATTGGTTCACGAGTCAAGAACCTATATGCTCTTGAGGTTCAAGATGCATGCAAAGCATTGAGAAGTGAGGCAACTGATGGAGACTTGGTGGTTGAGAGGGAGCGTATATTACCTCTCAACATGTAGAGCCAGAAGAAGTCTCAGACGATTGTGGAGGAGCCACGATTGGTGCAACAGCTTCAGGAGGTTATGGAGCAACCACAACAAGGGAAGTTGAGAGGAGATCAAGTAGAGACATCTACTCATGCAGAGAAAACTAGTAGGGGGAAACTTCGAGCCAGGTAGGCTGAGGGATCACATGCAGCCTACCTTCAGGTAGGAGGTGGGGCGATATAGAGTGATCGTCCAAGGAGGAGGGGCAGGATCCTTGAGGTACCCAACCTCTTGGATGAGACCTTGCTACGGGATACCCGATGTGAAGTAGTAGGAACTGAATGATTGGGTAGAGACAGATGCGGATGGAGCGGCAGAGAGAGCGACAGTGTAGGGAATCCCAGGACAGTGCATAGGCTGCAACAATGCGAGAGGCACAAGTGTTTTTCACAATGCTAGGTGGCACAAAGAAGTGTGCAATGGTGCGAGATGCATGGAGATGTTGCAGTAGCGCAGATTTCAGAGAGGGAGCACTTGTCAGCAGCAGGTAGAGCTTCAGCATCAGAGTATGTTCCTAGCCCAACAGAGTGGTCAGTTGGGAGTGTTTTTGTTCCAAGTGTTGTTCGAGCAAGTGGACCGGGCAAATGTGTTGCATGAAGAACATTCCAGAGTTGCAGGATAGGGGTTGTAGATAATCCATATCTTTTTGAGAGGGAGTGTTGAAAATGCAACAAGATGATGGAGCTTAGTGGAAGAGAGTCACCTTCATTAAGTGGGCCTGCAGGCTATTTTTGGTGCAAAGTCTATTTTTAGACTATGTCTATTTTTAGACATATGGATCATGGTCTATGAGTTGCAGGATGCTATTTGTGGATGATTGGTCATGTTGGTAAAAATAGATGGACTTCTATTTTTAGACATATGGGCGGATTCTATTTTTAGACTGCCAGGCTAAAAATAGAACAGTCGAATATTATTAACTCATAATAATATTTGGACTATAAACATTATCTTATCCTCTTGGAGCACTTCAATTTGAGCTACAGATGTGGCACATGTAGCTGTTAGAAGGAAATACACTTTTCTTGTGGGTCAGTTGAGCTATTGCATGCAGGACTTCAGTTAGAACTTAGGTGGTTGAGTTTGGTGGAGTTGATTGTGGAGTTGATGGAGTTGTGTTCAGTTTGACCTAGTTAAACTAGTTGTAATTAGTCTAACTGCAGAATACACTAGTGATGAGTGATGTGAATTGATTGTAAATTAATTCACTAATTATTAACTCATAAAGCAACTGAAGAATACATCAATTAACTCAGTGCATGTACAGTTCAGTGGAGACAAGTGTTAGAGGTTGAGATTGCTATCAGTTGTGACTATAGTTGTGCATGAGATATTGCACAATCAATGGGATTGAGTAATGCCAATGAGAATTGCGTGGTTCAGCCAAAAAAATACCAGTTTGGTTCAGCCATTCATCATTATTCTCATGCTGGATTGCACAGTGGAGGCAGGCAGATAGTGGAGGAGATTTGAACCTGTGATTGATTCAGATCTGAGCTAGTTTTGTGTGTAACAGGTGGAGATAGTACTGAGTACTTGTGAGGAGTATTGTACTATGTATTGTTACATGTTCTCAATCATTATAATATACAGATAGTGTGGGGTTTTTAGCTGTATGCTTTCCCCGCGTTACATACTGTGTTAATGTGTGCATGCGATTGATGTTTCATTGTTTTTAATGTTGCTAAATTGATGATCACCGTAGAGGAGGTTATGTATTATGCATGTATTCCGCAATAGTGTATAATCGGCATCATCTCTGTGAATAAGTGTCATATTATTCAAAATTTCTACATATTCCATGTTTTAGAAGTCTCACCTTGTGTTTAGAAGTCATATCTCAAGTCATTTTGAAAAAAATGTGTCGAAAAAAAGCATACAGAGCAGCTTCGTAGCGCGCTACGAAACTGTTGAAGGTGAACTTTTAGCTCTTTTTTTTTTGTTTTAAGTAGTCAACTTCCAAGGGGTTTCTTGAGAAAATGAAAGAATATTTTCGAAAAATGAAAGATTTTCTCCTTCCTAACATACCTATCTACAAAAACCTCTTTCATTTTCTTCAAATTCATTATGAGCTGGGAGAAATTGATGACTCAACTTGCGCTACGAAATGGCTGAAAGTCATTGAGAGAAACATTCTGCTTTCTAGTTTTAGTAGTCTTTTTAAAGATCCGTTTCTGGATACATGAAACAATATTTTAGAATTATGAAGGATGTTTCTCTTCATAAAATCTCCAGCTACAATAACCTATCTCATGTTTTTCATAAGTGTTACCAATTGGGAGATACAAGACTTTCTTTGAAGCCATATTTTCAGAAATAAGAATTTTCCAATTTACACCTGATATTCAAAGACAGTTTTTAGGTAGTAGGAGAGGTATTGAAAAAAACCAAGATAGCTTGTTGTTCAAGACAGAGTTTTCTCCAAAAGCCTCCTTCCATTTTTCAAAATACATTTTTGATGAGGAGACAGAAGCTCTTTCCCAACACCTAATTTTTAGCTAGAGCAGAACAATAAGTTACAATTTCTTGATGTAGTTTTGTTGAGGAGAAGGATTTTATTTCTTGAAAGTATTTCAAAGATGATATATGTTGATTATTAAATCCTGTAGATATCATGGAAAAAGTGAAAGAAGTTTTGAATACTGAAATTTTTGAAAAGAGTTGTGTAAAAGACATACACAGCAGTTTCGTAGCGCACTACGAAACTACTGTAGGTGCATTTTTTGACATTTTGCAAGGCTTTCAAGAGGTGACAAAAGTTGATTTCTGAATGTTAATGTTATTGGAGGATGTACAAATTTCACAAATGAAGATCCAAGGGTTAAGGAAGAAGAAATTATAGGTTTAAAAAGATGTTTACAATGATAAGATTCCGTGCTACGAAACTGCTTGTTGCACTAAAAATTGTCACCTTGACATTCTGCAATCTGTGTGAGTCCATTACCACTCATACTTTCCACCTTTGCAAGTCTTAAGCCTCAGTTCCTCATATCAAGCCTTGAAAATAAAAGAAAGCCCTCAAAAGTCTCTAAAACTCTGGTTTCGCACTTTCTCTTTGCATTACTTGCGGTCCCACACCTAATGGTCATGGCTCCTATGCACCTGACAACTCTGTCTCTATGTTATGGGTGCGGACCCCTGTAAAAATTAAAAATGTGCGAGTATATTCTAAAAAAACTCACTTTCAGTCATTTCTGAAAGCTTTTGGAAGGAATCTTGAGGTGGCAAGTTCGCTCTCTTAAGGTTCATGCATCCCATACCTTAAGGAGCTAACCCCTTGATGTGAGGAGCTTATCCCTTTGAAGGAGGATTCTATCCCTTCATAGGTGGACCTGTAACCTCCTCTTCTACAGTATAAAATGAAGCATTGGACTGGTTACTTGGGAGGTTTGAAGCTGAATATTTTTGAGGTGAAATGCTGTTGGAACTTAGTCTTCTTAGTTGAGTTTTTATGAGGAGAGATTACATACCTCTAAGATCTCATTTGGAAGAGTGCAAGGCTTGTCAGAGTAAAATAAATTCCTGTTTCGGAGCCCAGGAAGAGGTTGTTAAACATCAAGGCTGAAAAGGTTGTAAGGTTCTTCTACTTCAAAGTTAATACAAATAAGTTTATTTTTCTCAATAAGTTATTGATTCATGGTTTATTTTATGGATTCCTTGATCACCATAATAGACATGATTTATGATATTTGCTATGCAGGTGCTATTTGATGTTTGCTTGTCTGTGATTTCAGGTTCTCAAAGGTACTTCTTTCGAGCGATTGGAGGATGGCTACTACGAACAAGCGTTGGATCTAAGGTAGGCTCTTAACACCTCTATAGTATTTATTTATAAATCGCATATGTCTAGAGAAAGATAGATTTGTTTGTCTGTTTGTTGCTAGACTATCTTCTGATACTAGGGAGATCGGTCTTTTCTACAAGATCGATTTATCTGGCCAACAGATTGGCAACTTCGCCAGGGAACTGAATTTGGTTTTTGGTTTTCCTTTGTCTTTAACTCGAGAAACTTGTTTTCGTTTTTGAGTTTTGATTGATTTTTTTCTCGAGGAGAAAATCCGTAATTTCCATTAATTTCAGAAAATTACATGTTGTAGATGCTAAATGCATATGCAGAAGTGTGGGCAAAGCCACATACAATAACAATACTTCAAGAGAAGTATTCTAGTAAAGCCCACCAACTGGGTAGCAAGTAATGGGTATGTAAACCCCAAACCAATCTGCAGAAAATAGAACTGTGGAGGATACCCATACCCGTCATAGCAAAACAACAAATAAAGAAAAACATAAGCTACTGAGGAAAGAAAATGAAACAGTAAAACTCTAAATCTGGCTACCCAAGCAAGTAGGAGAGGTACAAAATGAGGATAGAGCAGCCATGGTAGCCACTCCTCCCCCACCCCCTTAAAACTCTCCTCCTGAAGCTGACGAAACCAGAGGTAGAGACCAAACTGCCCAATCTTCCTCAGCCGCCTGTAGAAACCCCAACAAATAAAATGGCCATGATGATGAGGCATGAAATAATGCAGAGATAATACACCTCCACACCCCTGTTCCCTCAACGCTTCAAACAACCGCAATGGAATGCAAGCAAGCCATCAAAAAAAGCACCAACTGCCACAGTAGAGGAAACCATCCGGTCCCAGCCAGAGCAAAGGCAGGTCTGGGGGCAGAGGTGGCTAGGGCAGCCACCTCACCCCCACGAATAGTGATTTGAAGACCAAAATAAAACCTCGCTCCCGCTCCACAGTGCAGTAAAAAACACCAAAAGATATACTCCTTTGCTTGACCACCAAGTAGTGCCGCACAGAAGGTACAAGTAGGGGCCGCTGAAATCTTCAAGGCACTGAGTCTCACCTCAGCCGCTCGACAGTAGCGATGCAAGGTGCCCCAGAACTCTTCCGTCAAGAGCCCAAGACGAGTGGGCCACCAAATCGGAATCCCTAAGCTGAAGTTGAGAAAAAGGATTCAGGTCAGCAGGAATGGGGGAAGTAGGGGCCGAAAGATGAAGCTCCGCCATCGGCCGAGCAAGAACTGATAGTCGTTCAAAGCCCCAACTGAAAACTGTGAAACCTGATCAGACCTCTGGCAGCTCGACAATGGCGACAATGTTCCAAACAATGGCGTCAAGAAGGGCTGCCAGAACCACTTCCCAACGGCGGCAGCAGGAGCAGTAGAAAAAACCCTATCTCCGTGAGCACTCCTTCAGTTGACTGGGTTTTGATTGATGTATGTTGGTTTGGGTAGTTTTTAGAATCTGGATTTTTTTTTTTTTTTTTTGAAGTTTCCAGGGGACCACACTTTCTCTTTACAAACAGTGTGGGCATATTCGCACTTTTCCTTTAGTAAACAGAGCGGGACTGCACCTGTTTCTTCTGAAAGCCTGCGGACCCTGTAATTTTTTTTGAAAAACCTAAAATATTTTCTTCGAGTTAAGTTTAGGTTTTAATTAGGGTCTTTAGTGTCTACCCAGATCTGCATTCTTCCTGTCAAAAATCTCTTGTGAGTGAGTTCCGATGGTATTTTTGTTTTAGATGATTTTCTAGAAGTTTTGCATGCCTGGAGTGGTTTTCATTTGGTCTCTATAGTGACTCAAAGATCAGAAGGTTGAGAAACCTTAGATTACCCTAGTGTCTTTTCATCTTCTTGATGAGTCTAACTTGGTTGTGAAATCTGTCCTTTGTGAGAAATAGATTTAGTTTTCTCCTTGCAGATCTTTGAACAAGCTTTGTTATAAGTTTTGAATTTCATTTTTACGAAAGAAAACATATCTGGATGTTTTTTGATTGGTTTGTTATTCTGAACAAATGAATCCTTAGTTTACTGAACAACTAAGTAAATCATCCTCAAAAAGAATTGAAGCTTTTATTCAATTTAGGTTTTTAAAAGTTTTTAGATCTCAAAATTAGTTTTTGTAGTTTTGAGTGTTTTTCTAGAACTTGTAGATCTCTTTTGAAGCAAATTGTTTTTGTAGTTTCGAGTTTTGAAAAGAGAAAGGGATTTATTGTGAGCATTAATTAGTATTCTCGTTTTGAATTCTTATTGAAAAAGACAAAAATATTTTCTTTCCATTTCTATGTTGAAAGAAAGAATTGTTACTTAAAGAATTTCATTCTCAAACTCTTTCTTTTAGCTAGAATTTCATTGAAGGAAAAACGAATTGCTTATCATTTTAGGTGCATTTTTTTAGTGTTTTTGGAGTCGAGTCTTCACACCATCAAAGTTTCATTTCCGCACCTATTGACTTAAAGAACAACCCATAAAAGCAACGCTTAATTAAAATTGATCTAGTAATCTTTTCTATTTCTAGGGCTCTTATCACCAATATAGCTTAGGCTAGTATCTTAGAATAGGGAGTAATTAACTCTCCAAGATAGTTAAAACAAACAAGTAGCTACATCTTGCGGTAGGAAATAAATCCAATTGTAATTGATGCATTCTGGGAAGCTTCTCTTAAAGGAGTTAATCACGAGATCATGTTCGAACCTTTGAGACAATCAAGTCTGTTTCATTGGGAAAGATAGAAGATTTGCGTGTATTATAAATGGTAAACCTTGGATTAACCATTGTCGAGGAGCCTGGGGTCACTTGTTGGTAAACCTCAGATTGATTATGTTGAGGAGCCTTCAAAGGGATTGATCTTTGTTACTCTACCCTTGCGCGTAGATCGGATTGTAGACTGTTCCCCCAGTTGTATTTGTTATTGTTGGTAACCTTAGTGTCCATAAACTTAAGATTATTTCTTAAGGTGATGGTGAAGGACGGGTCTCACTGTACCTGGAGTAGACGTTGACTAGACTCACTTGGACTCTTTTGGGGGTTCTCTTCACTCGAGATGGTTTTGTGAAGAAACTTGTGCCAGTCTATTTCATTAAGCAGGTTGTCGGGGTAACTGTTCCAACCGCCCTTTCTGTATTAAACTTCTACGATGTTGGATTTCATCACCAACTAGTGTTTTTAGTATGGGAAGTTATTGTTTGTGTGTGGTTTGAACTCTTAGATTTTTTAGGCATGTGATTCAGTTGTTTGTTTCTTTAGAGACTTTAGGTGATTTTATTGAAATTTTCTTTGTTTGCGTGTGATTATTTTCATCCTACACCAAGAGGTTATTATCCTTCATCGATCATGTCACAACGGTCATCTATGTTTTCCCAATCACCGGAAACATTTTTATACGGTGGTCCTTCTGTTCCTTCGGGGTACCAGTCACTCTCTGGTACTTTTTCAGGAGCAACTCCTCGACCGATTGAACATCAGTTATCACCTGGTAGTAATGGAACTAAAACGTTGAACGTAGAGCAAATTCTTATGATGTCTGGTAGTATTCCAAATCCTCAACCTCAAGGTAGTCAGTTACCACCTGGGGGGCAACCTCAAGGTAGTCAGTTACCGCCTGGGGGGTAACCTCAAAGTAGTCAGTTACCACCTGGGGGGCAACCTCAAGGACAGTACATACCTCAAGGGCAGTACATACCTTTAGGATAGTACATACCCCAAGGTCAATCCCAGACTCAGTATACTCCCCAGGATGCTTATCAACCCCAGAATCAGTAAGTGCCTCAGGTTTATCAACCTTAAGGTCAACACCGAGCTCAAGGTTTCCAACCACCTTCTAGTCAATCATTTTTACAAGGACCTAGAAATGTACTGCTTAATTATCAGCCCTACATTCAACTAGGTTATGGTACTCCATATGCACAACCTTTTATGAGTCCATACCCTGGAAAGAATATGGTGTGGGATCCATCTCAAACTCAATAGACTATGCAACCGAATGTGTAGTTATCTAATCAACCTGGACAACCTTTGGTTTTTGGTCCAACCCAGCAACCAGTCCAACCTACTGTTCAAACTCTTGCACCTAGTTTAGTTCAGCAGCCTAGGCCTAGCTCACCTCAAACTTCACCTCAAACTGCTGCTTCAACTTCTGTTCAACCTACCACACTTGTTTCTGGAGTATCTATGGCTTCAGTTTCTACTATCTCTGCATCAGTGCAAACTCCTCAAGTCTCTGTGCCACAGTCAAGACCTACAGTTCAGACTTCGGTCCAGATGCCTGGAGGACAAGCTGGTCCAAGTACAATTGCTACAAGTCAACCGCAATTCACTTATCAACCATACTAGGGACAGTATCAATTTGGTCCTACTATACAAAACCCAGTTTATTAGAATCAACCGTATCCTGGCTATACTTATCAACAGGCTCAACAACCTTAGTTTGGTCTGGTTAATCCTGGTTTTCCAGGAGGTTATAACATTCCTAATGCAAATCCGATTCCAGGTTATCCTGAATATCCTCCTCCTGGAGCTGGTCTCATTACTCAAGGTTTTTGCAACTCTAATCATCAGTTACCATTTATTGCAACTTTGGATTTACTTGATTTGTCGTGTCTTATGAACAATTTGATTTACGATATTTCGTATTGGCTGCCAATGCCTAATAAGTTTCCCAATGATATCCTGAAATTCGAGGGTAGGTCAGGAGAGGATCCATCAAATCATGTTATGACTTATCACCTCTGGTGTGCATCTAATTCTATCATTGATGATTCAATTTGATTGTGTCTTTTTCAACGAACTCTTATTGGTCTTGCTGCCAAATGGTACATTGAGTTACCACGAGCCTCTTTTTATAATTTCAATAAGTTAGCCACTTCTTTCTTAACTCATTTTCAGTTGCCTGTCAGATACGAAAATGGAAAAGAACTGTTAACTTCACTAAAAAAATCCACATCCACATATATTTCTGATCATATTCATGAATGGTGACATAGAAAGCGTTTAGTAAAAGTTTTCATGCCGGATCAAATTTTAGTGGAATGGTTCATTAAATCATTGTTACCTAAAATCACTGAAGATGTAGCTAAGGGAGGAGTTGTTACTGAAGAGCAAGTTATTTCTCAAGCTCAGTACCTTGACCTCGTCTATACGCAGTCAGGTACTTTACATGAAAAAATCCCTGATCTTCCAAAGCACGACCAAACAACTGCAGCTCCTTCAGGGTCTCATGCTGCCGATGGTATGATTGGTTCAGTTAGTACTAAAAGTAAGAAGAAATCTTCAAAGAATTCTTCTCCTACAGTAACTTTACCTAATTCCCCGAAAGAAGATTCTTTCGCTGAAGTTTCTGTCGACGTCCATGTAGTAGATTCATCTACGACCAAATCCGGTAGTAAAGGAAAAGAGAAGAAGGAAAACAAACAAAATTCAAAAGATAAAATGAATAAAAATGAATCTACTGACGAAAAAAGAAAACCTCGCTATCCTTGTTTCATTTGCGACGAGGATCATTTTACCAAAGAATGCCCACATCGAGTAGAGTTTTTGAAATTCGCTAAAGGTTCTCAAACGCCTACTATCTTGAAGGATCCTTTTCCTACTCAAGATAGTAAGGTGGTTTCTTCTTCCTCGAATACCTCAGAAGAACCCATTATGATGATGTCTCATGTCACGATTGCGACGCGATCACAAGATTATGGTAGTAAAAATACCGTTGATGGTAAAGAAGTAGAATCTTCTAATTCAAACTGTTGTTGGGAAAAGTATCCAATACGGAATGACCCTATCCCACTCTAAGGGTGATAGTACCTCAGCAACAATCAAAGCAAAGCTATCTAAGATTTCTTCTTTATGAAATGTAAAAGGGGGGAGAAAGAGATCCACTAACCGATGCCTTCCGCTAATGGTTGATCCAATCTCTCTCCTTGCTTGCTTGCTCCCAGCTCCTTGCTCTTTCACTGGCCTAGCTACACCAAGATCCTGCAAAATGACAAGAGAGGGAAACTACAAGAAGCATACATTCATGACTAGTTCAAGGATTAGAATAAACTAAATACACAAGTATAACAATACATCATTGAGACACATGCATATAGAAGAAACTCAAATGCTTTATTAATGGAAGAAGTAAAGTTCAGGAAGTGATACAACCATAAAAGGCCCAATCCAGCATCACCTTCCCAGCAGAATGGAATCTCCTCTTCACCTCCTTCAAAGCAAATCACCCAATAGTTCTAAACTCAAACCAACAGCAATTCTTTACTTTCACAAAATTCCAGCCTCCAGATCTCATGGGAGAGAGATCCATATATAGATTTTTGGAGAAAGGATGAGTCAGCTTGAGGCTGGTATGAAGCTGACTAGTGTCCTCTCCTTCTTCAGTTCTTGAGTCCACTTGGAGGTTCTTGCTTCCACTTGGAGATTTGGAACCTCTTACTCATCACCAGTCGAATTCCTTGATCCAAGTGTCATTTTGGAAGCTTCCTGGGCATTGACACATTGAGGAATGAGACTTCCACTTGTCCAAACTCGCTCAGCGCATGTAACCTTTGTTGGAGTTGACATTCAACCCAGGTAGACCATGGAGCAGTTGACATTCAGCGCAGATGCTCAGTGGAGCAGTTGACATGATCCAGAATTGCCTTGTTTTTGAGTAATTTCAGTGGAGAACTTATCTGAATTGCTATGGTTTCTTGGCCTTGTTCCTCTAGGGGTAGGAACAACATGTTTAAGGGCTTTGGATCCCTTAGATTATGGACATTCCATGCTTAATGTTGTAAGGCACAAAAATGTCTATAACAGTTGCCCCCTAAAGTATGAGGCCGTTTATTGGGTGAAATGCTTTATCAGGAGGATCCGAAGTTCATCCAATTGCTGGGAGGTGACCTATAATAAGATACAATACAATACATTATTTTTCATACTGCTTTCATGACCTGGCTGAGGCGGGCATTCCCATGCTCAGCTTTATAAATACATTTTTCTGTACATAGGACAGACAATCGTCTGATGGGAGACTTATAATTTTCTGATGAAATTATCATCCTTTGAGTAGGATGATCATCTGTTGCACATGTCAATGTCTTTATTTCTTGAATTTATATCGCATCCCAGATGGATGAAACTAGATCCGGGGTCTTCAAACTCGTCCGATCTTCACTCTAAGTACAAGTCTATCCATGTGAGAATTTTTTGGAGTCGAACATGGAAATACATCGCTTGATTACCAGTCAATGATGTAAACTGTTAACAAGCGCGAGAGGAATCACCAATAATGATGATGACCCTCAAGGTACTGCAGTACAATTCACGTGGTGTGAATAGAGGACTTGGCGTCGAACACCACGCAAAATCTTTCGGTCGAAGTTCATTGATGTATACCTGTCGCCGGAAGTGAGAAACTTGCCATTGAGGCATGCAAGCTTCAAAGTACTGAGGGGGTGTTCCTAGATCAACTTCTTGGATAATGAGTTGATGTCGACAAGAAGCGATCTGTCACAGGAGGGCCTTAATGAATCCCACATCAGTGACACGGAACGGAGCTAATGATTGTGATGAAGGTGAAAACGATCTGTGACATATGATTCAGGGTGGCGGTCATGAAAGGATGAAAGATGATGTATGGCAGTGGATGGGACACGGTTGACTCTTTCTGAACAACATCTCTTAAACATATAACGACACTGATGCGATGGATCGGTAGCATTACCCCAAATGTGGATGGTATGGTGAGACCATGGTGATGTGACCGGTGAATGAAACAACCCAACCCGATGTGGTACGGAGGAAAAGTGTCATGTTCAAGAGCGACTTGCTACCATCAAAGCTTTGAGTTTCTCCCAATTTTTCCCCAGTCATTTCTGACCAGTACCTCTTTATTTTTGTCAAGCTTGAGGAGGATAACATACGCTTGTTCTATAACATTCCCTTCGGGCAAGCCCATCGCTATGTTTTAACGAGCCTAGCGATAGGGAAACTCGTTCTCGTCTAAAGACAAGTTTGTCGCTATTTAATGTTTTTTAACGAGTCTAGCGACAAGGAAAACTCGGTCCTTTTCATTTTTAGAGAGTCTGAAAAGGTACGTAAAGTTAACTCCAAAGTTCCTTTTTCGTCATCTAATCCCTTAAGTCCGAAAAGTTATAAAACAATACAAAAGGGATGAATGTTCGATAGTTTTATCGAGCCGAACTAGACAAGCGCTCGATCTTTTTGTGCAATAATCCCTCAGGTCCAAAAAGATTAAAATCTAGAGGAGGGATAGCTCTTCCGGTCGGTTTAACGAGCTGGAAGGCCAAAACTCGACAAACTTTTCATATTTTACGAGTCAGTGAAAAGAGCTCAAAGACGACTCGTATTTTGAGGAATGAGTGATAAACAGGGATAGCAGCAGATTCCAGGTACAGGTTGGAATTTTCCAATCACGGCAGTGTCACAAGGATGGCTAGGTGAAATCACTCTTCGCAGCTGTTCCTCAAAATAGGTAAACAATCAAAATGGAGGTGAACGATCGGCCAAATGAAAAGTGGAGGTGACGGTGCAAACACGACCAAGGCTTTTATGGCTGATGAATTTACGATAAAAATGGTTATTTACCGGTTCATTTTTTCTGGATGAGCTTGAACTCTAGGGGAAATCTTTCTCACAGGTGCATTTATTTTTTAAAGAGCATGAACTCGTGCTAAAACTGCTCAATTTTGCGTTTATTTTTTAACGAGCATGAACTGTGCTAAAACTGCTCGTTTTTACCAGTCATAAGATAAGAATGTCTCCTTAAAGATGCTATTTTTTCACGGATCTTAGATCTCATAAAGCTTTGCTCAAATCCTTTCGTTATGCAAGTTTGGTAACGACTAATCCTACGAGTTTAAAGGGTTAGACCTACAGGTTTAAAGGGAGGACCTAAAAATTTAAAAAATAAATAGCCGCCCTTGCTTGCACTCCAAAAGGTTTGCATGCCCCCAGGTATAAAGTACAATTTCAAGGTTACCCCTCCGGCTTCTCACATCTGTTTTTCTTTGGGTGTTCACAGCTACTTGTCTCCTTGCTAGTCTAATTTTAACGGGACTATACGAGATCACAAGAGAGCAGCTACTTGTTTTTTCTCGCTAGTCTAACTTTAATGAATTCTTGCAAGATCGCAAGAGAACAGCTACTTGCGACAAGAGAACAACACTACTCAAAGACAAAACATTTGTTTTACTGAGGTGAGGCCTACCTCTTTCTGGTTACCTAAAGATTGTCTCGTTAATCTTTCAAACAAAACATTTCCTCGGCAATGTCTACCGAAGTAGACAAAGGTGAGTGAGGCATTGCCTCAAACACATAACTTTGACAAAAGAATCTTGTTCCAGAACAACCGCTCTTCCTTCGTCGGACGGGGTACGGACTAGTCATATTCTCCCGTGGAAATTCTACCTTATACCCAAGGTTTTCTCTGCCCGAAGCAAACCAGGATGCATGCCCCCTGGGTTCCAGTCCCATCTTTCTGAATCACTCGCCTTCATCGGGAAGAAGCATTGGGGGCGGAGACATTTCTTGATTGAATAGACCATTAAGGGTTGGTATGTGACTATTTTCGATGCGTGATCCCGGAAATGAAAGTTGGTCTACGAGCTTGACCATTCTTCCTTCGTGTGGAAAACACATTACTCTAAAGAGTGAGGAGACTATTGCTCCCATGAAATATATATAGTCTCATCCAAGGAGTAGGTTATAATCCAAGGGTCCTTGAACGACCATCACGTTCATTTGAACGGCCTTCCCTTTCAATGTAATGGGCACATTGGGGAGGATCCCTAATGGTCGACTGGTTCCTTTATCAAAACCCGAGAGATTTCTTATCTCAGGCAAAAGCGCTGGGGAACCCAGTGCTTTCCAAGCAATAGAGGAAAGGATACTCACAGATGCCCCTTCATCAATGATAGTGCCAGCCATTACCATCCTATATATTTGGACGATAATTCTAAATGGTATAGTGGCTGGCAACCGGGGTCTGCCTAGTTGGTTCCAATCAAAGGACACAACCAGGTTGCTTGGTGGTGGGACCGAATACACGGCCGGATGTGACCCTGACGAAGTTCCTTCCTGCGATAAAGGAATGGGCGCATTGCCCTGATGCTCGTCAGAGTCGGTGTTGATGAAAAGAATCTGGATGGTGTCATCCTTATTCTCTTCAGTGAGGGTTTCATTTGAAGATGAATCTTCAGTGACGGTGTCATTTGAAGATGAAACCTCTGAAGGCAGAACCGGGTCAACTGCCGTTTCGACCTTTAGAATTTCGTCCGGTCTGGATTCAGTAGGTTCATTTTCAATGACTGACGCTTCAGCTGACCACTTGAGCGGGCCAGCTGTGTTCTCAACTAACGAAGGACTTGGCACGAGTTTTTTGTATCCAGGAGGAAGTCGTAACGGTGAAACCGGACAATCTTCCAAAACACTCTTCGCCTCGTCTAAGAAGGGACAACGGTGGATGGCATGATCGCCTTCACACAGTCTGCAGGGGGATCTTTCTCCCCCTCTTTGTCTTGAACCTTCACTTTCGCTGGTTGACGGTAAGCATTCAACATGGCTATCAGAGGTTGATGCTCCCGAATTGTGCAAACGAGGGGACCAGTCCCTTAGTATCTGGGGAATACAGGGACAATCTCTATGGAAGTGGTCTCCTCTACATATGACACATGGCGATCTAGGCCCGGTCTGTGCTGTGTGTGGATTTTTGTCAGATGTCTTTTGCTTGCCCCCAGTCGCCTTTGGCTCCTTCTGCTTCTTCTCTCTCTTCTTCTTCTCCTTCTTCTCTTTGGGAGCTTGGCTTTTGCCGGCTCTACCTTGCGAAGAGGAAGGATTGGAGGAAGAGTTATAGGAAGTAGAAGGCTGGTGGGCAGCTCTAGACTGATCCGACTATTGACTCAACTGTTCAGGAACCGTGGTGTTCTGAACTACATTGGTTGAGAATAGCCAGACTGGTAGGCCAATTGTCAGTCCTGGAAGCGACAATGTGGCCATGTGGGGCGCACCAACATCTCTCCAAGAGGAGAAAGGACTAGGATTTCCATCATGGGGAATTCCTTGGTTGGTGTGTTCCATGTTCTCAACCTAAAGACCAACGCAGGAATAAGAGGTGATTATGTTCCGTTTAAAATAAATTTCATAACGACGCTTTAGACACAACTTGTTTTTTCACTTTTTAAGAGTCGAGAAAAAGCTAAAGATGACTCTAGTCTCCTTCGATGTTTTAAGGAGCCCGAAGTGACAAATGCTCGGGTGGACTTTTTCAGTTATAGAGTTTGAAAAAGGCCAAAAGAAACTGCTCTGGAGTTCTAGGCAGAGGGTGTGCCAAACTTTTCGCAAAACCACAGAATACGTTTTACGGTACGGGTGGTCGATCTTCGTGAATGCTGTGTTCACTGCATTGTGATCAGTAGGGCGGCCGAAACGGCTTCCTATGGATAAAGGCTTTATTCCTATAGGGGTATCCCAATATATATGCGACGGTACGTGGGAGCACAAGTCCGTATTGATACTTATCGCTTCACCGTGGAGGAATCACCCAACCACTCGACGGTAAGATATCACGTTTAACGACGCCGGAACACGTCTCTAGCTTAGACCTCTATGTGTTTGCGTTATGTTTCAAAGCGTTGTTATGTTCATTCAATTTATTTTAGGTTGATCTTGTTTAGCAGTTTGCCTTTATGGATCACCGCGAGATGTATGGTACAACTCCTAAATGCAGTCTAAAGATGATAAGCAAGCTTTTTCAATCTTTTCAACATATGAAAATCTTAACTACTGAGGGAAAAGAAAGACATCATCTTTTCACACAGATCATAGAGCACACACTAATGCACTTTTTCCTAAATCAACATGCAAACTGTCAAAATGCGAATGCACAATGCAGGTATTTCTTTTCTCTTTCTTAATATTGATGCTTATAAAAAGAAAGCTGTTGTATAATTTTGAATTCGATTTCAAGTGAAAACAAACAAGCTTTTGTCCAAAATCAAAAGACACCTTAAGATTTACTTGTTTCAACACTAGAAATGCATAAATTCAAACCATATGACGAAAGTAAAAGCCCAATCAGCTGTGAACAGTAAACAAACTAACTCCTAAGTTCAAAACGACACTTATGATAGGTCTAGATCTAAGAGGTCACAACAAGACTAGTTCACTTTCGTAATGGGAAACTGCAAATGATGTAAGAAATACACAAAGAAAAAATACAGTTTCTTTATACAATCGAGGCGGAATAGAGGCAAAGAAAGGTGGTTTCAGATAGGTACATTGACTGATAACAGGCTGCAAAAACAGGGATGAAAACTGAGCAAAAGACACAGGGAACCACAGTTGCACAAGGCCAAGACTGTTTCAGCGTAGGTGTAACACAGAGGTTTTGACACTCAGCGCAGGTAGCCTTCATGGGACCTGCATTGAAATGTAGAACCTCTTCACTGGGTCTGCGTTGAAACCAGAACGAGAATGTTCCGGGGTTTTGAGCTACGGTTTGCAGTTAAAATCACAGTTTTTGGCAAAATCAAAGCTAGCAATCAAGTACACACTAAAGGATGATTCAAAGGAGGATGAAAATCTATCACTAAGAGCTGTTCAGAGTCCTTGTGGATCAGCTCTTCAAATCATAAACAGGCCCAGAAACTGAGCTAGAGTAGCTGCCCTCTACTTTGCATTTGAAAGATCCAAATGCAGTTCGATTCGGTACTCCCTGTGTTTATGAAATGAATAGCAAAAACACAAACAAACCAACAAGATACGCTCCCCAGTGGAGTCGCCAATTTGTTGTTGGGAAAAGTATCCAATACGAAATGACCCTATCCCACTCTAAGGGTGATAGTATCTCAGCAACAATCAAAGCAAAGCTATCTAAGATTTCTTCTTTATGAAATGTAAAAGGGGGGAGAAAGAGATCCACTAACCGATGTCTTCCGCTAATGGTTGATCCAATCTCTCTCCTTGCTTGCTTGCTCCCAGCTCCTTGCTCTTTCACTGGCCCAGCTACACCAAGATCCTGCAAAATGACAAGAGAGGGAAACTACAAGAAGCATACATTCATGACTAGTTCAAGGATTAGAATAAACTAAATACACAAGTATAACAATACATCATTGAGACACATGCATATAGAAGAAACTCAAATGCTTTATTAATGGAAGAAGTAAAGTTCAGGAAGTGATACAACCATAAAAGGCCCAATCCAGCATCACCTTCCCAGCAGAATGGAATCTCCTCTTCACCTCCTTCAAAGCAAATCACCCAATAGTTCTAAACTCAAACCAACAGCAATTCTTTACTTTCACAAAATTCCAGCCTCCAGATCTCATGGGAGAGAGATCCATATATAGATTTTTGGAGAAAGGATGAGTCAGCTTGAGGCTGATATGAAGCTGACTAGTGTCCTCTCCTTCTTCAGTTCTTGAGTCCACTTGGAGGTTCTTGCTTCCACTTGGAGATTTGGAACCTCTTACTCATCACCAGTCGAATTCCTTGATCCAAGTGTCATTTTGGAAGCTTCCTGGGCATTGACACATTGAGGAATGAGACTTCCACTTGTCCAAACTCGCTCAGCGCAGGTAGCCTTTGTTGGAGTTGACATTCAACGCAGGTAGACCATGGAGCAGTTGACATTCAGCGCAGATGCTCAGTGGAGCAGTTGACATGATCCAGAATTGCCTTGTTTTTGAGTAATTTCAGTGGAGAACTTATCTGAATTGCTGTGGTTTCTTGGCCTTGTTCCTCTAGGGGTAGGAACAACATGTTTAAGGGCTTTGGATCCCTTAGATTATGGACATTCCATGCTTAATGCTGTAAGGCACAAAAATGTCTATAACACAAACACATCAACTACAACTCCTCCTTGTTCTGATTCGCTATAGATCGAGAAACCCAACCCTGACTTAGTAATCTAACCGCCTGCTAAAGGTATATTTCGGAAATCAGCTTTCAATCCACATGCGAGAGCTGCTCAGAATTTTAACATTGTTGAAGACTTAGCTATTTCCCCTGCAGCAATGTCGGCTTTGGAAGTGTTGCAATCATGCCCAATACAATGTAAATTACTATTGTCTACTATAGGAGCTGTTGATATTCAGGATCCGAACCTAATAATCTTTGATTTAGAGAATAGTACACCCTGCCTACCTCATCAAATGGCTTTCCAGATTCCAGTGTTAGTCAAAAGTAGACCTTACTTTCAGACTATGATTGATGAAGGAGCTTCTACGTGTATTATGTCGATCCAGTGTTGGAAATCGCTTGGTTCTCCCACACTCAATCAGTCTCTGACAATTCTAAAGGCTTTTGATGGCCGAGGGTTCCATCCTTTTGCTATATTGCAAGATTTACCTATAGGGGTCGAAGGAAAAACCATCAATCTAGATGTGGAAGTGGTTGATGCCCCTCTAGATTACAACCTTCTCCTGGGTCCCAGTTGGTCTTATGCTATGACTGCTATCGTTTCCTCGGTCTTTCGGCTTATCAAGTTTGCTCATAACAAAAATATCGTTACAATAGACCAGCTGACTTATTTCTCATCCGACCCAGCCTCTTCAGATAGTATTCAGCACGTCGGTATAACAACTATCCCTTACAAGGATGTTGGAGTAGGTTTGATTAAAGATTATGGTTTACTGGGAACTTTTTCCTTCCCTCCTCCTAACGTATCACCTTCTATTGTGAATATTCATATGATTTCATTGAATACTGTTACTTTTCATGATCCTCAAATCGTACCTTCCGATTCTGAGGTGGATTCATTTGATGGCGTGATGCCTTTGAGTCCCTTTGAAATTGCATATCAGGCTATATAGTAGTTTTCTGATTCCTGACCAATCTCGAGGATAGTTTGTTCCTGTCTCAACCTCGTTAAAAAATGAAATTGGATGTCTTAAGGATAGTTTGTTCCTGTCTCAACCTCATTAAAAAATGAAACCGAATGTCTCAAGGATAGTTTCTTCCTGTGTCAACCTCGTTAAAAAGTGAAACAAGGATTGTCGAGGATAGTTTGTTCCTGTATCAACCTTGTTAAAAAATGAAACCGAGTGTGTGGAGCATAGTTCCTTGTCTTGTGTCAAGCTCATTAAAAAATGAATAAAGGATTATGGAGCATAGTTCCTTGTCTTGTGTCAAGCTCGTTTAAAAAATGAAACAAGGGTTATGAGGATAGTTCTTTTACCATGTTAACCTCATTAAAAAATGAAACAACTCCCTTTCCAAATTGAGTCTTTGAGTCTTTCCAAGATCTCAGAAGTGAATTGTCATTCCATCCACCTCATTGAATGCAATGAAGCTTGGGGGGCATGTACCTCGATTTGAGTCATTATGCTGGGGGCATGCGAACTTATAACAAGCATAGTTTTTCGTTTCAAGCTTGTGTAAAACATGAAACTGAATCCAAGCAGAGTTCTCTATGGTTCAAGCTTGTGTAAAAATGAACCCATACCTGTTTTACATCTCGTGATTGCTGTCTTTATTCGGTAAATTCTGCTAGATGAGCCTTGGTTGTTTTCATTCCATCGCAACCATCTATTTGGTTGACCATATGATTTCACTTGGTTGTTTTTCCTTTCCTGAGGGACTGCAGTGATGAGTGGTTTTATTAGCCAGCCTCTTAACCATTACATGTTTTGAGCAGTTCCACCATTGCCGGAACTAGTTGCTACCCTTTATACCACTCATTCCTCTAGGATGAGTCTTCTTTAAGCTCTTTTCTGACTCATAAAATATGAAAAGATTGCCGAGTTTTTCCCCTTTTTAACTCATTAAACATAATTAAAATGGTGGTCCACTTACAACTCTTTTCTAACCGTATAAACATGAAAAGATAACCAAAATTTTGTCGTTTCAAGTTTGATATTGTTATGAAGTGACGCGTCTTTGATCACTTTTTTACTTTTTTTGATCGGAGTCACTAATTATGAAAAGTATTCCTTGATCGTAATGGTCAGGCGGTTTTCTCAAGTATTATTTTATACTTTTTCGGGCTCGAGGGACACAAATTTACGAAAAAGGACCCCCATGGAGTTTTCTTATGTTTTTCTTCTGACTCCCTAAAATTGAAAAACACCAAGCTTCTCCTATACTGGACTCGTTAAAATTTAACAGTAAAGGACTTGTTCAATTTTAAACAGGAACGAACCACTCCTTCTTAGGGTTCGAATTTTAAACTAAGTTGGACTCATCTGAAGGATGAGCTTATAAACAAGCAAATGTTATCCTCCTCAAGCTTATAAAAAATAAAGAGGTACTTGCCAGAAATGGTGGGGGAAAAGAGAGAAAAATGAACCTGTTTGTTACACTTTGTGTTTTAGAAAAGCCATTAAGCACTCTTGAACACGACACTTTTTGTTAACTTGGGTTGGGAAATCCTTTGCCTAACAGTTAATCAAACCACGTTGAAAGTCTTCAGCCGGTTTCTGGGTATTAGCTTTGGGTCAATTGGAACCAAACCATCTGCAGTGTCGTTATGTGTTCAAGAGATCAGTTCAAATAAACCATTTATTTGCAAAATATTTGTCATCCATTTTTACCATCCCTGAGTCAGTCCTTGCCAATATATTTCTTCAAAACTTGATCTATGATTTCGTGTTGTGGGCTTGCCTACGACAGATCGCTTTCTATCGACTTCAGTTCATTATCTAGAAAGATGATCTAGAAATTGTCAGTACCTTGAAATTTGCATGCCCTAATGGCAGGTTTCTCGCCTTCGATGATAGGTTGCATCATTGACCTTCGATCGAATGATTCTATGACATGTTCGACTTCAGCTCATTTATTCACATTTCATGGATTGTACTGAGTACTTTGAGAGCCATTGAAATTATTAGTGGTTTCTCTCACACTTGTTAATAGTTCACATCATTGACTGGTAATCAAGTGGTTTCTACCATGTTCAACTTCGACACATTCATTCACATGGATAGAATCGTACTTGTTCGGGAAGTAGAAATCAAGACCCTGGATCTAGTTTCTACCATCCAGGCTGCAAGGAATTTTTTTATTCATTATACAGTGGACTATTTATAAACCGATGGCTGCGCCCATATAGTGTCTACACATGTCTATACTCTTGATGTATTACAAAATCATTCATGTATCAAAACAGTTTAGTTAGTTTTCTAGTTAGTTTTGATCTGAGTATGGGAATGCCTACCTCAACGATGATATGTTCACATATATATATTTTGCATTGAATGTTTTTACAGGTTCTGACTGGGGTGTCTACAAGATGATGCTTGAAATGATAAAGTACTTCACTCTTCGTAGATGACAAACTCTATCTTCATCTATTACATACTTTGCACTTTAGGGGGCAATCTGTTGCACTAAAAATTGTCACCTTGACATTCTGCAATCTGTGTGAGTCCGATACCACTCATACTTTCTGCCTTTGCAAGTCTTAAGCCTCAGTTCCTCATATCAAGCCTTGAAAATAAGAGAAAGCCCTCAAAAGTCTCTAAAACTCTGGTTCCGCACTTTCTCTTTTCATTACCTGCGGTCCCGCACCTAATGGTCATGGCTCCTATGCACCTGACCGCTCTATCTCTATGTTATGGGTGCGGACCCCTGTAAAAGTTAAAAGGGCACGAGTACATTCTAAAAAAACTCACTTTCAGTCATTTCTAGAAGCTTCTAGAAGGAATATTGAGGTGGAAAGTTCACTCTCTTAAGGTTCATGCATCCCATACCTTAAGGAGCTAACCCCTTGATGTGAGGAGATTATCCCTTTGTTGGAGGATTCTATCCCTTCATAGGTGGACCTGTAACCTCCTCTTCTGCACTATAAAATGAAGCATTGGGCTGGTTACTTGGGAGGTTAGAAGCTGAATATTTTTGAGGTGAAATGTTGTTGGAACTTAGTCTTATTAGTTGAGTTTTTATGAGGAGAGATTACATACCTCTAAGATCTCATTTGGAAGAGTGAAAGGATTTTCAAAGTAAAGGAAATTCCTGTTTCGGACCCCAGGAAGAGGTTGTTAAACATCAAGGCTGAAAAGGTTGTAAGGTTCTTCTACTTCAAAGTTAATACAAATAAGTTTGTTTTTCTCAATAAGCTGTTGATTCATGGTTTATTTTATGGATTCCTTGATCACCATAATAGACATGATTTATGATATTTGCTATGCAGGTGCTATTTGATGTTTGCTTGTTTGTGATTGCAGGTTCTCAAAGGTACTTCTTTATTGGAGTATGGCTACTACGAACAAGCATTGGATCTAAGGTAGGGTCTTAACACCTCTATAGTATTTATTTATAAATCACATATGTCTAGAGAAAGATAGATTTGTTTGTCTATTTGTTGCTAGACTATCTTCTGATACTAGGGAGATCGGTCTTGTCCGCAAGATCGATTTATCTGGCCAACACCGCTGTAGGTGCAGCAGACAGTTTTGTAGCACAAACAGATCAGCTTTCATTATACTCCTTCAAGGGCTTGATTTTCGTACAGGTGGAAGAGAAAAGTTCTATGGAAGTGATAACACATATAACTTGTCTCAAAAGGTCAATTTGGTCAACAAATGGATTCGAAAATCATCAATGAAGGTTAAAGCTTAAATGCAGGAAACAAGTCCCTAGTTTTGAGGAGAGATAACGGATGAGTCAACAAAATCTAACAAAAAGGTTAAAGGCTTCATCAAATTCGAATTCATGGAGTTATAGGTGTCAAAGAGAATGTTTAATGCCTAGATTAGGTTGTTGCTATCATAATAATGAGTTGTACTCCTAATTGTATTGGACTCTACGACAGTCAGTTAACTGTTACTTGTAATTAATAGTAAGTTTTAGGTATTAATAGGTGTCAAGCTAGGAAATTCGAATTCCCCTCATGTTGGATTAGGGAATCCAAGATTGTAATGATAACTCTATAAAAGACAATAGGTGGAATGCCTCATGGTTGGCAATTTTCAAAAGAGACAAGCATACTGTGTTATTGTGGGAGATTGTGTGTTTTTATGTTAATATAGAGATTTTGGCTTCACTACTCAGGATTTGGAGAGGGTTTTAATGTTTGATTTTCTCATGGCTTTCTTCATTTACTTACTTGCAGTGGTATGAACACATGTTACTTAGAATTCATTGATAATGATCTAACTTCCTTCATGTGTTTATAAACTATGTTCCTTGCATTATTTCTCTGTTTTGCTGATATATTAAGACTCTTTATGCCCTGACTTCCATGTTAAGCTGATCTTGTTGTTGTACTAAAACATATTCTGACTCCATAAGCCCAATAGACGTTTTTTGATTGTGTTTCAACCATTTATACTTTTTCACTTGTTTTTTGCATAGAGTTAGCCATCTAATCCTTAAATTAAAATCTTTAACCTAGTGAGAGAGCCCTCTCAGGTTGAGGAGGCTAAGACTCAACCAAAAGTTTGGTTTGAAATAGTTACTCAAAGTCTTCTTGATCAACAGCCTATCAGGGGCTGATTTTGTGATAACATTTTGGTGCGTCTGCCGGGAGCCTGAAGATTACTCATTCCCGAAATCTAGAAGCTGAACTTATGAAGGTAGCAGGAGCTCAGAAAGCTGTTCAAGGCTGGATCTACCTTGGTGACTCGACACATCAAATAAAAAACTGGAAGGTGACTCCACTGCTAGAAGATAAGTAGCTTGATGAAGTTGCAAGAATGAATGCCAGGTATGCCCCTATGAATTGGTGTCATATCCTTGGTTTTCCAAATCCTATGCCAAAGGTCGAATGGTTAGATGATCTTCCAATATTCAAATATGAAAAGAAGGACAATGCTGATCTTCATTTGGTTAGGTTCCATATGCATGTACACAGTCTTAAGGTTCACTTCCCTGAAGATTGTCTCATGAAGATGTTTATGACCACTTTAGAAGGAAAAACATGGTCTTGGTATAAATGTTTGGAAAATGGTTCAATATATTCGCTTGCTAGTTTCCATGATGTATTCTATGAGATGCATAAAGAGTGTCATCCCTCATTGGTGGTCAAAGATTGCTGTAAACATTCTGTGAGTTTTATTCAATATTTGGAGGATTGTTATGATGATGATGAATTTATGGAAGAAGAAATTTTAGAGGCTCTTCATAGCAATATATTTCAACAACTAGAAGAAAGGATAATATCCCATGACATGCAACATAGAAATCAACAAGAGTATACTTATGAAAATAATATTACAACCTTCGAGATTGATGTAGAGATGCAACAAACTTGTCAGTATTTGGATCATAATGAAGATGAAAATAATTGCAAACACCAAGAAGAAATACTGGAAGAAATTTTTTATAACCCTTAGGCAGAGGAAAAGGTTGATCATTTTTGTAATTCCTTGCAGCAGATTACTTCAAAGAATGATCATAATAGTGAGGAAAATTACATTGTCTATGGGAATCATTCAGAAAAGCAGTTGGATAACTTATTAAATAAATGTTGTGTGACTAAATATCAATTGTTAGAAGTAACAGGATGTTATGAGGATTATCAAACTGATAATGTATTTTGGGATCCTATAGCTAAATACATGGAAGAGTTTTACTCTCCAGTGTTTCGGTTTTTCTATGAAGATCAAAGGAAATTTTAGTGGCAATGGTCATCACAATATCATAGCTATTTTGAACTCTGATGCAATAAAAAAACTCAAATATTAGATAAAACAAATGATTGGCTACATTGGAAATTTCACATTGATTGAGTTGAAAGAAGTTTACAATTGATATGGTAGGTAGGTAGGAAAATGCAAATAAGCTCAAGCTTAACTGAGCAATTTTTACTAGGTACAGTTTGAAGTAGATTAGGAAAAATTTCAGAGTTTTTATTTTTAAAGGAATGGATTGCAGCATTGGAGCTACTAGTTCTTATCATACCATAGGGGGCATACTATCCCTAGTGGAGCCACTGTTATCACCCTATTTTTTTTTTTTAAACTTTGGAAAGTTTGCCTTGTTTCTAGTCATGGTCTTATAATAAGTTTTGAGTCATCACATGCTTAAAGGGATAAGTGATAGGATTAGAGTCTCAATAGTGTCATTTTCATTTCCAAACCCTTCTTCTAGTCATGGTGTTATAGGGTCTCTAGGTCATTTCATGCTTAAAGGGTTAGGTCATAAGGTTAAAAGTCTTGAAGGTCATATTTCATTTCCAAACAAAGTTTGAAAACCTTATTCCATGTCTTAGAAGTCTCACCTTGTGTTTATAAGTCATATCTCAAGTTATTTTGAAAAAACTGTGTCGAAAAAAGAGCATACATAGTAGTTTCTTAGCGCGCTACGAAACTGCTGAAGGTGAACTTTTAACTATTTTTTCTGTTTTAAGTAGTCAACTTCCAAGGGGTTTCTTGAGAAACTAAAAGCCTATTTTGAAAAAATGAAAGACTTCTTCTTCCTAACATACCTATATACAAAAACCTCTTTCAGTTTCTTCAAATTAATTATGAGCTGGGAGAAATTGATGACTCAACTTGCGCTATGAAATCGCTGAAAGTCATTGAGAGAAACATTCTGCTTTCTAGCTTTAGTAGTCTTTTTCAAGATCTGTTTCTGGAAGCATGCAAAAGTATTTTGGAATTATGAAGGAGGTTTCATTGCATAAAAGCTCCAACTACAATCACCTATCTCATTTTTTCATAAGTGTTACCAGTTGGGAGATACAAGGCTTTCTTTGAAGCCATATTTTTAGAAATTAGAATTTTCCAGTTTACAGCTGATATTCAAAGACAGTTTCTGGGCAGTAGGAGAGGTGTTGCAAAAAACCAAGAGAGGTTTTTGTTCAACACAGTGTGGTATCCAAAATTGTCCTTCAGTTTTGAAAAATAAATTTTTGATGAGGAGACAAAAGCTATGTCCCAACACCTATTTTTCAGCTAGAGCAGAACAATAAGTTGCAATTTCTTGATGCAATTTTATTGTGGAGAAGGATTTTATTTCTTGAAAGTATTTCAAACATGATCTATGTTGATTATTAAAGCCTGCAGATATCATGGAAAAAGTGAAAGAAGGTTTGAAGACTGAAATTTTTGAAGAGAGATGTGTAAAAGACATACACATCAGTTTTGTAGTGCGCTACGAAACTGTAGGTGCAGTTTTTGACATTTTGCAAGGCTTTCAAGAGGTGACAACAGTTGATTTCTGAATGTTAATGTTGCTGGAGGATGTAAAAATTTCACAAATGAAGATCCAAAGGTTAAGGTAGAAGAAATTAAAGGTTTAAGAAGATGTTTACAATGATAAGATTCCGCGCTACGAAACTGCTATAGGTGCAACATACAGTTTTGTAGCACAGCTAGATCAACTTTCATTATACTCCTTCAAGGGCTTGATTTTTGTATAGGTGGAAGAGAAAAGTTCTATGAAAGTGATAACACATATCACTTGTCTCAAAAGGTCAATTTGGTCAGCAAATGGATTCGAAAAGCATCAACAAAGGTTAAAGCTTAAATGCAAGAAACAGGTTCCTGGTTTTCAGGAGAGATAAGGGATGAGTCAATAGAATCTCACAACAAGGTTAAAGGCTTCATCAAATTCGAATTCATGGAGTTATAGGTGTCAAAGATAATGTTTAATTCCTAGATTAGGTTGTTGCTATCATAATAAGGAGTTGTACTCCTAATTGTATAAGGACTCTAAGACAATCAGTTAACTATTACTTGTAATTAATAGTATGTTTTAGGTATGAATAGGTGTCAAGCTAGGAAATTCGAATTCCCCTCATGTTGGATCAGGGAATCCAATTTTGTAATGATAACTCTATAAAAGACAAGAGGTGGAATGCCTCATGGTTGGAAATTTTCAAAGAAACAAGCATACTGTGTTATTGTGAGAGACTATGTGTTTTTATGTTAATACAGAGATTTTTGCTTCACTACTCAGGATTCAGAGAGGGTTTTAATGGTTGATTTTCTCATGGATTTCTTCATTTACTTACTTGCAGTGGTATGAACACATGTTACTTAGAATTCATTGATAATGCTCTAACTTCCTTCATGTGTTTATAAACTGTGTTCCTTGCATTATGTCTCTGTTTTGCTGATATATTAAGACTCTTTATGCCTTGACTTCCATGTTTAGCTGATGTTTCTATTGTACTAAAACATATTCTGACTCCATAAGCGCAATATATGTTTTTTGATTGTGTTTCAACCATTTATACTTTTTCACTTGTTTTTTCCATAGAGTTAGCCATATAATCCTTAAATTAAAATCTTTAACCTAGTGAGAGAGCCCTCTTAGGTTGAGGAGGCTAAGCCTCAGCCAAAAGTTTGGTTTGAAATAGTTACTCAAAGTCTTCCTAACCAGCAGCCTATTTGGGGCCGATTTTGTGATAACACTACCTTCCTGTATCAATCATTCATTCTTCTCTCAGGGTCTTCTAACTACATGGGAATGATGAGAAATGATGTAGATGGGTTGGAGGAAGATGCTAGGGCTCAGAGGGAGTAGTGTAGGTTTTTGAAAATGGAGAGGACGATCTGTTTGTTTTTTTCAAGAATCTTTCAGTGTGAGACAGAGTGTAGGGTTTGTTCTTGAAAAATATTAATTTTTTTCTTATGAAATGGGATGGATGAATGATTGGTAGATATTGGATATGAAGTGGATGGAGGGCTTGCATTTCTTTTATGACTTGGTCTTTGAAAAAATTTCCTCTTTTAACTATTATCACATTCCTCGAAATCATCACCCTTCCTCTTTTAACTATTATCCCCATTCCTCAAAATCATCACCCTTCATAATTTGGCTTTTCCACATTGCATGAGTGAAGGAGTGAGCTTCAATTAACTAGTTCAAGGCAGTCAAAACTACTTACCCATATTTAGCTTATAAAACCTCATCTTTCATGCATTGACAATAAATTTCTTTCTATAATATGCTCAAGATAAGAGGTCAAGAATATTACAGACATGTACTCACCTGATGGTTGTTGGAGAGACATGCATGCTTCTACTGAGTTGATGATTGATCCATGGTCCTCTAGAGGTGATAATTTATTTGTTTTTTCTACATAGGTCTTCATAGCTTGGTGATTCTAAACCTCTGTCTTCCATTTAACATGAGTTAGCTACCCTAGTCAAAATCGGCCTTCTTGGAGTGATGGTTTTGTCCATGGCTAGTTTTCACCTTCCCTATACCTTATTCCACCATTATACACCTTTCCCACATTTCATCCTACATTTCTTTCCATCTCCTAAGATTTCGGCCTGTTTCCTATAGTAAAACAAGACATCCTGTAGTAGAACTAGGACATGCTGTAGTAGTACTATAGGAAACAACAGATTTGTCTTGTTTCGTCCATATCTCCCAAATGGTAGAATGGATTGACCTAAAATTTTTTGAGCATGTTGTCATCATCCTTATGCATCTCCCCATAAAAACATTTTGGCCAATGGATGCACACATCTAGAAAAAAATTAAAAATGGCTGAAGCTGATGGGGGCTGATTTCTTGGAAACCATGCACTAGAATTTTTTGAAATTGATTGGGCATGTTACCATTATCCATGTGCATCTCCCCATGAAACATTTTTTTATATGGATGCACGAAGACCGAGAAAATTTAAAAATGGATGTAGGTGACGGAGGCCAATTTCTTGAAAATTGTGCATTGCAATTTGCTAAAATCACTTGAGAATGTTACCATCATCCATATGCATCTCCACATAAAACAAATTGGCAATGGATGCATAATTTTCAACATATGACAAAAATAAATTTTTGCTCTATGTATTTTTGTTTCCTCTAGTAAAACAGAGCCTTCCTGTAGTATTTCAGGACAAGAAGGAAAATGAGTGGTAAAACCTTGGGAATGATGAGTAGATGGTGGAAATAGATGAGGGTGATGGATTTTCATGGCCTTGGTCCTTTTGGTGCATCTGAGCAAAGGAGGAGAAAGTTCAAGTTTGAATTCCTTTGACTAGAATTTTGACCAATTTTTCTTTTATTTGGTGCCAAATTTATTTTTTTGCTTGCAGATGTTGGAGAGCACCAACATTTATCAAAGAGATACATGGAGAAGAGTTTTTTTTTTTTTTTTCTAGACCTACTAGCTGCCTCAATGAAATTTTCAACTCGTAGGTCTGCCTAGGCACCTCAAAGGAGGTTTTCACCTAAGATATTTTCTTTTTGTATTTTTTTTTCTCCCAATCTCCTCAAGGAGGTTTTCAATCAATGAGCCAATATAAGGCTCCTCAAAGGAGGTTTTAACTTGATATTTTTATTTTTTTCTCTTATTTTTCATTTTTTATTTCTTTTCCTATCCTACTCTACTTGAAAAAACAAAATCATTTTCAAGTGAAGGAATACATCCAATGAAGCCAAGTGCACATCAAGATGCTAGATAAATTGATGTGTAGGCTTGAAATGTATTCTTTGACATGTACCTAGATGTAAGAGACCGAATGCTTTGAATTTGATGATATCAAGCACAGTTGAAGAAGAGAGTATTGCTGCAACTTAGTGACTGTCTGGAACCATATTTCAATATAGTTGTGATGCCCCTTGTTGGGTTGTTGGGGCCTGACCCAGGTTCGGAAGAGTTATTTAGCCAAACAAATCCCACACTACCGGCCGTTTAGACAACAGTCCATGGAATACGGACTGAAGTCTCAACCGAGGTAGTAGGGGAGCGTGCCGGAACTAGGTTTCCGCACCCTTGGGATGTCTTGATGTGGTCTAGATGGGGTCGCGAACCCTTCTATGCCCTCGCACTACTCTGTACTATTATGAGGCTTCCACATAGATCCGTGCCTATGTGCTTTGTTATTAACGATCTTATTATAGATCTGATATACTTATTAAGGTCTTTAAGCAAACATTTAACAATAACAACCAGTGCGTGCAATCATAAATATGCATAAATTCAGAACATAAGAAACATATAGATTCGTGATAAAGCACACAATGATTCAGAAATTCTTATCTTTATTTATCTCCTTTTCAGTACAACCAGATCCGCCCTGCGCACTCAGCTGCAGGGGTCCACGCACACAGCTGCGGACTCTACTAGGCCTTTGCGCACATAGCTGCAGAGCCTCTATCTATCTACCAACACCCTTGACTTGGACTTATAGACGCAGAGAGAATATTACCTTCATAAACCCATAACATTAAGATCCAAAACAAAAACTGACTTCTAACCTTAGAGCCTTGCTCTATTTATACATTCCCATGGTCTGCAGACCATGGGCAAGCCGACTCACTTTCTATTTTCTTACATTATTTTTGGGCAGACAACCCTTTTGACTTGACTCATTACAATTCACACTCCGTGCACCTCGTAGAGCCTTTACCATACTATTACCAAAATTGTGGCCTTTGAGCCCCAAAATCATTATGCGGGGCCTTCGCTACCCAACAGGTCCCCAACATAATCATCATGAATTGTCCCGAGTCACTTGGCTGGTGCAACAATCTTTGCATGGAGGTCGTTCAGCAGCTTTTGTGCTTCACTTACAATTGCAATAAAGTCTACCGCCATCTGTTGTACCTATCCTATGCGAGCGACCGATGCATCAGTATCAGTTTCACTTGCGTGTTCGGGTTCATATACTGCTTGCATGTGTGCCATCTTTTTCTCGATGGTGGTGGACACCACGAATGCCTCATCAACCCATGGCTGGATGCGTTCTTTAATCACTGCTTCCTTCTGCTGAGCAGCGTCAACTTGTATCTTGAGAGCCTGGGCCTCCCTCATCTTGGCCAAGCACTACGTAATAGCAACCGTCTGTGCGGTCCCCCTGACATTATCATAGGCTAGTTGTAACTCCCTTGCTTCTATTTCCAACCACTGTAAGGTTGGGTCTTCTTGTAGTGAAGTGACCGTAATAAGTGACTAATCCAACAAGTCAGCGCACTCTTTCCTGGAACGTGCTATTGTTTCTCGCACGAACTGAATGATGCCTTTCCATTGCTCTGTGACCTCTGGTGGTGTAGGGGGCTGTGATTTTAGTTTCAATTCTGCGATCTGCAAGATGAAGGCCAACTGGATCCTCACTGCTTCGTCCTTTGCTTCATGGAACCCACTGGAAAACTTGTGGATCTGTATGCTGATAGGTAAATCTGCCGCAATCTCAAGCTCAGGGGGACGACAACATGCTTCCTCAACAATTTTCTCCAACTGTCGATTTTGTGCAACTGCTTCATCGCGTTGGAGGCTCAATTGCTCGATGTTAATTCGCTGCTCACTAAGTACTTACACCGCACATCCTTCCCTACCACAGAGCTCCTTTGTTACGCTGTCTTGAAGCTGGTATAAGCTCTCACAGGGGAGGGCAGCCAAATTTAATCCAAGCCCCGTAAGCTAGCCTATGACAACTCTGTCTGCCGTGTTGTCTACTGTTAATGCTCCTACTGAGAGTGCGATAGAATTAGCCATTTTGGCTTGAAACAGCTACTCAGTTGCTGACATACTCGTAGCTCCATGGGTAGCGAATATTCCCGGTTGCGGGGCCCATGCTTCGAGTTCCTACAGTTGTGCGATGAGTGCCCCCAACACAGTCTTTTACTCCGTCATGGCCTCATTGAGCGTTTCCCAAGTGACTTCGTGAAATGTATCCCCTATGTCAAATAGGTCACCTTCGATCAAGGAAAAAGACGGCCTAGCTGGATATCTTCTTCCATCTAAATCTTTAGGTACCTTTGTCCAAGTCCTCTTGGTTAGTTCGAACTGCAGGAGCAGTGGTCATGGAAATTCTCTTCACTTTCCTGGTTTCATCGCATCTGACCATGGGTAGAGTTATCTTCACACACCCTACTTTATTTATGGTCTTATTGGCCCAACGAACCCCTCTCACATGCAAATTCATTGGGGCAATGGTTGTACAGCATACAGTCGTACCCTCCGTCGTAGGCGGGTGCCCGAACTGCTTCATCGTGGCTTCCTTGGCTGCGGTCGCCGCAGAGATCCTCCAACCCATACACGCATCCGCTTTCGACCTTCGTGCCCATTCCTCTTCATCTTCCTAGGTGCACGCCACACTGGTGTGATTGTCGTGTGCAGTGACCCCTCCAGCGCATCCTGCTTCTTCTGCTCTATGAGTGAAGTTCCACAGTGGTTGGCGAAGTCCTCCTCATTTGTTGGGCTATCATCCGCTGATCTCTTCCTTACCTCGGTTGTCATGCATCGCAGTGATCTAATCATCATGTTATAGTTGAGTGTTGTTACTTTGTGCAATCAGTTCTGCCACCATTGTATCTCCTCATCTGAATCTGATGTGTAGGAACTATCGTGCTCCCATGAGACTCTGTCGTCCACTTTGGGACTCACCCGATCCTGGTCTTGCGCTGTTATTTTCTATATGCAGTGTACTTCATCATCACTGTCCTCGTCGCGGGCCGGTTCGGTGTAGTGCGCTCCTTCGACTGGGTCCAGTGGAATTATAACACAGAGTGACTTTTTCTCGAATGTCATCTTTCGTTTTTTTAAGTTGATGACCCCATTCATGTCCATGGGCCAATCTATTCCTAACACCGTAGGGTATGGATTACTGTCATCAACAATTTCTATTACCTCAAAGTATGTTTGTGTATTTACACATTCAATGTCCATGGTCACCCCCTGCAATCTTCCCATCAGTAAGATCTTTTGCTAGTTGGCCATCCATAGTTGAATAGGAGACCACTGTAGGGTGGGCCTGCCCATGCATTCCCACATTTGCTTAGGTAATACATTTACATCCGACCCCAAATCCAGGATGACTTGATCCATTTCATACTCACCAATTCGCGCCATCATTCACATTTCCCAGCCGGTGCGTAGAGCATGTTTTCCCAGTTACCAGACTACGCGCGGCTCCCCTGATCCTGCACACCTAGTGATCAGTTCTTGTAGTCCTTTAATTGACTTATTGTCGTGTAGCAGCTTCATACATGTCTCTAAAAAGGTAGTAAGCATAGAGGGATCCATTCCCAGCTCAATTGGATCCCTACTACCTGGAGTAGAGGCTTCCATGAAGCTCTTCTGAGCTTCCTTAGACGTCCCCTTCACATGTTCCTTCCCAAAGTCCGGTTCCTTTGTAGGAGCATCGCGACCCTTCACATCTTCTCCGGGTTGTTTCCTTGCATCTCCCCCTGTAGTTGCACTGCTCCTCAGTACCATGTTTATGCTGGGATCCTCTTCACGTGGTTCAGACCTCATCATTTGGATATTTTGAGTTGGAGTAGGCTATAATACCCCTTTTCACGCATTTGGGCAATCAACATCGAGAAATCTACCATTTCATGGTCAAACTGCCCACAATATGGACACGATACTCTTGTTGGGTTAGTAAAATCTCGAGTGTAGTGCCTCAACCCTCCACAATTATAACAGATCAGTTGTTCGTGCCCTTGTCTAGGTCCCATGCCTCTCCTTCCTCGTCTGCGTCCTTAGAATCCGCGGTGTGGGCCCATGGTTGTGTCAAAACCCCACATATTAGTTTGCATTCGATAGGCTGGGGTCCTCTCCATCATTAGCTCGTAGCTTTGACACATTCGCTCCCTGTGACCCACTGATCTACAGAAGTTGCAATACATCTGCTGCGGGGTCTGGGTATACTTTTACAACAGGGGACAATTATCTGTTGCTTGCTTTCCTCCTACTTGACAAATCGCACACCAGAATGTGGGCGCCGCACTTGGCCTTGCTTGTACCTCTAGCTTTAATGGCATCAACCGTCCTCCCGCCAGGTAGTTCACAAATATAAGGCAGTGATCCTTGTCGTGACCTTGGACTTTGCATTTGATACACCACACTTCTTCACATGCCTCTGGTCAGGGTGCCCTATCTTACTTCAAACTTTGCATCTCCAAGCATAGGTTTTGTAGTTGCACGTGGATTTGTAGAATTCCCAACCTTGGATCCTGTATTGGAGTTTCATGCAACCTCATCACTGTCTCTAATGCTTCAGCTTGGGTTGAGATCTTTTGTTGTGACAACACTGTCCTCAGATGTGGTGTCAAAGACGCCACAAACCACGCGTAGTGTTGCACATCTGTCAGCATCATGTTAGCCTCGTGGATTTTACTCTTCAATCTCTGATCTAGATAACATGGGGTTTCACCAGGTAGCATCATGATCTCCTTGAACCCAATGATTTATTGCTTCTCTAATTTTGGCTGGCTAAATTCTTTGTTCAATGCATCCTGGATCACCGCTATTCCCTTATTCGGGTGATCATTGGAGTACTTTATATACCACGTCAATGCACGATCCTACACCATGCTTACCAGAGTGGCCTTTTTGGTGTTATCATTTGTAACACCTTGGGCTTCCCATATAGCCTTTACCACGAACCAGAACTGATCTGGTTCCTCATTTCCTACGCCTCTAAATACAGGCAACTTGATCGCACTTGCCATTCCAACCCTTGGTGGTGGCAAAGGTGGGGTAGGTGAAGATGGGTTTGATGTAGGTGAAGTAGGTGATGGCATGGATGGCAGTGGTATCATTGGAATGCGCTGATTTATCAATCGGAGTGCTCTTCTCGGAGAGAACCCTGGGAGCTCGTCCTCGCTTTCTCGCTAAAGTGAAATCAAAGGACTGTTTTCTAATCCTTCGGTCCCTCAATAGCCTCTTCCGCTCCTCATTACCCCAGACATCAATGGATGCACATAACCTGTTTTTCACATAACAACATTTTAATCCATGTATTCAATGATTTAATGTACTTACCCCCCGATCATTTGAGAAAGCGTCTTTCTGCTTCATTGTAGCTCACAGTTGTGTCTATCGTGAACTCAGTGATAAACCCTACTATTATTCGATCCAACCAGTGATCTACTATGCGTTCGATTTTATCTTCAGATGCTTCTAGCCTGCACACCAACTCGGGAGTCCACTCAATGGGCTGATCCAATCTGCACCTTCCTTTATTGTCAGCTAGCTTCATGATCCACTCATACAACTTTGTCGAGAAGGACGCAAAGAAGATCTCATGGATCTCTGTGTATATGTAGCGATCTAGCCACCTCTCCTTAGATATTCGCAGATTTTTGTTTTCCTGTACCATGAACTCGTGAAGCTTCTGATCCAACCAATCTTCAAGTTCTTTCTTCATAGGGTTCCAGTGTTTCGACATCAAACATCCCTTAGGTAGATCCCAGTCCCGGAAACAAAACCATTTGCTGGCTTATTTGGGCCTGACCCAGGTTCGGAAGAGTTATTTAGCCAAACAAATCCCGCACTACTGGCCCTTTCGGCAATAGTCAGCGGAGCGCGGATTGAATTCTCACCCGAGGTAGTAGTGGAGGGTGCTAGAACCAGGTTTCCGCACCCTTGGGATGTCTTGATGTGGTTTGTATGGGGTTGCGAACCGTTCTATACCCTTGCGCTAATCTGTACTGTTATTAGGCTTCTGTGTAGATCTGCGCCTATGTTCTTTGTTATTAACAAGCTTACTATAGATCTGATCTACTTCTTAAGGTATTTAAGCAAACATTTAACAGTAACAACCAGTACATGTAATCATAAATATGCATAAATTCAGAACATAAGCAACAGATAGATTCACGATAAAGCACACAATGATTCAAAAATTCTTATCTTTATTTATCTCCTTTTTAGTACAACCAGATCTGCCCTGCGCACTCAGCTGCAGGGGTCTACGCACACAACTGTGGACTTTACCAGGCCTCTGCACACATAGCTGTGGACTTTACCAGGCCTCTGCACACACAGCTATAGAGCCTCTATCTATCTACCAACACCCTTGACTTGGACTTACAGACACAGAGAGAATATTGCCTTCATAAACCCATAACATTAAGATCCAAAACAAAAACTGACTTCTAACCTTAGAGCCTTGCTCTATTTATACATTCCCATGGTCCGCGGACCATGGGCAGGCCAACTCACTTTCTATTTTCTTACATTATTTTCAGGCGGACAACATTATTTTCGGGCGGACAACCATTTTGACTTGTCTCATTACAAATCGTGCTTCATGCACCTCACAGAGTCTTTACCATACTATTACGAAAATTGTGGGCTTTGAGCCCCAAAACTATTACGCGGGGCCTCCGCTACCCAACATCCCTGGTCCACTTACTGATTTGGATAGTCTTAGACATTTTTTTCTTCCATGAAATTCAAATCTTCCTCTTTTTGTTGATTGTTCTCTTGAACAGATGGAGGATTTGTTGGTAACCATGAGGGAGCTTTCTCAATATTTGATTTTGATGTCTTATCTTCATCAAATGAAACCCTTGATCCTTTGGTATTCTCATTTGAATCTTCTTCTTCTGGATGTGGTCCTTCAATGATATTAAGAGAATCTATTTTTTTCAATACTCTTTGTAGAAATTTCTGTTTTCCCACCCCGGTTTTCAGTTTCTCCTTATTTCTCCCATGTAGTTAAATGCCCATTCCCATAACCATACATTTAACAGACTAAAAAAATAAATATTGCTGAAAACAAAAATTCTGGAAATTTTTCAGAATGCTGGAAATTGCAGAATTAAAAATCAGCAATAAAAAACAACCATTAAAGCACATTAAAACACTGATATTTTTGGTCAACTTGACCCTGGAAAAACCCCCTACAACTCTTGGGGAAAACCAGTTTGAGAGCTCTTCTTTATTTCTGAAAATTGTCTTTTTACAGTGAGAATTATTCAGCAAAAAATCAGTAAGCAAATTTACAAATTATCTCCTTTCCCATGCCTCACAGCAATTTGGAAATTACAGCAAACAGGACAACAATAAATGCTGTACGGCCTCCGTTTTGTGTGCAGAAAAATCAGCAAACTGCTCCTCGATTTTTGTGCAAAAATCTGCCTTTCACTATGTGCTGAATCAGCTATACAAATCTGCTCAACTGCTGCCTTGGAATGTGTGCCAAGCTGCTGTCTCCTTCTCCTCCCTGCTCAGAAATCTTTCTTGCTCTCTTGCTCTCCTTCTCCCAATCTGCTCATGAAAGAATGAATGACATTTTCCTCATTTTCCTCCTTTAATATAACTCCAAGTGAATTTTGGGTGATCCAAGTGACTTTTGGGTGATCTCTAAATCCAATGGCTGAAATAGATTTAGATCAATGGCTGAGATTAAATGCTCATTTAAATCTCACTTTCTATTTTTTAATTCACCCCACTTTAATAAAGACCCACTTAGTCATTTATTTACAAAGTCACTTTTCCTTTCTAATTTTTCATTGACTTTATAAAAGTCACTTTAAAATTAGACTTAGTAACTTTATCACTTAAAGTCACTTTTAAATTAGATTTAACTTTATAAAATTATAAAGTCACTTTAGGA
The DNA here is from genome assembly GCA_031772625.1 of Pinus tabuliformis. Taxonomy (NCBI): domain Eukaryota; kingdom Viridiplantae; phylum Streptophyta; class Pinopsida; order Pinales; family Pinaceae; genus Pinus; species Pinus tabuliformis. The sequence continues at coordinate 463,155,422 of CM062806.1, read as the reverse complement.
GAAAAATTAAATTCTTTTGGAAACTTTTCCCTAGGCCAAAGATCAAAGCCTAAGGGAACCACCTGTCCTCCAGTACCAAATTTCAACACTCTTCCTGAGCTATGGTGAATACCATTTAGCTCAAGAGGATATCTTTGGAAGCATTGTACCTCAACATTGTAAGTGGTCTGAGCTACTTGATTGTGTGGGTTTGGAAATGGTGGTATAGGTAGTTGCATGGGAGTGGATATTTGAGATGGATGTGGTTAGGGTTGTGGCTGTGGTGGAGGTGGATGGTAGGGATAACATGGAGTTGGGTATCGAGGATATTAAGGAAAATATTGAGGATATTTTGGATGGCTCCCATAAATTCCTTTCCAACCTTATGGCCAAATTTGGTTTTGGGGTGTAGATGGCCAATCTTGCCAAGGAAAGGGTGTCTTCCAATTACTTTGAGGTGGAAATGCATAACATTGAAATTGTGAATTAGGCTCTTGCATCATACTATGTCGACTAGGCTGCCATGGTCCTGTTGGAGGTACATAACATATTTTCTTTGGTGATTAACTTGCTCCATTGTCCTCTTGGTAAACTTCCTTCAACCTTGGTAATGATGGACAATATTTATCATCTTGTGATTCTGCATGGACAACACAAATATCAACATCTTCATTTTCTTCATCTTGTGTTCTTAACATTTCTACTTGTTTGGTTATATTGCTAAGAATTTCTGATTCAAAGTCATCAAACAAATTTCCAAGTTTAGTTTTAATTAGCAATCTTGATGTTGATTTACTTACTCTTGCCCTTCCTCTTGATATGTGTTTGAATTTTTCACAAATTTCTTCAAATGATAATTTATATACATCACCTCTACTCATGAGATGAAGGAGATCAATCCACTCATCCCTAATTTTTCTAAGTAAAGGGTTTTTAGTGTGTCATATCCTAAATGATGTAGTTTTTCCCTCTTAACATTATACATGAACCTATCTATTAAATCCTATAGACTCTCATATTATTTTTGATTCATTATAAATATTTCTTCTTCAAGATCATGATCTTTATATTTTTCTAGAAATATCTTTTTCATCTTAATCCACGATCTTATTGAATTAGTCCCTAAACTTATGAACCATTTAAGAGCTCTATCCTTTAATGTTACTAGAAACAATCTCAATTTTTGAGTGTTTAATAATTAACCATAAGATCTACAAACAATTTAAAACTAAAAGAGAAAGGTTTCTAGATCCTATAAACTCATAGTATGGAAGTTTGGAAGAAAATATGGAGGGATGTTCTTCATATGCACACTGATCTTAGTATCTTGAATGGGAAATCCAATATGATCAAATGGGGGGTTGGTGTTGGAGAATTTTTTTCTTTCTTTTATATATAGAAAAATTGAATTAGAATGCTAATGCAATGCAAGATTCCTAATGCAATTTTTGTTTTTGCATAAAGTAAAAAAAATGAATCAAATAGGGAAGAAAAAAATGCATACTTTGACACTTCCCCCGCAACGACGCCAAAAAGTGATGAATATTGGTATTGCAACAAGAATTTTGTCACTCCCAAGGCTACCAACTTTAAATATCAACCTATCATTCGTACAAACTTAAGAGGTATTGGAACTATATGTGCAGCATAAAATGTGTCTTTCCTTTGATGTCATGATGTAATGGAGTGAATTTCATGAAATCAAATCCTAAACTAATTGAAAAAAATTAAATGCTCGAAATGGAAACCTTAACCTATTGCAAGAAAGAAAATACAAGGAAATAAACCTTTCTAATTGCATAAAATAAACATCATGAAATAAATTTCAACTATTACATTTCAAAGAGTTTAGATCCATTAACAGAGTTCATTGGATGTGGCAATCAAGAAAATCATCACTGTATTAACGAATTCGTAAATTTGTCCATTAACAAAAATTACTGAAATGTTTTGCATGGGTAAAGAGACAAGTACTAAGTGATATTTAGTCTTCCCTAATCATTTATTTAGAGCCTAGGGGTCTTGATTCGACCCTAAGGGACCAAAACCAATTTTTTTTAATGAAATATGGGCAAGCATATACACACTGGAAGAGTACTACAGGAAACTACAAGATGTTACAGATTTACTACGGGATGTTATAATTCATCGAAGGACCAAGTAAATCAAATACAAATTGGATGGGAATTTTTTTTTATTGACTAGTATATCTTAGGTCTCCATTCCAAGTGGAATCACTCAAAAATACCTTTTGTTAACCCATGCTAGAAAATGATAGAAAATTACTAGTCTAAAATCTTGAAATTCGAGAACTAGTGAGCTAGTAAATCTATCAAATGCCTAACCTAATCAAGTGAAAATGCAATGGGGTAGTTGTTTTTATTAACTATAATGTTTTTGTGATATAATTCAAGTGGAACCAGCTCGATTGAAGCTCATTAGAATTCTCTAAAGATAGGAGAAATTCACTGTTATTTGCCACAAAAGACTTCCAGAGATATGGATTTGGGAATAAACAAACTAATCCAAGTATATCAATGATTATTATGACCTTCCAAATATTTTCCAAGGATGAAATAATTCTTTTGATCTTGAAAAATAACTTACATCAACCATTTAACCCAATCCTATAACAAGAAATCATTAATACTAATTGCAAAAATAGAAAGGAACAAGAAGAAGAGATGCATGCGAATAGGAACTGAAAAGAAGAAAAGAAAATGATATAAAAGGGATTTGATGCTCCTAGGATGGCCAAGCCCAAGGAAAGTCAGAGACCTATGGAGGAGACAAATACTTAGAAGTTGAACATGGTACCAATCTTCATTATTTCCATCAATACAATTACATCCCTGTAAGAAATGGCAATGGAGCCACAAAAATACCACAGGAAGACATAAAAATCCACCCCTAGAGAAAAATTCGACTTTGTAATTATAAAAAATGATTATGATTCATTACCCATGAAAGGAGGAAGCTTTTCCCACCAAAATCCCTAGATTAGTAGATCTGGTTCCCAATACTAGGAGTTTGCATTAAATGACATGGAACACATTCCTAGATTTTCTTAATCATTAGAGGTCAAAGACATGTGCTATAATTCCATAATATCTTGTTGATTTATTATTTAATATTGATACTCCTCTAGTAGGGATAAAGTCCCTAAATTACCTCCTCCTCCAAATCTTTATAATATACCCAATATTCTCACAATATTCCACATAAATAAATAATATTAGGCAAAAATATGCAATTATTCATAAACCTTCCTAATGAAAATATTAAAGTTAAAAATACATTATCTAATGCAAAAGGAGAGGTTTAATGTGCTGAAGGATGGTCAGATGGGCCTTAATTTATGTTTAATTTAGAGGCATGAGCCTTAATTTATCTCTAATTTAGAGGCCTATCAGCTACCATCCCCTAAGCTAGTTTATTTCCATTATGTATGTAAGAATATTTTTTTTTATTTGATATTAATGAAATGAAGTTTTATTTCTACTGCATCTCTATGTTTATTGTTATATCTGTAATTTGTTGCATTCCTGTTTAAATTCAGATCATCTTGAGCATTCATGTCCAGGTGACAGAAAGGAGGCAATAGGAACAAAACAAGAGGAGATTTCTTTAGATCATGGGAGTTCATCTATGGTTGGGTTCATTAGTTTTCAGGAGAGCCCCCATGAAGGATCCGAGCAGTGAAGTACAGATGGTGAGAAATAACACAATGTTTTCAGAGATACTTGCATGACAAGCAGATGATAACCAATGAACTTGACAATGTACATGAGGAAAGGAAGGAGGTAATTCCTCCTAACGACGTGGTATACTATTGTGAAATTGAGTCCATATATATCCAAGAGGACACCCATGAAGAGTATGTGAAATCAAGTGTAGATAACAACCCACCGATACATCTATGTTTGATAATTGGAGAGGATGAACAACATATTGTCTTCACAGATGGAGGAGGCCAGGGAAATTTTAGTGAAGAGCCAACAATAGTGAACCAGGAAGATGAGCAGGATCATGAGGAGTAGCATGACCGACATAATGTGCAAAATAAACCATTACAAGAGAGCTGGTAAAAAGCTCAAATTTAAGTTGTGTTCGTTGGGCATCTGGTCCACATGGGTATAAATACATTCAACAAGGCATCCGAATTTTCAGTAGAGGAATCTTGGGAAACGATCATGCATTTTAAGAAAAATATTATGGTGTTGAAGCAGAGAGTCTCGGCAATCTGAGGCACTACCTTATAAGAGAATAGGAAAATTAATTATCTCATAAGAGTATGTGCCGAATCAACGGCCAAGTTGTCTTGTGTTGAGAAGCGACTCAAGTCCCTCACAAGGCATCAAGAGGAGTATAGTGGGGAGTTCCAAAACAACCCTCTATATGAGTACATAGATAAGGCTTGCAACATTACCAACCCACCTCTACACATTGGATCATGTTGAGTTACTGGGTAGGGAAACACGAGTGGGACATCGAGAAACATTAACATAGTAGATTGGTGAGATATTATGAGTCGGTACTCTATTGATGGGATGATTCTAAGGAGGACACTCTTAGCTAAGGGCATATCACAATATGGGCTCTTAGGCACAATCAATGATGGAGGAATGAGGCAATATTATAACCCACAAGTCCCAAGACTTAGGTGGCATTGAGATCTAGGTAAATCTATTGAGGGAAAGATTAGTCAGAGGATTGTTTGGGATCTTGCTATTGAAGGATCCATTCAAGATCATTTAGCATGGAGGCATGGGATAACACACTGGTTTGTAGGAGATCCTGGTATCAATGTATGAATGCTTCTATTGTGGATAAAAGTGGATTGCTTTAGGGAAAACAATATTTGGACATGATGATTTGTAATATTCCCTTTCTTGATATGGTCAAATTGAATGAGATCTGCCCACTATATTTACTGTGGTATTTTCCCATTGTATCAGCCCATCTTATTTTCCTTCAGTTTTCAAGGGAAAATAATAAAATAAGGTTCTAGAGAGTCGATCAATCCTTTAAAAGGGGACAAAAGGTAGGCATTTGGATGATTCTGATTTATCTATCCTATTGTGTTTTCATGAGAACCTAGCATGGGCAGTTCGAGTTTTGATCCCAGGACGAAAACCCAGTGGTGAATTTGCCTAGTGGATCCATCCAGGGTCCACAATTGAGCTTCAGTGTCTTAAATCAGTATTTTAACGAGCAGTTGTTGTTGGGACAGGGTCCCTTGCGGTCAATTTTGGGGCAAAAGCCCAACTCTTATTGTAAAAAGTGTAAAGTCTTCACAAAATGTGGTCGTGGAGCACGTAGATGGTAAAGTGTCATGAAGGGTTTTTCCCTTCTGTTATGTAAGTTGTGTTGGCTTGTATAGAACTACCCATGGTCCACAGACCATGGGATTGTATACAAAGTAGTCTTCGAGAGTCTAAGGGAAGTAACTAAGGAAGAACGAATGTAATGCGTCAATAGAAGAAAGAGTGAAGAAGTCTTAGAGTAGAAGAGAGGATTTGCAACTGTGTGCGTAGAATCCTAGACTAGAGTCTGTAGCTGAGTGTGCGGATCCCTGTAGCTAAGTGCGTAGGGAAGTCTTGAGTCTGTAAGAGGAACTGAAGTATTAGTAAAGAGATTATTCTGGAAATATCTGTGTTTTGTCTATCTTCTCCAGTTATGAATGAATGCGCTATTATGCTATGATGAATTATGGGTCTATGATTTAATACTGTGTTGATGCATGATTTTACGTTATTTACATTGTCATATGAGCACAAGTTATAATTACTATTTACATGAAGAATATATTGTTTCATGTTAATGTTATCAAATAATTAAGCCGATTTGGGTAAATACAAAACTAAGGGTAATTACAGAGATGCGTAAGTGGTTGATTCACTTGTTTAGGGTCTGCGAAGGATAGTCGTATACCTTCGCGGAGGTAAAGAGTCTGATTAAGAGCAGCTATATTAATAATCCCTCAGGGCTTATCGATTTATGCAAAGGCAGGTTCAGGGAATAAAATGACATCATGCTCATCTCTGGGTTCAGAAACATGGTTTCAACATCCCCCCATATTGCTTCAGGTGAGACTTTAGTCCGCGCTCCGTGGGTTGATGCCGAAACGGCCATTAGTGTAGGGATTTGTTTGGAAAACTTACCTATGAACCTGGGTCAGGACCCATTAAGCCAACAAATGGTTTTGTTACCGGGACTGGGATTTGCATAAAGGGATGTGTGATGTCACATCATTGGAATCCAACAAAGAAAGAAATTAAGTAGTGGTTGGATAGAAAGATACAAAAATTCGCAACGAAAGAAAACATAAATCCATGATTGACGAAAGAACTGTGGTTGGACAGGTATCTGTACACAAAGATACATGAAATATTCTTATGTTCCTTCCCAATCGAGTTATACGATTCGATCACTAAATTAGCGGACGGACAGGGATGGTGGAGGCTTGACGGTCCAATAGTGTGGACACTATAGTTAGTGTGGGGATCGGAAGCCTCTAAACATGAGATCATGCGTGCTGTCGATCGATGGATTGATCGTGTTATTAGAGCGTTTGTGACTAAGTTTGGGTCGATACCTCGGTCAGCTACAATGAAGTAGAGTGGTGCTTCTTCAAGGCACTGTGAGGTAAGTATTTGAGATCTTCGAATAATTGGATTAAGATGCACTTGTGTGAAAAGCAGGTTATGAAATTGCCTTGGTGTTTGGAGCTATACAAAGTGGAAATATCTTCAGGGATAGAGGAAGACCAAGCCCTGAATATAGCCTGCTGATTGAGCCTCCTTTGAGTGACGATGAAGGAGCATCACGAGATTCTCTGGAAAGAGTTGTCCAGTTAATAAGGCAAGGATTTCCGTGAGTACCCCATCCACCCACACCACCACCACCTTCAACCCCGTTCAATATGGTGAATATAGTGAAGTTTCCTGTTTTCAAGGGCTTGGGAAATGAAGACCCGAGCCAGTTATGTTTCATTATGAAGGCTTTGTGGAAAGCTCAGAATATTACAGATGATCAGATGAAGAAAGAAACATTGATTACTACTTTACAAGATCGCGCGCTAACATGGTACATTAAGTACTACACCGATAACCCAACAGCTATGTTGAAAGACATTCAGACTCTGTTGAATAAGGAATTTAGTAGGCCCAAATTTGAAGCACAATCAATCGTTGGATTCAAGAAAATCATGATGAAGCTGTGAGAGACACCCTGGGAGCTGGAGCAGGGATTAAAATGCAATATCTGTGAAGCTAACATGAATCTTATGAATGGGCAGCACCTAGAATGGTTTGTGGCTTCAATCTTGCCTCATTTAAGGCTTGGTTTATCACAACAAAATATTAGGACCTAGACATAAGCCTTGGAGATTGGGATGAGATTGCATGAGACACTGATTAAATATGTTGCTTTGGGAGTTTAACAAATTCACGTGGAGTTATATAATATTTTCCTAGAGTTTCAAAGATTGAAGGATAGAGCAGCTCAGCCAGAGGTGCATGAAGAATTTTGGTGTTTGAAATGCAAGAGTCAGGGGCATGACAAATACCACTGCCCAGTCTTCGTGAATTACATTGCAGGAGGAGGGTTGATGCTTCTAAGGCCGAAATCTCAAGCAGGGCCAAGTACTTGTCCCACACTATAGTGTGCTATATGTGAGGTAGCTAGAAAACATGTGATAAATAATTGTCAATTGTTGCAGAAATTTATACAGACACCACAACAACTCTTCTACAACTTCTGCAAATCAGTAGGTCACGATGAGCACAATTGCCATAGTTATGAGTTAATGACGGGGAGAACTCTCGCGTATCAGATGCAGACAAAAGTGCGACCTCTGAATCAAGGCGTTGGGGGAGCACGAGGAGAATATCAGGAGTGCGGATGAGGCCGAGGTGGAGGAGGACTTGCGAGAGGTTGGGGACAAGTTATTTGCTACAATTGTGGATGGCCAGGACACTACACACAAGAATGTACGAATTCGACACATCTGTCATGCCGATACTGTACTCAGTTTAACCACGTGACAGAAGACTGCCTTGTATTAATAGCTAAGATGCAAGAAAAGGAGATGTAGCCTCAGTACCTACCTAGAACCTGCAGATGATGAGGGCAGAACCCCGTGAAGAAGATCCAAATGTGAATATAGTGTTGCGAAGTGGAATGACGACTAGCAAACATAAGGGAAAGTAGCCTGAAGATAGTGAATGGGTCTATAAAGCTCCAGAGAAGGAGGCTGGCTTTGAGATAGAGTGCACGAAAGAAACCTTCATGGAAGCAAAGAAAAGCTTCACTGAGGCTTCTACCTCAGGAAGTCAGGATAAGAAGTCTAAAGAAATGGACCCATCCATGCTTACTACCTTTCTGGAGACTTGTATGAAGCTACTGCGCAATAGTAAGGCCATCAAGGGGTTACTGGAGTTGATAAATAAGTGTGCTGGAAAATAAAAGGATCCTGAGAGATCACGTGTAGTTAGGAAAATTGGTAATCATAAGTAAGAACAGGGCGTGAGATGAGGCTCATTGCGCAGATATGAGAATATAAGATGGACCAAGTTATTCTGGATTTGGGGTCAGATGCGAATGTTTTGCGTAAATAGTCATGGGAGAGAATGGCGAGACCTGCACTCTAATGGTATCCGATTCAATTAAGGATGATGGAAAATCAACATAATATCATCCCAATGGGACGATTGCAGGGAGTAGCAGTAGATATTGAAGGCGTGGGTGCATTGGCTAATTTCGAAGTGATAGAGATTGTGGATGAAAACAATCCCTACCTTGCGCTCCTTGGAATTGATTGGGCTATTGACATGAATGGGGTGATCAATTTGAAGAAGTGGATGATGTCATTTGAAAGAAAAGTGCTCCATGTTGTAGTACCTTTGGACCCTGCAGAAGGACTGCGCTATACTGAACCGGTCTGTGATTATGAAAGTGACGAGGAGATTGACCAAATTTATAAGATAACAACACGAGATCAAGATTGGATGAATTTGACAGCTGATCGATGTATTGCATGGGACCGCGAAAGCTCCTGCACATCAGATTTAGATGAGGAATTGGAACACTGGTAGAATTGATGGCATAAAGTGTTTAAGCTGCATTGTAATATGATGACTAAATCGTTGCGCTGTTTATCATGAGAGGTTAGAGGTTTTCCTTATTATGATGGTTTAATTGATTTTGATAAAAAATTTAATGCATTTGAAAGGGAAGTGCCAGAGAAGCATCACTTCGAAGCCTTGGCCTTGTCACTGCATGCTATTCCCGCAAGATGGTGGGGTACACATAAAGACAGTTTTGATGACTGGCGCGTGTACAGAAAATTGATGAGATTACGATTTGGTCACCCAAAAGTTCGATTAATAGAGAATTATGATGGGAGGAATGATCCATGCAATCATTTGGAAAAATTGACTGAGGTTTATGGAGCGAAGCCACAATCTGAGTGGGTGCATTTGTTCTATCACACTTTTGACATAATACCAATGAATTGGTACTTGGAAACAGAGCTTCGCCATGGCACGGATGAATGGGATATTTTGAGACAGGGATTCGTGATGACATTAAACATTGAGGATGGATTTGAGTGCATCGATGAAGCATTACATGAGGTCAAAGCAATTATCTTCAAAATACCACAGGATCCCTTGGATTTGATTCAACCAAATTGGACCACCTAGCTGCACCATGAGCTAGAGTGCTACAATGTGATTGCTGAAGAAGAAGAGGAGGATCAAAGGAACATTAATATCCCAGAGGTAGAAGGTCACCACGAAGTTGAGGGACCACAGCTAGAGAATCCATATGTCACTGCGCCAATGAAGATTAGCCAAGTGAACATTGGCACAAAGGCAGAGCCGAAATTTGCAAAGATAGAGGACTACTGGGATGATGCTATTGTGGACAAGGTCGCTGAGTTTCTCCACGAATATCAGCATTTGTTCCCTACAAAGTTCTCAGACTTAAAAGACATGATAGGTAATTTGGGAGTAATGAAAATAATGTTGAAACAAGACGTGAAGCCTATTAAGTAGAGGTCATATCGCCTTAATCCAAAGTAGAAAGAAAAGGCCAGCTTAGAGTTGGATAAACTACTTGTAGTGGGTATTATTGAACCAGTAGAGGAATCTGATTGGGTGAGCCCAATGGTGGTTCAGGAAAAGAAGCAAAAGGATGAAATAAGGATATGCGTAGATCTCAAGAAGCTGAATGATGCTTGCGTGCATGATAATTTTCCAACTCCATTCAGGATGAGGTACTTGATAATGTAGGAGGACAGAAAGCATATTCATTCACTAATAGGTTCTCGGGGTACCATCAGATTAAGATTGCACCGGAAGATAGGAGTAAGACTACCTTCATGACTGAGTGGGGATGCTTTCGGTATATGGTAATTCCTTTTGGACTTAAGAATGCGTTGGCGATCGTTTTTCACGTAGTCATTGCGGTGTTCAAAGAGTTCATTCACAAGTTTTTGGAGGTATACAATGATGATTGGATGGTGTTTGGGTTTGTAAAATGCCATGTAGCTAGTTTTTGCTTGATGTTGGATATGTGCCGGAGGTATCAGATCATGGTAAACTTGAAGAAGCATTTATTTTGCGTCCCTTTTGAAATTTTGTTGGTTCATGTAGTGTGCAGACAAGGCTTAATGGTGGACCCAACTAAGATCATGGTTATAATCAATTTGGAGGCACCAAGAAGTGTTAAATAGCTGCGCACAACGCTAGGTAATACTGGATACTATCAGAAGTTGATCAAGGGTTATGCCTAGATTACCACATAGTCTTCCCAAATTGGAAGAAGGAGTTTCATGTGCATGTGGATGCGTCATGTATTGTGCTGGGAGTAGTAATGACACAGGTCAATGAAGGAGAGTTGGATCACCCTATAGTGTTTGCAAGTAGGAAGCTGTCTAAGGTTGAAAATAATTACTTAGCAACAGAGTGCAAAGGGTTGGCTATGGTGTACGCACTCCAGAAGTTCAGGCATTACTTGCTAGGCTGACACTTTAAGATGTATACATACCATTCTACATTAGAATACCTTGTCAACAAGACTATGTTAGGGGGAAACATGCAGATGGCTGCTGTTATTTCAAGGGTATGATTCCGTAGTAATTGTGATGCCAGGGTGCTTGAATGAAATGCCATATTATATGCTGCAAATTGAAATTGAAGAGGAGCCTACTGACTTAGGAGGTTGATTAAATAATGATAAAGTCTGATAATGGACTACTTGTTAACTTAATAACCAATCAACTACGTTATTTCAGATTTTGTACATGGCTACTATTTCCCCTAAGGGTCCCACTTGTCCACTAACATCACCGGTCCCACTTGACTTTTCCACTAAAGCGAGCGCTTCGATCTCTACCGTCGATTTTACTCTTCCAGATCCAATGGCTATCACTTTCTTTCATCGCCAACTAGCTCGTAGATTTTCTACCGTCGATCTGTTCCATCCAATCCAACAGTTGACAACGATATCGGGTGGACCACTTGCATGATGGTTACCCACCCGATAAAGTGGTTTTTCTCTCTCCTCTGGTTGCTACGTGTTGAGCACTAAGACTAATTTCTCGGACTTAAGATATTACCACTTACCACTTACCACTTTTTGAGCTTCCGATAGACTACTTCCCGCTCATCAAATACAACCCACGTGCTTAAATATTAACTTTAAAGAAAGACACTTAAATGATGGTTTAGCGCTCTAAACCCAATATTAACCTTAATCATGAATTGATAGTGTTTAACGATAAATCACATAAATACTGAGATTTATAATTAAAATATGAAAACAGAGAAATACCCATTAAGGGTCCAGAACACCGATACATAGATGTAAATGAAATTCTCACCAGGATTACACACAACACCACAAATTCAATCAATTACTCCACAACATGAAAATTACAGAGTCTTGGCCCTCTCGGCTCAGTTATAGCAGTTTATCTGACTTCTGTCTCAATCTCAACCCTATCTCTGTCACACCTCTCTCTCACTCACTCAATTCCCTATCATCTCAGCTAATCCTTCTCTATTACATTCTTTTTCCTTTTATGAGTCAAATCCTAGCCTAACTGCATTGACAACTTGATCCCTATTTTAATCAATCTAACAACTAAATCTCTATTCTCAATCTCTGTTACACACCTACACTAACAACTTATCTCTTAGTCTAAAAATAATACAATATTCCAATTATTACAATAACTGAATACTAAGACAAATTCGAGGGATCCAATCCTCTCTACTAAAACTGATTTTTGACCATCAGGTCAATGAAATTCATCTCTTTTAGCCACAACATGTGAACATACAATCACATTGCTGGCTAAGTCTGGATGCTCCTGCATCAGACTCTTAGGGAAGAAAATAATCATCCATCAGACTTTCAGGGCTTACTCCATACTTCTGCAACTCTGCTGTTGTCAACCAACTAGCATCCTCCACTGGTTGTCCCTTCCATTTGACCAGATACTGAAAATAAACCTGTCCTCTGGTTCTTTTGGATACTCTTTTCTCCAGAATTGTTTCTACCTCTTTCTTGGTTGTCTTTGGCATTTGTTCTTCCCAGTTCAAAGTTTGAACTTCATCTTCTGTAGCTTCCTTCTGTAGCTCTATCTCTGTCTCTTTGTATGGATACAAATCTGTAACATTGAAGATAGGTGATATTCCAATCCCTTCTGGAAATTCAATTTCATAAGCATTAGTGGAAAACTTCCTCACAATTCTGCATGGTCCTATCTTTTTCATCTTTAGTTTATTATAAGTCTTAGCAGGAAATATTTCTTTCCTCAGGTATACCATCACTAAATCTCCCACTTGGAATTCTTTTTCTTTCCTCTTCATATCAACTCTCTGTTTGTATTTTCCACTGCTTTCCTGCAATCTTCCCTTAAGATATTCTTGTAGTCTCTGCATCTTCTTTGCAAACTATTCAACTTTTGCACTTCTTGTCTCCTGTTTACCCAAATTTCTGAGCTCATACACATCTCTTGGATTCATCCCAAATACAATATGAAATGGACTCTTTCCAGTACTTCAGTTTGGAGTGTCATTATAAGAAAACTCGGCTTGAGCAAGTGCTAAATCCTATTGTTTAGAATTTTGACACAATAAGCTTATCAATATGTTTCCCAAGCCTCTGTTTACCACTTCGGTCTGTCCATCTATTTGAGGATGGTATGCTGAGCTAAAACTAAGGTTAGCACCTATTTTCTTCCAAAGGGTCCTCCTAAAATTTCGAATAAACTCTGTATCTCGATCATACACAATACTTACAGGAAACCCATGTAACCTTACAACTTCTAAAAAAACATATTAGAAATATGTGTTGCATCACTAGTCTTTTTACATGCAATGAAATGTGCCATTTTGGAAAATCTATCTACCACAACATAAATAGAATCATTCCCTCTTTCGGTTCTAGGTAATCCCAAAACAAATTCCATATTAACTACATCCCATGGTCGGTCTCGTATTGGCAATGACTGGTACAATCCTGTATTTTGGCTTCTCCCTTTAGCATGCTAGCATATCCTGCACTTCTCAACAAATATCTTAACATAAGTTTACATATTTTTCCAATAGTAAAAAGCATTTACCTGAGCAAAGGTTTTGTCTTGCCCAAAGTGCCTAGATAATCCCCCACTGTGTTTCTCCTTGATTATGTTCTCCCTCATAGAACATTTGGGAATGCACAATTTGTTACCTTTAAACAATAAACCTCCTTGGATAAGATAATCCAACCACTAGCTTCTATTATGAACTATTGGATTTTGTACAACTGCATAAATATCTTTGAAATCTGCATCATCTTTATACATATCAACTAGTTCTTCAAATCCTACAACACTGACTCTCAATTCTTGCACAATGAAACTTACCTTGCTTAGAGCACTAGAAACTTTGTTCAACTTACCACTTGTGTGTTTTATCACAAAAGTAAATCTCTGTAAAAAATCTACCCACTTGGCATGTTTATGGTTCAATTTTGGTTGGTTGTTTATGAACTACAATGCATGATTGTCAGAATACAATATAAACTCTTTTGGTAGCAAATAATGTCTCCATTTCTTTAAAGCTTGCACAATAGCATAAAATTCTTTATCATAAGAAGAATACTTCTTCTTAGCTTCATTTAGTTTCTCACTAAAGTATGCTATTGGTCTTTGTTGCTGACTCAAAACTGCTCCAATTGCAACTCCACTAGCATCTGTTTCAACTTGAAATACCTTTTCAAAATTAGGTGAAGCCAAAATTGGTTTCTCTGTAATTTTCTTCTTCAGCAACTTAAAATTTCTGTCTGTGTTGGCATTATGACATAGGTGTTGTCCTTGATGGCAACTCACTCATGTTATAGAAATTTTTGGGCACTGCAACCCCAATCATAAATGTCCATAAACCAAGCGCTCTTAAGTCCCTAAAAGTGTTGTTCCAACCTCTAAAAGAACAAGGTCAACTGATTACATCTTCTCCCAGAAGTTCTCCATGAAAAACTACTCAGAACTGGTCAAAACTGGACCATCTCACCTGCTCCATGGTTAAAGTGCGCTGCATCCCACCTAAATACACACGGGAGGTGCGATGCATCTTGAAAATCCCTTCTATGGGGTACGATGGGCGAGATTGGACAAATGGCAGGGTCAATCTGCAAGGTGGAGGATCATGGAATCTTCCAGAAACTTCTCCTATGACACTTTCCTCTCTGCATTTGCCCAGGGATGAGTAAGAGATCATCAATCTCCAAGTGGAATCAAGAACTATCAGAGAGAGGACACTAATCAAACCTCAAAAGCTGACTCACCCCCCCTTGCAAACATCTATATATGGATCCCTCATCCCAGAGATCCAGGAGGTTGGAATTTTGTATCTTGTAAGGAAGTGCTGCTGGTTTCTTGGTGCAACATCATAGTGTTGGGTGATCTAAGCCTTTCATGAGGTGAAGAAGGGCTTTCTTGCTGAGAGGATGATGCTAGGTCAGAACAATTGGTTGTAATCCTCTTTGCTATTCTTGATTATTAATAAAGCTATTCAAGTTTTCCGCCACATCCTTGTATGATTGATGATATATGCATTTGTGTGGTCAATATATATCTGGTCCTATATTGTTTATGATAATAGATCTATGTTTTTGGATAGTGTTATGCTGCTTTGATTCTACAGGTGCTCTTTGAAGCTGGGTAGACGAGGAAGCGAGTGGCAAATATCTATCAGAAGGGAGAGGAATCGAGCAAGGAACCAAGCGCAAGACAGAGGTTGGTCTCCTTTATTCCCCTCTTATCTATTTCTCATAAAGGAAAACGAAAGTAGTTTTAGTTTGTTTGTTTCTAAGGTAGATACTAGCCTTAGTGGGACTAGCAGCTCTACATAGACACTAGATTTCTCGATAACAAAATGGCGATTCCACAAGGGAGCGAATAGATTGTTTGTTTGTCTATATTTGTTTACTTTATAAACTTACAGACGGAGCCTGAAGTCAAGCCATCTAGCCTTCGAACTGCATTTGCTATGCAAGTGCAAAGTAGATCAATGTTGCTTCAGTCTATCTCCAGGTTTTGTTTATGAATTGAACAACTAGTTTACAAGCTATCTAATTGCCCTTGTGGTGGCTCTAGTAACCTCCTTAGATCTACCCCTGTGATTGATTTACTGATTACCACTTGCTCGGCCTAAATCCCTGAACTGAACTGCAAATTGTGACCCGGAACCCAGTTGAAGTCTCGTCCCTGGACCAGCACACTGTCTCTTCTTTGGATTCTAGATGCATCGCACTTCCCAAGTGTGGTAGGTGAACTACATCTCTTTTTCCCTGTGTTACAGGTGCGCTGATCAGACAAGGCCTCTTCTGCTCTTAGATTTTGGTTTCTGTGTTCACTCTTTTCAGCTCTATTCAGGAGTTTTGCTGCCTATAGTCAGTACATCTCTGTTGAAACCCCCTTCCTTGCCATTATTCCGCCTCCATTGTGCAAAGAACTGTAAGTATTTTTATGTATTTTGAGCCATTTTCAGTTCTATTTTACAAAGAAGTAGCGTAATTGAACTGTCGTTTCTTGATTTGAAAGTGTCGCAAGTGTCGTTTTCAGTCATAGAAGAGAATCTGATTGTTCTTGATAGTTGATTACACTGTTACTATTGTATTTGATTTGAATTAGTAGTTTTTCAAGTGTCAAAAGCAAGTTTTCAATTCCAAATCGCAAAGTGTCGCCATTGTCCTCATTTTGTCTTGAAAAGAAACTTGCTAGTAATGTCGCTTTGAAAAATAATTCAGATTTGTGCTTAGCTTTCTTTCTATCATTCACACATTAAGAAGGCTGAAAACAAATACATGCATGTGCATTTGCATTTAGGCTGTTTGTTGGTTTGATTTAGGATAGTGCATATAGTGGGTGCTCTCTGCTCTATGTTGAAAGAATATCATATCTCTTTCCTTAGTAGCTAGGCTTTTCATTGCAAAAAGAAGATTAAACAATTGTTTATCATGTTAGATTGCATTTTAGGAATTGTACATCTACATCACGCGGTGAACCTGAAAGGAAAATTTCTTAAGCAAGATCAACTATAAAATAAATTTAATGAATCTAAAAACGCTTTGGAACCTAACGCACAACATTTAGAAGTCTAGGCTAGAGATGTATTCCAACATCGTAAAGCTTGGTAACTATTGTTTTAGTTGATGGTTGGGTGATTCCTCCACTTTGAGACGATAAGTGCCAGTACGGACTTGTGCTCCCACATACCGTAGAGTATATATTGGGAGACCACAATCGGCTTTATCCTTTATCCATAGGAATCCGTGTCTGCCGCCCTATCGATCGCAATGCACTGAACAAAGCATTCAGGAAGATTGACTGCTGTACCATAAAAAGTATTTTGCAGTTTTACGATTGGGTTTGGTAATCCCTCTGTCTAGATTTCCAGAGTAGTCTCTTTCATTCCTTTTTAGACTCCTTAAAGGAAAATGTACTGAGCACTTGTCACTTCAGGCTCATTAAAAATCGAAGGCGACTAGAGTCATCTTTTGTTTTTTCTCGACCCTTAAAAATTGTAAAAACAAGTTGTGTCAAAGCATCTAAAATTCATTTAATTCAGAAACGTATTTCCCCTTTATTTTTAGTTGATCGAGTAATCCGCAATCGTGGAAGAAATTCAATTGAAACCCCATCGTTCGTGGAGGCTTACGAGTCAACCTTCTTTGTCTCTAGAATCGAAACTATTACGGAAAAAGCGAACTCGTTTAAGCGGTTCCAAATCCCCTGGTAAAGTTAGAGCAAGTGTTCCAAAACCATCGAAAACTCCGGTTACTCCAAACGTTTCTGGTATCCCTGCCTTTATAGAAGAAGTTCAGCAGCCACCAAAAGACAGTAGAACTGATCCTAGTGTGAAGGTAAACACTTGTATTACTGAACCAGCTCCATCTACAGCTGATTCGGAAGGTGTTATTCCCCAAAAATCTGTCGCTGCAGATTCTATACCTTCTTCGGCACTAGAAATATTTTACAAACCTGACGGTCTAACTCTTCCACCTGGTCTGATTGCTATAGAAGAGAATGTGGAGGATCCTCCATCTAGTATTCCATCGCGATTTGGAGTCGGGATCACTCTATATCCTTCCTCATCAGAAATTAGTCTACCATCATCGGAAGCTCCTGTAGAATCGCTAGGCAATCTTTTGGATAGACTAGAAATGTCTAAACAACCGTCGACATCTAGGACTGTGTCATCTGACACAGCGACGGCAGAACTTCCTGCTGTCACTCCAACAATGTTCGCCGGCATACCATCTGTCCCAACTAGCTCTCAATCGCTAGAAGGGGCCCACTTAGGGGCTATTTCGACAGTATGGTCCATTCCTATTTGTTCATCCAGAATAGTATCTGGGAACTCTTATGTTGAGTCTCAGCAAATTGATCCTTCAGGGTGTCAATTTGGGCAGTCTGGTCCTCAAGGACAAACAATTCCTTTGAGTATTGGATTACCGCCATATGGGGAGCAATATACCCTTTCACTGTCTCCTCCAGGAGGACAACCATACGAGAGTTCACAACAAAATTCAGGTTATGCTGGAATTACATCTAGCGGTTGGGTGCTAATACTGCCTCAACAACCAAGAATTGTATGTTCAATGCAACAATGTTTACCTATGTCAAATATACCAACTACACTGGCTATTGTGACGGCGTCGCAAGTACAAGCGTTGCCTGTTGTATGCCAACCTCAGGTCTCTCAGGTTGTAATGCAACAACCTCTTGTCCCTGTGACTCAACCACAATCACCAACTAGTGGAATGACATAGGCCCAAACGGGTACAATTACCCCTCATCTTGGTCAAACGTCTAGTATTGGACAACAACACATGGCTGGTGAAATACCAACAACCACAATTCCAACAAGTATACGAAGGATCTAAGCCACAAATCTTTGCAAATAATGGGCAGCCGTATATTCAAAACGGTCAAAATCAACCATTCTACAATGGTTATGCCCATCAACCTTACCAAAGTTACCAGCATCAAATGCATTATGCTGGTATGCAAAGACCAAATGCTCAGGCCATTCCGTCTTATCCTGGGTATGCTTCGCCAAAGCTGAATCAACAATTACCCTTCGTGGCAACTTTAGAGTTACCGGATCTAAATCGGCTAATGAACGATCCAATTGCTTACGCCCCTTGGTGGCCAGCGATACTGCATAAACGTCCGTCAGATATTCCTAAATTTAATGGAAATTTGGATGAAGACCCGTCGAATCATATGATGACATTCCATCTATGGTGTTCATCAAACACCTTAAACGATGATTTGATTAGGCTTCACCTTTTTCAGAGGACGTTAACTGGTCCAGTAGAAAAATGGTATATCGAGTTACCTAGAGCTTTGTTTGACAACTTTAGTGCCCTAGCCACAACCATTTTAACCCATTTTTAGTTACTGATAAGGTACGAAATAGGAACAGAACTTCTTACTAATTTCAAGCAAACAACGGCCACTCACATATCCGATCATATTCATGAGTGGCGAAGTCGTCGTAGAATGGTAAAAACGTATGTTCCTGATCAGCTTTTAGCTGAATGGTTTATTAAGTCATTATTACCTTCCATTACAGAAGATGTGGCAAAAGGAGGAGTCATCACTGAAGAGCAAGTTATTGCTGGAGCACAATATTTAGACTTGATTTATACTCAGTCTGGCACTCTCTACGATAAAATCCCTGACGCTCCCAGACCAGAATTTTCCGTCCTTCCTCCTCCTAAATCGAACAATGACTCTCATGCCGGCGATGGCGTGAATAGTATGACAGACATGAAATCGATAAACACTACATCTAAAAAGGCTCGTAAGATTTCGAGTCAAAATGCAAAAGAAGAACTTCTCACCTCGGAAGTAAATGCTGTCTCGACTGATAAAGGCAAAGAAACCAAGCAACCAGGAGGCAAGAAAAAAAACAAAGGTAAGAAGAAGAAACAGGAGGAATCATCACCTGAAAATTCTTCTGCAAACCCTTCTAGAGATAGGAAACCAAAAAGTCCATGCTTAATATGCGATGAGGATCATTGGACGAGATTGTCCATATAAAGCTTAGCTTAGAAAATTCTTTAAGAATTCAAAAACCTCGGCAGTATTGATTGATCTGTTTCCAAATCTAGGGACAAATATGGTTGCTAGTGAAAATGCTTCCCCATCCCAAGTGCTGATGTTGTCGGTTTCAAAACAGCAAAATGATGCTTTGATATCAACAAGGAATAAAGATTACGAGAATCCACAGCTGTCGAACAACAAGGATAAAGATCAACCTAGTAGTTCGACAACAACTTCGTCAGAAGTTGCGTCGCCCATCATTCCAGAGCTAACAATAAAACCGCCAAAGGGAGTAGTACACAAGTCGACATTTAATCCTCGTGCCAGAGCAACACAACATTATAACATAGTGGAAGATCTGGCCCAATCGCCATCTGCTATGTCGACACTTGAGGTACTGCAAAATTGCCCATCCCAAAAGCAGGCTTTATTATCAACTATAGGTGGGATAGACCCAAAGGATTCTAATCTTGTGTCCTTTAATCATAAAGGATATGATCCTCAGTTACCAGCTCAACTAGCTTTCCTCATTCAAGTGAAAGCCCTCAACAAAACTGTTCATAGAATAATTATTGATGATGGGGCATACACATGTATTATGTCGATGAGTTTCTGGAAAACTTTAGGATCTCCAACCTTGTCACGATCTTTGACGACATTAAAAGCATTTGAGGGATGAACATATACCCCATATGGTATTCTAAGTAACTTACAAGCTGAACTAGGGGGGAAAACAGTAGAAATAAATGTCAAAGTAATCGACGGAAACCTCGATTACAACATCCTACTGCGAAGACCATGGATATATGCTATGGCTGCGGTTGTGTCGACCTACTTTAGGAAGATTGCATTTCCTTTTCAAGGAGGAATTACAATTGTCAACCAACAAACATTTCTCCCCAATAGTTCCCAAGTTACGGGAACCATTCCGATGATCCATGGAAGCCCCCGTTCGCTTCAAAATATCGGAGTAGGCCTACTAAAAGACCCTATATTAATGGGGACTTTTGCCCTCCCACCTCCAATCAATATGGCGGAAGTGGCGACGGTAGGAACCTGCAATATGATATCTTCGATTCAAAAGATCTCAAAAAACGATATTAACATGGATCATTTGCAAGTATTGCCTCCAAGCCCAATAGAAATATTGTAGAAATCAATGTTTTCGGCATGGGAGGTAGACCCAAATCAATGCTTATCAAGCGTTTGGATAGATAGGTCTAAGGAATATGGCACCCCTTCAGATCCTTGGTCGCAAGTGCATTACACTGATGAAGGAATTGTTCAGTCAATGATAATTGAAGGGGCGCCATGGGAAGATTACCACCATCGTTCCCATCTTCCGGATTGTCAAGAAGATACTCCTGATGACCTTCATCATCCTTCAGTTTTTTATTTCCTATCAAATACTGTAAACACGGTGGATTCCGAGTGAAACTTGTCCAATATTGAAGAGACTATCGCCATAAATATCTCGACCAAAACGGATGTTGTAGAGAATATTTATGTTGGAAAATGTTGTTCTCCTTCAGAACTGGAAATATATAACGCTCTTTTTCGCGAATTCAGAGATGTCTTTGCTTGGTCATATGATGAAATGCCAGGCATTGACTCGAGTATAGTTGAACACGAAATCAAGATGTATCCAGATGTCAAACCGGTACGACAACGGCTACAGCAGGTGCACCCCAAGAAAGCCGTTGCCATCAAGGCAGAAGTTGAGAAACTTCTCCACGTTGGTTTTATTTACCTGATTCCTCTAACCGATTGGGTATCGAACATTGTTCCTGTGATGAAAAAACAAGGAACAATTAGAGTGTGCGTTGATTATAGGGATGTAAATCAAGCTTGTCCGAAAGACAACTACCCTACACCCTTTATTGACCAGATAATTGATGAATGTGCCGGATGTGAAATCTTTTCATTTATGGATGGATTCTCCAGGTATAATCAAATAAATATCCACCCACAGGACTAGTCAAAGACTGCATTTATTTGTCCGTGGGGCACATTTGCATATCGCAAATTACCCTTTGGTTTAAAGAACGCAGGGGAAACATTTTAGAGGGCAATGAATTATGCCTTCCATGACATCAAAAACATCGTTCAACCATATCTCGACGACCTTCTGGCTCATTCAGGAAAGTGAACCGATCATCCTCAGCATTTGAGAGCGATATTTCTACGTTGCCGACACTACAAGATACGACTCAATCCACACAAATGTGTGTTCTGTGTCAGTTCTGGTCGTCTGCTTGGCTTTGTAGTCTCAAAGGATGGGATTCGTCTTGACCCATGTAAGGTTCAGGCAATCATAAAGCTACCTCCACCTTCAAATTTGCTTCAGATTCAGAAGCTCCAAGGGAAAGCAAACTTTCTCAGGAGGTTCATTCCAAATTATGCCAAACTTGCTAAAGGTTATACACGTCTATTGAAAAAGGAAGTGCCCTTCGTCTGGGATCAGGTCGCGTAAGCTTCCTTTGATGCTTTAAAAGAATCCCTAATGAAAGCATCATTAATGTACGCTCCTGATTATCAAAAAGACTTTAACCTGTATCTAGCTGCAGCAGATACAACCATCGCAATGGTTTTAGTTCAAGAAGACAACGGAATTGAACATCCTATATATTATTTAAGTAGGAACTTAAATGATACAGAAAGCAAGTATTCCTATTTTGAAAAGCTGGCTCTCGTAGCTGTTCAAGTGATACAGAGATTTCGACACTATGCCCTCTTTCGAAAAACTACCATTCTATCAGATTGCAACCCCATGACTTATATATTGTCGCGACAGTTGCTGGGGGGAAAATATACAAAATGGATAGAAATTCTTCAAGATTTTGATCTGGAATTTGTAAAATCCAAATCAAAGAAATCCCTGGTTTTCACGGAATTACTATGCGATCTCCCATCGTCGTCCAACGATGAAACATCCGAAGAAACCATCGTGGATGAATATTTGTTTCTGATATCTTCAAGCAATCCGTGGTATGGAGATATAATCATCTATCTCCAAACCCAAAAATATAGGTCTAATACCTCTCGCTCAGAACAAAAACGTATTCGATACCAATCAAAAGACTACATGATCATCGGTGATACACTTTACGTCGTGGTGTCGATATAGTTCTGAGGAGGTGTCTCACCCATGAGGAGGCCGAAAAAGTCTTGAACGATTTCCACTCAGGTGCGTGTGGGGGGCATCAATCTGGTTATGCTACGGCGCAATTTTTTTTATGAGCAGGATACTTTTTGCCAACAATGTTCAAAGATTGCATAACCGCAGTCAGAAGTTTCCATGCATGTCAAATTTTCGATAGCAAAACCATAAAACCACCTGCACCTCTGCAACCAATAGCTGCTATTGGGCCATTCGCCAAATGGGGCATTGATTTCATGGCATGTAACCCCACCTCGACCGGGGGGCATGGGTATATCATAGTCGTTGTAGACTATTTTACCAAATGGGCATGGTGATGCCTACATTAGATAACACTGGTGAAACAACTTCCCTTTTCATTTTAAATCATGTAGTCGCCAGATTTGGCGTTCCACAGGCTATAGTCACAGATTATGGATCGCATTTTCGCAATCACATGATGGTCGAATTGGCTGCCAAATTAGGGTTGTCCCACGATAGCTCTACTCCATATTACCCGTAGGCCAATGGACAAGTTGAAGCAATCAACAAAGTCCTGAAGTGGATGCTGCAAAGGATGATTGGAGTCCACAAAAGGAGTTGGCACCTGATCCTGTACTCAGCCTTGTGGGCGTACCAAACGTCGGTAAGAAATGCAACCGGTTTACACCTTTTCAACTGGTGTATGGCCTAGAAGCAACCTTACCAGTTCAGTGTGAAATCTCGTCCCTCAAACTCGCAATCGACCTTCTCCCTAGAACTTCAGAAGAGGAGGCTTGTTTCTTGTAACTAATACAATTGGATGAAACCCGTCATGATGCCGCTTTGGCTAACGAAGCCCATAAGAAATAGGTCAAGGCGCAGTTCGACAAGAATGTCAAACCTCGTGTCTTCTCAGAAGGTGACTTGGTCTTAATTTCTGACCAGGAATCCGATAAATTGGGAGCAGGTAAGTTCAAGTCTTTATGGATGGGCCCCTATATTGTTAAGCGAGTGTTAGCAAAAGGAGCCTACGAGTTAATGTATTATGACGGGATTCCACTGGCGCAACCCCGTAACAGGTTGTACCTTAAGCGTTACTACGCATGATTCAGTGTGGTAACCCATATGCTTTTGTTACATTTTTGTTTTCGTTAAGAGTAATTGTTTTGGTAAAGTAATCCACTTTTTACATTTGTCGCAAATGTCGAATCTATTGGAACTTTTTGTTGGATATGCCGACGGAGTGAGTCGTAGTTCGCAGAATCTATCTTCTGCGGCCTGGGCCATTTTTGATCCAAGCGGTGAGTTAGTAAGTTTCAGAGGGGTATGTATTGGTCGGTCAACAAATAACATCACTGAATATAGCGCGTTGATAGAACTTCTCTCTGATGCCATCATACATGGCATAAGCCGACTTTTCGTCAGGCTAGACTCACAGTTCATCTTACTACAACTCACTGGTATCTACTCCATCCAAAATCCAGCTATCTATCGCATGTTCCTAAGGGTCAATATTTTGGAAAGACAATTTGATTTTATTCAATATCAGCATATTTCCAGAAACTTAAACATAATAACAGACTCATTGGAAAATTATGTGTTAGATAGACATTTGCAACATTTATAAAAAGAAGCTTTTCATTAGTATTTGCATTAGGATCATATAACTTAACCAAAATAAAACTCCGAAAATATATATATATATATATATATATATATATATATATATATATATATATATATATATATATATATATATATATAAAACTATTTATGGTTTACACATAATGTTCTGTAACCAAGACAAAATTGGTTAAACAACCCAAAACTCAAAATGCCTAGGGGAACCCTAGTCTAATGATGTTGGTGATAACAAGTCACCGCCTGTGCAATCATGCGTAAAATCCTAGTCCACCGACTTGGCACGCCGGTAGTATGTCGCTACAACCTCAGGGGAAGCTCGTCAGTCCTCACATCCAGAATACCAAGAGTGAGGCCTTTGACCTGATCTTGCAATGCTGAAAGAGTCTCGACCACATCAAGGTCGCGAAGGATAGCCCTTCCCACACCCTCTCTTGCTGGAGCGGTAACTGGCACTCTCAGGCGTACTACTGGTCGAGCTGGTCCAACATCTGCATGTGCACATGAGTTTTGATTAGTCCCGATAGAAGAAATCACAAGAACATTATAAAGAGAAACGATAAACAAAGATATGGTCAGAGAACTTACCGATGACACCCCACTACTCGCCAGCAGGCAGTACCAAATCCGGATCACCTCGGAAATCCATACCAGCATATGGATACTCGGAAAAAACCATCTCCTGAGGGTTGAACCACTTGGAAAAGGTACTAGAAAAGGAAACCTAGGATTGACCAGCATGTCTGGCCATAAGGTTGACCCATCTCTGCATCTGTGGCTCAGTCGGTGGAGGTAAACTAAGTGAAACATACTGCGGCTGCATCAGCGGGATATTTTCCAAGGCGAAAGTTGTAAAGATAGAACCATATCCAAAGTTCTTTAATCTTCCATTTTTCACCTTGGTCAGTTGTTCTTTCATCACAGAGAGTATTGCATCACACCAGTTGAACACCTTTGGTTCAAGGCATTCCAAGGCGTACTGCATATAAGACTTGTTGGCCACGTGAAGTGCCGCACTGCCAGCCAGTCTAGCAAAAGTGAACAGAATGGTCCTCAGGGACCTGTCAGTGACATCTCGGATAATGATCTTGCCATCCTTACTCAGTTGAGATCCCTCTCTGCAAAACCTGCGAATGTAATCTCTCACAGATTCACCCCCACGGGCCGAACCTGATAATGAGATAGGGGCACCCTGCCTCGATAAACCGGTCAAAAAATAGATGTCCACAACAGTCAAGGGGATGGAATTGCCCCTAATCTGGAACTCCTAGGTGGTAGGATCCCATGCATCGAAAAAATATTGCAACAGGTTGATTTGTTGCCTCATGCAAGAGATGCGGAAAAACTTGAACAGGCCACAGTTACGCAGTGCATTTACCGTAACCGGATCATGTAAATCAAGCATGTCCTCTTCTTCATTCTCACGTTCTCACCATGTAAAAAGAATTTTTCTCCAATGAACCTCTGAAACAAACAAGAGAAGAGTCAAGATCCTGATTTGGTGAAAAAAGGCAAAAATTTCCATGAAAAACTGTGCATAAATTGCCCTCTTTGCGCCCATCGCACCCCCAGCAGTGTTCTAGGTGGGATGCATGCTGACTGGCCAATGGCCAAGCCAGCATGCATCGCACCTTTCGATGTAGAAGAGGTGCGATGGAGCCAAGGTGAGTTTTTCAAACCCTAGAGGCTCAGAAAAACTAGAGAACATGCTCAGAATTCAAAAAGGAAAGGATGAAATTAAAGAGCTCAGGTTTAGGTCCTACCTGGTCCAGACGGCGCCGAAAGTCGTCCACAGAATCTCCTAGAATTAGCTAGTGAAAATCAAGGGGGAAAGCACCTCCAAAGCTCCAACAAACCAAAGTTCAAATGAAATGGTAAAATGAGAGGTAAAAAGCACTTTTAAATTATTTTTCATGTAATTCAAGTAAAATATTAGTGTTTTAACTCATGTTTCAAACATGCATTGTTCGTTTCTAACTAGTTTGATGAAGCAATTGAGCAAGCAGTACAACCTTTTAAGGAACAAATTTTTCAATGGTAAAACCAAAATAATCAATGACCATTATATCGAGCAGTTTTAACGCGGAATTCAAGCTCGTTAAAAAATAAGCATAAGCAATGAGCAAATGTTCCCCCAGAGTTTAAGATCATTAAAAAATGAACCAATTTCTGGTAAATAACCATCGTGAATGTATTATCATCAGCCCTTGAAGCTTTGTGAGCTACAAGCAATCTTTTTATGGTTTTTGATGGACACGTGTGTGCTACAAGTAATCTTTTTAAATTGTAAATATATTTTTACTAATCTTGTTTTTGAGAATTAGGGAAACATTGTGTTGATAGTGCTAGACCCACCAACATTGACAGGATCACCCCAGTATGAAGTCCCAACTAGACCTCACACCATATGGTGTGGGAGTCCCATCTGGTATGATGGCCCGGTTGCCATTGCCTTAAGGATTTTTCTCAACTCTTGCTTGTCAGCACATGAGAGTGGTTCGCTTTGTCTTCGAGAAGTGAGGTTCGCGTGCCTGGTGAGTGTAAGTGTACTTGTGTCAATGGTTCTTTCACTATGAGGGGAAAAGGTGAAGGTGAGCTCTAGGTTGAAAAGGATTAGTTCCAACTCAGCTTGGAACACACAACACAAAGGATATACACAGCTTTTGGCAGAGTAGTCCACTCCGATGCAGCAGTCACAACAAATGAAGTAAGATAACACGTACAACACTCACGGATCAGTCTGAGACGAGTGCAACAATTGTTACAACAAGGCTCATGTGAAAGGTATGTCTGATGTCCGACAAAGCAGTTGACACGGACGAGACAACATTAACAACATATACAACACATTTCCATCAATAGATTATGCATCAAAACAAATGAATCAGTTTGGATGAAGAACACATGGTTATAGCAACATGAATTACAAGTGTTAAAGATCAGTATTACAAAAAATAAAATACATGTGCAAAAACGTGTTGGCTTGTTGACAAGTTTCTAAACTAAATGAAAGTTCTAAGACACATCGTTACACCATACATCACTAACCCCGTCAGTGGGGCTTTGGAGACATTACTTACTCCTTAAAGAAAATATTGCAGACTCTCTTGGCTATGTGGGAGGAGTTGAGGTGAAAAGTACCTTCATGTACAAATGAGGGGGGTATTTATAGCCAAGGGTGAAACTTACCCTTGTGGCTTTTCAACTACCCTCATGACCATTCGACTTCTATGTCTTTCTGACCTACATGACTCTATGTTCAACAAGTGGGTCTCTTGGACTTCCACATTACATCACATTGATTAACAACAAGCCCATAGTGGAGATGTTGGCAACATGACTCATGACTTGACTCGACATGATTTGACATGACAATGTTTCTATATTCGTGCTGCTACTGGAGTGCATGTCGAGCTACAGTGTTGCTAAGTGATGGATGTCTTCATGGTGTATCACAGCTTCACCTTCACATGGCGAAGTGCGCAGAGTCTTCGATGGTCCTTGGTTCGCTTGATGAAGCTTTAACATGTTGTTCCTTTCTTTCATGTTAGAAGGCTTGATAGGATCACTTGTTTGTAAAGGTGAATGTTCGCTGCGTTTGTCCACTTCGCATGCTTCGTTCATTCATCCACTTCACATGCTTCATTCATTTTCTTGTTGGTGAACCTGTCCTTCTCCATGTGCTCCCTTCACTCATCTCATTCATCATCTTGACATGTTTGTTGGTGTACCTGTACCTACAGTCACTCATGACGAGATGACATCAAATCCAAAACCTCCTAGTCTACCATGACACATGATCATTTGGATGCGGGTGACCGGGATAGGTAGTAGGGTTGTGATGTAGGATGATGGTTTTAGGAAATTGCTGATGAAAACTATGCAAGAGTCACTGAGGGATGGAGATAGACAATCTAAGTCGATAGTGACTGTCTGCAAGGTCTAGCTCAGCTGGGAAGAAAAATTGCACAAATTTTAGGAGGGACAGTCTAGGCTGTAGGAGGGAAGGGAAGGCATTCTCTGCACATTTTATGGAATGAATAGTCAGTAGGGGTCAGACAGCCAAAATTTCGCAATTTTCAAGAGGAATGAGACAGTCTCCATGAGGGGTTTGCAGGTAGGGATTGCATAATTTTTCTGGGGAATTTCCCGAGAGATGGGCAACCATAATTGTGCAATTTCTAGAGGGAACTGCTAGTTGGCTGCTGGGGTCACTTGCAGCAAGAACTATGCAATTCCTAGAGGGAATTTCCAGTTGGCTTCTCAGTCACTGGCAGCAGAAACTGTGAAATTCCCAAAGGGAACTACCAGTTGGATGTTGGGGTCACTGGCAATCAGAACTGCATAATTCCTAGAGGGAAATGCCAGTTGGATGCTCAGTCACTGGTAGCAGAAACTGCACAATTCCTGGAGGGAATATGCAATTTGCTGCTGGGAGATGCTCGCTGGGAAAAATGCACTAAGGCTGAGAGGTCAGTCTGCTGATCATCTCTGTGCAATTTCTGAGCTCAGTTGACCGATGGGAAGCTAGAGGCCTGCTCATTATCACTACATAATTTCTGAGATGAATAGTCTGTCGACCGTCCAGGTGGTCAACATGACTGTTACTTGCATTTCTTGTGAGTAGTGTAGCTTGAAAGAACTAGCTTGGTGTTTCTGCATTGTTTTGGTTGATAGTTGATCAAGTTGAAAGTAGGGTGATTGTCTGACTGTTAGTGAGGAGTCTGGTCGTCAGAACTTCAACAAAAATGACTAAGTGTGTGAACAGTCAAAAGATGCATAGGTGATCATATGAACACATACTCGTATGACTTGACGACGAACCGACCAAACCATCCAAACACACATGTTCAACATGACTGAATGAAAGTGCAAGTGACAAGCGTGAAACTCATGATTGATCATTGATGATCAAGACAATGCTTGTGCAACAGTGAATGTGACTTTGTGTGTGAGTGTGACAGATGCTTTCATGGCGAACACAACAAACACATACGAAGCAAAGGCTTTGGGCATAACCAGAACATGGTTGCAAGCATGATTTTGACATCAACATGCACATACTTGTGCAATAGACAAGAAAGGCGAATGTAAATACTCATACGAGCTCACGGAGTGAACCCGAGTGTGTGCAGTCATCAAGCGAAACTCTTCAAGGGAGGCTCTGAAATTGGTGCAGGCCAAAATTTTGGAGGGTGGTTGTAGCCGCTACAACACTTGGTAACACACTAGTAGAACTCTAGCTTCTTTGTTTCGGTTCATTGCTAACACAGGGCCATGGTCCTTCGGGGAGTATTGAATCGTTGTGCAGGTTACTTTAGTTTCCCCACTTACCCCATGGACATACATGGTCCACCCTTTGCCGACTCAGTCAAACAAAATCAAAATTTCAGCTTAGATCTAAGTGTTTCAAATCTGGGAAGGATGGTTTAGCTCGTGAGTTAAAGATTTTTAGAGTATAAGTTTTCATCTCTAATGTTTCTCCACTACTAGTAGGCCTGTACAGTACCCTAATAGAGTAACACAGGAACACACATATTTCTCCACTACCAACGAGCCTGGTCAGTACCCCAGTGGAGTTGCATGCTTCACCTCTCTGTGCAGGAAACCTTTCTCTTCTTTTGCATTTTTATTTTTAAAAAGAACTATGCATATGGACTTATTTATTTTTGGGGCGAAAGAGGGATCCTGACTTATTGAGAGAACAAGAGGTTTTTCCTTTAGAGAAGCATGTAAGACCTCTTGCATGGGTTTTCTCGTTTATATTTTCCCCCTTCTCTATTTCTACTAATTAGATTAGCTTCAACACATAGAGTAAAAGGCTGAGTACAGACATGGAGCTTTCCAGTGTGGACATAAGTTCATGGTTGGACCAAAGCTCCCCTGACAGACAGTTCGTATTTTCCATCAGGACTTCATCGGCTGAAGGTTGTAACCAAGCAAAGAGAAAATGGACACAAGGCTGGCGAAGTGTTGCAGTGTCACAAGTCTCTTCACAGTTCAACCACATACTCTATTCAAAAGCCAGGACGTAGTGGTTGGTAGCACTTATTTCCAAAAACATAAATAGTAATATATCAAACAAACAAAATTAACGTGAACAAAAATAGAAAGTACCATCAAACAAAGTGAAATCAAAGATAATAAGGAAAACCAACCAAATGAAACAAAAAACAACAAGCAGACTACGTACATATCACATGCGCGACACAACCTACTGAAACTAATGTTTGAGGACTTGGCCATTGATAGGAAGATTATTAATCCTCCTGTCAAGCGATCGAAAATGATACGTGTGTGAGCGAAGTCTCTCATGGACAAGTTCCGGTCCATTGAGCTCCGCTACTGGAACCTGGTCGCATTCAAGAAGACCTTCAAGTGAAGACACCACATTGTTTCAGGTAGTGAGTGCAACATGGGCTCAGATGATGGCATAGGGTAGTTGTTTTTACTCTGGGAAGGGTTCAAGTTTCTGAAGTCAATGCATGAGCGGATCTTCCCAAATTTCTTACGTGGAGGATTTAAATAAAAAAACCAAGTGAGATGACAAACTTTTCAAGTAATCCAAACAGTTAAAATGTTAGTTAATCTATTCGGTGAAAGGAGTACAAACAACATCTATGTGTTACCTATTCTTTGCTCTAATGGCTTGTTCTCTCCTTTACCTAGAACCTCATGTTGGATTGTTCGCATCTAGTGGGTACTCAGGTCATCATCTACTCGTGCATTCCCATCCTGGTATTGTTTGATCAAGTGGTCAATGATTGGTCACTACTGTAGTGTCTAACTTGTACCAAGATTAGCCATATTTGGATCATCGTGGATTTCCAATTTTCTCTGTTTGTTCATAGTGTTTGTCCTTTGTGTGTTCATCATGAGTGCTTTAACAACATTGTTTGTGACTTCGAACATAAAATAGCTTGAAATCATGCATTGTTCATTTTTTTGGATGACTGAGATGCACTTGGTCCTTGAGTCATCATGTGTACCTAATTTATCAACACTCATGGTCCACAACTTGTTTGTACATGGACCATTTGGCGTACTGGTACTACTACTACTACCACTATTGCTACTACTGATCCTAACAAAAAAATAAATTGTACAAGTTTCATTATCATCAATTGGGCGAGGAAGGAGTCCCAACTACTTGTTTGATGATGTTGAAGTAGGCCGTGTAGGATAACACTGCAATGTATTTTCTAGGAAGTAGTTGCCAAACATGAGCTTTGCGAAGGCCAATGATTCATTCTTGCTATCAAGGGGAGTGACATTGTATTTGATATATCTCTCGGATAACACCCAGATTTGGTTGCATCTACCCTTGTATGGAAGCCACAGGTGAGACCAGTCTATAGCAAAGTATCCATCTAGCTTACTGGACCAGTCTCTACTAAGTAGCAGAACATATTCTTTTGGTATGTCCACAACAACTATGTTGATGCACTCGTGGACTCGAATTTCATGGGATAGTTGGATGATCACGTCTCGTAGTTCACCAATGGTTGGTATTGATGTTATATCAAGTTGGATGATTCTCGTGGATGTTTCTCTCCATCGTGCATTGATCTTCTTAGCAATGTAAAGTGACATGACATTGGCTGCTACGCCATAATCAACCAAACAATTGTGGACATTTTAGTTGAAAACTTCGAATGAAAGTAGGAATGGGGGGCAACCTAAGTTTTCTACTTCCATCGAGAGTGTACTGAGCACAGTGGATAGTGATCCTGGAGGTATGCATGCTCCCTTGCTAGTAGAGGCTGCACTGTTTATTTGTAATTTTCCCAATGCACGCAGTAGGATATCTCGCTGACTATGGACTTTGGCTAACTCGAAAAAACTGATTTTTGCTCGAGTTTTCTTCATGTCATCGACTATGTTGTAATCCAGAGCTGGTAGACTCACCAAGGTGTCCAGGGTGGAATAAATGTTCGTGTTGTATGACAGACTGTTTTGCAACTTGCAACTCACGGATGTGTTCTTGTCCGCCGATGTCTTCCTAGACTTTCTTTGTGTTTGTTTCTTTGAGGCAGCTAGTGGATCAGCCTTCTTTATCAGCCATCTCACTTTCTCTTGCATCTCCTCAAGTGTCGGGGGAGCCCCTTTACTCCTAAGATTGTAACGATCATTTTTCTTTTGGGGCTGCTTCTCGGTGTTCATCTTTGAGACTACTTGTGAGCACTAATATGCATTCACCACATGCCCAGAACTTGGTTCTTCATCAGTTGCAACCTCTTCATTATCATCAGTGTCTTTCAGTTTCTCCTATATGTCACCATCCACATCAAGTGTATGAGTATAGACAGAGGTAACAACTCGCTTCCAATCTGAACAAGAGTTCTCGGGATGAAATTCTTCATGGAAGGAACAATACTTAGGATCAGGGCATTGGTCGAATTGGAACATAGGATTCTCCGCAAATTTGGAACTGAATCGGTTATTGCTTGATGAGCTGGTTGATGAATTGCTTGCCTGACTCTGCCTAGGTAGATGACTACTCGTGGATGTGTCCATATTTCGTTGCTTGAGTTTGGACATTTCGGTGGTCAAGTTCTTGACAAGGTGATTAAGGGTCTCAATATCAGTTTCTTCCTTGTCTTTGCCCTTGCTCGCCATAGCTTGGGGATTTCTGTTCGCATCCTTGGAGTCTTTCGTTGATTTTTCATCCTTGATGACTCCAATTGCTTGGAATTCTTTCTCAACATCAATAGCCTATTTGCAGCTTTCTAACAGTGTTGGCTTTGCATCTTGCTTGATGAACTGTGCAATGGTGGTTGGTAGTGAAGATGTATAGTAGTTGATAATGATGGAGTCATGAGGTTTGGTGTCTACTGCAAACTTTTTCAAGATATGCTTGAACCTTTGATTAAAATATTTCACTTTCTCTTTTCCCTCCATCTTGAGGCTTCCCAATTCTTTGAGTAGCATGGCTGGGGTCTTGTCATCAACAAACTTTTCAAGGAACATATGTTTGAAAGAACCCAAGTTCTGTATGGAGTTGGGTGGAAGGTTGTGATACCAAGCAACTTCTTAACCATCTAAGGTACATGGAAATAGTCTACATGCTACGTCGTCATAATGTACCTCAAGGGTCTGCAGCTGTAGGTAGAAGTTGTCTAAGTGGTCTTCTGCCTTCATCGCGCTGTCAAGGTTAAACTTGATGTTCATTCTCTCTGCTAGCTTTAGAATCATGTGCAGAACATATGGGAGAGCCAATGGTCCATAAGTCATCCATGATTTGGGTCAGCCATCTCTTCGTCTTATTCCTCTTCTTACGAATCTTATGGTTCTAGATCTGAGTTTGTTGGTTCGTCTCTGCCTCCACCTCCCCCGTTGCATTCCTGTCCACCTCCTACACCAGAGTTCGATCCCAAGACCACAAGAGTGCCTTGTTCATCTTCAAAGAAGATTGAAGGTTCCTCTTTGTATTCAATAGCTTCTTCCAAACCGTCAAGAGTAGCAAGGACTACTTCTTCCACCAATGGTACAACCAC
This sequence comes from Pinus tabuliformis, assembly GCA_031772625.1. Taxonomy (NCBI): domain Eukaryota; kingdom Viridiplantae; phylum Streptophyta; class Pinopsida; order Pinales; family Pinaceae; genus Pinus; species Pinus tabuliformis. Next base: position 463,121,572 of record CM062806.1, on the reverse strand, counting down.
TCCTGCGGGAGTGGCCTTTGGCTTCTTAGATGCGTGTGGAAGGCACTACACACCTGGGATCAGTCCGACTGCTTTCGTGAACTAGCGAGTGATGGGATGGATAGAGTGAAGGTTCTCATATGAAATTTTGTGTTCAATTCTGGGAGGTGAGGAGTAACCAACTCTAGAGTCATGAGAGAGGGGTTGCGTGTTACTGTCGTGACTAGATGGTTGATGAGTGAGTGTGAGGGGAATTTTAACGATGTACAACTAGCTTCCTTCCTTCTAGCGCTAGATATGTTGACGATGTTGGACCCGCCAACATTCAAGGGATGACCCTGATATGAATTCCCAACTATACCTCACATCGTTTGGTGTGGGAGACCCATTCGATATGATGGCCCGATTACCATTGTCTTAAGGATTTGCCTCAACTCTTTCCTGTCAACGTAGGTCAGTGGTTTGCTTTGTCTTGGAGAAGTGAGGTTCGCGTGCCTGGTGAGTGTAAGTGTACTTGTGTCAATGGTTCTTTCACTATGAGGGGAAAAGGTGAAGGTGAGTTCCAGTTTGAAAGGGATTAGTCCCAACTCCGCTAGGAACACATAACACAAAGGACATATAAATGTTCTGGTAGAATAGTCCACTCGGATGCAGTAGTCACAACATACGAGGTGAGAGAACACATAGAACACTCACAGAACAGTTTGAGACGAGTGTAATGGTTGTTACAACAAGGTTCATGTGAAAGGTCTGTCTGATGTCCGGCAGAGCAGTCGACACAAACAAGACAACATTAACAGCATATACAACACATTTCCATCAATAGATTATGCATCACAACAAATGAATCAATTTATATGTAGAACACGTGGTTAAAGAAACATGCATTACAAGTGTTAAAGATCAGTCTTACAACAAATACAATACATGAGTGAAAATGTGTTGGCCTGTTGATAGGTTTCTGTGTTAAGAGAAAGTTCCCAGACACATCATTACACCATACATCACTAACCTCATCAGTGAGATGTTGGAGCCACTACATAATCCTCAATGAAAATATTACAGACTCACTTGGCTATGTGGGAGGAGCTTAGGTGAAAAGTCCCTTCATGTAAAAATGAGGAGGGTATTTATAGACAAGGGTGAAACTGACCCTTGTGGTTGTTCAACTACCCTCACGACCGTTTGACTTCCATGACTTTCTGACTTACATGACTCTATGTTCAACAAGTGGGTCTCTTGGACTTCCATCTTACATCACATTGATTGACCACAAGGTCATAGTGGAGATGTGGGCAACATGACTCATGACTTGACTCGACATGGCAATGCTGGTACATTCATGTTGCTACTGGAGTGCATGTCAAGCTACAGTGCTGCTGAGTGATGGATGTCTTCATGGTGTATCATAGCTTCACCTCCACATGGTGAAGTGCGCGGAGTCTTCGATGGCCCTTGGTTCGCTTGATGAAGCTTTAGCATGTTGTTCCTTGCTTTCATGTTGGAAGGCTTGACAGGCTCACTTGTTCGCGAAGGTGAATGTTTTTCGCATTCATCCACTTCGGATGCTTCGTTCGTTCATCCACTTCACATGCTTCGCACGTTTGTCTATTCGTGAAACTGTCCTTTTACTTGTGCTCCCTTCACTCGTCCCATTCGTCGTCTTGAAATGTTTGTTGGTGTACCTGTACTTTCAATCACTCATGATGAGACAACATCAAATCCAAAACCTCTTAGTCTACCATGACACATGATCATTCGAATGCAGGTGACTGGGAGAGGTGATAGAGTTGTGATGCGGGATGATGGCTCTAGGAAACTACTGATGCAAACTACACAAGAGTCATTGAGGGATGGAGATAGACAATATAAGTCGATAGTGACTCTCTGCAAGGTCTAGCTCGGATGGGAAGAAAAATTGCCTAAATTTTGGGAGGGATAGTCCGGGCTGCAAGAGGGTAGGGTAGACATGCTTTACACATTTTCCGGAATGAACAATCAGCAGGGGCTAGACAACCAAATTAACACAATTTTCTAGAGGAATGGGCCGGGCTACATGAGGGGTCAACAGGCAGGGATTGCATAATGTTTCTAGGGAACTGCCTGGGAGGCTGGTAGCTAGAACTGTGCAATTCCCAGAGGGAACTACCAGTTGGCTGCTGGGGTCACTGACATCTAGGACTACACAATTCCCAAAGGGAAATGCTAGTTGGATGCTCAGTCACTGGCAACAGAAAATTCACAATTCCTAGAGGGAACTACCAGTTGGATGTTGGGGCCACTAGCAGCCAGAACTACGCAATTCCCAGAGGGAACTATTAGTTGGCTATTGAGTCACTGGTAGCAGAAACTACACAATTCCTGGAGAGAACATGCAGTCTGCTGCTGGCTAGGAAAAATGCACTGAGGCTGGGAGGTCGGCTTGCTAATCATCTCCACACAATTTTTGAGTTGAGCTTACTGATGGGCAGTGGGAGGCCTGCTCATGAGCACTATGAAATTTCTGAGATGAAAAGCTGGTGAGCTATCTAAATGGCCAGCATAAGTGTTACTTGAGTTTCTTAGAGGTGGCTTCTTGAAAGAACTATCTTGGTGTTTCTGCACTGTTTTGGTTGACAATCTATCATGTCGAAAGCAGGGTAATGGTCAAGCTGTCAGTGAGGAGTGTGGTCATCAGAACTTCAGCAAAACTTACTAAGTGTGTGAACAATCGAAAGATGCATAGGTTATCATATGAACACACACTCACATGACTTGACGACGAACAAGCCAAACCATCCAAATGCACATGTTCAACATTACTGAATGACAGTGAAAGTGACAAGAGAGAAACTCGTGATTGATTGTTCATGATCAAGATGACACTTGCGCGATAGAAAATGTGACTTTTTGTGTGAGTGTGACAGATGCTTTGATGGCGAACACAACAAACACATTCGAAGCAAAGGCTTTTGGCGTAACCAGAACATGGTAACAAGCATGACTTAGACATCAACATGAAGAGACTTGAGTGCAATAGACACGCAAGGAAAATGTAAAGACCCACCTGAGCAGACAGAATGAACCCGAGTGTGTGCAGTCATCAAGCGAAACTCTTCATAGGAGGCTCTGAAATTGGTGCAGGCCAAAATTTTGGAGTGTGTTTGTAGCTGCTACAACACTTTGACAATAGGATTTTAATTGTAAATAACTTTCTACTAATATTGTATGTGAAAATTATGATAACTTTGACAATAGAATTTTAGTTGTAAATAACTTTCTATTAATCTTACATGTGATAAGAAGATTATCAATCCTCTTGTCAAGCAATTGAAAATGATACATGTGTGAGTGAATTCTCTCATGGACCAGTGCCGGTCCATTGAGCTCCGATACTGGAACCTGGTGGCATTTAAGAAGATCTTCAAGTGAAGACAACACCATTGTTTCAGGTATTCAATGCAACATGGGCTCAGATGATGGCACAGGGTAGTTGTTTTTACTCTGGGAAGGGTTCAAGTTTCTGAAGTCAATGCATGAGCGGATCTTCCCAAATTTCTTACGTGGAGGATTTAAATAAAAAAACCAAGTGAGATGACAAACTTTGAAAGTAATCCAAACAGTTAAAATGTTAGTTAATCTATTTGGTGAAAGGAGTACAAACAACATGTATGTGTTACCTATTCTTTTCTCTAATGGCTTGTTCTCTCCTTTACCTAGAACCTCATGTTGGATAGTTCACATGTAGTGGGTACTCAGGTCATCATCTACTCGTGCATGCCCATCCTGGTATTGTTCGATCAAGCGATCAATGATTGGTCACTAGTGTAGTGTGTAACTTGTACCAAGATTAGCCATCTTCGGATCATGGTGGATTTCCAACTTGCTCTATTTGTTCATAGTGTTTGTCCTTTAACAACATTGTTTGTGACTCTGAACTTCAAATAGCTTGAAATCATGCATTGTTCATTTTTTGGATGACTGAGATGAACTTGGTCCTTGAGTCATCATGTGTACCTAGTTTATCAAGACTCATGGTCCACAACTTGTCTGTACATGGACCGTTTGGCGTACTGGTACTACTACTACTACCACTATTTCTACCACTAATACTAACAAAAAAATAAACTGTACAAGTTTCATTATCATCAATTGGGCGAGGAAGGAGTCCCAACTACTTGTTTGATGATGTTGAAGTAGACCGTGTAGGATAACACTCCAATGTATTTTCCAGGAGGCAGTTGCCAAACATGAGCTCTACGAAGGCCAATGATTCATTCTCACTGTCAAGGGGAGTGACATTGTATTTGATATATCTCTCGGATAACACCCGGATTTGGTTGCATCTGCCCTTGTACGGAAACCATAGGTGAGACTAGTCTGTAGCAAAGTATCCATCTAGCTTGTTGGACCAATCTCTACTGAGCAGCAGACCATATTCTTTTGGTATTTCCACAACAACTATGTTGATGCACTGGTGGACTCGAATTTCATGGGATAGTTGGATGATCACGTCTTGTAGTTCACCAATGGTTGGTATTGATTTTATATCAAGTTGGATGATTCTCACGAATGTTTATCTCCATCGTGCATTGATCTTCTTAGCAATGGAGAGTGGCATGACATTGGCTGCTACGCCATAATCAACCAAACAATTGTGGACATTTTAGTTGAAAACTTCGAATGAAAGTAGGAATGGGGGGCAACCTAAGTTTTCTTCTTCCATCCGGAGTGTATTGAGCACAGTGGATAGTGATCCTGGAGGTATGCATGCTCCCTTGCTGGTAGATGCTGCACTGTCTATTTCTAATTGTCCCAATGCACGTAGTAGGATATCTCACTGACTATGGACTTTGGCTAACTCGAAAAACCTGACTTTTAATTGAGTTTTCTTCATGTCATCGACTTTGTTGTAATCCAGAGGTGGTAGACTCACCAAGGTGTCCAGTGTGGAATAGATATTCGTGTTGTACGACGGACTGTTTTGCAACTTGCAACTCACGGATGTGTTCTTGTCTGCCGATGTCTTCCTAGACTTTCTTTGTGTTTGCTTCTTTGAGGCAGCTGGTGGATGAGCCTTCTTTATCAGCCATCTCACTTTCTCTTGCATCTCCTCAAGTGTGGGGGGAGCCCCTTTACTCCTAAGATTGTAACGATCATTTTACTTTTGGGGCTGCTCCTCGGTGTTCGTCTTTGAGACTACTTGTTAGCACTAATATGCATTCACCACATGCCCAGAACTTGGTTCTTCATCAGGTGCAACCTTTTCGTTATCATCAGTGTCTTTCGGTTTCTCCTCTATGTCACCATCCACATCGAGTGTATGAGTATAGACTTAGGTAACAACTCGCTTCCAATCTGAACAAGAGTTCTCGGGATGAAATTCTTCATGGAAGGAACAATACTTAGGATCAGCACACCAGAACACATTCATCTCGCGAATCCTCTTCACATCTTTTGTAGCCCATAGCGAGGTGTAACTTGCGGCCTCTGGCAAATCATGCTCAATACTGGGGAATTGGCTGTCCTCTAGCAACTCCCCTGCAACCAAAAATATGGATAAGAGCAACCACGCATAGTGGAAGGTCTTACCCTACCCTTGGGCCTCCTTACAGTTTGTTAGAAACTCCTCGTAGAGGAACTCCGCCCAGTTGAACTGGACACCCTCCGTGCACTACTCTGCTAGCACAATCACAGATGTTGGTACTTCTTCGGCGTGGCATTTCCTCATCAGCTTGCCGGCCAGCAACTAGGTGGCTATGTGCACCCCTTTGTCCTTAATGTTTGTGATTGTGTACCCTTGCTTTTTCTTCTCTAGTTTATACGTGGCATTGATAGCCTCTACGAGGGCCGAGTTGCTTCTTTTACCAGCTATGGCCGCAAGGTCATTTCCTTTGAGGGGCAGCCAAGAAATTATGTGAATTAGGTCGGCCGTGATGGGAATAGGCTCCTCCAGCCAGAGATACGCATCATGCACCAGGTACAACAGTTGCCTGATAATGAAAATTGTAATGGGCGCACGGTGGAAGTGGGGTATCTATTGCAGATGTGGTAACCCAACCTTCTCCACACCGAGCAACCATTTTTGTGGCTCCAAAACTATAATGGGCCCCTTTGAATTCTGCTTCATTAAGCTCTCTGTGTCTAGGTGTGGGAACTTCTTGCTGTCTGCAAGGTCCCAATCCTCGAACTTCATGGTAGGTACTCATGCCAAAAGTGGACCTTCGAAAGTTATACCATTGGGGAGGAGCGGGGTCTGGAGTGCACTCTTCATGGCCTCCAGGTCTTTCGGCACCTTGGCTTTCCCTTTCCACAGAGGGACGTATGCAGGTAACTTTGTTGCGGAAGTCATTGCTAGGATGCCCTCCTCCTCTTCTTCCTGCTGCTCTATTTCAGTGATGAGGTCCTACAGGTCCTCCTCTTCTTCCTCTGATTTGACATTCATAGCCTTTCCCTTCTCCTCCATGGACAATCTGTCGAACCGCGGATTTCGTGGGGACATGCAGACTGGTGCCTGTGCCTACTTATCCTTCTTTGGCCTCGACATCCGAGGAGATTTTGGAACCTCCGCCGCAATTCCTGCCTCTGCGGGGTCATCATGAACTAAATGGGGCTGTGCTACTTCACTAGTGGTATCTTCGGCAAATCGCACTCCTGGTCTAGTAGCAGTCATCTTGGCTAGACTAGAGATCTCTTGTCGTGCACTCACAGGCTCTAAAATCACTCGACGCTCAACACTCTTCAACTGCTCAAATCTCAAATGACCAAGTGTTGTTTCGTGGCTGGCCCTTGTGGTTTTATAGCACTTTTCAAATTCAAATGTGACTATTCCCCCCAATTTAGGCCATCAATGCTCCTTTGGCGACAGATTTGCCAAAATCTGGTCCATAACTGTTGTCTTAATTGCCCGTCGCCCACTCCATTTTGCCTTACAGTAGATTTGCCAAAATCTAGTCCATAATTGTTGTCTTAATTGCTCGCCACCCGCTCCATTTTGCCTTAATTCGACCATCTCATCATGAAAAGTGACACCAATGGTCACTTCACAACTTATCCACATGGTAGCACATCCCCCAGTGCGCGGGTGCGAACCTTGGAACATCCTGATTATGTGCAAAACGCCTTCTTCACGGATTTTCCCAACAAATTGTTTTATAGTCCTGCGCTCTCCTTCAACTGTTTGGAGCGGTGAGAATGTCCTGTCGACGGTTATTTAGGTGGTCGCACCATCCTCGCAGAGCTCCATTCCATCTCCTCGAATAATCCGCGAGACATCCTTCATTGTTTTTGCCACGTGTTCTACTAGCTGTGGCACGCTCTCGTGATTTCTGCGCAGAGTGAGATGCGGTCCTAGCCACGACATCAAACCGACTAATTCTTGATGGTAACCCTCCCATTCATCATTACGAGTGTGCGCACCTGGCTGTACTATTCTAGGTTTTTCATCAAGAAATGCTTCCTTCAGTTTATTTTCCAACTTCATGACTTCTGCATCCAACAACATGCTCTTCATTTTTAACAGTACTCGGTCTCTTTCAAGTTCACGCAATCTTTCTTCCCTTGCCGAATAGCTTTCTAAAGTCTTACAAGCTCACTTTCACATAGTTGTGTGGCTTCGTGCGCTATCCCTTTCATAGGTACTATGTCACTCGGGGTCTTTTGTTCAGGTTCTTCCGAGAGTATGGCTAGTTCTTCCCTTCGCACCCTTGGAATTGATTTCACGGTCCAAGTTTTGTACATTGTTCTATAGGCCCATTGGACAGCTGGAACACGTAGGTCCTAGTTTGTACATCGTACCTGGTGTACTTTGTTCATTACTTTGCACACCCGTTTGAATGCTTCACCTTGGATAGTTGGTAGCGCACCCCACCTCTTCTGCCCTTGCATCTGGTTCTAGCTTCCTACCTTGAGACTAGTGTGCACTGGGGCAAGCTGCATGTTGTATGTCCACACCCATCGGGAAAGGTGTGTGCACAAGTTATCTTGTTCCTTACAACCGGTCCTCCTTAGCTGGGGTTTTCCAAATCGTACGCGCATCATTTTGCTACATTCACGCCAGCTCCCAAGACTTCCTTGATGTGTACCCCACCATCTTGCGGGCATAGCGCATAGTGCCCATTTCAATGCATCGAACCGCTGCTATTCAAGTACTGCATTTTCAAATTCGCTTAGAAATTCCTCCACCGTGGTCAACCCATCATACATTGGCAGGTCACGCACCTCTATTGTTACACAACATAGTGACTTCATCAGTGTATTGCAGTTTAGTGTTGTCACTTCATGCAGCCGATTTTTCCATCACTCTATTTCTTCATCTCAATCCGAAGTGCATGAGCTTTCGCGCTCCCACGTAGTCCTACCAACAGCAGTTGGATTCACCTAATCTTGCTCTCGCACAGTTATTTTACAGATATAGTCGAGCTCATCATCACTATCTTTTTTTCCCACTGGTTCAGTGTATCACACTCCTTTGGCCGGGTCGAGCGGTACTACAATGCGTAGCACCTTTTTCTCAAAAATCATTTTGCACTTCTTCAAGTTTATGATTCCATTCATATCAGTGGCCCAGTCTATGCCCAATAGCGTAGGATAGGGATTTATATCATCAACAATCTCTATCACTTCAAAATCCACCAGTGCGCTCACTCCTTCAATATCCATTGTGATTCCTTGCAGTCTCCCCATTGGTATGATCTTCTGTTGATTGGCCATGCGTAACTGAATAGGAGACCACTGCAACGCGGGTTTGCCCATGCATTCCCATGTTTGTTTTGGTAATACATTCACGTCTGATCTGTTATCTCAAAACCAAAACCTAATAGGCTACTAATCAGGAAGACCTTGAGTAACTATTTCAAACCAACTTTTGGCTGAGGCTTAGCCTCCTCAACCTGAGAGGGCTCTCTCACTAGGTTAAAGATTTTGGTAAAGATTAAATGGATAACTCTATGAAACAAGTGAAGAAATAAGAATGGTTGAACACAATCAGTAAACATCCATTGGGCTTATGGAGTCAAGAAATCCTTCAGTATGACAATAATATTAGCTTTACATAGAAGTCAGGGCATCTAAAATTCAACATATCAGTAAGACATCAGGAATATGTAGGGAGACATAGTCTACAAATACATGAAGGAAGTTCGAGCATTTCCAATGAGTTCTAAGTAATCATGCATCCATACTATTGCAAGAAATGAAATGAGGACAACCATAGGACAATTTAAACATTGAACTCTTTCTGAATCCTGAGAAGCAAAGCCAAATCACTGTATTATATTAAAACATAGTATTACACAATAGCATAGTATGAGTGTTCTTTGAAAAATTTCCAACCCTTGGTACATTACACATCTTGTCATATATATAGTTCATTACAATCTTGGATTCCTTCCTCCAACATGAGGGGAATTCGAATTTCACTTGACCTGACACCTATTCATACTTAAAACAAACTATTAATTACAACTAGCTGTTAACTAGCAATCTTAGAGTCCTAATACAACTAGGAGTGTACCTCCTTATTATGATTAAAACAACCTTATCTAGGAATTAAACATTCCTTTTGATAGCTATAACTCCATGAATTCAAATATGATGATGTCCCTAACCCTCTTGCTAACCTTCAATCACTTCTCCTTTGACTGTCCTGAAAACTAGGAAAATGTCAAAACTGCACCTACAATAGTTTTGTAGTGCAAGTTGGGTCATTTATTTCTCCCATATCATAATGAATTTGAAGAAAATGAAAGAGGTTTTTGTAGATATTTATGTTAGGAAAAGGAACCTCTTTCATTTTTCCAAAAAATGCTTTCAGTTGCTCAATAAACCCCTTGGAAGTCGACTACTTAAAACATAAAACATAGTTTTTATTTTTTATTTTTTTCTGCCGAAAATGGCTGCTTCAGCGATTTCGTAGCGCAAAATAGGTTTTTACATTGTCTACACTACGTAAACATGGATTTGTATCAAATTTCAAAATTTCTTCAAAATGACTTGAGATATGACTTCTAAACACAAGGTGAGACTTCTAAGACATGTAATAAGGTTGTCAAACTTTGTAAGGAAATGAAATATGACCTTAAAGACTTCTAACCCTATGACCTAACCCTTTAAGCATGAAATGACCTAGATACCCTTTAACACCATGACTAGAAGAAGGATTTGTAAATGAGAATGACACTATTGAGACTCTAATCCTATCACTTATCCAGTTAAGCATGCGATGACTCAAAACTTATTATAAGACCATGACTAGAAACAAGGAAAACTTTCCAAAGTTTAAAATTTTCTAGGGTGATAATAGTGGCTCCACTAGGCATAGTATGCCCCCCTGTGGTATGCTAATAACTAGTAGCTCCAGTGCTGCAATCCATTCCTTTAAAAATAAAAACTCTGAAATTTTGCCCAATCTGCTTCAAACTGTACCTAGTAAAAATTTCTCAGTCAACCTTGAGCTTATTTACATTGTCCTACTACCTACCTTATTAGCTGCAACCTCCATTTGTAGCTCACGGAACATAAGATTTCCAATGAAGCCAGTCATTGATCTGATCTGATACTTGAATCTCTTGGCTGTGCTTGAAGAAAAACTAAACATGATACTGAAATAATCGAGGAAACATGAGATGTAGCTGATCTTCAAGATGAAAATATAACTAGAAATCTGAACAGTAAATCTTTTCCATGTAATCAGCTATAGGGTCAAAAAATACATGATAGGTTTGATCATTCTCATAACTTTCTGGCTATTCAAGCTGATCTTCAATAATAGTGTATTTTTCCTCAATCACGAAAGAGAAAGGAATAAACGCCATCTCCTTGTCTTCTGCCATAGAAATCTTTTGAAAAGAATGATCATGATCATGAAGACTATATGATTGAATTTGACCTTGCAAACCTTCAATGTCTTTCTCAATGTTCTTAGCAACCTCATCCAAAAATTTCATCTTATCTTCTGTCTTGCACTCAAATGTTTTTAGATAAGAAGATAAGGACAAAGAAAACTTTTCATCTATTTCTTCATTAATATGATCATCATAACATTGTATATCTTCAGAAAACTGATTCGTAGCCACAGAAGATTCCTTTGATATTTTATCCAACTAATTTTCTGAATGATTCTCACAAACAATGTAATTTTCCTCCTTATTATGATCATTCATTGATGTAAGCCGCTGAAAAGTATGACATAAAAAATCAACCTTTTTCTCTGCCTAAGGGTTATAAAAGCTATCTTTGAGTACTTGTTCTTGGTGTTTGCAATCATTTTCATACTCTTTATGATCAAAAGACTGGCAAGTTTGCTGCATCTTCACATTCATATCAGAGGATGTAACATGGTTTTCATAAGTAAACCCTTGCTAATTTTCATGTTGCATTTCATGGGATGTTATACTTTCTTCTTGGTGTTGAAATGTATTGTTATGAAGAGCCTCTAAAATTTGTTCATCCATGAATTCATCATCATCATAACAATCTTCCAAATATTGAATAAAACTCGTAGAATGTTTACAACAATCTTTGACCAGCAATAAGGAGGGATGACACTCTTTATACATGTCATAGAATACATCATGGAAACCGACAAGAGAATATAATGAACAATTTTCCAAACTTTTATACCAAGACCATGCTTTTCCTTCTAAAGTGGTCATAAACATCTTCATGAGACAATCTTCAGGGAACTGAACCTTAAGACTGCATACATGCATATGGAACCTAACCAAATGAAGAGCAGCATTGTCTTTCTTTTCATCTTTGAATATTGGAAGATCATCTAACCAATCAACCTTTGGCATTAGATTTGGAAAACCAGGGATGTGAGACCAATTCATAGGGGTATACCTGGGATTCATTCTTGCAATGGCACTCATCTTGAAAATCCATCAAGCTACTGATCTTCTAGTAGTGGATTCACCTTCCAATTCGTTATTTGATGTGTGGAGTCGCCAAGGTAGTTGTGGCCTCAAACAACTTCCTGAGCTCCTGCTACCTTCAGAAGTTCAACACTTTGATTTTTTGGAAAGAGTAATCTTTAGACACTCGGCAGATGCACCATAAATGTTATCTCAAAAGTAGACCCTGATAAGCTGCTGATCAGGAAGACCTTGAGTAACTGTTTCAAACCAAATTTTGGTTGAGGCTTAGCCTTCTCAACCTGAGAGGGCTTTCTCACTAGGTTAAAGATTTTGGTAAAGATTAGATGGATAACTCTATGAAACAAGTGAAGAAATATGAATGGTTGAACACACTTAGTAAACATCCATTGGGCTTATGGAGTCAAGAAATTCTTCAGTATGACAATAATATTAGCTTTTCATGGAAGTGAGGGCATATAGAATTTAACATATCAGTAAGACATAAGAAATATGTAGGGAGACACAGTCTACAAATACATGAAGGAAGTTAGAGCATTGCCAATGAGTTCTAAGTAATCATGCATCCATACTACTGCAAGCAATGAAATGAGGACAATTTAAACATTGAACTATTTCTGAATCCTGAGAAGCAAAGCCAAATCACTGTATTATATTAAAACATAGTCTTACACAATAGCACAGTATGAATATTCTTTGAAAAATTTCTAACCCTTGGTGCATTACACCTCTTGTCATATATAGAGTTCATTACAATCTTGGATTCCTTCCTCCAACATGAGGGGAATTCGAATTTCACTTGACCTGACACCTATTCATACTTAAAAAAAACTATTAATTACAACTACTTGTTAACTAACAGTCCTAGAGTCCTAATACAACTAGGAGTGCAACTCCTTATTATGATTAAAATAACATTATCTAGGAATTAAACATTCCTTTTGACACCTATAAATCCATGAATTTTAATTTGATGATGTCCCTAACCCTCTTGTTGACCGTCAATCACTCCTCCTTTTACTATCCTGAAAACTAGGAAAATGTCAAAACTGCACCTACAACAGTTTTGTAGCGTAAGTTGGGTCATCGATTTCTCCCAGCTCATAATGAATTTGAAGAAAATGAAAGAATTTTTTGTAGATAGGTATGTTAGGTAAAAGAACCTCTTTCAATTTTCCAAAACATGCTTTCAGTTGCTCAATAAATCCCTTGGAAGTTGACTACTTAAAATAGAAAACATAGTTTTTTTTTTGTATTTTTTTTCGTTTTTGTTTGTTTGTTTTTGTTTTTAATTTTTTGTTTTTTTTGTTTTTGTTTGCTTGTTTGTTTGTTTGTTTGTTTTGTTTGTTTGTTTTGTTTGTTTGTTTGTTTTTGTTTGTTTGTTTGTTTGGTTTTTTGTTTGTTTTGTTTTTTGTTTTTGTTTTGGTTTTGTTTTTGTTTTGGTTTTGTTTTTGTTTTTGTTTTCTTTGTTTTTGTTTTTTTGTTTTGTTTTAGTTTTTGTTTTTTGTTTTTTGTTTTTTGTTTTTTTGTTTTTTTTTTTTTTTTTTTTTTTTTTTTTGCTGAAAATGGTTGCTTCAGTGATTTAATAGTGCAAAATAGGTTTTTTACACTGTCTTCACTACGAAAATGTGGATTCGTAGCTAATTTCAAAATTTCTTCAAAATGACTTGAGAAATTACTTCTAAACACAAGGTGAGACTTCTAAGACATGGAATAAGGTTGTCAAACTTTTTTAGGAAATGAAATATGACCTTAAAGACTTCTAACCCTATGACTTAACCCTTTAAGGATGAAATGACCTAGATACACTTTAACACCATGACTAGAAGAAGGGTTTGTAAATGAGAATGACACTATTGAGACTCTAATCCTATCACTTATCCCTTTAAACATGCGATGACTCAAAACTTATTATAAGACCATGACTAGAAATAAGGAAAACTTTCCAAAGTTCAAATTTTTTTAGGGTGACAACACGATCCTAAGTCCAGGATCACCTGATCCATTTCATACTCTTTGATCTGCGCAATTAACCTCACTTCCCTTCCTATGCACAATGCATGTTTTCCAACTTTCCGGACCACGCACAATTCTCCTGCCCCCACACACCTAGCGATCAATTCCTGCAGTCCTTTCACTACCTTGCTGTCGCGCAACAATTTCATACATGTTTCTAGAAAGGTAGTGAGCATTAAAGGATCCATCCCTATTTCTTGTTGATCCTTTGTACCTGAAGTGGAGGCCTCCGTGAAGCTTTTCTTAGCTTCCATAAATGCTTCTTCTGTGCTCTTTAGATCAAATTCATGTTCCTTTGTAGGAGCCTTGCGAACCCACATGCTCTCTTCAGGCTGTTTTCCCTTGTCCTCTCCTGTCATGAGACCGCTTCTAAGCATCATGTTTACAGTTGGTTCCTCTTCGCGCGGTTCAGATCTCATCATTTGTACATTCTGGGTTGGGGGTGGCTGGAGTACCCCCTTGTCGCGTAGCTTGGTTATCAACGTAGGGCAGTCTTTGGTCTCATGATCAAACTGGCTATAGTATAAACATGATATTCTTGTAGGATTCATACAATCATGAGCGTAGTGCCCAGGCCCTCCGCAATTGTAACAAATCAACTGTCCATGACCCCTTCCGGGTCCCATTCCTCCTCACCCTCTTCCGCGTCCCTGAAATCCAGCACGCGCCATCACTGCATTTGGGTCAAGGGCTCACATTTCAGTCTGCATTCTATAAGCCGAGGTTCGGTCCATCATTAATTCATAACTTCTGCAAGTGTGCTCATCATGTCCTACCGACCTGCAAAAATTACAGAACAGTTGTTGGGACATCTGCGTATATTTCTGCAACATGTGACAATTGTTTGTATTGTGTTTTCCTCCTATCTAACATATCGCGCACAAAAATACAAGCGTCGTGTTGGGCCCTGCTTGTGCTTCTGGTCTTAATGGCATAGGCCCTCCTGCTACTATGTAGTTCGTGAAAACCAAATAGTGATCCTTATCATGGCCCTGACTTTTACACTTTATGCACTAGACTTCCTCATGCACCTCTGGTCGTGGTGTCCTCTCTTGCTTCAGGCTCTTCATTTCCAAACATAAATTCTGTAGTTGCACGTGGATTTGCTAGACTCCCAAAGCAGGATCTTGTATCGGAGTCTCATGCAGTCTCATCGCCATTTCCAATGCTTCAGCTTGTGTGGTCAACTTCTGTTGTGACAACGTGGTCCTTAAATGTGGTGAGAGCGACACTACGAACCACACATGGTTGTGCATTTGTCAATGTCATATTGGCTTCATGAATCATACCTTTCAATCGTTGATCTAGATCCCAAGGGGTCTCGCCTGGGAGCATCACGATCTCTTTAAACCCAATAATTGACTGCATTTCCGATTTCGGCCTACTGAACTCCCTGTTCAACGCTATCTGAATCTCTGTGATTCCTGCGTTCAGATGATCATTGGAGTACTTAATGTACCATGTCAACGCGTGGTCTTGTAATGCACTAACCACTGTTGCCTTTTTGATATTGTCATCCACAACGCCCTGTGCTTCCCATACTGCTCTTACAACGAACCAAAACTGGTCTGGGTCTTCATTTCCTACCCCTTTGAATACCGGCAGCTTGATTGCGTTCGCCATATTGAACTGTGATGGTGGCGGAGGTGGGGTGGGTGGAGATGGAGGTGAAAATGGTGAGACCAGTGGTGGTGTGGGTGGAGGTGGTAATCATGGGATCCGCTGTTTTATCAAACTAACCGCGCTCCTTGGGGAAACTTCCGTGAGCTCTCCCTCACTTTCTCTTCATGGTGAAATCAAAGGGGTACTCTCTATCCCGGTGCTACCATGGTTTCTATAGGGTCTTCCACTTTACGTAGTCACGAAAATTAATTTATTTGCATAACCCGCTTTTCACACAATAACATTTTAATTCAAGTGTTCAAAGACCTTATGTACTTACCTCACACTCCCTTGAGGAAGTGTCACTCTGCCTCAATGTAGCTGACAGTTGTGTCGACTACAAAGTCAGTAATGAATCTGCATATAATTCGGTGAAGCCAGTGGTCTACATCGCACGTGATCCTATCTTCCGAGGCTTCTAATCCGTGCACTAGTTTTAGAGTCCACACGATCGGTTTATCAAGCCTGCACCTCCCTTGACTATCTGCTAACTTCGCGATCCACTCATATAGCTGAGATGGAAAGGAGGCAAAGAAAATCTTGTAGATCTCTGTATACAGATAGCACTCCAACAACTATTCTCCAGATATCCGCAAATTCCTGTTTTCCTGTGTCGTGAACTCGTGAATTATTTCGTCCAACCACTCTTCAATTTCCTTCTTTGTTGGATTCCAATGTTTCGACATTAGACATCCCTTATGCAGATGCTGGTCCTGGCAATAGAACCATTTGTTGGCTTGTTGGGGCCTGACCTAGGTTCAGAGGTGATTTAGCCAAACAAATCCGAAGACTACCGGCCCTTTCAGCAAAAGTCCATGGCACATGGACTGAGGTATTACCCATGGTAGTATGGGAGGGTGTTGGAACCAAGTTTTCGCACCCTAGGCATGTATTGATGAAGTTTTGGGAGGTTCGCAGTCCGAACCTACATGCTCGTGCTGCTCTGCGCAACTGTCTATCCTTCACGACCTGTGCCACTGCCTTCGCGCAACTCTGTAAGGAGCACGAATAAAGTACTACCATGATCTTATACTTACCGCGCTATTATATTAATACTTAATTGTGTGGGCCCAATATTCTTATTAACGATTCAATATTCAGATAAATGCGCGCAACCATAAATAATATAAATGCATAAAGATAAACATAAACACAAATGCGTAATATCCTCAAGCAAACTTGTCTTTATTAATAGTCCTCTTCAAGTACAATCCCAACTCCACCCTGTGCACTCAGCTACAGGGGTCCGCGCACTCAGCTGCGGACTCTAGTAGGCATCTGCACACTCAACTACTGAGCCTCTACCTACTCCTATGACTCAAGACTCCGACTTATAGACTCATAGTTATTATTGCATCATACTTGCATGATTGACTCATTAACCATTTTACATCTTAAAACCTTGCTCTATTTATACAATCCCATGGTCTGGTAGGCTGACATTACAATACATTATAATAAAAAGATTAGGGTGGACAACCCTATGACTCGATTATACATTTCGCACTCCGCGCCCATACTTCCCAGAGTCTTTACAATATATTGACCAAAACTCCAGCTCTAAGCCCCAAAAATATGTTGTGGGGGATCCACTACCCAACAATCAGACATGACCCAAATTTCACCTTGAGCCAAGTTTCATTTCCATTTCATTAAGTCATTTTATGTGTTTTAGATTTCCAGTATGTTAGTGGACCCTTTCCCATGCTTCTATTTGAGGAAAACTACCTCTTTTTATTATTTTTTTGGGCATAGAAACATTGCAATTTTTCTTTTCTATAATGTAGCGATACTATTATTTTATGCTTATTTATATTTGTACTTATTATAGATGCAAAAAATATTTATTTGGAGCCTTAGAAGTGGATATGTGGTAAAGCGCATATAATCATCTACTTTTGGTTGCTATTATATTTCTGTAGTACTAAGTGACACAATTATGCAATGTCTCTTATTGTCCTTTTATCATATCTTTTATTATATTTCTAACTTCTAATATTTAATATGTAGGGAGGAATAGTAAACCGCTTTCATTGTCCATTGATGAAGCACCTCATCTTTTATTCAAAACTGTCATTCGCTGAATGGTCAGAATATATCTTTTGTCATCCTCATGCATCTCTGAGCATTAAATTGCCAATATTTATGAGGAAGGTGACCACATACCACTCCATATTGATCATCATGATTTTGTTAGACATTTTTGTATGATATCACTTGTTAGTTAATGCAACAAGAGATTAGGACCAGGTGAATTTTTTGGTTCCACTACAATACCATTTCTTATTGGGTAAAGTAGTTAATTTTTGTTCTCAAGGTTTATAATTATAATATTTATTTTATGAAGGTTACTTAGACTTGATTTTCTTATACCTACTGGTGTAAATGAGTGTTAGATAAACTACAACTATAATGTAGATCAATTCTTATTTTAAATGGATATAAATTTGATGTAGCTTGGTCCATGTGCATATTGTGGAATTTTATTTTGTGCAAGGGGAAAATAAGTCCATACCATTCCTCTTCATTTTGGAAAAATATCACAATCCTTTAGTTTCATGTAGATATAAAGGTATTTTCTATAAAAATCCTCCTCCCTCAACAAAATTGTAACATACCGCTTTCTATCCCTACAACCTACTAAGGGTAGAAGAAAGTAATTACATTGATGACCTAATCTCCAATGTGGTATTATGGAAATGCGATCTAAACTTTTCAAATTTTTTGACATTATAAAAATTTAAAATGGATGATATCATTGCATTCATCTAACCTAGACTTGTCTAACCATATAAAATATTTCTCAATGTAACTCTTAGATCAAAAGATCTAGTTGTTCAAATATTGGCATATTAGATAATGCCACATCATCATGACCTACCATGTGGCATCCATGTGGACCCCATGTGCCATCAACATGTGTATCCACAATATCACCACTTGGTAGCACGAACCACTGATTGTCTTGTTATAACTGTATCACGTATTATCCTTGATCCATGGCTTACTAAGCACATAAGATATGCAGGCGGTAACCTGTTATAGAAATATTTGGGCACATCAACCCCAACTCATATGTCGATGTATTAGGGTTCATCAACCCATAAACTAGTTGTTTTATGCCCTAAAGGAACTAAGTCATCTGAATGTCTCATTCCCCAAAAGTTCCATCTCAAAAATCATCCAGAAAGTTCCTAAAATGAATCATTGCTGAAATCCCTGTGTTAGGGTGAGATGCATCTCAGCTGATACACTATCAAAGTGGGATGCATCGCAGTTTGGCCCTCTAGAAAGTTTGATGGGTGAGGTAGGACAAACTTCTGGGAGATTTTGAGAGTTGGTTGCTCATGGAAACTTCTAGAAACTTCTCCTGTGCCACCTTCCCTTCTGAATTCGCCCAAGGATGACTAATGGAACTAGGAAACCACCTCCTATTCCCCCCTTTCATGGAACCAATTCCTAAAAATAGAATGGAATTCATCATCCCCATTGATGACTCAACCTCCTGCAATCATCTATAAAAGGATCTCTCATCCAAGAGATCATGAGGCTGAATTATTTTGAGTTGTAAGGAAGTTCTGCTAGTTTCAGTATTGAGGTGAGAGAATTGTGTTATTGTTGGTGTGTTCTTGCTGGTTCATGAGGTGAAGAAGGCTTGAAGCTGGGAGGATGGTACTGGATCAGACTATTGGGTTATAATTCTCCTTGTTATCAATAAAGTTCTTCAAGATTTTTCCCAATTGATTGTGTTAACTATAAATGTATTCATTTGTTCATTATATTTCTAATTCTATGATGTTTATGCTGTGATGGATCATTATGCTTTGACAGGTCTTTGTTTCTATAGCTGTGCAGGTACTCTCCAAGCGTGTTAAGTACAGGGAGGAGTTACGAGATCGACCAAAGGAGAGGGAGATCAAATGAGGAACCAAGAAAAAATTACAGGTTGGTCTTTCACAATCTTTCTCTTATCTGTCACTCATAGGAAAGATATTGAATTGCTTTGACTATTGTTTCTAGGTTAGCTACCAAACCTAGAGGGTTAGCATTTCTTAGAAATACTAGTTTTCCCATAAACAAATTGGCGACTCCACTGGGGAATGATGATTGTCTTTTGCTGTTTCTTGCTCTATGTTGAATTATATAAACTATAGATAGAGTCTAAAGCTAGCCAGGAAGCTTTCGAACCACTTTTGTAATGCAATTGCGTAGTAGATAAATGCTACTTCAGTCAATCTCTGGTTTAGTTTATATCTTAAGAATTTGATTTGCAAAAGCATAAAAAATGCCCTTGTTGTTAGCTTAATAACCTCTTAGGACATTCCATTACACATTATTTGTGATTGTTCATCCAAATCAAGCTTAATCCATTGAAAACTACTGAAAATTTGAGCCAAAAACACTTTCAGAATCGCTCCCTGTTACCATCGCACTGTCTTAAACTGTAACCTGAGATGTATCTCAGTTCTCGAATGGGAAAAGTGCTATGCATCTCACTATATTCAAGGGATAAGTGTGACGGATGATTGAAACTCAATTTTCCCATCTAGGAGTTGAGGTTTTTGACTAGTTTTCATTCCTGTTTGGTTGCTTGTTGAATATGAACAATGTCTCATCACTGAAGCCAACTTACATCACTCAGATCAGAGTCTATTTAGATTAGGATTAGTGAATGTTTTTGTGTATTTGTTTTTCATTTACAATCCATTTTAAAAAATTAGTGTTAATCAATTTTTCGTTTCGAAAGAAGAAGTGTCGTAAGATCTTCAGTGTTTGTCGAAAAAGTGAAGTGTCGTAAATTCATCCTTCATTTGCTAATCGATTAAACTATTTTTGATGCATTTTATTTGATATGATTCAATTCAAAGTGTAAAAAAGGATTTATTCAAACTTGAAAGTGTCATTTTGAGTCTTCCTTTCTCTCTTTGAAGAAAAATTGTCGAAAATTGTCATTTTGTGTGAAATATTTTGAATCATTGCTGCATTTATTTTTCCTTCTTGAATCATTCACATTAAAGAGAGCTAAAAACAATTACATGCACTTTGCATTGTGCATATTAAGGTTTGTGAATGCTTGATAGGAATAAGTAGGGAAATTTCATTAGATGTTCTCTTTGCTCTTTGTCAAAGATTTGATTGCTCTATCCTTTAGTAGCTAAGGTTTTCATTATTCAAACTAAATAAAAAGTTTGTTTATCATGAGAGTTGCATTTTAGGAATTGTGAACATAGATCATGTGGTGAACCCTAAAAAGAAAATCTTTAAGCAAGATCAACTTAAAATGAACCTCAATTAGTCTAACAACACTTTGGAACTTAACGCAAAACATCTAGAGGTCTAGGCTAGAGACGTGTTCTGGCGTCTTTAAACCTAGTGGCTATCATTTTCATTGAAGGTTGGGTGATTCCTCCTCTTTGATTCGACAAGTACTAGTATGGACTTGTGCTCCCTGTACTGTCGTGTATATACTGGGAGACCCCACTAGGTTTAAATCCTTTATCCATAGGAAACCAAGTCTACCACCGTATCAATCACAATGCATTGAACATAGCATTCGATAAGATTGACTGCCATACGTAAAATCCTTGGTAATTTATATTTAATTTTTCACCAAGATGTATATTGCAGTTTTGCGATTGGTCTGGTAAACCGTTTTGTCTAGATTCTCTAGAGTAGTCACTTTCATTCCTTTTCGACTCCTTAAAAGAAAAGTTCCATCTGAGCACTTGTCCTTTCAGACTCATTAAAAATCGAAGGAGAATAGAGTCATATTTAGCTTTTTCTTGACTCTTTAAAATTGAAAAAGCAAAGTTGTGTCCAAAGTGTCATTAAAATAATTTGACTATGAAATAACATCACTTTCCCTTAGTTGATTTTTAAGTTGATCAAGTAATCCGTAATCGTGGAAGAAAGTCAATCCAATCGCCATCGTTCGAGGAGATTAGCGAGTCAACCATCTTTGCCTCTAGAAGCGAAACCAATTCAGACAAAGCGGTCTCGTTTAACTGAGTCTAGCTCATCTGGGTTATGTGGGACATTCATCTCAACATCTTCAGAGACTCTAGTTACTCCAATTATTTCTGGCACATCCACCTCTAAAGAGGAAGTTCCGAAGTCACCTGAGGACACTGGTATTGATCCTAGTGTAACAGTAACCAAAGTTGGCCAACAACAAATTGATCCTCAATTTGAAATTGTTCAACCCAGAGATACTTCTGAACCTGAATCAACTCCATCTAGAGTTGGTCCGGAATCCATTCCAGTTCAAACCAAGGTCACATTTGAACCAGGAGTTGTTCAAAAACCTCCCTTTGAGATGGTAGTTCAATTACCTAAACATCTGGACTTTGAACACTTACAGTAGTTCAATTACGGAGTGTATGCTTTTAGTGTTGTTGGTGATCGTGACAAAGGTGGTGAACCAAAAGTTTTCTAGCAACTCATTGACATGATACAGGTAGATTCCCCCTCGTCAATAATAGTTCGATGAACATTCTTATTGAGGGCTCTTACATGTATAATGAAAGCTAGTTGTGCTAGTAACTATGGTGTGTATCATGTATGATTAAAGACCACAAGATTGGAATTTGTAGGATCGATTCCACCCATCATCGACAATAAAGCCTGCTTTTGGGAGGGACAGCTTTGCAATACCTCAAGCGTGGACATAGAAAAAAGTGATTGAGCTAGATCTTCCACTATGTTATAGTTTTTAGCTGCTCGAGCTCGAGGATTGAATGTTGATTTGTGTACAACTCCCTTAGGTGGCTTGATTGTTAATTCAGGAATAGTCGGTGGAACAACTTTTGGTGAAGTTGTGGTCGAAGTACTAGGTTGATCAGTAGCTTGGTTGTTCGACAATGGTAGATTCCTGTAATCTTTATTCCTTGTCAATACTAAAACATCATTTTTCTTATTTGCGATGGATATAATAAGCACTTGGGATGTGGAAGCATTATCAGTGGCAACCAAATGTGTTTCTGGGTTCGGAAATGGATTTGTCAACACTGTTGAGGTATTCGAAGCCTTTAAAAGTTTTGAAACCTTAGATCGATGTGGACAATCTCTTGTGAAATGATCGTCATTGCATGTTAAACACGGATAATGAGGTTTCCTAGCCACACTGGTGGTTTCAGATGATTTTTCAAGAGTAGTATTCTCTTGTTTCTTCTTATTATTTCCCCCCTTTTTCTTGCCTCCTGGTTGCTTTGGATTTTATCCTCTGTTAGATGACACGGCATTAATCTTCGAGGCAAGAGTATTTTCATATGAATTTTCGTTTTGACTTGAAATAGCAAGAGTTTGTCCAGATGGTTCCCTTTCCATTTGTGTGCTCGAGGAATCAATCACACCGTCACCAACATGAGAGTCTCTACTCGATTTTGGAGGTAGTGGAACTGTGAAAGTTGGTCTAGGTGCATTAGGAATTTTGTCATAGAGCGTGCCTAATTGTGTATAAATCAGATCCAGATATTGGGCATGAGCAATTATTTTCTCTTCTGTGACAACTCCTCCTTTCGCCACATCCTTAGTGATAGTTGGAAATAAGGAATTTATAAACCACTCAACTAAGAGATGATCAGGAACATACGTCTTTACCATTCGACGATGATGCTGCCACTCATGAATATGATCTGATATGTGAGTGGAGGTAGTTTGTTTAAAGTTGGTAAGAAGTTCTATTCCAGTTTCATACCTGATAGGTAATTGAAAGTGGGTTAGAAAGGTAGTGGCTAGAATGGTGAAGTTATCAAAAGAAGCTCTAGGTAATTCAATATACCATTTTGCAGCCAGACCAGTAAGTGTTCTCTAGAAAAGATGAAGCCTAATCGAATTGTCATTCAGGGTGTTGGATGAACACCATAAATGAAAAGTCATTATGTGATTCGACGAGTCTTCTCCTGGATTTCCATTGAACTTTGGAATGTCAGATGGCAGTTTATGTGGAATCACCGGCCACCAAGGGGCGTATGTAATTGGATCATTAGTAAGTTGGTTCAAATCTGGTAGTTCTAGAGTTGCTACAAATGGAAACTATTGATTTAGGTTGGGTGGAGCATACTCAGGATAAGATGGAATTTCTTGCGCAATAGGCCTTTGCATACCAACATATGGCATCTACATCTAGTAACCTTGATAAGGTTGTTGGAAATAAACAGTATAAGGAGGTTGTTGATAACCGGCTTGAAAATGTGGTTGCCCATACCTTGGAAAGCCTTGTTGCCCGGATCCTTGGTAGGCTTGATATTGTCCCAAACCAGTTTGAGCTTAGGAACCATGTCCAAACTAGGGTTTGGACTACTGGAATTGAGGTTGTTGATATTGCAACAACCACCATTATGGAACCGACTGCCGCTGCCCAGTATTGACAGATTGACCAAGTTGTGGATTAGCTATGCTTGTGTGTGCCTGAGTCATTCCAGATAAAGGAATGCTAACCTGAGGTTGTTGTTGCGCCCCAGAAACAAGCGGATGTTGTATAACAACCTGAGAAACTTGAGCCTTCTGCTTCGAAACTTTAGGTTGCAAGGAAGAAGGAATAGTTTCTACCGGTTGAGATACGACAGATTGTGCTTGCGATTGTGGCATAGTCGTAACAGTAGGTGTAGTGGGAATATTGGACACAAGTTGGATTGGTTGTGTTAGATATAAAACCTTTGGTTGATCTAGCAGTATTTGTTGCCAACCACTAGCTCTAACTCTAGTTTTACCTGAATACTGTGGGAAACTCTCATATGGTTGTCCCCTGGAAAAAGGAGGAAACGGTGAGTAAGCATACTACTCTCCATATGGTGGCGGTCCAGTGTTTAATGGATATATCAGTCTTTGATAACTGGTTTTCCCAACTTGATACTGATATGCAGGATCAAATTGCTGTCCATGTGAGAGTAACCAGATTGAAATCCAAATGAGTAAATGGGAGTTGACCATGGTGCGAAAGAAACCCCTGAGTGGGTTCTAGATAGTGATTGGTAACCAACCAGAATGGATGATGCACTGTATAGGTGTGACTCAGGTGTACCAGAAAACATCGAAGGTGTGGCAACAGAAGATTTTGCTGTAGCTGCATCAAATGATACAGTTCTAGATGTTGATGGTTGTTAAGACATGGTTAACTTGTCCAAACATTGTCCTAACAATTAGACGGGAACTCGCGATGAAGAAAGGAAGCAAACGTAGGAGTAGCAGGATAAAGGTTAATCCCACTTCCAAAATGAAATGGGGTAGTAGATGTGGAGTCCTCCACTATCTCCTCTATAGCAATCAAATTTGGTGGAAGACGTTGACCGTCAGGTCCGTAAAAGATTTCTGGAGCCAAAGAAGGTGTAGTTTCGATAGTGACAAATGCCAGAGGAGTAACAACTTCTGGATATTGAAATTCAAAGTCCAGATGTTTAGGTAATTGAACTACCATCTCAAAGGGAGGTTCTTGAACAACTTCTGGTTAAAATGTGACCTCAGTTTGAACTGGAATGGATTCTAGACCAACTCTAGATGGAGTTGTTTCATGTTCAGAATTATCTCTGGGTTGAACAATTTCAAATTGAGGATCAATTTGTTTTTGGCCAACTTTGGTTATTGTTACACTAGGATCAGTACTAGTTTCCTCAGGTAACTTCGAAACTTCCTCTTTAGAGGTGGATGTGCCAGAAATAATTGGAGTAACTGAAGTCTCTGAAGATGTTGAGATGAATGTCCCAAATAACCTATATGAACTAGACTCAGTTAAACGAGACCACCTTGTCCAAATTGGTTTCACTTCTAGAGGCAAAGACGGTTGACTCACTAATCTCCTCGAACGATGGGGTTTGGATTGAATTTCTTCCACAATTGCGAATTACTTGATCAACTTAAAAATCAACTAAGGGAAATTGATGTTATTTCGTAGTCAATTTATTTTAATGACACTTTGGACACAACTTTGCTTTTTCAGTTTTAAAGAGTCGAGAAAAAGATAAATATGAATCTAGTGTCCTTTGATTTTAATGAGCCTGAAAGGACATGTGCTCAGATGGAACTTTTCTTTTAAGGATTCGAAAAGGAATGAAAGTGAATACTCTAGAGAATCTAGACAAAAAGGTTTACCATACCAATCGTAAAACTATAATATACACCTTGGTGATTGTTATAGAAATATTTGGGCATTGCAACCCCAATCACATATGTCCATAAACCAAGCGCTTATAAATCCCTAAAAGTGTTGTTTCATACCCTAAAATAACAAGGTCAGCTGATTACATCATCTCCTAGAAGTTCTCCATAGAAAACTGCTCTGAACTGGTCAAAACTAGACCATACAGATTGCCCAGTGCTAAGGGTGCGATGCATCTCACCTACTCAGTGTAAAAAGTGCGATGCATACTAGAAAGACCTTCTATAGGGTGTGATGGGCAAGAGTAGAAAAATGGCAGAGATATTTTGCAAGGTGGATGATCATAGAATCTTCCAGAAACTTCTCCTGTGACACTTGCCTCTTTGAATTCACCCATGGATGAGTAAGAGATCATCAATCTCCAAGTGGAATCAAGAATTATCAGAGAGAAGACACTAATCAAAATCCCAGAAGCTGACTCACCCTCTTGCAATCATCTATATATGGATCCCTCATCCTAGAGATCCAGAGGCTGGAATCTTGTATCTTGTAAGGAAGTGTTGTTGGTTTCTTGGTGGAAGTTCATAGTGTTGGGTGATCTAAGCTTTTCATTAGATGAAGAAGGGCTTTCATGCTGGGAGGATGACGCTGGGTCAGATCAATTGGTTGTAATCCTCTCTTCTACTCTCTTTATCAATAAAGCTATTCAAGTTTTCCTCCACATTCTTGTTTGTTCAATGATATATGCATTTGTGTGGTCAATATATATCTGGTCCTATATTGTTTATGGCTGTAGATCTATGCACTTTAAAGGTATTATGCTGCTTTGACTTTACAGGTACTCTTTGAAATAGAGTGGTCAAGGAAAGAGTGGCAAAAACCTATTAGAGAGGAGAAGGAACAAGCGAGGAAACGAGTGAAAGATTGAGGTTGGTATTCTTTTCTCCTCACCTATCTACTTCTCATAAAGGAAAACAAAATTAACTTTAATCTGTTTGTTTCTAAGATAGCTACCCATCTTAGTGGGACTAGCAGCTCTGCATAGACACTAGATTTCCTGATAACAAAATGGCGACTCCACTGGGGACCGAATATCTTGTTTTCTTGTATATATTTGTTTGCTTTATAAATTTATAGACAGAGCCTGAAGTCAAGCCAGCTAGCCTTCGAACTACATTTGCTATGAAAGTGCAAAGTAGATCAATGCTGCTTCAGTTTATCTCTAGGTTTTGTTTATAAATTGAACAATTGATTTTAAAACATCCTAATTGCCCTGGTGGTGGCTCAAGTAGCCTCATTAGATCAGCCCCTGTGATTTGCATCTACTGACTATAAACAACTTGGCCTAAATCCCTGAACTAAGCTACAAACTGTGACCAGAACCAAGTTGAAGTCTCATCCCTAGACCATTGCACCTTCTCCTCTTGGGAATCTGGATGCATCGCACCTCCCGTGTGCAGTAGGTGGGATGCATCGCTCTTTCCCTGTGTTACAGGTGCGATGATCAGATAATACCTCTTCTACTTCAAGATTTTCAGGATTTTTGCTATCTGTGATCAGTATACCACTGTGGAAACTCCCTTCCTTTGCATGATTCAGCCTCCATAGTACAAAGAACTGTAAATGTTTTTTATGTATTGTTTTCCATTTACGGTTCTCCTTTACAAAGAAGTAGCGTAATCAAATTGTCGTCTTTTGATTTGGAAGTGTCACAAGTGTCGTTTTCAGTCAAAGAAAAGAATCCTACTATTCTTGATGGTCGATTACACTGTTACTCTTGTATTTGATTTGAATTAGTAGTTTTTCAAGTGTAGAAAGCATTTTTCAATTGAAAATCGCAAAGTGTTGTCATTATCTTCCTTTCGTTTTTGAAAAGAAAATCGTTAGTGCTGTCGCTTGAAACGATTCAGATTTGTACTTAGCATTCTTTTTGTCATTCACACATTAAGAAAGTGAAAACAAATACATGCATGTGCATTTGCATTTAGACTGCTTGTCCATTTTGATTTGGGACAGTGCATCTAGTGTGTGCTCTCTGCTTTATGTTGAAAGAATCCCGCTCCTCTTTCCTTAGTAGCTAGGATTTTCATTGAAAAAAGAAGATTAAATGATTGTTTATCATCTTAGATTGCATTTTAGGAATTGTATATCTACATCACGTGGTGAACCTGAAAGGCAAAATTCTTAAGAAAGATCAATTGTAAAATAAATTCAATGAACATAAAAATGCTTTGGAACCTAACGCACAACATTTAGAAGTCTAGGCTAGAGACGTATTCCGGTGTCGTAAAGCCTGGTAATTGTCGCTTTCATCATAGGTTGGGTGATTCCTCCTCTTTGAGATGAAAAGTGCCAATATGCACTTGTGCTCCCACGTACCGTCGAGTATATATTGGGAGACCACAATAAGCTATATCCTTTATCCTTAGGATGCCGTGTCTGCCGCCCTATCGATCCCAATGCACTAAACACAACATCCATGTCTGCCACCCTATCGATTGCAATGCACTGAACACAGCATTCGAGAAGATTGGCTGCCGTATCGTAAAAAGTATTTTGCAGTCTTACGGTTGGTTTGGTAATCCCTATGTCTGGTTTTCTAGAGTAGTCTCTTTCGTTCCTTTTCAGACTCCTTAAAGGAAAAGGTCCATCTGAGCACTTGTCACTTCAGGCTCATTAAAAATCGAAGGCAACTAGAGTCATCTTTAACTTTTTCTCGACTCTTAAAAATTGAAAAAGAAAGTTGTGTCAAAGCGTCTAAAATTCATTAAATTTAGAATCATTTTTCCCCTTTATTTTGAGTTGATCAAGTAATCCGCAATCATGGAAGAAAGTAAATCGAAACCCTGTCGTTCGCGGAGGTTAATGAGTCAACCGTCTTTGACTCTGGAAATGAAACTATTCCGGAAAAAATGAACTTGTTTAACCGGATCAAAGTCCCCTAGTTTTCTTGGGACTTCTGTTCCAACATCCTTAGGGAATCTGGTTACTCCAACCATCTCTGGTACCCCTGCCTTTACAGAAGAAGTTCCGCAGCCACAAGAGGACATTAGATTTGATCCTAGTGTAATGGAAAACACCTCCATTCCTGAACCGACTACATATACAGCTGATTCGGAAGGTGTTACCCCTCCAACAACTGTCGCTGCAGAAACTATACCTTCTTCGGCACCAAAAATATTTTACGGACCTGACAGTCTACCTCTCCCACCTGGTTTGATTGCTATGGAAGAGATTGTGGAGGATCCTCCATCTAGTACTCCATTGCATTTTGGAGCCGGGTTCACCCTATATCCTTCTTCATCAGAAGTAAGTCTCCCTTCATCGCAAGTTCCTATAAAATCGCTAGGAAATATCTTGGATAGACTAGATATGTCTAAACAACCGTCGACATCTAGGATTGTGTCATCTGATGCAGCAGCAGCAAAACCACCTGCTGCTACTCCAATAATGTTCACCGGTATACCATCTGTCCAAACTAGCTCTCAACCACTAGATGGAGTCCACCCAGGGACTGTTTCGACAGTATGGTCTATACCCGTTTGTTCGTTTGGAATAATATCTGGAATCTCTTATGTTGAGTCTCAAAATATTGATCCTTCGCGACAGTATCAGTTTGGGAAGTCCTGCCCCAAAGGCCAATCGTTCCTTTGAGCACTAGATTGCCACCATATGGGGGGCAGTATACCCTTTCATTGTTTCCTCAACCATATGGGAGTCCGCAACAGAATTTGGGTCATGCTGGAATTACATCCAGCGGTTGGGTGCCAATACTACCTCAACCACCAAGAGTTGTATACTTGATGCAAAAAAGGCTACCTGTGCTGAATATCCCCACTACACTTTGTTATAGACATTTTTGTGCCTTACAGCTATAAGCATGAAATGTCCATAATCCAATGGATCCAAAGTCCCTAAACATGTTGTTCCTACCCCTAGAGGAACAGGGCTAGCAAACCATAGCAATTCACAGAAGTTCTCCACTAGAAACTGCTCAAAAACAGTCAAATCAGGGATCATTTCAGTGGCTCCACTTGCCACCTGGATTGCAAAGCACCCCAGTACACTAGCTAGGTGCATTGCAACGCACCTAGATGCACTACCAGGGTGCGTTGAGCGGGAAATGACAAATGGCAGGGTCCTTTGTGCGAGGTGTAAAGACTGTGGAAGCTTCCAGAATCTTCCTCCATGACACTTGCCTTGCTGAGTTCGACTAAGTGATGAGTAAGAGGCTCTTAGTCTCCAAGTGGAAGCAAGAACTGACAGAGAGAGAGGACACTAGTCAGATCACAGGCTGACTCATCCTCTCTCCAAACATCTATATATGGATCTCTTCTCCATGAGATCCGGAGGCTGGAATTTTGTTATTGCAAAGAATTGATGTTGGTTTGAGATTGAGGTCATTGGGTGCTTAATGCTTTGAAGGGAGGTGAAGATAGGAATTTCATTTGCTGGGAGGTAGATGCTAGATTGGAACTCTCTTGGTTGTATCTCCTCCTGAACCTTGTTATTTCATCAATAAAGCTATTTGAGTTTCTCCTACATGCTGATGTGTCTTTGATGTATGATTGCATTAGTATGTTTAGTTTATTTCTAATCCTGAACTAGTTATGAATATGAATCTATGTCTTTGTGTAGTTTTCCCCTTGTTTGATCTTGCAGGAACTTGGTGAAGCTGGGCGAGCGAGAAGGCAAGTAGCTGGGAGCTCTCAAAGAGAAGAGAAACCGGATCGAGGGACAAACGGAAGACACCGGTTAGCCTATCTATCTCTCTTCATTCTTAATTCATAAAGGAAGAATACTAGAATAGTTGTTTCTGTTTGTTGCTAAGGTACTAGCACACCTTAGGTGGATAGGATCGTCCTGCATATGCATTTTTCCCCACAACAAATTGGCGACTCCGCTGGGGAGATCTGTTTAGTCATTTTATTTGTGTTTCTATCATTGTTTGTTTCATAGACTCAAGAGCAGCAATCGAACTGTATCTGCTATTCTCAGATGCAAAGTAGACAACTGCTGCTTTGATCCAATCAGTGGATTTGTCTATGATATGAACAATGGACTCACAAATGATTTGATGATCCTTTGTGATAGATCTTAGCCCTCCTTCAAATCATCCCTTTGATTGTACCTTTCTTGTTGCTTTTGTTTGGCCTGAAATCGTAGATTAATCAGCAAACCGTGACCCAGAACCCAGAGAAGAACTCGCGTTTCTGCTCCAGCACAGGTTCTGTGAAGAGACTCTGCATTTCAACGCAGTTCCTGAGAGGGCTACCTGCGCTGTAATTCAGTTTCTCTGTTATACAGGTGCGCTGATCAGCTTATGCCTTGTGCAGCTGGGGTTCTCTGCTCTGTTTTGCCTTGTTTTGATCTCTGATTTTTGCAGCCTGTAACCAGCATAGGTACCTGTCTGAAAACCCCTTTTCTCTGCCTTAATTCCGCCTCCTTTGTACAAAAAGACTGTGAGTGTTTTTATGTGTTTGTGGCGTCATTTACAGTTTTCCACTGCAAGAGTGAAATAGTCATCCTGTAGCCCTTGATTCAGATCTGTTGATTGTGATCTTAGGAGAGAGTTCATTGGATGTTTACAGTTGATTATACGTTTACTTTTGCTTTTGGTTTGAGTTTGTCTCTTTTAAGTGTCGAAACAAGTGTCCATTTCGAAAATCGTTAAGTGTTGTAATCTCTTCTACCCTTT
Source organism: Pinus tabuliformis (assembly GCA_031772625.1). Taxonomy (NCBI): domain Eukaryota; kingdom Viridiplantae; phylum Streptophyta; class Pinopsida; order Pinales; family Pinaceae; genus Pinus; species Pinus tabuliformis. The sequence goes on along the minus strand of CM062806.1, from coordinate 463,090,269 downwards.
TTGATTTCGAAAAAGTAAGCTTGTTTGTATTAGTCATTTAAAAGCAAATTCAAAGTTGTACAAGAACTTTATTTTTAGGCATCAATATTAAGAAAGCGAAAAAACAAACACATGCATTGTGCATTTGCATATTGATAGTTTGCATGCTTGATTTAGGAAAAGTGCATTTAGAGTGTGCTGCTTGCTCTTTGAGAAAAGATGGTGTCTTTCTTTTCCCTTTGTAGCTAGGATTTTCATTGTTGAAAAAAGAGATAAAGATTTGCTTATCATCTTTTAGATTGCATTTAGGAAGTTGTATCTACATCTCGTGGTGAACCTCAAAAGGAAAACTTCTAAAAAGATCAGCATAAAATAAAATGAATGAACTTAATAACTCTTTGTAACATAACGCACAACATAGAGGTCTAGGCTAGAGACGTGTTCCAGCGTCGTAAAACCTGGTATCTGTTGGCCTCGCTGATGGTTAGGTGATTCCTCCTGAGGGACCAAAAGTGCCAGTACGGATTGTGCTTCCATGTACCATCGTGTATGTATTGGGAGACCCCTATAGGCTTAAAACCTTTATCCTTAGGAAGCCATGTCGACCGCCCTACTGATCGCAATGCACCGAACATAGCATTCGGGAAGATTGACTGTCGTATCGTAAAACGTATTCTGTAGTTTTGTGATTGGTTTGGCACACCCTCTACCTAGATCTCCAGAGCAGTTCCTTTTGGCCTTTTTCAGACTCTATAACGGAAAAAGTCCATCCGAGCATTTGTCACTTCGGGCTCGTTAAAACATCGAAGGAGACTAGAGTCATCTTTTGTTTTTTCTCGACTCTTTAAAATTGAAAAAACAAGTTGTGTCTAAAGCGTCGTTAAAATTTATTTTAAACGGAATAATAAATCACCCTTATTCCTACGTTGATCTTTCAGTTGAGAAAATGGAGCCCTCCAACCAAGGAATTCCCCTTGGTGGAAATCCTAGTCCCTTCTCCTCTTGGGGAGATGTTGGAGTGCCCCATATGGCCACATTGTCGCTTCCAGGACTGACAATCGGCTTGCCTGTCTGGCTCTTCTCAACCAATGTTGTTCAAAACACCACTATTCCTGAACAATCGAATCGACAGTTAGACCAGTCCAGGGCTGCCCACCAACCTTCCACCTCCTATAATTCTTCCTCCCCTCCTTCGTCTTCACTTAACAGAGCTGGCAAAGCCAAAAGCCAAGCTCCTAAGGAGAAGAAGGAGAAGAAGAAGAAGGAGCCAAAGGCGACTGGGGGCAAACGAATGGCGTCTAACGAAAATCCACACATTGCACTGACCAGGCCTAAATCGCCATGTGTCATATGCAAGGGAGACCACTTTCACAGAGATTGTCCTTGCATCCCTCGGATACTAAAGGACTGGTCTCCCTGCTTGCACAATCTGGTAGCATCAACCTCTGATAGCCATGTTGATAGCTCACCGTCAACTAGTGAAAGTGAAGCCACAGGACAGAGAGGGAAAGCTAGATTTCCCTGCAAACTGTGTGAAGGTGACCATGCCATCAACCATTGTCCCTTCTTAGACGAGGCTAAAAGAGTTTTGGAAGATCGCCCAGTTTTACCAGTGCGCCTTCCTCCTGGATATCAAAAACTCCTGCCAAGTCCTTCACCAGTTGAAAACCTGGCTGGCCCGCTCAGGTGGTCAGCCGAAGCACCTATCATTGAGGATAAACCATCTGAATCCATACCTGACGAAAGTCAAAAGGTCGAGGCGGCAGTTGACCCGGTCTTGCCTTCAGAGGTTCCATCTTCGAATGATATCATCACAGAAGAGAATAAAGACAACACCGTCCAAATTCTCTTCATCAACACAGACTCCGACGAACATGGGGGCAATTTGCCCATTCCTTTATCGCAGGAGGGAACTTCGTTAGAGTCATACCCGACCGTCTACTCAGTCCCACCTCCAAGCAACCTAGTTGTATCCTTTGACTGGAATCAACTAGGCAGACCCCGTTTACCAGCAAGCATACCATTCAGAATTATCGTCCAAATATATAGAATGGTTATGGCTGGTACCATCATTGATGAAGGGGCTTCTGTGAGTGTCCTTTCCTCTACTGCTTGGAAAGCGCTTGGTTCACCGTCGCTTTTGCCTGAGATGAGAAATCTGACAGGCTTTGATAAAGGAACCAATCGACCTTTAGGGATTCTTCCCAATGTGCCCATAACATTGAAAAGGAAGACCGTTCAAATGAACGTGATGGTCGTTCAAGGACCCTTGGATTATAACCTACTCCTTGGACGAGACTATATTTATTGCATGGAAGCCATTGTCTCCTCACTCTTTAGAGTAATGTGTTTTCCACACGAAGGAAGGATGGTCAAGCTCGTGGACCAACTTTCATTTCTCGGATCACGCATCGCAAATAGTCATATACCATCCCTAAATGGTCTCTTCACTCAAGAAATGTCTCAACCCACAGTCCGTCCTCCCGATGAGCGCGAGTAATCCGGAAGGATATGACTGGAACCCAGGGGGCATGCGTCCTGGTCTGCTTCGGCAGGAAAACTTTGGGTATAAGGTAGGTTTCCGCGGGAGAATATGACTAGTCTGTACCCCGTCCGTGGGGAAGAGGGGTTATTCTAGAATAAGATTCTCTTGTCAAAGTTATGTGTTTGGTGCTCGTTGTCACTCACCTTTGTCTATCTCAGTAGACACCGCCGAAGAAGTGTTTCGTTTGAAAGATTAACAGAACAATCTTTGGGTAACCTGAAAGAGGTAGGCCTTTCCCGATAGAACAAATGTTTTGTCTGCAAATTGAGGGGTAACCTTGAAACTCTATTTTATACCTGGGGGCATGCAAACCTTTTGGGATGCAAGCAAGGGCGGCTATTTATTTTTTTGAATTTTTAGGTCCTCCCTTTAAACCCGTAGGTCTAACCCGTTAAACTCGTAGGATTAGTCGTTTCCGAACTTGCATAAAGAAAGGATGCGGAGCAAAGCTTTGTAAGATGAAGCTCCATAAAAAATAGAATCTTAATGAGACATTCTTATCATATGACTGGATAATCGAGCAGTTTTAGCACATAGTTCATGCTCGTTAAAAAATAAATGCAAGATCCGAGCAGTTTTAGCACATAGTTCATGCTCGTTAAAAAATAAACATAAGATCGAGCAAATGTTTCCACCCGTGTTTAAGCTCATTAAAAAATGAACTATTCCGGTAAATGACTACTGTGAATGTAGTACTTCAGCCATTAAAGCCTTGGTCGTGTTTGCCCATCACCTCCACTTTTCTATTGGCCGATCATTCACCTCCATTTGATTTTTTACCCATTTTGAGGAACAACTGCGAAGAGTGATTTCACTAGCCATCCTTGTGACACTGCCGTGATTTGGAAATTCCAATCCTTCCCTAGAATCAGCTGCTACCCATTTTATCACTCGTTCCTCAAAAGACGAGTCTTCTTTAAGCTCTTTTCATCTGACTCATAAAACATGAAAAGATTGCCGAGTTTTGGCCTTCCAGCTCGTTAAAGCAACCGAAAGTGCTATCCCTCCTCTAGATTTTAATCTTTTTGGACCTGAGGTATTATTGCACAAAAAGATCGAGCTCTTGTTTTATTCGGCTCATTAAAGATATCGAAGATTCATCCCTTCTGTATTGTTTTATACCTTTTCGGACTTAAGGGATTAGATGACGAAAAAGGACTTTTGGAGTTAACTTTACGTACCTTTTCAGACTCTCTAAAAATGAAAAGGACCGAGTTATCTTTGTCGCTAGACTCGTTAAATGCACTAAATAGCGACAAACTTGTCTTTAGATGAAAACGAGTTTCACTATTGCTAGGCTCGTTAAAACATAGCGATGGGCTTGCCCGAAGGGCAAGTTATAGAACAAGCATATGTTATCCTCCTCAAGCTTGACCAAAATAAAGAGGTACTGGTCAGCAATGACTGGGGAAAAATTGGGAGAAACTCAAAGAAACTTTGATGGTAGCAAGTCGCTCTTGAACATGACACTTCTCCTCCGTGCCACAATCGGGTTGGGTTGTTTCATTCACCGGTCACATCACCATGGTCTTGCCATACCATCCATATTTGGGGTAAATGCTACCAATCCATCGCATAAGTGTCGCCATATGTTCAAGAGAAGTCGTTCAGAGAAGTCACCTATGTCCCATCCACTACCGTACATTATACTCTTTCATGACCGCCACCCTGAATCATATATCATCAGATCGTTTTCACCTCCATCAAAATCATTAGCTTCGTTCCGTGTCATTGATGTGGGATTCATCAAGGCCCTCCTTTGACGGATCGCTTCTTGTCGACATCAGCTCATTATCCAAGAAGTTGATCTAGGAACACCCCTTTCAGTACTTTGAAGCTTGCATGCCTCAATGGCAAGTTTCTCACTTCCGGCGACAGGTATACATCAATGAACTTCGACCGAAAGATTTTGCGTACTGTTCGACGCCAAGTCCTCTATTCACACCACGTGAATTGTACTGCAGTACCTTGAGGTTCATCATCATTATCAGTGATTCCTCTCGCGCTTGTTAACAATTTACATCATTGACTGGTAATCAAGCGATGTCTTTCCATGTTCGACTTCAAAGCAATTCTCACATGGATCGACTTGTACTTAGAGTGAAGATCGGATGAGATTGAAGACCCCGGATCTAGTTTCATCCATCCGGGCTGCGATATATATTCAGGAAAATAAAGACATGGAAATGTACAGCTTTGCAGCACAGATAATCATCCTACCAAAAGGATGATGGCTCTATCAGAATCATCAGTCTATCATCAGACGATTGTCTGTACGATGTACATGAAAATGAATTTATAAAGCTGAGCATGGGAATGCCCACCTCAGCTAGATCATGAAAAAAGTATGAAAATAATGTATTGTATTGTATTTATTACAGGTCTCCTCCCGACATTAAAAGAACTTCGGATCCTCCTAATAAAGCATCTCACCCGATAAACGGCCTCATACTTTAGGGGGCAACTGTTATAGACGTTTTTGTGCCTTACAGCTATAAGCATGAAATGTCCATAATCCAAGGGATCCAAAGTCCCTAAACATGTTGTTCCTACCCCTAGAGGAACAGGGCCAGCAAGCCACAACAATTCACAGAAGTTCTCCACCAGAAACTGCTCAAAAACAGTCAAATCAGGGATCATTTCAGTGGCTCCACTTGCCACCTGCGTTGCAAAGCACCCCAGTACACTAGCTAGGTGCGTTGCAACGCACCCAGATGCAGTACCAGGGTGCGTTGAGCGGGAAATGACAAATGGCAAGGTCCTTTGTGCGAGGTGTAAACACTGTGGAAGCTTCCAGAATCTTCCTCCATGACACTTGCCTTGCTGAGTTCGACTAAGTGATGAGTAAGAGGCTCTTAGTCTCCAAGTGGAAGCAAGAACTGACAGAGAGAGAGGACACTAGTCAGATCACAGGCTGACTCATCCTCTATCCAAACATCTATATATGGATCTCTTCTCCATGAGATCCGGAGGCTGGAATTTTGTTATTGCAAAGAATTTCTGTTGGTTTGAGATTGAGGTCATTGGGTGCTTAATGATTTGAAGGGAGGTGAAGATAGGAATTTCATTTGCCAGGAGGTAGATGCTGGATTGGAACTCTCTTGGTTGTATCTCCTCCTGAACCTTGTTATTTCATCAATAAAGCTATTTGAGTTTCTCCTACATGCTGATGTGTCTTTGATGTATGATTGAATTAGTATGTTTAGTTTATTTCTAATCTTGAACTAGTTATGAATATGAATCTATGTCTTTGTGTAGTTTTCCCCTTGTTTGATCTTGCAGGAACTTGGTGAAGCTGGGCGATCGAGAAGGCAAGTAGCTGGGAGCTCTCAAAGAGAATAGAAACCGGATCGAGGGACAAACGGAAGACACCTGTTAGCCTATCTATCTCTCTTCATTCTTAATTCATAAAGGAAGAATACTAGAATATCTGTTTCTGTTTGTTGCTAAGGCACTATCACACCTTAGGTGGATAGGATCGTCCTGCATAGGCATTTTTCCCCACAACACACTGGCCATTGTGACAGTGTCGCAAGTACAAGCGTTGCTTATTGTATGCCAACCTCAAGTTTCTTAGGTCGTAATACAACAACCTCCTGTCTCCATGACACAGCCGCAATCACCGATTAGTGGCTCCCTAACCGGAGCGACCCAGGTTCAAACGGGTACTATTACCCCTCATCTTGGTCAAATAGCCAGTATTGGACAACAGCAAATGGTTTCACAACCATGGCTGGTGCAATATCAACAACCACAATTCCAACAAGTTTACCAAGGATCTGAGCAACAAATCTTTGCAAGTAATGGGTAGCCGTATATTCAAAATGGTCAACATCAATCATTTCATAGTGGTTATGCCCATCAACCTTACCAAAGTTATCAACATCAAATGCACTATGTTGGTATGCAAAGACCCACTGCTCAGGAAATTCCATCTTATCCTGGGTATGCTTCGCCGAACCTGAATCAATAGTTTCCCTTCGTGGTGACTTTAGAGTTACTAGATCTAAATCTTCTAACGAACGATCCAATTGCTTATGCCCCTTGGTGGCCAACGATTCCTCACAAACTTCCGTCAAATATTCCTAAATTTAATGGAAATATAGGTGAATACCCGTCGAATCATGTGATGACCTTTCATCTGTGGTGTTCATCCAACACTCTAAGTGATGATTCGATTAGGCTTCACCTTTTTCAGCGAATGTTAACTGGTCCAGCAGCAAAAGGGTACATTGAATTGCCTAGAGCTTCATTTGATAACTTCAGAGCTTCATTTGATAACTTCAGCACCCTTGCCACAACCTTTTTAACCCATTTTCAATTACCCATAAGGTACAAAATAGGAACAGAGCTGCTTACCAATTTCAAACAGATGATAGCCACTCATATATCTGATCATATCCATGAGTGGTGGCGTCGTCGTAGAATGGTTAAAACATAAGTTCCTGATTAGCTGTTAGCTGAATGGTTTATTAGGTCATTGTTACCTTCTATAATAGAAGATGTGGAAAAAGGAGGGGTCGTCACTGAAGAGCAAGTCAATGCTCATGCACAATATCTAGACTTGATCTATACTCAGTCTGGCATGCTCTACGACAAAATCCCTGATGCTCCAAGACTAGAATTTTCCATTCCTCCTCCTCCTAAATCAAACAAGGACTCCCATGCTAGCAATGGCATGATAGGTACGACAAGCACGAAATTGACAAAGGCTACATCTAAGAAAGCTTGTAAGATTTCTAATCAAAATGCAAATGAAGAACTTCTCGCCTTGGAGGTAAACGTCGTGTCGACTGACAAAGGCAAAGAACCGAAGAAACCAGGAGGCAAGAAGAAAAAGAAAGGGAAAAAGAAGAAACAGGAGGGGTCGTCTCCTGAAAAATCTTCTGCAAACCCTTATGGGCAAAGGAAACCCCCTGCGGGGTGTCAAATATGCAATGAGGATCATTGGACGAGAGATTGTCCACATAAAGCTGAAGTTAAGAAACTCTTTAAGAGTTCAAAAACCTCAGTGGTATTGACTGATCCATTTCCAAACCCATGAACCAATCTGGTTTCTAGTGATAATGCTTCCCCATCTCAAGTGCTTATGTTGTCCATTTCGAAACAACAAAATGATGCTTTGATATCGACATGGAATAAAGATTACGGGAATCCATAGCTGTCAAACAACAAGGCTACTGATCAACCTAGTAGTTCGACAACAACTTCGACCGAAGTTGTGCCACCCATCATTTCTGAACTAACAATAAAGTCACCAAAGGGAGTAGTACACAAATCGACATTTAATCCTTGTGCCAGAGCAGCACAGGAATTATAATATAGTAGAGGACTTGGCCCAATCACCGTCTACTATGTCGACACTAGAGGTACTGCAAAATTACCCCTAAAAGCAGGCTCTATTATCAGCAATAGGTGGGATTGACCCAGCAGATTCCAATCTTGTGGCCTTTAATCATAAAGGATATGACCCTCAGTTACCAGCTCAACTTGCTTTCCTTATTCAAGTGAAATCCCTCAACAAAACTGTTCACCGAATGATTATTGATGAGGGAGAATCTACATGTATTATGTCGATGAGTTGCTGGAAAAATTTGGGCTCACCACCTTTGTCGTGATCGTCAACGACGTTGAAAGCATTTGATGGATGAACATACACTCCATACAGGATTTTAAATAACTTGCAAGTTGAACTGGGGGCCAAGGCAGTAGAAAATGATGTTGAAGTTATCGACAGAAACCTCAATTACAACATCCTACTAGGAAGGCCCTGGATATATGCTATGGTCGTTTTTGTGTCGACATACTTCAGAAAGATTGCATTTCATTTCCAAGGAGGAATTACAATCATCAACCAACAAACGTTTCTCCCCAACAGTTCACAAGTTACGGGAAGCATTCCGATGATCCACGGGAGCTCTCAGTCGCTTCAAAATATCAGAGTAGGCCTACTAAAAGACCCGACATTGATGGGTACTTTTGCCCTATCGCCTCCAAACAATCTGGCGGAAGTGGCCACGGTGGGAACCTGCAATATGGTGTCTTCCATTCAGAAGATATCCGATCACGATGTTAGCATGGATCATCGCGAGGTTTTGCCTCCAAGCCCAATAGAAATATTGTAGCAATCAATGTTTTCGGCATGGGAGGCGAACCCAAATCAACGCTCATCAAGTGTTTGGATAGATAGGTCTAAGGAATATGGTACCTCTTCAGATCCTTGGTCGCATGTACATTCTACAGATGAAGGAATTGTTCAGTCAATGATGATTGACGGGGCACCATGGGAAGATTACCACCATCGTTCCCATCTTCTAGATTATAAAGAAGATTGTTGTAGTGACCTTGATCATCCTTCAGTATTTGATTTTCTATCGAACACTATAAATATGGTGGATTTCGAGCGAAATATGTCCAATATTGAAGAGACTATCGCCATCAATATCTTGACCGAACAAAATGTTGTAGAGAATATTCATGTCGGAAAATATTGTTCTCCTTCAGAACTGGAAATATATTACGCTCTCTTTCGCGAGTTCAAAGACGTTTTTGCATGGTCATATGAAGAAATGCTGGGCATCGACTCGAGTATAATTGAACATGAAATTAAGATGTATCTAGATGTCAAACCAGTACGGCAACGGCTTCGGTAGGTGCACCCCAAGAAAGCCGCTGCCATCAAGGTGGAAGTTGAAAAACTCCTCCATGCTGGTTTCATTTATCCCATTCCTCTAACCGATTGGGTATCGAATATTGTTGCTGTAATGAAAAAGCAAGGAACAATAAGAGTGTGCGTCGATTATAGGGATGTAAATCAAGCTTATCCAAAGGACAACTACCCTACACCCTTCATTGACCAGATAATTGATGAATGCGCCAGATGTGAAATATTTTCATTTATGGATGGATTTTCGGGGTATAATCAAATAAATATCCACCCGCAGGACCAGTCAAAGACTGCATTTATTTGTCTGTGGGGCACATTCACTTACCGCAAGCTACCTTTTGGTTTAAAGAATGCAGGTGCAACTTTTTAGAGGGAAATGAATTAAGCTTTCCATGACATCAAAAACATCGTTCAACCATATCTCGACGATCTTCCGGCTCGTTTGTGAAAGCGGACTGATCATCCACAGCATTTGAGAGCGATATTTCTACGTTGCCAACACTACAAGATACGACTCAATCCACACAAATGTGTGTTTTGTGTTAGTTCTGGTCATTTACTTGGCTTTATAGTTTCGAAGGACGGGATTTGTCTTGACCCCTGTAAGGTTCAGGCAATCATTGATTTGCCTCCACCTTCAAATTTTCTTCAGATTCAGAAACTCCAAGGGAAACTGAACTTTCTGAGAAGGTTCATTCCAAATTACGCCAAACTTGCTAAAGGTTATACTCGTCTATTGAAAAAAGAAGTACCCTTCATCTGGGATCAGGTTGCGCAAGCTTCCTTTGATGCTTTAAAAGGAATCCCTAATAAAAGCATCATTAATTTATGCTCCTGATTATCAAAAATACTTTAACCTGTATCTGGCTGCAGTAGATACGACCATAGCAATGGTTTTAGTTCAAGAGGACAATGGAATTTAACATCCTATCTATTATTTAAGTAGAAACTTAAATGATATAGAAACTAAGTACTCCTATGTTGAAAAGCTGGCTCTCGCAGTTGTTCAAGCGATACAAAGATTTTGACACTATATCCTCTTTCGAAAAGCTACCATTTTGTCAAATTGCAACCCCATGACTTATATCTTGCCACGACAGTTACTGGGGGGAAATATTCCAAATGGATAGCAATTTTGCAAGAGTTTGATCTGGAATTCGTAAAATCCAAATCAAAGAAAGCCCTAGTTTTCGCGGAGTTACTATGTGATCTCCCATCGTTGTCCAATGATTCAACATCCAATGCAAAAATCGTGGATGAATCTTTTTTTCTGATATCTTCAAGTGATTCGTGGTATGGAGATATAATCATCTATCTCCAGACCCAAACATATAGGTCTAATACCTCCCGTTAAGAGCAGCAACGTACTCGATACCAAGAAAAATACTACATGATCGTCGGTGATACACTTTATTGTCGTTGTATCAATATAGTTCTACAGAGGTGCCTCACCCATGAGGAGGCTGAAAAAGTCCTGAATGATTGTCATTTAGGTGTGTGTGGGGGGCACCAATCTGGCTATGCTACAGCACAAAAGATTTTATGAGCAGGGTACTTCTGGCCAACAATGTTCAAGGATTGCATAATTGCAGTCAGAAGTTGCCATGCTTGTTAGATCTTCGATCCCAAAACCAGAATTCCACCCACACCTCTGTAGCCAGTAGTCGCTGTTGGGCCATTTGCCAAATGGGGCATAGATTTCATGACTTGTAACCCCACCTCAGCTAGGGGGCATGGGTATATCATAGTCACAATTGACTATTTTACAAAATGGGCCGAGGTGATGCCTACATTAAACAACAGTAGTGAAACAGATGCTCGTTTCTTTTTCAATCATGTAGTCTCCCGATTCGGTATTCCACAAGCTATTGTCACAGATCATGGATTGCATTTTTGCAATCACGTGATGGTTGAGTTGGCTACCAAATTAGGATTGTCCCACGACAGCTCCACTCTGTATTATCCGCAAGCTAACGGGCAAGTTGAGGCAATCAACAAAGTCTTGAAGCGCATGTTGCAAAGGATGATTAGAGTCCATAAATGGAGTTGGCACCTGATCCTGTACTCAGCCTTATGGTCATACTGGACATCGGCGAGGAATACAACCGGGTTTACACCCTTTTAGCTGGTGTATGGCCTGGAAGCAATCTTACCAATTTAGTGCGAAATCTCGTCCCTCAAGCTTGCAGTCGACCTTCTCCCTGGAACTTCAGAAGAGGAGGCTCATTTCTTGGAATTAATCCAATTGGATGAAACCCGTCATGATGCCACCTTGGCTAATGAATCCCATAAGAAACGATTCAAGGCGTAGTTTGAAAAGAATGTCAAACCCCGTGTCTTCTCAGAAGGTGACCTAGTCTTACTTTACGACCAGGAGTCCGATAAGTTGGGAGCAGGTAAGTTCAAGTATTTATGGATGGGCCCCTATATTTTCAAGCGTGCATTAGCAAAAGGAGCCTATGAGTTAGTGGATTATGACGGGATTCCACTGGCGCAACCCTGCAACGGGTTGTACCTTAAGTGTTACTATGCTTGACTTAGTATGGTAACCCCTATGCTTTTGTTACATTTTTGTTTTCGCTAAGAGTAATTGTTTTGGTTAGGTAATCCACTTTTGAATTTGTTGCAGATGTCGAACCTAGTGGAATCATTTGTTGGATATGCCGACAGAGCGAGTCGTAGTTCGTGGAACCTATCTTCCACGACCTAGGCCATGTTTGATCCAAGCGGCGAGTTAGTAAGTTTTATAGGGGTGTGTATTGGTCAATCAACGAACAACATTGTTGAATACAATGCATTGATATAACTCCTCTCTAATGCCATCACACATGGCATATGCCGACTTGTCATCAGGCTCGACTCACAACTCGTCATTCTACAGCTCACCGGTATCTACTTCGTACGGAATCCAGGTATCTATTGCATTTTCCTAAATGTCAAAATTTTTGAAAGACAGTTAGATTTTATTCAATATCAACATATTTCCAGAAACTTAAACACATTAACAGATTCATTGGCAAATTATGTGTTAGATATGTTGGAAATAATACTAAGAGGGGGGGGGGGGGGGTGAATCAGTATTATCAGATCAAAAAAACATTTTCATTTCCATACTTAGATACATATACGCTACTTCATTCAAGGGAACCCGCGTGTATATGCAACTGAGTCTAAAAAAAGTAGCGTATATCCAAAATACTTATGATTCTGTTAATCCATTAAATGTTGATCTTTAGTTAGTGCATCAGAACTTCATTAACCATATGAACAGTAAGCAGGTGCAGTAAAACAGAACAGATCATCACACACAAGAAGCACACATGAACACCATGATATAAGGTGGAAACCCAATGTGGGTGAAAACCACCTGCTGCAAGTCGTCTCTATATTCTTTCAATAAGATACTTCATTTTACAATATTTTGTATTGTTGCAGTCCTTTACCAGTACGCAGGCTTCTACCTGCAGAGGGCTACAACCCTATCTCATTTGCCAGGCTCTCCTGGATGGGAGCTACAACCCCCTTAGCTCTTGTACTAGCAAATCCATTTACTAGTACATAGGTGCCTGCCTACTGAATGCTCCAATATTCACTCGTTCTCCAGCTGCTACCGGAAGGGAGCTACTACCCCCTTTGCTCTTGTACTAGTTGATGTACTAGTATGGAGGTGTCGGCCTACAATCTCCTTTCACCCTTCAGGGACCACATTTCATACATTTTCAGACTGGATACTCCTGAAGCACAACACTATAATATGAAGGCCACGTTTCATAAAATTTTCATACTGGACCCATAAATATCATTGAAGCACAAAACAATCAATACTAGCATCATCAATCTCTGAATCACTGAAACCCTGTCAACAACACAGTCACCAGAGCACAGAGCAGACAACATAACTCTGCAACAACAATCAGATCCAACTGCAACTTCAAACATAAAACTTCAAAATGTATACGCTACTACGATGAATCAAACCCCCGTATATACGCGCTTTTTCCAAGGCCAACCCGCGTACAGATCTAAAAATATTTTCTTATAACTTTGCAGCTATACCAGACATTAGTCATACTCATAACATTTATAGAACATTACATGCATCAGTATGCAGATCTAGAATAAGAATAATCAACCATATAAAGATAGTTCATTTCAAACCATTTGATCCCGACCTCTCCTTAGATCTTGTTCTCCATCAACGGATGATATCCCTCCTTAGCTTAGATCAAGCAATGCATCATCAACCCATAACCTGCATACTGGATCTCATACTTCCTCATATATTCAAGACTTTTCAAATGCCCTTGTGGAATGATCTTTTTCTCCTTTTATAATCTTAGGCCTTGCTCAATACCATGGTCCAAAACCATAACAAATCAATTTCATGGACCCAATACTTGGGGTCAACACATCTGACGAGATACTATGGTCCAAAACCATAGGTTCAAATACCAAGGACTAACTACCACGGACCAAAAGTAAGTTCTCCAACATATACGCGCTTTTCTTTTCATGAAAGTGCATGTATACGCATACGCGCCTTTGTAACGTATAACCCGCGTGTATACGTGGCTTGGTCACGATGAAACTGCATATATATATTTTCTCTTCATTCTTGTAGTCTGATCATCAAATCCTTGCTGCTGACCTTCTGCACTATGATCTGTCATCTGTGCGATTTTCCATCAAGGACAACACTTGTCTCATAATGCCAACAATCTCCCCCGTTGGACTTGATGGCAAAGTTAACTAGTCACACTTAGAACTATCATCTGATTCCTTTGAGCTTGTCTCATGCATTCAATCACATCTGATATCTCTTATGAAGATTCATCTAGTTATAACTAAGTGAGATGTTCTTCTATGAGTTGGTTGCCATCAAGTAAAACACATGCATCATAATGCCAGCAATCTTCCCCTTTGGACTTGATGGCAACAACACCAAATCACTCCCCCCCTTTGACATCAAGGGAAAAGGGCGGACCAAGATATTCACTTTCTGTGATAACCATCCCGCTGATCATACTCCCCCTGAGTACCTGCTGAAATCCCTGCATGATCTCCCCCTTTGTATATGCCAAGGTGTACCAATCTATCCATGCTACATGCTGAAAGCTCTGCTCTTGCTGAATTGTGCTATTCATGCTCCCCCTAACTGTAGGCAAGATCTGCAAAAGATGTTCTGCAAGAAGAACCAAGACTTATACATCATAAAAGATCTTCCTATCACCAAAAGACTCAATACATACATCCATCACCCAACCAAGTGGGGATCATCCATCCAACCAAGTGGGGATACATCAGAAATATGACAACCAAATTCATTACATGTTCATCCCAGGCATAGTGGGGAAACCATAAATAGGCCATTATATGACCTTGACACCATAAGAGAGATACCACAAAAAGATACATGACATAGAGACGAAATATCTAGAACAAGACTTATGAAAGTCACCAATAACTGATAGCAGTAGCATCTGTCAAACACTTTCAGATCAGCAACCATGATCTCCTTCTGTTCTCCTTCTGCACCTGTTTTAACCAAAACAACTTGTGTACACGAACCAAGAGCTTCTAAGGTAATGCCAACAATGCATTATTAGAAGTTAATCTGCTCCCCTTGAACCTGTGCCAGATGGTCTCTGTCAGACCCATATCAGACTCTTCTCACCCAGAGTCTGGCCCACTGATTTTATTCAAACCAACATATACGTGACTGTATCCACATAAACTTACGTATATACGCAGATACTCCTTATGGAACTCGCGTACAACCAATTTCATATCAGCAACCTGTAAATGTCCTATGACAGGGTATGTTTGCATATAGATATCAACTCATCATCATAAAATCATTCACATTATATCATATATGTAAAACACCATAGCTATCATATCAACAAGATCATCCATGTATCATCACTTGGGAATATCTGCATCAATCAACATATGTAAGTATCAACATATAGGTAAGAACTCATCATCATCATGCCTCCAACGACCGGCACTCTATACCTTGAGCTCAAGATCATTTGTCAAGACTTATTTATATCATCAACATCAACAATCCTCATTCACATGAGCACAAAGAACTATAGGAATCCTACATAATAACTGTATTATATGATCTTTATGCATGTGACGACAGCAGCATATGAGTGACTCATCATCAAGTAATGAAGATGTGTATTCAAGCTTTGTACTTCTCCTTATCCTTATGAAGATCACCATGTAAGCATCATATATGCACCATCTAAGAATCAATCCACAAATATGATCTGAACATCAACCATGTAACCACAAGAATCATATCATGGACAACTCATAACCACATCATAGCAAGATATATCATTTAGCCATATAGGCATCATCACCAAGGACTATTAACCATAATGCCAACAATGAATTATTAAAGGCATATGCTCCCCCTCAACCTGTGCCATCTGTTAGATCTAATCATGCATATATAAGCATCAAGACATCATCATCATCAAGTTAGGATCAAAACACTTCTAAACATCTTACAAGTATCAAAAACATTTCCACACATCCTCAGCAGACTGTGACTATTAACCAATAGAGCAAATAATGGACTGAATCATATCAGATCCTTTTTCTGAGCCTGTCCCCACTGCTTTTCCTCAGACTGACATATACGCGACTTTGCAGTGTCTAACTCGCATATATATGCCACCTCCCTTTATGAAACTTGCGTATGAGATTCAAGGCACTGAAGTTTTATACTTTCAGCTTCCTCTGAGTCTGTTATGTCTATGCTATGCTGTATTTGAGTACATTGTGTTGTGTCACATCTTTCTGACTGTACTTCCTTCTTCTTCCATATCTTCAAGTGTGATGATGTTTTCTGCTTTTGGTGTGATGTCCGTACTTTGTTCCTGCATTCCTTTGCTACATGTCCAAGCTTGTTACATGCATAACATCTCACATGTTTCATATTCCTCTCGTAACAATCAGCAGCTTTGTGACCAAACATATTGCAAGAAAAACAATATCCATTGAAGTACCTGGAATGTGATGATATTTCTATGTGATGATCTTGAACCATCATTCTTCTGCATCTAGCTGCAACATGTCCAAGATTATGACATTCATAACATTCAATATTATTCATCCGAGTAAATGGCCGACCATAGTTAGGAGTAAGATATTTTCTTTGAAGAATCTCTTTCCTTGATTGTTGATGAGGTTGACCTCTCATCTCCTTGTTGATCATTTTGGATTTCTCTTTAGAGTTCCTTGCCTCACCTTGTGAACTAGATTCACCTTCAACAGATTCATGAAAACCAAGACCAGTCTTGATAGCAGGAGACCTTTTACTACTAAGAATATCATCCGAGGCTTTAGTACTATCTTGAAATCGTAACAGTTTATCCTTTTCTTCTAATTTACCTTTCAATATATTTACCTCAACTTGAAGTTGTTCTTCCTTTTCTAGACATTGCTTCTTCATGTCTTCTTCAACTTTCCTTCCTTCTTCCAATTGATGCCTCAGTTTGAGAATCTCCTTTTCTTGTTCTTCATTCAGATCCTGCTGCATTTGATGAATTCTGAAGGCACATTCCAGCTGAGATTTTAAGCTGATAACTTCGTTTTCATGTTTTTCAATAGCTTGGAGTAGATCTTTATTCTACTTCTTTGATTCTTCAAGATCTTCCTTTAGTGAGCGGATCGTGGCTTCAAGACTTTTATAATAACTGGATCTATCTCCGAGTTTCTTGATGATTGTGTCTCTCTCATTGACTTCATTTCTTAATGATGTCACTTCATCCTGCAACTTTTGATATTTTTCCTTGAATAGCTTCCTTACCTTGTTACCTTCCTCACGTTGAGCCTTTAGTCTGGTAACAACTTCTTTGATGGCACCATCCTTTATGTTCAGTAGATCTTCTTGATCTCTGATTTTGTCAGTCAAGCTTTTAAATTCTTCCTCTATTTGATATCTTTCTTGCTCACCCATAAGAGCACATTCAGTTGTTTCGCTATCACTTTCATCTTTTCCAAATGGATAGATAGCTGGAACATCAGAGGATAGCAAATTCATACCTGATAGTTCATCTTCATTCTGAAATGATTCTGAATCTGAATCTAAAGAGCTTCTTACACCTAATCCCCAATTTATTCTCCCACTATCATAGTTCTTCTGAGATGTCTTCTTCTGCTTATGTGCTTTCTTCTTAAGCTTCCTTCCCATTGTTCCACGGATCTCCTTTAAGCGATTAAGCCTCTACCAAAGGACCTGCTCTGATACCAATTGTTGGAAATAATACTAAGAGGGGGGGGGGGGGGGGGTGAATCAGTATTATCAGATCAATAAAACTTTTTTATTTCCATACTTAGATACATATACGCTACTTCATTCAAGGGAACCCGTGTATATATGCAACTGAGTCTAAAGAAACTAGCGTATATCCAAAATACTTATGATTCTGTTAATCCATTAAATGTTGATCTTTAGTTAGTGCATCAGTACTTCATTAACCATATGAACAGTAAGCAAGTGCAGTAAAACAGAACAGATCATCACACATAAGAAGCACACATGGACACCATGATATAAGGTGGAAACCCAATGTGGGTGAAAACCACCTGCTGCAAGTCGTCTCTATCTTCTTTCAATAAGATACTTCATTTTACAATATTTTGTACTGGTGCATTCCTTTACCAGTACGCAGGCTTCTACCTACAGAGGGCTACAACCCTCTCTCTCTTTCTAGGCTCTCCTGGATGGGAGCTACAACCCCCTTAGCTCTTGTACTAGCATATCCATTTACCAGTACGTAGGTGCCTGCCTACTGAATGCTCCAATATTCACTCATTCTCCAACTGCTACCGGAAGGGAGCAACTACCCCCTTTGCTCTTGTACTAGTTGATGTACTAGTACGTAGGTGCCAGCCTACAATCTCCTTTCACCCTTTAGGGACCACATTTCATACTTTTTCATACTGGATACTCCTGAAGCACAACACTATAATCTGATGGCCACGTTTCATCAAATTTTCATACTGGACCCATAAATATCATTAAAGCACAAAACAATCAATACTAGCATCATCAATCTCTGAATCACTGAAACCCTGAAACCCTGTCAACAACACAGTCACCAGAGCACAGAGCAGACAACAGAACTCTGCAACAACAATCAGACCCAACTGCAACTTCAAACATCAAACTTCAAAATGTATACGCTACTACGATGAATCAAACCCGCGTATATATGCGCTTTTTCCAAGGCCAACCCGCGTACAAATCTAAAAATATTTTCTTATAACTTTGTAGCTGTACCAGACATCAATCATACTCATAACATTTATAGAAAATTACATGTGTCAGTATGCAGATCTAGAATAAGCATAATCAACCATATAAATATAGTTCATTTCAAACCATTTGATCCTGATCTCTCCTTAGATCTTGTTCTCCATCAACCGGTGAGATCCCTCCTTAGCTCAGATCAAGCAATGCATCATCAACCCATAACCTGCATACTGGATCTCATACTTCCTCGGATATTCAAGACTTTTCGGATGCCCTTGCCTAATGATCTTCTTCTCCTTTTATAATCTTATGCCTTGCTCAATACCATGGACCCAATACTTTGGGTCAACACATCTGACGAGATACTATGGTCCAAAACCATAGGTTCAAATACCAAGGACTAACTACCACGGACCAAAAGTAAGTTCTCCAACATATACGCGCTTTTCTTTGCATGAAAGTGCGTGTATATGCATACGCACCTTTGTAACGTATAACCCGCATGTATACGCGGCTTGGTCACGATGAAACTACGTATATATATTTTCTCTTCATTCTTGTAGTCTGATCATCAAATCCTTGCTGCTGACCTTCTGCACTATGATCTGTCATCTGTGTGATTTGCCATCAAGGACAACACTTGTCTCATAATGCCAACAATCTCCCCCTTTGGACTTGATGGCAAAGTTAACTAGTCACACTTAGAACTATTATCTGATTCCTTTGAGCTTGTCTCATGCATTCAATCACCTCTGATATCTCTTCTGAAGATTCGTCTAGTTATAACTAAGTGAGATGTTCTTCTATGAGTTGGTTTCCATCACAACACATGCATGCATCAAGGAAATATTGCAACAAGTTGATGTGTTGCCTCATACTAGAGATGTGGAAGAACTTGAGCAAACCACAGTTCCGAAATATAGTTACCATACCCAGATCATGTAAAGCAACCATGTCCTCTTCTTCATGCTCACATTCTCACCATGTAACAACCATTTTTCTCCGATGAATCTTTGAAAACAAACAATAGAAGAGTCAGGATCCTGATTTGGCAAAAAAAAGGCAAAATTTCCATGAGAAAACAGTGCACAAGTTTCCTTCCTTGCTCCCATCACACCCCAGCTGTGTACTGGGAGTGATGCATACTAACTGGCCAGTGGCCAGCCCAGTATGCATCGCACCTTTCGATGTACATAGGGTGCGATGGGGGCAGAACGAATTGTTCATCACCCAAAGGCTCAGAAAAGCAAGGAAACATGCTCAGAATTCAAAAAGGAAAGAATGCAATTGAAGAGCACAGGGTTAGCTCCTACCTGGTCCATATGGTGCCAAGAATTGTCCATAGAACCTCCCAGAATCAGCTAGTGAAAATCACGGGGGAAAACACCTCCAAAGCTCCAACAATCTCAAGTTCAAATGAAATGGTAAAATGAGGGGTAAAAACTACTTTTAAATTACTTTTCACGTAATTCAAGTAGGGTATTAGTGTTTTAACTCATTTTTCAAGCATGTATTTTCATTTCTAATCAGTTTGATGGAGAAATTGAACAGATAGTATGATTGTCAAAAGAACATAGTGTTAACATTGGGTCAAATATCAATGACCATTATCACGAGAAGTTTTTTTTGCAAAGTTCAAGCTCGTTAAAAATTAAACCTAAGCAATGAGCAAATGTTCCCCCAGAGTTTAAGCTCATTAAAAAATGAACCAACCTCCGATAAATAACCATTGTGAATGCATTATCATCAGCTTCTCAGCCCTGGTCGTGTTCTTACCATCACCTCCACTCTGTTTAGCCGATCATATGCCTCCATTTTATTGTTTACCCTTTTGAGGAACAACTGCGAAGAGTGATTCTGTTAGCCATCCTTGTGACACTGTCGTGATTGGAAAATTCCAAACCTTACCTGGAATTAGCAGCTACCCGAAAATATCACTCATTCCTCAAAGACGAGTCTCCTTTAAGCTCTTTTCATCTGACTCGTAAAATGTGAAAAGATTACCGAGCAGTTGGCCTCTCCAGCTCGTTAAAGCTATTGGGAGTGCTATCCTTCCTCTAGATTTTAATATTTTTGGACCTGAGGGATTATTACACAAAAAGATCGAGCGCTTGTCTTGTTCGGCTTGTTAAAACTATCGAAAATTCATCCCTTTCGTATTATTTTATACTTTTTCGGACTTAAGGGATTATATGACGAAAAAGGATTACTGGAGTTTTCTTTCCGTCCCTTTTCAGACTCTCTAAAATTGAAAAAGGACCGAGTTATCTTTTTCGTTAAACTTGTTAAAACCAATAGCGACAAACTTGTCCATAGAGACAAGGACGAGTTTCACTGTCGCTAGGCTCATTAAAACATAGCGATGGGTTTGCGGAAGGGAAAATTATAGAACAAGCATATGTTATCCTCCTCAAGCTTGACAAAAATAAAGAGGTATTGGTCAACAATGACTGCAGAAAAATTGGGAAGAAAACTTGGAGAAAATTTATTGGTAGCGAGTTGCTCTTGAACATGACACTTTCACTCCATCACCGTGATTGAGTCGGGTTGGGTTATTCCGTTCACCGGTCATTACCATTGGTCCATCATACGATCCATCTTTGGGGTTAATGCTACCAATCCATTTCAGTGTCGCTGATATGTTCAAGAGAAGTCGATCAGAGAATTCACCAACCTAGCCTATGTCTCACCCGCTGCAATACCTTCACGCTTCATTCTTTCATGACTGCCACCTTGAACCCTGTATCATCAGATCGTTTTCACCTCCACAAAATCATTTGCTTCGTTCTGTGTCGTAGATGTGGGATTCATTAACGTCCTCCTATGACTGGTTACTTCTTGTCGACGACAGCTCATTATCTGAGAAGTCAACCTAGGAACAACCCTTTTAGTACTTTGAAGCTTGCATGCCTCAATGGCAAGTTTCTCACTTCCGGCGACAGGTTTACATCAATGGCCTTCGACCGAAAGATTTTGCGTGGTGTTCAACGCCAAGTCCCTTTTTCACATCACGAGAATTGTACTGTAGTACCTTGAGGGTCATCATCATTATCGGTGATTCCTCTCGTGCCTGTTAACAACTTACATCATTGGTTGGTAATCAGGTGATGTCTTTCCATGTTCGACTCTAGAACATTTTTTCACGTGGATCGACTTGTACTTCGGGCGAAGATTGAATGAGTTTGAAGACCCCGGATCTAGTTTCATCCATCCGGGCTACAATATATTCAGGAAAATAAAGACATCAAATGTACATCATTGCTGCACAGATGATCATCCGAATCAAAGGATGATGGCTCTACCAGAATCATCAGTCTACCACACAGACAGTTGTCTATCCTATGTACATGAAAATGAATTTATAAAGTTGAGCATGGGAATACCTGCCTCAGCTAGATCATGAAAATGTTATGAAGAGAATGTATTGTATTGTATGTTATTACAGGTCGCCTTCTAGTTCGAAAAACCTCGAATCCTCATGATAAAGCATTTCACCCGACATCAAAAGACTTTCGACCTCATGCTTTAGGGGGCAACTGTTATAGACATATTTGGGCACTGCAACTCCAATCACATATGTCCATAAACCAAGGGCTTCTAAATCCATAAAAGTGTTGTTTCATACCCTAAAAGAACAACGTCAGCTGATTACATCATCTCCCAAAAGTTCTCCACAGAAAACTGCTCGGAACTCGTCAAAACTGGACCATACAGATTGCCCAGTGCTAAGGGTGTGATGCATCTCACTTACTCCGTGTAAAATGTGCGATGCATACTGGAAAGCCCTTCTGTAGGTTGCGATGGGTGAGAGTAGACAAATGGCAGAGACAGTTTGCAAGGTGGATGATCATAGAATCTTCCGGAAGCTTCTCCTGTGACACTTGCCTCTCTGAATTTGCCCAGGGATGAGTAAGAGATCATCAATCTCCAAGTGGAATCAAGAACTATTAGAGAGAAGACACTAATCAAAATCCGAGAAGATGACACACCCTCTTGCAATCATCCATATATGGATCCCTCATCCCAGAGATCCAGAGGCTAGAATCTTGTATCTTGTAAGGAAGTGATGTTGGTTTCTTGGTGGAAGTTCATAGTGTTGGGTGATGTAAGCTTTTCATGACGTGAAGAAGGGCATTCATGCTGGGAGGATGATGCTGGGTCAGATCAATTGGTTGTAATCCTCTCTTCTACTCTCTTTATCAATAAAGCTATTCAAGTTTTCCTCCACATTCTTGTATGTTCGATTATATATGCATTTGTGTGGTCAATATATATCTGGTCCTATATTGTTTATGACTGTAGATCTCTGCACTTTAAAGGTATGCTGATTTGACTTTACAGGTACTTTTTGAAGTGGAGTGGTTAAGGAAAGAGCAGCAAAAACCTGTCAGAGAGGAGAAGGAACAAGCGAGGAACCGAGCGAAAGACCAAGGTTGGTATTCTTTGCTCCTCACTTAGCTACTTCTCGTAAAGGAAAACGAAAGCAACTTTAATCTGTTTGTTTCTAAGATAGCTACCCATGTTAGTGGGACTAGCATCTTTCCATAGACACTAGATTTCCTGATAACAGTGAAAAATTAAAGAGAAATTACCAAGGATTTTACATACGACAATCAATCTTCCCGACTCGGTTTCCTAGGGATAAGGATTTAAGCCTAGAGGGGTCTCCCAATATATACATGATGGTAGGGGAGCACAAGTACGTACTATCACTTTTCATATCAAAGAGGAGGAATCATCCAACCTTCAATGAAAATGATAGCCACTAGGTTTAACGACGTCGGAACACGTCTCTAGCCTAGACCTCTAAATGTGTTGTGTTAGATTCCAAAGCGTTGTTAAGTTCATTGAGGTTCATTTTAAGTTGATCTTTCTTAAAAGTTTGCCTTTGATGGTTCACCATGTAATGTGATCTGAAATTCCTAAAGATTCATCTACAATGACAAGAAATCTATTCATTTATTTGACCAATGAAAATCCTAACTACAAAGGATGGAGCATAGAAGCACTTTTAAGCAAACACCAAAGAGCACACACTAATGCAATTTCCCTAATTCATCTTTTGTGCACACTGTTATAGACATATTTGGGCACTACAACCCCAATCAAATATGTCCATAAACTGAGGGCTTCTAAGCCCCTAAAAGTGTTGTTTCATACCCTAAAGGAACAAGGTCAACTGATTACATCATCTCCCAGACGTTCTCCATGAAAAACTACTCAGAACTGGTCAAAATTGGACCATATAGACTGCTCAGTGCTAAGGGTGCGATTCATCTCACCTACCACATGCAAAAAGTGCGATGCATACCGAAAATCCCTTTTGTAGGGTGCGATGAGTGAGAGCAAACAAATGGCATAGGCAGTTGGCTAGGTGGAAACCCAAAGAATCTTCTAGAAACTGCTCATTTGACACTTTCCTCTATGAATTCACCCAAGTATGAGTAAGAGATCATGAAATATCCAAGTGGAACCAAGAACTATCAGAGAAATGACTCTAATAAAAATCGCAGAAGCTGACTCACCCACCTGCAAATATCTATATACGGATCCCTCATCCTAGAGATCCAGAGGCTGGAATTTTATATTTTGTAAGGAAGTGCTATTGGTTTCTTTGTGCAACATTGTATTGTTGGGTGATATAACCTTTTCATGAGGTGAAGAGGGCTTTCATGCTGGGAGGATGGCATTGGGTCAGACCAATGGGTTGTAATCCTCTCTTCTACTATTTCTATCAATAAAGCTATTTGAGTTTTCCTCCATATTCTTGTATATCTCTAAATCTTGTATTTGATATATGCTTTTGTATGGTTAATATACATCTAATCCTATATTGTTTATGGTTATAGATCTCTATTCTTTGATGGTATTATGCTGCTTTGACTCTACAGGTGTTCTTTGAAGCGGGACAAGTGAGGAAAGAGTAGCAAAGCTCTGTCAAAGGAGGGAGGAAATAAGCAAGGAGCCAAGCGAAAGACTGAGGTTGGTACTCTCTACTTCTCTCTCATCTATCTCTCATAAAGGAAAACACAAGTAACTTTAGTTTGTTTATTTCTAAGATAGCTACTCATCTTAGTGGGACTAGCAGCTCTGAATGGACACTAGTTTTCCTGATAATAAAATGGCAACTCCGCTGGGGAGTGAATGGTATGTTTTCTTGTTTATATTTTTTTGCTTTATAAACTACAGACGGAGCCTGAAGTTAAGCCAGCTAGCCTTCGAACTGCATTTCTATGAAAGTGTAAAGTAGATCAAAGCTGCTTTAGTCAATCTCCAGGTTTTTTTATGAACTGAAAAACTAACTTGCAAACATCCTAAGTGCCTTGGTGGTAGCTTAAGTAACCTCATTAGATCAACCCCTATAATTTGTGTTTACTGCCTATCATTAGCTCAGCCTAAACCCCTGAACTTAGCTGCAAACTGTGAGAAAGAACCAAGCTCAGTCTCGTACCTGGACCATTGTATTATCTCTCATTGGCAACCTAGATGCATCGCACCTCCCATGTGTTGTAGGTGAGATGCATCCCTATTTCCCTGTGTTACAGGTGCAATGATCAGGTAAGACTGTTTCTGCTTCCAGATTTTGGTTTTCTCTTCATTGTCTTCAGCTTTATTTAGTAGTTTTGTTGTTTGTGATCAGTATATCACTATTGAAACTCCCTTCCTTTGCATTATTCAGCCTCCATTGATAAAGAACTGTGAATGTTTTTATGTATTTTTCGTCATTTACAGTTCTCCTTTGCAAATAATAGCTTAATCGAACTGTCATCTTTTGATTTAAAAGTGTCGCAAGTGTCATTTTCAGTCAAAGAAAAAGCCTTTCCCTTTTTGATAGCTGATTACACTTTTGCAATTGTATTTGATTTGAATTAATAGTATTTCTAGTGTTGAAAGAAATTTGAAATTTGAAATCACAAAGTGTCGTCTTAGTCTTCCTTTCGTTTAGGACTGTCGCTTTGAAAGAAAAATAGTTCAGATCTGTACTTAGCATTCTTTTTGTCATTCACACATTAAGAAAGAGGAAAGAAAATACATGCATGTGCATTTTCATTTAGACTTCTTGTGGGAATTAATTTCGGACAGTGCATCTAGTGTGTGCTCTCTTCTCTATTTCTCTTTCCTTCGTAGCTAGGATTTTCATTGCAAAAAGAAGAGTAAACGACTGTTTATCATGTTAGATTGCATATTTAGAAATTGTATATCTACATCACGCGGTGAACCTTAAAGGAAAACTTCTTAAGAAAGATCATCTGTAAAATAAATTTAAATGAACATAAGAATGCTTTGGAACCTAATGCACAACATCTAGAAGTCTAGGCTAGAGACGTATTCTGGCGTCGTAAAGCCTGGTAACTATCACTTTCATCATAGGTTGGGTGATTCCTCCTCTTTGAGACGACAAGTGCTAGTACAGACTTCTGCTCCCACGTACCGTCGAGTATACATTGGGATACAACAATAGGATATATCCTTTATCCTCAGGGAGCCGTGTCTGCCGCCCTATCGATCGCAATGCACTGAACACATCATTCGGGAAGATTGACTGTTGTACTATAAAAAGTATTCTGTAGTTTTGCGATTGGTTTGGTAATCCCTCTGTCTATATTTCCAAAGTAATCACTTTCATTACTTTTTAGACTCCTTAAAAGAAAAGGTCCATCTAAGCACTTGTCACTTCAGGCTCATTAAAAATTGAAGGCGACTAAAGTCATCTTTAGCTTTTTATCGACTCTTAAAAATTGAAAAAGCAAGTTGTGTCAAAGCATCATAAAATTTATTTTAATCAGAATAACATCATTGTTCCCTCGTTGGTCTTAAGTTGAGAAAATGGAGTCCACCAATCAAGGATTTCCCCTTGGAGGGAATCCTAGTCCCTTCTCCTCTTGGGGAGATGTTGGTGCACCTCATATTGCTACATTGTCCCTTCCAGGGCTTACAATTGGCCTGCTAGTATGGCTTTTCTCGACCTCTGTCCTTCAAAACACCGTGATTCCTGAGCAATCAAATCAGCAACCAGATGATACTAGAGTTACCCCCAAACCTTGTACTTCATTTGTTTCTCCCTCTCCTACTTCCTCTTCGCTTGGTGAAGCTAGTGAAACTAAAAACCAAGTAACTGAAAAGAAGAAGAAAGGGAAGGAGAAGCAGAAGAAGAAGAAGAAGCCAACGGTGAAAGGGGGCAACCATGCATTGTCGAGTGAAAATCCACACACTGCACCTTCCAAACCTAAATCTCCATGTGTCATTTGCAAAGGAGACCACTATCATCGAGATTGTCCTTGCATCCCCCGGATCTTAAGGGACTGGTCTCCCCGCTTGCATAATCCAGTGTCCTCAACCTCTGACGATCATGTTGAGAGTACACCATCAACTAGTGAAAACGAAGTGAATGGATAGAAAGGAAGATCTAAATTTCCTTGTAGACTATGTGAAGGCGATCATGCCCTCCACCGTTGTCCCTTCTTAGACGAAGCTAAAAGAGTCTTGGATAACCGTCCTACGTCACCGCAGCGACTTCCTCCTGGATACAAGAAACTCTTGTTGAGTCCATCACTAGTTGAAAACTTGACTAACACACCTTTGTTGTTGGTTGAAGCACCTACCATTGAAGATAAACCCTCTGAGTCCACCCTAGACCAAATTCAATAGGTTGAGATGGTAGTCGACCCAATCTTGTCTTCAGAAGGTCCATCTTCAGATGATATTGTCACCAAAGAGAATGAGGACGACACCGTTCAAATTCTCTTCATTAACATAGAATCTGATGAACATGGGGGAAATCTACTCGTTCCTTTACTGCAGGAAGGAAGTTCGTCAGAGATTTACCCGGCTGTTTATTCGGTCCCTCCTCCAAGCAACCTAGTCATTTCCTTCGATTGGAATCTACTAGGCAGACCCAGCCTACCATCTAACGTACCATTCCGGATCATAGTACAAGATTACAAAATGATCATGGTTGGTACTATCATAGATGAAGGGGCCTATGTGAGTATCCTTTCCTCAACTGCTTGGAAAGCACTTGGTTCACCATCGCTTTTGCCTAAGATTTGAAATCTGACAGGCTTCAACAAAGGAACCAGTCGACCATTAGGGATCCTTCCAAATTTGCCTATAACTTTGAGAAGGATAACCGTTCATATGAATGTGATGGTAGTTCAAGGACCTTTAGATTACAATCTACTCCTTGGGCGTGACTACATTTATAGCATGGGAGCTATTGTTTCCTCACTCTTTCGGGCAATGTGTTTCCCACATGAAGGCAGAGTAGTCAAGCTTGTAGACCAGCTTTCGTTCCTAGTTCAAACACAGCTACTAGTCAAGTGCCATCCCTAACTGGTCTTTTTACATAAGGAATGTCTCATCAATCTATAGTCAATCCACCTGATGAGTGCGAGTGATTTTGTGAATGTGACTAAATCCAGGGGGCATGCACCCTGGTCTGCTTCGGCAGCAAAACTTTAGGTATAGGGTAGGTTTTCACAGAGGATATATGACTGGTTTGACACACCCATCCATTTAGGAAAATGGGATTAGACTGGAATAAGATTCCCTCGTCAAAGTTATGTGAGTGGAGGCCATGCACCATTCACCTTTGTCTATCTCGATGGAGAGAGCCAAGGAAGTGTTTTGTTTGCAAATGCAAGAACTTTCATATGGTAGCCTGGAAACCCTACTATTCTTTATACCTGGGGGCATGAAAACCTTTTGTACGCAAGTGAAAAGTGATCAGCGTAACTTTAACCCCGCAGTTTTTACTAACTTCAATTGCTTAAGTTAGGTGATTGGTCTGATCAACCATTCACCTTTGTCGGGACCAATGGAAACAACAAAGTAAAGGAGATGTTTCTCACCGAGAAGCTATCCTACCTAACATTAGTAGTTCTTTAACCCCTAGGAAAGTAGTTGGTCATTCCTAGCTTGCATACAAAAGGCTCCGGAGCAAAGTTGCGAATGGGGCAAGCTCCCTAAAAAATGAACCTACTGATGAGACATCCTTATTATGTGACTAGCACGAGCAGTTTTACGCAAATTTCAAGCTCGTTAAAATATAAACCTAGCAATAAGCATATGTTCCACCAGAGTTTAAGCTCATTAAAAGATGAACCCACCTTCGGTAAATAACCATTGCGATCGCATAATTATCAGCTTTTAAACCTTGGTCGTGCTCTTACCATCACCTCCACTCTGTTTTAGCCGATCATATGCCTCCATTTGATTATTTACCCTTTTTGAGGAACAACTACGACGAGTGATTCTATTAGCCATCTTCTTTACACTATTGTGATTGAAAAGTTCCAAACCTTACCTGGAACCAACTGCTACTCGAAAATATCACTCGTTCCTCAAAAAACGAGTCTCATTTAAGCTCTTTTCATCTAACTCATAAAATATGAAAAGATTTCCGAGAAATTGGCCTCTCCAGCTCGCTAAAGTGATTGGAAGTGCTATCCCTCCTCTAGATTTTAATATTTTTGGACCTGAGGGATCATTACACAAAAAGATTGAGCGCTTGCCTTATTCAACTCATTTAAAACTATCGAAAATTCATCCCTTTCATATTATTTTATACCTTTTCGGACTTAAGGGATTATATTACAAAAGAGGAATACTGCAGTTTCCTTTCCGTCTCTTTTCAGACTCTCTAAAATTGAAAAGGACCGAGTTATCTTTGTCGTTAAACTTGTTAAAATAATAGGAACAAACTTCTCCATGCAGACAAGAGTGAGTTTCATTGTCGCTAGGCTCGTTAAAACATAGCGACAAGTTTGCCTGAAGGGAAAATTATAGAACAAGCATATGTTATCCTCCTCAAGCTTAACAAAAATAAAGAGGTACTGGTCAGCAATGTCAGGGGAAAAATTGGGAAGAAAAATTGAAGAAACTTTATTGGTAGCAGGTCGCTCTTGAACATGACACTTTCACTCCATCGCCATGATTGAGTCGGGTTGGGTTATTCCATTCACCGATCATATCACCATTGGTCCTTCATACCATACATTTTGGGGTTAACGCTACCAATCCATTTTATTGTCACCGATATGTTCAAGAGAAGTAGCTCAGAGAATTCACCAACCCAGCTTATGTCTCATCCGTTGCAATACCTTCACACTTCATTCTTTCATGACCGCCACCCTGAACCTTGTGTCATTAGATCATTTTCACCTCCGCAAAATCATTTGCTCCGTTCCGTGTCGTAGATGTGGGATTCATTAAGGCCCTCCTACGATGGGTCCCTTCTTGTCAACATCAGCTCATTATCCAAGAAGTCGACTTAGGAAGAACCCTCTCAGTACTTTGAAGCTTGCATGCCTCAATGGAAAGTTTCTCACTTCCGGCGACAGGTATATGTCAATGGCCTTCAATCGAAAGATTTTGCATGGTGTTCGACATCAACTCATGTATTTGCACCACGTGAAATGTACCGCAGTACCTTGAGGGTCATTATCATTATCGGTGATTCCTTTCGTGCCTGTTAACAACTTACATCATTGGTTGGTAATCAGGAGATGTCTTTCCATGTTCGACACCAGAACATCTTTTCACATGGATCGACTTGTACTTCGGGCGAGGATTGAATAAGTTTGAAGACTGTTAATGGGAAAAGTGTCTATTTAGAATGACCCTATCCCACTAAGGTGTGACAGTGACCTTAGAAACAAACAGAGAAAACTACTTTCGCATTCTTCTTTAGGAACTATAAACGAAGAGGAATAGGATGAACCAACCTGTGTCTTGCGCTAGTCCTTTGATCCAATCTCTCTCCTCTTTGACAGCTTCCAGCTACCTGCTCCCTTACTTGCCCAGCTTCACCAAGTTCTTGTAAGATCACAAAAGAAGAAAACTACACAAAGACATGGATTTATATTCATAAATAGCTTAGGATCAGATTTAAGCTAAACATACAAATGTAACAAACATCAATGATACACAAGCATGTAGGAGAAACTCAAATAGTTTTATTGATATAACAAGAAGATCCAGGAGGAGTTACAGCTGATGATTCTTGATCCAGGATCAACCTCCGAGCAAAGAAGCCCCTCTTCACCTCCAACAAAGCATAAATCACCCAATACTCTGATATCTATCTCAAAACCAACATCAATACTCTGCAATGTACAAAATTCCAGCCTTTGGATCTCTGGGATGAGGGATCCCTATATAGATGTATGCAAAGAGGATGAGTCAGCTTATGATTTGACTAGTGTCTTCTCTCTGTCAGTTCTTGCTTCCACATGGAGACTGAGAGCCTCTTACTCATCCTTGGTCGAACTCAGTGAGGCAAGTGTCATTGGAGAGGATTCTGGAAGCTTCCATTGTCTTTCCACCTCGCAGAATGGCACGGCCATTTGTCATTTCTCGCTCAACGCACCCTGGTAGTGCATTTATGTGCGTTTCAACGCACCTAGCTAGTGTATTTGGGTGCTATGCAATGCAGCTAGCCAGTGGAGCAGCTGAAATGATCCTGATTTGACTAATTCTGAGCAGTTTCTGGTGGAGAACTTCTGGGAAAAGCTGTAATTTGTTGACCTTATTCCTTTAGGGGTCGGAACAACACTTTTAGGGACTTAGGATCCCTTGGTTTATGGACATTTCATGCTTAGAGATGTAAGGCACAAAAATGTCTATAACAAAGACCCCGAATCTAGTTTCACCCATCTGGGTTGTGATATATTCAGGAAAATAAATACATCAAATGTACATCATAGCTGCATAGATAATCATCCAAGCCAAAGGATGATGGCTCTACTAGAATCATCAGTCTACCACACAGACGGTTGTCTGTCCTATGTACATGAAAATGAATTTATAAAGCTGAGCATGGGAATGCCCGCCTCAGCTAGATCATGAAAATATTATGAAGATAATGTATTGTATTGTATCTTATTACAGGTCACCTTCTAGTTCGAAAAACCTCGGATCCTCATGATAAAGCATTTCACTCGACATCAGAATATTTATGACCTCATGCTTTAGGGGGCAGCTGTTATAGACATATTTGGGCACTACAACCCCAATCAAATATGTCCATAAACTGAGGGATTCTAAGCCCCTAAAATTGTTGTTTCATACCCTAAAGGAACAAGGTCAACTGATTACATCATCTCCCAGAAGTTCTCCATGAAAAACTACTCAGAACTGGTCAAAACTGGACCATACAGACTGCTCAGTGCTAAGGGTGCGATGCATCTCACCTGCCACATGAAAAAAGTGCGATGCATACTGAAAAGCCCTTCTGTAGGGTGCGATGAGTGAGAGAAGACAAATGGCAGAGGCAGTTGACTAGGTGGAAACCCAGAGAATCTTCTAGAAACTACCCATTTAACACTTGCCTCTCTAAATTCGCCCAGGGATGAGTAAGAGATCATGAAATCTCCAAGTGGAACCAAGAACTATCAGAGAAATGACACTAATCAAAATCCCAGAAGCTGACTCACCCACCTGCAAATATCTATATATGGATCCCTCATCCTAGAGATCCAGAGGCTGGAATTTTGTATTTTGTAAGGAAGTGCTGTTGGTTTCTCTGTGCAACATTGTATTGTTGGGTGATCTAAGCTTTTCATGAGGTGAAGAGGGCTTTCATGCTGGGAGGATGGCACTAGGTCAGACCAATGGGTTGTAATCCTCTCTTCTACTACTTCTATTAATAAAGCTATTTGAGTTTTCCTCCATATTCTTGTATATCTCTAAATCTTGTATTTGATATATGCATTTGTATGGTTAATATACATCTGATCCTATATTGTTATGGTTATAGATCTCTATGCTTTGATGGTATTATGCTGCTTTGACTCTACAGGTGTTCTTTGAAGTGGGACAAGTGGGGAAACAGTAGCAAAGCTCTATCAAAGGATGGAGGAAACAAGCAAGGAGCCAAGCGAAAGACTGAGGTTGGTACTCCCTGCTTCTCTCTCATCTATCTCTCATAAAGGAAAATGCAAGTAACTTTAGTTTGTTTGTTTCTAAGATAGCTACCCGTCTTAATGGGACTAGCAGCTCTGAATGGACACTAGTTTTCCTGATAACACACACAAACCAAAATACTAAAATGAAAATGCATGTATTTGTTTTTATTTCTCCTTATTGGGAATGATTCAAGAAGGAAAACTAAATGTAGCAGTAACTCAAAATGTTTCACCCAAAATGACAATTTTCGGCAATTTTTCTTCAAAGAGAGAAAGGAAGACTCAAGACAACACTTTCAAGTTTGAAGAAATATCTTTTCGAAACTTTGAACGAAATCAAATTAAATCAAATGCACCAAAATAGTTTAATCGATAGGCTATGGAGAATTTTGCGACACTTCACTTTTTCAACGAAAAATGGAAGATTTTACGACACTTTTTCTATCGAAATGACAATCGATTAACACTACCTTTGACAATGGATTATAAATGAAAAACAAACACACAAAAACATTCACCAATCCTAATCTAAATAGAGGCGGATCTAAGTGTTAACAAGTGGCTTCAGTGATGAGACATTGTTCAAATTTAGCAAGCAACCAAATAGGAATGAAAACTAGTCAAAAACCTCAACTCCTAGATGGGAAAATTATTTTTCAGTCATCCATCACACTTAGCCCTTCAAGATAGTGAGATGCATTGCACTTTTCCCATTCGGGAACTGAGATGCATATCAGCTTGTAGTTCAAGACAGTGCGATGGTCCAGGGAGCGATTTTGAAAGTGTTTTTGGCTCAAATTTGCAGCAGTTTTCAATGGATTAAGCTTGATTTTAATGAGCAATAATAAGCAAAGTGTGATGGAATGTCCTATGAGGTTACTAAGCTACCAACAAGGGCATTTTGATGCTTTTTCTAATCAAATGCTAAAGATATAAACTAAACCAGAGATTGACTGAAGTAGCATTTATCTACTATGAAATTGTATAACAAAAGTGATTCGAAAGCTTCCTGGCTAGCTTCAGACTCTATCTATAGTTTATATAACTCATCATGGAGCATACAACAACAAAAAAAATCATCGTTCCCTAGCGGAGTCGACAATTTTTTTCTAGGAAAATTTCTAAGAAATGCTAGCCCTCTAGGTTTGGTAGCTAACCTAGAAACAACAGTCAAAGAAATTCAATATCTTTCCTATGAGTGATAGATAAGAGAAAGATTGTGAAAGACCAACTTGTAACTTTCGCTTGGTTCCACGTTTGTTCTCCCTCTCCTTTGGCCGATCCCATAACTCCTCCCCATACTTAACACGCTTGGAGAGTACCTGCACAACTATAGAAACAAAGACTTTTCAAAGCATAATGATCCATCACAGCTTAAACATCATAGAATCAGAAATATAATGAAAAAAGAATGCATTTATAGTTAACATAATCAATTGGGAAAAATCTTAAAGAACTTTATTGATAACAAGGAGAATTACAACCCAGTAGTTTGATCCAGTTCCATCCTCCCAGCTTCAATCCTTCTTCACCTCATGAACCAGCAATAACACACCAACAATAACTCAATACTCTCACCTCAATACTGAAACTAGTAACACTTCCTTACAACTCAAAATAATTTAGCCTCTGATCTCTTGGATGAGAGATCCTTTTATAGATGATTGCAGGAGGTTGAGTCACTAATGGGGATGATGAATGACATTCTATTTTTAGGAATTGGTTCCATGAAAGAGGGGAATAGGAGGTGGTTTCCTAGTTATCTTAGTGATCCTTGGGCGAATTCAGAAGGGTAGGTGGCACAGGAGAAGTTTCTATAAGTTTCCTTGAGAAACCAACTCTCAAACTCTCCCGGAATTTTGTCCTACCTCGCACATCACACCTTCTAGAGGGCCAAATTGCGATGCATCCCACTTTGATAGTGCAACACCTAAGATGCATCTCACCCTAACACAGGGATTTCAACAATGATTCATTTTAGGCACTTTCTGGATGATTTTTGAGATCAAACTTTTGGGGAATGAGGAATTCAAATGACTTAGTTCCTTTAGGGCATAAAACAACTATTTTAGGGGTTGATGAACCCTAATACATTGACATATGAGTTTGGGTTGATGTGCCCAAATATGTCTATAACAAGGACACCTATGTATAAGAAATCAATGCAAAGGTTGAAGGTCAATTGGATAGGCCTAAAACTCAGTTCACCACTACTCCTAGGGACGCTAGAAGGGAGAAAAGAAGAAGAGGAATAGAGGCAGTGGGAAGAAGTAGAAAGGAAATAAGGCTTCTATAAATAAGAAGAAGAGACCACAACAGAAAAATGGGATGTCAGAGAAGCTACCAGAGCCATGAAGGACATGGACATGGACTAATTTGCTCAGAGGATGACAAACACTTTCAGTAGGGGGGTGATGATGAGCCTCATCATTGGGTAATTATATGGGCCTTAATTGGCCTTAATTCACCTCCTAGCTTAGTTAAACCAACTATTCTCACAACTTATTGCATACTTTTGATTATATTTTGTTTATGAGATGAGTTAGAGTTGGATATTTTTCTTTGTGGTATAATGTGAATATAATGCAAGAATAAAGGATAAAAGCAAGGAACAGTGGCAAAGACCTTGGTAAAAACTTGAATGGGACAAGGGAGAGTAATTATAGGAGGCAAATCCTCCTCATTTACTACCCCTCCATTTGAATACTCCTCCATCGGCTCAGAGTGCAAATAGCCATCACTTTGAGGACTAGAAGATAGCCAAGCAAGGAAAAGGACAAAAACCAATTTATTAGATGTATAAGTAGAGAGGCTTAGGTCTTCATTAGGATTCAGAATTCATTTGTAAAATTCTGTTTTATTTCTGAGCTGCAAAGACTTGTGACATTTTTCTCTATAATCCATGGTTTTTATAATAAGAATGAGTTTTGTTTAAGCTAGCTCTGAGTTAACTTCGAGGGCTAAAGATCTTGGGTTGGGACCCGACCCAAGTAGCCACAACTCCTCTTTACTGTACTTGTATGCTAGCATAGAGTTCTGTTATGTTTATTTTTTTAAGTAGTTTCATGGTTTTCTGTTCATTTGCTTAAGTAGCCTTATGGTTTTCACTATTTATTTGCTTAAGTAGTTTCACTTTCATTACAGAAATTTAGCATAGATCATGCATGGTTTTCCTATACATCTGCTTTAGTAGCTACAGTTGCTGTAGATTACTTTCATTTATGCCTTATTTTAGTTCATAGGTTAATTAGAGGAAAAATATCACTATCAGGTTGTGCACAGGTGTCTCAGCCTCATCTCCTCTCTCTGGGACTATGACTTGAGGAAGGGACCCTTCAGTAGCCCCAAAAACACAGGTCTCTGGTTCTTGCATGGGCTATGGAGTTCAATGCTTAATGCAGTTATTTGTTCACCCGTACTGGTTTTCTCTGTCATTTTCATTTGAAACCACATCCAACACTTTCCTCATGCATTTCTTCCTCACCGTTTGATCACCAACAAACCTTCACAATCACTGTCTGATTCACTATTTTCTCCAACTGTTGCCTTGTGTGGAGTCTTACATTCACTTTATGAGCTTTAATATCCACCGTTGATCTGTCCCTTGATCTGAAGGCTATCACGTCACCTGATCACTTTATGCACTTTAAGTCCCCACCGTTGATTTTCCTTGCCTGATCTGATGGTTGTCGCCTCACCTGATTGCCAACTAGCTTGGCCGATCTCCATTGTTGATCAGCCCCACCTGATCTAATGGAAATCGCACAATCTCATGTGGATTAGTGCATGAACGTTATCCGCCTGAGAGCACACAAGAAAAGTGGTTTTCTTGTGCTGCATGTCGTGAAGTATGGCTAATCGCATGAAATTTCAAAACACTGCTTACCGCTGAAGGGCACACAAGAAACTACTTACCACCTTAGAAACCCACTCCCTCATTTCCACATATTTATTTTCTCCATGATATGATCTTCGTCGTCCATCTCTTAACTTCAACTATGCGATAAGATCTCATCCATTCATCACTCCTGTTAGCCTCGTCCATCCATCTATTGAATTCACCCATGCAATTAGATCTTTTCCATTCATCTCCTGTTAACCTCGTTTGTCCATCCACTCACCTAATCCCTCGTGACATGATCTCCATCGTTCATCTGCTTTGTTCCCTTGTGTTAACACTCATGTTGCTCCCTTTGAATCCCAAGGGAATACGGCCGAGGTAACCACAAACCAACTTTGGATTACAGGTTCTGGCTTACCTGCAATCAGAGAGGGCTCTCTCTTTTGATTTAGCTTTGTTTTTAGGATTTTAGGCTAGTTATGAAGTATAAGGTTTTGTTTGAATTTTGGTTGTCATCTGTTGTCTGAAGAGGGGTTTGCAATGATCAAAGAGGGTTTATTCCATTGGGCAAATGGAGTCCATGACTGATTATTACTTAGTGTCTGTGATAAAAGAGTGTTACTGCAGAGCCAGATAGGTATCCCTGATACAAACCTTTGATTTGAGAAGAAATAGTATAGAATCACACCATTAAAGGCAACAAAGATTTCTTTCTTGGTGATACAGAACATAAAAGGCTGAATCTTATTCAAGAGCAAAAGAGAATTCTCGAATAGAATTTACCATAAAATTAGAGTAAACAGAAGCATTTAAGAATTCCATATTTACAGCTAATCTTGAAGAAAACATAGTTAGCAGGAATGATTGAGTTTAGGGTGTCTTACTGGACAAATCCTGAACTATTCATTTTCCTTCCTACTAAGAAAACATATATCATAGATGAGTTATGTAAAGATATAAAACATAGAGACAATTAGGAAAACACTTATTGTATCATGAGAAAACACGAGAATTCTGCAAAAGCCAACAATCCCATCACAACATGTCCAAGCATAGCCAAGTTGAGAAAACCAGCAGCTTCTTGTATTATACTTCTCAAAATATACAGCCGAGTTCTTCAGAACAAATAAACAACAACCCCCAAATAAGCTAGGCGGGGCGTATATATACAAAATTATCTTTACAAAATATCTCAAAATGAGTCATTGACTCATAAATTTCTCTACCAACTCTCAAAAATAGTGGATACAATAGTTATTGCTATTAAAGAAGATTGATTACAGCTAGTCATTCCTGTCAGAGATGTTTGACTTTTGGAGCGTCTTAGGACGGCTGAGCACCTTTGCATTGATTTTAAGAATTCTTGCGTTTATGCTGCCTTTTCATGATGTTGTTGCGTTGGACACATTAATTGCATTATCCAGCTGTACCCAGACACTGCCTTTTTTATCTAGCTGTCTTCCACTGTTGCTTTAAGTAGATTTGATACATGAGTCATTTTGAAAATGCTGACTTTAGGCCAAAATTAATTTATCAAAGTATAGTTTCTATCATACTCCTCCACCATTCTTCAGTGGGCAATTGGTGCCTCTGCATTTTGATTAGAATTTCATCAGCTTCAGTGTATTTGTAATAATTGGGAGTAACTGCAAAAAGGTGCCTGATCTCATGCTCAATAAAAAAAAGATTTTCCAACTTATCGTAAAGATCCTGCCCAGATGGGGGCCCTGCTTCCTCTGGAGCGCTTGCAGATGCTCTTATTTGATTTTTTACAAATTTGTTGACCATTTTGGCATAATGTTCATGTGATAACAATATTCCTGCACTGGTCACCAAACTGGGGAGGCCCCTGTTATGTAGAACTATGATTTTTGCAATAAATTCATTCACTTCTATTTGTATTTCCTGACACTTTCTCTCCAATGACTGGACATAACTTTTCAAGGTAAGCACCCTTTTTATCAGCAGAATAGTATCAGTCCTGTCTCTAATGCCCATTCCTGCTAGCTGAAGGCCAGTCCGATTGTTAAGGACATTTATCATTCTGTTGGCTATTTCAGGCATACTCCCTAAAGATGCCTTGGCTCTTTGATTTTCAGCTTGAGCTCTGCCCAGAAGATTCATTTGTTCATGAACTGTTTCGATGGACTGCCATTGGTCTGTAATAGATTGGCCAATTTTAGCCCATAGAATTTTCTTTACATCAGCTATAGTTTTGTTCATGGTTAATTCATTTTCCAGCTCCTTTATCTTCTTTTCCAGGGTTCTTATTTCTCTTGTCCTCTCAGCCACATTCTGCTTTGATTTATCATATTTCTCTTCCAGTGTAGCCAATTTTTCTTTTGCTACCTTTAGTTCTGCCATCTGTGCCTCAAGAGCCTCCAGTTCCTTCCTCATATTCTGCATGTCAAGGCTGGGTGCCTGCTCTGGTGCTGCCACATCTGGTGCTGGTGCTGAAGGGTCTGCTTCTAATGTCCTTTCTGGGGGAGGAATTATTACTTGAGGAGTATCCTCAAGATTTATAACCTGCTGAGGTGGCTGAGACACCTGTTCTCCTTCCTTTTGCTTTAGGGCTGCCTCCAAAGCACCTTCTATCTCCACTAACCTTTTGTGCAAGGCCACCAGCATGGCCGTCACATCTTGATCTCTTCTTTGCTGGGCAACATCTTCAGTCTGAGGGTGAAGGGTTGGTGGTAGCTTAACCAGCTTCTTCAAAGCTGCTATGTCCTCATCTTTCTTCTTCATTAATGCTTGCACTCCCTTAGGGTCATTTGGATCATGGCCTAGTTCTATGATGATTTCTTCCAAGGACTTGATTCTGTTATCCTTGGCCTGAGAGGAAGCTTTCTCTAGCTCCAGTTGAGTAGTAGTGTTATTTAGGGAGTTTTGCAACCTATGTGCCAATAGAGTCTTATTAGCCAATGTAGCATAAACCATCTCCCCTGTTTGTTTGTGCAGTTCTATCTGATCCATAGGATGGATGTCCTTGGCCAAGACCTTTAGGTTGGTCCTAATATAGTCGGCAGCTGACTGAGGCTGTAGCATGGTGGGCCTAAAATGACAAAGAGTCATTTTTCCCTCTTGAATATCATAGGCCGACATAAGCCTTTCTTGATTGGTTGGCGCCATCTTGAGCAGCTGATTATAGAGTTGGATTCTAATTGGCTCATTTCTTGCTTTTATCTCTATAAACTGCTTCTTGATGCTAGACTCAGACCTTGTCTGCTGCCCTGATGAACTAACTTCTCCTCCATGCTGTATTTCTTGTTCCTGCTGAAAGGAACTGGCTGATGTTTCAATTTTGGGAGGGAGCATGGTACCAATGGGTCTTTCAGGCATCTCCTCCTCAGAAAAGGGATTCAACCTTTGTCTTTTCTCACCTTGTTGATCTGTTGAAGTGGTGAGAGGAGTTTCCTCCTGCCTATCTCTCTTCCTTGTTCTTTCCTCATTAGTTGGAGTTTGTAGCACCGAGGTTTCCATTGTTACCTCCTGCCTAGGAGGGACTTTTTCCTGAGTTTGCTGCTCTATATTTAAAGGTGCCTCAGCCATCTCTTCTTGTCATTCTGCTTGCTGCTCTATGTTAGAGAGTGGCTCCTCTTTTTGCATCTCTTTTCCTTTAGTTGTAGTTGTTGCTTGAGTAGAGGCTTGGGTAGATTGCTGGGGAGTAGTAGAAGAGGAAGCAACTACTCCAAGATGCTTGAGTACTGGGGAGAAAACCTGTCCAAAAAATTCTAAGTCAACTGATTTTTCTAACTGCTTCATTTCTTTTTGTGCCATTTCTTCCCTAGAACATGCTTCCACTAGGGTGCCCTCCTTCCATTCTAACTGATTTGCATATTTTTCAATGTGTGGGATTCTGACATGGTCATAGCTGGCAAGTCTGTATCTGACTCTTCTAAGACTTATAAAATGATTGGGGTCATAGGGTGACCAAAGGAAGCTTGTTTGCAGCTGGAAGCTCTTTAGAATTTTATCTGCTTCTTTCCATGCTTCTTCTCTTTTGTTTAAAATGAATGGGCCTAGTTGGTGTTTGATTTTGAGCTGTGCTTTCTTATTTCTGCTATGAAAGTGAATCATGTCTGCATTTCCAAATTGCCGGAAATACTCTAATGCAAAAAGTCT
This sequence comes from Pinus tabuliformis, assembly GCA_031772625.1. Classification (NCBI taxonomy): domain Eukaryota; kingdom Viridiplantae; phylum Streptophyta; class Pinopsida; order Pinales; family Pinaceae; genus Pinus; species Pinus tabuliformis. The sequence goes on along the minus strand of CM062806.1, from coordinate 463,049,928 downwards.
CATGGGGACATACTTTGGCAGTCTGTAAGGGGCTAGCTCACAGTCATATATTCTAATTACTGTGTGGTCTTGGTAGAAGTACCAATCTCCAATGCTATAATTCTTTGAAATCTGGAGGATTTTCTGCATATCGTCGGTGAGTCTAGGAGGAGGAGAACTCTGTAGCAGGGACAAGGCTGGATAGATGAACAGATCGATGAAATCACAATAGCTGTATGGGGAGCAAGAGATATGGTGACAAACTGATGACCAAAATACCACTCACCTCCTGTTTCCTTTTGCATCCAGCTTTCTCAAGGAGACAGGGAAACTATTAGGCTGAAAATATAACATTAAGTGATATATATAGGAGGTATACTTGAATACCCTTTCCCTCTCCAAATTCATGAATTGCTCATGAATCTTGTCAGCAATGAATGTGGCATAATCATACTAGGGAGCAGGAGGCTGCCCTGGAGTGAACATGGATAACATCACCAAGGTTGTATCATCCACAAACTCACTGGTATTGAATCCCAGAATGTAGGATATCATGTCCACTAGCAGTCTCCCTGTATCATTTAACTAGACATGTAGACAAGAAGAAGGTTGCCGGGGCTGATATTCTGGTTTCATGAACAACTGACCAATCTTTGTGACCTCTGAGCTGGGCAACTTGGCAGCTTCTTGGAGCATAAAATTCATAGAGAGGGGGTCCAGAGGTTTAGTTGGATTAAAGTTCAGCATCTGATTTATGGATTGTTGAGTGATGTGGAATAAAATATTCCCAGATGAACTCAAAACTGCTCTTTGTGAGGGTTCATAGTGTTCAAAACACTGATGGATGAGGTCTGGGAACACATTGACTTGAGGTAGGTAATAAATGGGCAAATTAGATTCCTAGATACCTATGTCATCAGCACCACTCATGTATTTATCCCTCAGCTCACAAATAGTGTGTATGTGATATTTGGTAGTTATCTCAACTGTCTCTTTAATTTGATGATCCCTGTCAGCAAGGGCCAGCCAGTCTAGGTTCCTCTGTGGGGCACTCAGGGGAGTAATGTTCAAGGCCACAGGGGTCTCCATGCTTCACTTATCCTCTGAACTGGATTTATACTTGAATTGTGGATGAATGTGGTGAGTTTTGACAGAGAAAGAGATTTTCAGGGAGAAACAGGGTAGCTTTGGCAAAATTGAGGTGAAATGCTGTCAAAAGGGGGTGAAACAGGGTGAATTATCTTGCTGTGGCGCGCCCTGCGACACGAAAACTTTGTGAAGGGTCTGGGTTAAGCACAATGCAGTGAATGAGGGGATTTTGATGAATTTGGGACCTCCAAGGGATACTAGTTCAGTCTTTGAAGGTATAGGAGTTCGGAATGCCGGATAGTGGTTATTTTGTGTTTTTAGCAGAGGAAGACTGAAAAACTAGTTGGTGGGAGAAACAGGTAAATACCTGGTTGTGGCGTGACGGGGGGAAGATGATTGTGCGGAATTCCTGGCACAACAGCTCAAGGACAAATTTCTTGAGGTTGGCGGAAGAACGACGTAAATGCATGCAAGTTACACAGTGCCCGTTTAGTGAAAAATGGGAAAAAATATGATTTTTGCGCGATAATATGGAAAAATTGGTTTTTGGCGCCTTTTTGATGGATGACGTCAGCATGATGTCATTGGTGGGGTCGAGTATGGTGGGATGACGTGTCAACTGGTGATTGGGTCGACGTGGACGAGCGGCGTGGCGGACAGGTCGGAACAATGGCGGAATGGAAGCTGACGTAACGCTGATGCGGCAATGGCGTGGAGCGGAAAGGGAGAGCGGTAAGCGGTATTATCGGACCGCTTTTGGTATGGGCCCGGTTTGTGTCGGAAGCCGCCCGATCCAACAAGAAATTGACACGCGCCTCAGGCCCTACGTCATCCTCTGACACTTTTCGGGCGCTAAAGGACGGCGATCGGGGGCGGTCCGAAATCGCCGAGGACCGTCGGATGGGAGGGCCCGGATCCGACGGATGACGGGACGCAGAGATGGCAGAGCGATACGACGGGGCCCGTCTAATAAACAATTATTATTTGTGGAAAAGCGTGCCGGGATAAACTTTGGATAAATCAAATTTGTGGGTTTTATGAAGTTTTAGGTACCAGCGGGTAAACTGCATACAGGGTTATAAGGTGCGCTAGGGCTATTAGATCAACCAGATGTTGATTTAATTCCCCAAAATAACCTATGCACGCACACTTTCATTAGCGCCCGACTTTATCACGCCTGCCTTTTAGAGTATTAAGGCTATATTGCCTGAGGGGGGGGGGTATATAATTTATGGGATTTTTTGCACAAAAATGGTATAATAATAGGGAAAAGGGGAAAATTGGGGAGCTAAATAGTAAAATTAGGGGTTAATATGGATTTGAGATGAGAGAGAGGAACTGAGTACTAAGCTTAATGAGTAAACTTAGGTGCAGAAACAGATGAAAATGATCAAGGGTTTTACACAGGAAATGTGGCTTTCTTGTGTAATAGGAATCAACACCTTGGCTTGATGTTGCCATAATCAAAAGGTGATATTAGTACACAATGAGGAAATCCCATTGGACCTTTAGGGAATGTTAGAAAGAAGTTTTGTGGGGAATGATTGGGGAGTTAGACATGCTTCACTGTGTTGTTACCAAAATGTTGAAACAGGTGAACCTTCTCTTGTCAATATATGCTTTCTGTCAAGGCCAGCAATATAACTGAAAACAAGCTTCTGCAACCCCTTTCTACCTACCCATCTTAGTGCCTAGCATTTTTTATTACTTCAAGGAGGGTGCATTTAGACTTGCAAACCCTTAGTTGCTCTTTTTCTTTTTCTTTTCTTTTCCTTTTGAGTTTCTATCTACAACTACCCTTATCACTTCCAAGGTCCCAGATTAAGCAGTTGGGAACCTTCATTCTCTACCTAATCTACTAATCTGCCAAGATTAGACAGTTTGGACAGATTCTCTTTCTCTATTCTACAACATCAATTTAAACATGGCATGATCCAGATTAGGCTGTTGGATCACCCATCCAGAAGTAGGACACTATCCAAACTATGTACAGACATGTTCTTCCACAGAAATATGGGATCTTTGCATCATCAAAGTAGAACACATTTGGAATTTCCCCTGCCAATCATGAAAAATGAAACCTATTGGTATAGGAGGCTAACACCTTGTTCATCCATCCATTCACTCAATCCTTCACGATAAGATCTCCATTGTTCATCCTATTAGTTAAACCTATTCGCCAATCTACCTATGTAACCTCCTGTGATCCAATCTCCGTCATTCATTTGCCTTTCACTCAACTGATCCAACAATTCTTATGCACTATTTCTCCCTGGGTTGATAAGTAAAGCTGATAGCCTTGGAAGTTGCAACATTCTTGTTACAATACCTAGGCTCATTAATGGACTACGTCTCTATGTCCTCTTTCAAGATGGGTGGTCATTTTATTAGGATTGAATCCGAGAAGGTAGATTACATAGAAAATGAACCAGACTGAATGTGCACGCAGGCACTTCTGGTCTCTATCAAATGAAATCTCTTTGAAATATCTTTCCAACGCCTGTCACAGTTTCCAATTCTGATTCCTGATACTCCCATTACACTGAAAACAAATCAGCCTATGATCTATAGAATCTGCATACAAAAACTTCTAAAACCACTCATGAACTCTTCAATGATTGAGTTGGTGAATTTATAAGGCATTAGGTACATTCTAACTCCTGCTTCCCAAGTTTGGCATGCACTAGCTGAAGTTAAGGTTACATTTTAGGGTTTTAGTTGAAGATATTATGTCACTTTGTGACATTAGGCTTATTATGGTTAAACAAATATCTTAATACCTTAGAAAACCCACTTTCTCACCTTTGTTATCTCCAAACTGCTAGCTGTCAGGGTAATCTAGGTAGAGGTTGTTGACTTGCCATGTGAACATGCACAGTGGTAATTGTTTGTGGCCACATACCCCGACGGTTCTGGTGACTCACAACGGTGACAATGATGGTTCCACAAACTTCACCTACTATAGTTACTAACCCTGCTCACATGCCAACTATATACCTGGTAGTAACTTGACCTCCAACTATTACTCCGCTCATCTCTCCATCTTGCGATTCCGAAGCAATTGCGGTTAGGGACCCTACTCATATGGAAATGCCTGTTGGCGGTTCCGACATGGATAATGTTGTGGTTAGGACCTGTCATATGTTATGGCATGGTTTTAAACATAGTCTGAGTGGGTTTTTGAACCATAGGACTAATGTTTAGTGCATTAGGTTTAGTTTTTAGGTATTAAATATAGAATTTAAGACTTAGGTTTAGGGTTTAGTACTAACTTCTTTTGTTTAATCCTTTGCCACTTAGGATAAACACCTAGTCTTAGGACTAACCCTTTACATTTAATGAAGAAAAGGAAAAACCCATTTACATAATTTTGTCACAATGCGACATTAAACACCACATGATGCCCATAATCACCATGATGATAACCATGAACCGAAACACCATGAAGAATTGAATCAACACTGGAAGACTAAAGACACCAGATACTGATGAACACTGGTGATGAACTGAATGATGAAAATGAACTGAACATTGTGGAACTAATATGATGATATCCTCCTAGATCAAGAGTTGAAAGCACCCCAAAACCCACAACAAAATCGGGTGGCTAAGATGAAGAACAAAAGTATTGTGGGAGATGCACAAGTGATGTTGTATGATCAGGGCCTACCTCTATAATTTTAGGTCGATGCATGCAACACAACAGATATGTACAAAACATGATTCCTCATCGGATTCTTAGGATGAGTACACCAGAAGAAGCTTTTTCAGGGAAGAAATCAAATGTGTCACACTTCAGGATCTTTGGTTCATCAATTTACTGTCATGTTTCCAAGGAATCAAGGAAAAAGCTAGAGCTCATAGCACAGATACGCATATTTTTGCGGTACACTGATGCACCTCACAAATATTGGGTGTACTTGCTATATCTCAAGATCACAGTTGTTCATAGAGATGTGAGGTTCTATGAAGAGTGTTAGAAAATTATATATTATAGAGCAATGGAACACATAAAATATATTGCAGAAATATAAACACAAAAAACAAATAAATCAAGAGAGACGTAGATATACGTGGTTCACTGAATTTGGGCTACGTCCATGGGAAATAGCCATTCCTTCCTTTTATATTATCCAAAAAGCTGAAGAGATGCAACCTACAACAGATCCATTGCAATTCCCTCTTCACTCTCACACAATCTCCTCTCTCTTTCTCTCTCAAAATACTGATGTACATAGACACAATACAATTCCCTCATATATAGTGAGGGGTTTCCTTCTAGGGAAAAAAACCCTAAATTAAACATAACTTCTACCATCAGATCTCCACCTACTAAACGACCCAAATTGACTACAAAATTACAACATTTTACAAGGAAATTTTACATTTATTTTTAGCTTCGGGGCGGCTTCCCTTGACCCCCCATGAGGGGTGGGCTCCTAAAGATTGATGTCACCCCCACCTGGACCCCCCTTGCAGTGATTAGGCTCCACACCCAACAATCTCCCACTTGGAGACTGATTATAACAACTCAACTGCTACTTCATTTGCTAGACAATGACTCCACTTTGGACTTGGTTGTTTCTCATCTTCTTCATCATACTTAAAGACTAATTGAAACTTAGAAGAATCTCATTTTATCCTTGGTTACAACTTTGTTAACATATCTGTAGGATTATGGCTAGTGTGTATATTTTACAACTTCAACTGTCTGGTGAGATCCAGTATTGCAGCAATAATGATGCAACTCCTGGGGCTTCCTTCTTTAATTTTATCAACCCAACAGTTCGTAACAAAATTGGAAGCAACGACGCTATATGCACAAGTACTAGCTCTTACTACAAGCTGTCACTTGATCAGCTGGCGTAAGTTCGCTAGGAGCTTAAGCCAACTTCTATGAGTTCTCAAAAGAATCTTGAACTGTGATGAAAGGAAGCTAACTCTACAGGGGATATTCTACTTGCAGAAAGAGAAGGAAAACTGAAATGAAACGCAAACCCTAGCAAACCCTAGAAAACCCTAGTTTACCCACTAACCCTACTTTTGCAAAAGGAGATGGAAACTACTGAAATGGGTACCATTGACTACTGAAAAGGTAAATTACATTTATTCAAGCTACTTCTAAAGAGAAATGAAAAGAAATCATCTTTTTGTACTTTTGAGTGTTTTTATGTGAAATTATTATGCTTGTGATTTATCTGGTTGTGACTGTGTAGAGGTTTGGTGGCAAAGGAAGATGGAGCTAGCTTTTGCAGAAGGTGAGGAAGGTGTGGAGAGGTCTTAAGAAGCCAATAGTAACCTTTTGAAGACTTCCATTGTGATCAGACTTCGAAAAATCACTCACAGGAAATTCTACAAGAGGCTACAGGGGATCTACAGGAGGTTCTACAGGAGGATCTACAGGAGGAGGCCGAAAGTGGTTTTTGGAGGTTTGAAGGTGGAAAAATGATGGGAAAGGGGAAATAAAGGTTGGATGAAGGTGTTGAGGGGTCTATAACTTGTCAAGGAAGATCAGGGATGAATGAGATGGTTGGATTTGTTCAAAGGGAAAGAAAGCAACTTTATGGAAAAACGCAGAAATTAGGGCAGATTGGCGAAATGTTGTGAATGAGTTGGGAAATTAGGGAGAAGTGAGCTGGTGCTGGTTGTTTTATGGAGGAATGATGAGTTGGGATGTCCTGCAAGAGATCTACACATTTACTTCTCAAAACTGACCAAAGCAAGAACTAAAAAACAGAGTTTTGTCTAACTTAACCTAATTTCTGACCTAAAACCAGAAAATGTTGAACAATACCTTATGAACAGAAAAGCATGTGAGAGAACTATGATAAAAGGACATGAAATGATCTAAGCAAGTGAATCTGAACAAATATCAACTTTTCCAAATCAAAGTATCACACTAGCAGTTGCATGAAAGAGAAAAAACTGTGTTTTTGGTGGCAGCAGTAGTGCCTTGACCTCAAATCATGGTCCCAAGAAGGGAGAAAGGAGATCAAGACCTACTGTTGGCCTTTTTGGATCTTTTTCTATCACTGCAGCAACTTACTTAAGCAACTTGAAACAAAAACAACTATTCTAACCATCAAAAGCAACCTAATCTAATGAAGTAAAATGAGTATATGCAGCAAAAATTAACTCATGAATGGAAACAAAACATATAAGTAAAAAAGGAGGTGTTGGGAAGCTTGGGTTGGGCCCTAACCCAAGAGCTTCATCCCTTTGAAAAGATTACTGCTGGCTCAAAACTTGGTTCATCTTCATTATCAAAAATAGTAGTTACATCACATAAATTGTTCTAAAAAAGAGCTCGAAAATGAGCTGAGTACAATGCTGCACAAAAGTGCGAAAATATACTAAGAACTGGCTAACCTACTGAGGCTCGAAGCCTTCTTATTTATACAAATGGGGACTCCCAAAAGTCCTCCTAAAATTAAGGAACTCGACTTCCTAGAACAAAAGATAACAGTAGTCCTATTTGACTTGCTCGGCTTCCCCTTGGAATCATCAATGTGGGCCTTTGTACTCCGATCTGCTGATGGAGGATTCGAGGAAAGGGGTCATTAATGAAGGAGACACCCCCCTACAAGTCCTCTTCCCTGTTTTCCTCGAGTTTGTCTGCCATTTGCTCATAAATTCCTTGTCTTTGTCCAAAATTTTCCAAAAAATCTACAATAAACATTCATTAGACTACATGGCAAAGTGACTAACCCAATTCACTCTATTGACATAAATATATTCAAAAACATGCACAAAACTACTGAGAATGGTGGATTAAATTGAAATAAGAGGTAGAATGAGCCCATATAGTTACCCATTTCTGGGGCTCATCATCACCCCCCTGCTGAATGGGTTGCTCATCCTCTAAGCATCTAATCTAACTCTTCATCTTTAATGGCTCTCACAGATTCCCTGACATCCCAAGCCTCTGATGTGATGTATTCCTCTCTATCATGGAAACTTAATTTCCTATCCACTTCCTCACATTTTTTTTGTTCTTCCTCCTCCTTAACTCCTTCAAACAGTCCTAGCAGCAGTGGAGGACTAAATTTAAGACCAATCCAGTCGGGTTTCAAGTTTTTCATTGATTGCTTATATAGGGGCATTCTCCTCATGGCTTCCCTCATTCTAGTTGGGGAGTGATACTCCTTGATCCTTAGGCTATGTGATAATGTGTTACACCTTCTCATGCAGGCATGAAGACAGTCATCGCCAAACAATCTCTCCATATCTTCGAAATGAGTAATAGCCCGTGCTTGCTTGTCAACATAGTCAGGAAGAACTTGAGTATTGGCTGCAAGGTGTTGGTGGGCATAGATGAGAGCCAAGGGTTCTGCTGGTTCTACCCTTATCGTCAGGGGCTCACTTAGCTCTTTTTCCATTATTTTCTAAATTTCCACTACCCTCTTTTCTTCATGGCTCAACCAAGAAGCCATAGCCATGAGCTGTAAGTTTCCCAATGTAGCATTTGGATCCCATAAATTCATGTCAGGAAGTGCCATGTTGTGTAGGTAAAATTCTGTTAGCTTTGCTTTATCCTCAACTGAAATATTATCACATAAATGCATAAATTGGCCATAATATTGAAATGGTATTATGCCCATCTGGGTCAGTGTGTTAATCTAGAATTGGAGCCATTGATCTTTGAGACATAACGCATATGATCTAGCTGGCTTCACTGCAAGGCCTCCATTGCCCAGCTGGCCATGTAGGTCATTTGGGCTTCCTTTTCCTGCAGCTGCCTTTTCAAAATCAACACTTTAGTTTCTGCCTGGGATTCTTTTTCTTGCTCTTGTTTCATCACTGCCTCACTATCTGTCTGTGGTTCTTCTTCTTGTTGTTGTCCTTCCAAGATTGACAGCATATTTCCTCCTTGAGGTCCCTTTCTTGTAGCTGCTTTTTCAACAATTCATTTTCCTCCTGTAGTTGAGCTCTTCTGATGCTCTCTGTGTGCCTTACCATGCCCAATTCTCTACTCATCTCTCTCAGCTTGTTTTCCATGTGCCCTATATCTTTGACCCCTTTAGATTTTGCAATCTGCATCTAGGTGTGGGTCCTGACTCTTTCCTTTTCTAGTTCGAAGAAAAGAGGCACTACAAATTTTTGTGGGATGATCTTCCCACCTTCTAGAAGGTTGTAGTAGGAGCCTAAGTTAGGTTGAGGGCCTGGCTCAGGTATCTCTTTTGCCTTACCTTCCTCTTAGGACTGTTCTACTGCCTTCTTTTCCAGTTTTTCAGTTTCTTTGAGCTTGGACAGTGTCTCATATAGAGAGGTTTGTGCCTCCTATAGGGCTACTTTAGAGTCCATCAATTTGATCCTTTTCTTCCAGGTGGAGGTCTTAGGACTCCCTCTCTCGTAGGTGATAGAGATTTTGGAGGGAGATTCCTCCCTTGTTACAGTAGGTGCATCCTCAATGATAATGGGTTCTTTCGAAGGTGGCTGGGGCTTTCCCACCTTAATTCTGGTGCTCCTTCGGGCTTTGAAATACATAGATGTCTGTCTTTTTCTTTTCCCCTTTTGCTTAGCTAGAGTGCTGAATGCAACAAGGATAGCTGCTGCTTCCCTTGCTAGTGTCTCAAGAGCAAATTCTTCTTGTTGTTTTTCTTCTTCATCCTTTGCAGTTTTGCCTATGTCTGTTGTTTCTATTTTTGTTTCTATTGTCTCTGGTGGTATTTTCTCCTTTTCTTGTTGAGTTTCTGCCTTTCCTGTGGCAGTCTTTTTTTGAGCTTTCTTGGGCTTCTTCTTCTTAGCTTTTTTTCTCTTCCTCTTCTTTGATTTTGATGCTATTTTCTTTTCTGCCTTAGGTTCAACTGTGGTTTCATCATGTTTCTCCTCTTCTTTCTATTTTTCCTCTTTTTCTTCTTCTACTTGAATATTTTGTGCTTCCTCATGGATTTCGTTTTCAAGTTGCTCTTTTTGCTCCTCCTCTTTACTACCAGATGGACTAAGGTCATCTTTGAGAGTTTTTATGTCATCTTCCCTAATCATATTCCTGAAAATTTCACAGGCTATAGGGATGGTGTATGTGTGGAGGGCATCCTCTACCAGCAATTTGATGAGCCCATGGTGGGCCAGTTGGTCTGGAACCCCTGCATTCAAATTGGCGCCACACTCCATCAAATATTGGAGGAGGAAATATGGGAGACTGAGTTTTCTAGATGCAGGTAGGTCCATTCCATATCTTAATTCATGTAATAATATGAAGTGATAACCATAGACTATATTGTATCTCCCTTCACAGGAGATATATTTCATGATCTGGTAGCTAACCTCACTCCATGGATGAGGTATACTTTTCCTTCTAACCCCATTCTTATCCTCTACAGGATGTTCATCAAGCTGGAAAAATGTCTTTTTAGCAACCTATCATAGTGGTTTTTCTTCTTTGCTCCAGGGGAGCCCAAGTGGAAGATCTATGACTCTGCTGATGAATTTGGGTGTAAGTTCTATGGTCAAACCCCTGAAACGGACTATAGCATGGCTTTTTGAATGGGGTCTTAAAGACATTAAAAATTCCTCTATCACCTCCTCATCATATACATGAGTTATCTCAAAGAAAGGCATCCAGTTTGCCCTGGTGAATAGGGCTACCACTTCTAGGTGTTCATGCAATTTGTTGGAGTTCAAAGGCTCCTTTCTCATAAAACCTCCTGTCATGGTGTGTAGTGACTGCTGGAAATGTTAAGGTGAGGAGGAAGGCAACAAACTTTCAAAACCGGAAACAAAGGAATAGTTGAGGTTTGTCTTGCTAGAACCAGAGAGGGAATTTTTCGTGTTCTTCTTTTTTCACAACATCAATTTGCAATTTTTCCCTCCCTTCAAACCCTGTTTTCAACCTGAATTTACTTCTCGGGATTTTGGAGGAAATCAACATTTTGACAGAACAGAGAGTATATAAAATAGTGCTTTTCTTATTTCTCACAAAATAAAGAGGCTTCCAAATGAAAATTCACACTTTTTCATAGGCTTGATTTTCTATGGTTGCATCCCCTTCTTTACAAGAGAATATGGGGAAGAAAAAATAGATTTTTAGTGTAGAGAATAAAATGGAGGGACTGTATAGAATTCAGGAAAACACAGGCAGACTTTTGTGCTCACTTTCTTTTATTTTTTTCAACCCAATACTTTGCTTCTAATCCCACCACCTTGTGTAAATATATCACATACAGATTGGGTTTCTGAGCCTACCTCTTTTCAAGCTCGAATTTTGGAAAAATTCCAAATTTTTCCTCTACAGAACTGCTCTCTGGCCTTCCTGTAGAAAGGCTCCTGTAAACAGTGTTCCAACTCTTGTAGAATTCGATAGTGCTCCTGTAGAGCCCGATAAGCGGGAGTGTTTTGAAAAATGACAGAGAATGATTGATTCGATGTTCTGAAGGTGGTAGGTGAGTTTCTGTAGTCGAGAACATGTCGATGAAAATGAAAATAAAAGGTGGTGGAGGCTTCGACTGCAGTGTACTTAAGTTGATGGCATGATTTGCGGTGACGAGGTGAGGTGGTAGTATGGGTACGTTATTCCCATCCAGACCATTGGTCCTACTCCAGTGTCATTATGGTATTTCATGTCACCTGCTCGCCATCACTTCCATCATTCCTGTTGTATATGACCACCACTACCGATTCTAAGTTTTTTTCTTCCCAAGTTGATGGATCACATGTGCTGACTGCATCTTCTTAACTGCTGTTTGAATTGGATGAGGCTCATTTGAACTCAACAAGGGTGGTTTGAACTGAACGAGGGTGAGACCATCTCAATGGTTCATACAGTTCCTAAATAATATTCATGCAACAGAGGAACGAGTTTATCCACTTACCTGTAAGTCGCTACCATGCTCTGCATGCTCAGACTTTGGTACTTTGTTTTTTTATTACTGTTGTTACTGGTGCTCATGGCCTTTGAACTGGTGGCTTATGCGGGTAGTTTTTTTATCAGGTTCTACCCCTTGCACATTGCATACATCTTGTCTGCACTAACCCTACCTCTGGAGCTTGTTTTTTTTAAAGGGATCAGCTGCTACAGGAATCCTGTAGCTGCTTCTCCCTCTAAAATTTCTGGCTGATGCTTGAGCAGGGACTGAAGAGATAGCTGAAGAAGGTTCTGAATGAAATTAATAATAGTTGGAATGCATTAGGTAAGAAACAAGTGAAGAATTCCACTGTTTTGTATCATTTAAAAAAAAAAAAAATAGAATTCTGTGTTTTCTGTGCAGGGAAGAAAAAGCGAGTGGAAATGTAGGTGTGCAAGGATGGAATGGAGAGTTAGGAGGATGAATGGTGGTAGGGAGGTCCACAGGCCTTTTGGACAAATTTCTAGCCCTCATATTCTTTTCTAAACTCGATTTTGAGCTCTCTGTGATTTCTACAGGATCCTCCTATAGAATGCACAGAGTTTCATGTAAGATGTGAAATTTTCAAAACAAGTGAGGCCAAGGCCTGGCCATGTCCTTTTTCCCTTTGTGACCCTCCTGCAATCTGGAATGCATTCAAAATAAGTTAGTCTTTTCTGTTTTTTCTTCTTTTTTTTCGAATTTTTTTTATGAGACAGCTGGGGCACCTCCAGGAGGTTTTCACCCTCACAGCTTGCCCTGGGTTCCTCCAAGAGGTTTTCACCCAGGGATCTTTTATTCCTTTTTTCTATTTTTTTTCATTTTCTCTTCTTTTTTTTATTTTTTCTTTTCTCTTTTTTTTTTAGGGTGTGGGTGGAGTGGAGGCAAAGACCTGCTCCACTACCAACACTGTTTTACCGAGATTCTCAATGAATTCATGCTTGGAGAGGAGCTTCTTGTAGAGCTTCAACCTATGCCCATTGACGAGCATGGGGATGGCTTCTTCATCGATGGTCTGGATTAGAACTGAACCATTGTCAATGCATTTTTCTACTGTATATGGTCCCAGCCATCTTGTCCTCAATTTTCCCTTGATATCTTTATATCTTGAATCATACAACAACACCTAATCTCCTTCTTGGAATTTTTTTTCTTTGAGGTGTCTGTCATGCCATATTTTTCTTTGAATTTGGACTACCTCTGAGTGGAGAAGGGCCTACAATCTCTGTTCATCCAATCCATTTAGCTGAAGTAACCTTTCCTTTTGTGCATGGCTGAGATCTAGGTCCAATTGAGCTGCCATCCTTAATGTGTTATATTCAAATTCTATTGACAGCAGAGCCTTCTTCCCATAGACCAGCTCATAGGGTGTAAACCCTGTGGTGGTTTTCCAGGTGGTGTTATAGGCCCAGGTGGCCTCAACCAATCGATCTACCCAATCTTTTATGCTACTGCTCACTACCTTAGTCAAAATCCGTTCCAAAGCTCTGTTAATGACTTCCACCTATCCATTTGCTTGTGGATGATAAGGGGTGGAAGTTCTGTGCTTGATCTTGTGATGTGTGAGCAGGTCTTCAATCAAATTGGAGGTAAAATAACTCCCTTGATCTGTGACTAACTCTCTTGGATAGCCAAACTTGTAGAAGATATTTTCCCTCAAAAATGCAGCTATGTTTTCTTCTGTTGCTGCCTTTATCACCTTTGTTTTTGCCCATTTTGTCAGATAATAAGTACACACAATGATGTAAGATTTCTGTTTTGAAGGAGGGTTGATAGGACACACAAATTCCATGCCCCACTTCTCAAATGGCTCGAAAGTCACTTGAGGTTGTAGGGGCATCTCATCCCTTGCAGTAGGTTTCCCCATGCTTTGACATCGGTCACATTGGCTGATATATCTCCTGACATCTTGATGAAGAGTGTGCCAATAGTAACCTGCTTGCAAAATTTTGAAGGCAGTCGTCTTTGCTGCAAAATGGCCCCCACAGGGCCCATCATGACAGGTTAGGAGAATGTTAGAAACTTCCTCCTCCCTGACACATCGCCTCAAAATCTAATCTGGGCCAAGTTTAAAAAGATTGCCCCCAATCCAGGTGAACGGGGCACTTTTCCTCACAATCTTTCTTTTCTCTTTTGAGGACATGTGTGGCGGAAACTATGATGAAACCAAGTAATTTTCTATATCAACAAACCATGGAGAGAGTGTTGAAATAGAAAATAGTTGTTCATCTAGCATTTGATCATCCATTGCTCCTTCTTCACCTGCAGGAAGATCTAGTCTAGACAGAAAATTAGCAACAACATTTTGCTTACCCGTTTTATCAATAATGGTCAAATCAAATTGCTACAATAAGAGTAACCATCTAATAATACGAGCATTTACATATGGTTTATTCATCAAATATCTAATTGCAGCATGATCAGTGTGTACGAATGTTTGATATCCAGTGATGTAGTGTCTGAACTTATTTAGGGAATAGACCACAGCTAGGAGCTCCTTTTCGGTTATAGTGTAGTTTAATTCTACCTTGGACAAGTTTTTATTGACAAAATATATGGCATAAGGCAACTTCTCATCAACTTTCCTTAAGGCTACTCCTATCGCTTTGTTCAAGGCATCTATGTGAATGTGGAAAGGTAGGGCCCAGTTTGGACCTCTCAAAATTGGGGCAGTTACGAGTTTACCTTTCAAGGCATCGAGAGCCTCTTGATAGTTGTCAGTCCATATGAACTCGACATCTTTTCCCAAAAGACCAAACAATGGAGAGGCTAGCTTACTAAAATCCTTGATGAATCTTCTATAATACCCTGTTAATCCTAGGAAACTCTGAACATCTCTTACCTTTTGAGGAGGTGGCACCCTTTGGATGATAGAAATATTGTTGGGATCCACCCGTAATCCTTGCTAAGAAATTGTATGACCTAGCATGGTCCCTTTAGTCATCAGGAATTCACATTTTTTAGGACTGAGGGACAGGTTCATTTCAATACACTTGGCTAAACCTTTTGCCAGGCTAGCCAAAGCTTCCTGGAAGTTAGAACCATAAGGGGTAAAGTCATCCATATAGATTTCCACTGAATCATGAACCAGTTCAGCAAATATTCTCTGTACTGCTCTCTAGAAAGTGGCGGGAGCATTGCACAACCTAAAACGAAGGACCGGGTAGGCAAAAGTACCCTAAGGACAGGTGAAAGTGGTCTTATCTTGGTCTTCCGGGCTGATTTGGATCTGGTTGTACCCGTTAAACCCATCTAGGAAGGAGAATAACTTCTTTCCTGCTAGACCATCTAACACTTGATCTATGAAAGGAAAAGGGAAATGGTCCTTCTTGGTGGCCTTATTTAGTTCCCGATAATCTACACAAATTCTCCACTTCACATTTTTCTTTGGCACTACCATGAAAGGAGAGACCCATTCGCTGTCAGAGATGGGGTAGATGAATCCTGCATCCAGCAAATTTTGTAGTTCTTCTTTGACAATGTCCTTAAGGGCTGGATTCGTCCTCCTTTGAGGCAGCCTAACTGGTTTACAGTCTTCTTTAATGTAAATGTGATGAGTACAAACTGAAGGGTGGACTCCCTTCATCTCCTTATAGCTCCAAGTAAAAGCATCCAAGTGATTTTTCAATAAGCTACATAGTTCTTTCTCCTGAGAGGTGGATAGGGATGAGTTGATCTTCAATGTTCTTTCTAG
The DNA here is from genome assembly GCA_031772625.1 of Pinus tabuliformis. Lineage (NCBI taxonomy): Eukaryota > Viridiplantae > Streptophyta > Pinopsida > Pinales > Pinaceae > Pinus > Pinus tabuliformis. Next base: position 463,034,343 of record CM062806.1, on the reverse strand, counting down.
GCTGAATTCCACATTCTTAATTCGGAGAGAGGTTGGATCAGCCACACAGAGATCAACTAAAGGATTGGCTTGGGTTTCTTCCACCAGCTCTTCTAATGGAAACACACTGGGGGGTGGATTCTGAATCCAGTTCTCAATAACATCATCCTCAGTTTATGGACACCCCATGGTAGCTTCCACTGTGAAAAATGGTGTGGAATAGACTTCATCCTCATCTTCCTCCTCCAACCAGAGAGGTAAAGCATGTTCTAATAAAGGTTGGGCAGGAGGATATAGGACTAGCTGTTTGGACATATGCTCGTTCTTCATTGTCATGTTCCCAGCTCGACAACTGATGTAGGCATCTGTAGTAGCCATCTAGGGTCTTCCCAAGATGAGAGGATACCCAATGAGCTTTTTCTTTGGCTGGAGTACTAGGAAATCAGTAGGGTACTCCGAGGAATCAATAGAGACCATTACATATTCCACAATCCCCTCAGGGGTCACGATGGAGCGGTTTGCCAGCTGCAGTACTGTTGTGGTCTTTCTCAGGGAACCCTAAAGGTTGAGCTTAAGCATAGTGTCCTTGGTCATAACATTATTGGCAGCCCCTAGATCAATCAGGGTATGGGGGATTACGGTGCCATTGATGTGGATATCGACTACAGGACTCCCCAGGTCTAGATATTTCGGACATATTACCTACCCCAACATTAGGTCGGACATTTGTCCTATGAAATTGATAGTTGGAGCTTCTCTCCTGCGCCTACCTGGGTGCCTAAAGAACTTCTCCTTGATAAACTTGTTGTAGATATGTACATCTTTTATGGCTTGGAGAAGTGGTATCTTTACACATAACTATTTTAGTTCTCCCAAAAGTTTAGTTTCTTCTGGGGTTGGTTGTGTGGTTCCAGTTAGTCTCTTAGGAAAGGGTGGAATGGCACTTGGTTCACTTTCCCATTTCTCTTCGTCATCCTCCTTAGGAGGAGGTTGGCTATCTGGGAGAACCTTCCCAAATCATAGGTTAATCCCCTAAATCTCCACAGCATAGGTTCGGCATGATGTTTCTCTAGTATATACCTACTGGACCTGTTTGTTATTAGGGTTCAGGTTTAGTTGAGCAGGTATTTGGGGTTGCCTAGGTGGAGCAGGAGGCAATGGTTGTGGTTGAGCAGGTGGTGGAGGCAAAAGAGCGGGAGAAGAGTTGTACTGGGGCCTCCACCCCTGATGAGGTGCATTCCACTGAGGCTGTGGCTGAGCATAAGAGTGAAATGAATGAGAAACTGGAGGAGCCTGGTATTGAGGAGGATATGACCAAGGAAGGGGTGTGGACCAGGAAGGATGAGCAGGGGGACCCTAAGAAGGCATGGAAGTGGCTTGATTGGGGTTGTAATAAGTCTAGGATGTCCCTTGGATTCCTTGCTGGTAAGGTCTAGGTACATGTGGCCTCCTTTGGTTCATGAAATAGAGTGGTTCAGTGGCTCATTCAGCCCCCTGATATGCAGCTTTAATTCTGGGCAAGGAAGGGCACTGATTCGTAGGATGGTCTTCTTCACAGAGTAAACATACTTCTATAGAGTGCAATGGACATTCGTTCCTAGGATGCTTTCTAGTGCACCTGGGACAAAAGATGGCCAAAGCCCTCTCAGCTTCCTCTTGTTTCCTTTTGATATGCAAGGTATCCATTTGCATGGCAAGAGTCTGCCTCATCTCGCTCTTGAAATCTTCTAGCCGATTCTCAAGTTCGTTTCTAAGGGATGAACTGAATGAGGACGTACTGGCTAAAGGTTGACTTCCCCTACCTCTCTTTTTGGCTGCCCTAGAATGGTTTCTAAACATAGTCTTTATGTCATCATAAGGTAGTTGGTTGACGTCTCCCCTAGCTAGCAGATGGAGGGTATCTAGAAGGTCTTTAGGGACTCCTCTGAGCAGGACCAACTTGAGAGATTCGGGGTCAAGTGTGCACCGAGCCCTTTTATAACTGAGTTGAAACCTATCTTCATTATCTTCTAAGGATTCATCACTTCCCATGGTCATTCGGAAGATTTCTTCCTTGGTATCCTTTGACCTATAATAATCCTGGTATTTATTGTTAAAGGCGTGTTGCATTTGAGCCCAAGTTGTGATACTGTTTCCAAGTAACCCCATGAACCAGTGCAATGATGCATCCTTGAGGGTAGAAGGAAACAATTTCGACTTCTACTCGTCTTCTACATAGTCATAGGTTCAACAAAGAACAACAAATTCAAACACGAAGGTATCAGGATCTTCGGTAGTCAGTCCATGGAAGTGAGGTAATGCTTAAGGACTTATGTTTTTCATTTTTGTGTTCCCTTTGGTCTCTCGGATAGGAAAGGCACCCTCTATTCTTTCCCCATTTCCTTTAACATTTTTGTTTTTAGCTATGGTCTCACAAGGAATGGTTTCTTGCACTTCGTATATCTCTAGAGGTTCATCTATAGGTTTTTCTGGATCATTGCCACCAAAGAAGAGAGAAAGGTGACTTAGTGATGAGGTGGGGGTGTTGGGTAGGAATTTTCTTGAATTGTCTCTGTTCCTACGAGGCATGAAAGGAAATCTCTTTTTGTTTTTTCTGCTTGTACCTGCAAAAATTGAAATGTATTAAACAACAAATTGCAACTAATTGAGATGAATCTTACTGAAATGAAATTTCATAATTGAAATGAAAACAAGGAAATGACTAATCTACTTTGCTGAAATGGAAACTGCAGAATTGAAATGGAAGAAGGAAATGACTAATCTACTCTTGCTGAACTGGAAATTGAAAAATTGAAATGAAAGTAGGAAATGAATAATCTACTTTGCTGAAATTGAAATTGTAGAATTGAAACGAAAGCAAGGAAATGCCTAATCTACGCTTGCACAATTGAAATTTCAGAATTGAAATGAAACAACTATTCTACTTTTTCTGAAATAAACTACTTAGCATAATATTGCAGTAGAAAATAGAAGAAAAGCAGTAATCACAAAATACTCTAACGCTTCCCCGGCAACGGTGCCAAAAAAGAGTGGTGAGCTCCAGTATTGCAGCAATAATGGTGCAACTTCTGGGGCTTCCTTCTTTACTTTTATCAACTCAGTAGTTCTTAACAAACTTGGAAGTGACGGTGCTATATGCACAAGTACTAGATCTTACTGTAGGTTGTTACTTCATCAGCTAGCACAAGTTTGCTAGGAGCATAAGACAACTCCTATGAGTTCTCGGATGAAGCTTTAACTGTGATGAAAGGAAACTAACTCTACAGGGGCTATTCTACTTGCAGAAAGAGAAGGAAAACTGAAATGAAACGCAAACCCTAACAAACCCTAGTTTACCCACTAACCCTACTTTTGCAAAAAGAGATGGAAACTACTGAAATGGGTGCCATTGACTACTGAAAAGGTAAATTGCATTTATTCAAGCTACTTCTAAAGAGAAATGAGAAGAAATCATCTTTTTTTACTTTTGAGTGTTTTTATGTGAAATTATTATGCTTGTGATTTATCTGGTTTTGACTGTGCAGAGGTTTGGTGGCAAAGGAAGATGGAGCTGGCTTTTGCAGAAGGTGAGAAAGGTGTGGAGAGGTCTTAAGAAGCCCCTAGTACCCTTCTGAAGAATTCCATTGCGATCAGACTTCGAAAAATCACTCACAGGAAATTCTACAGGAGGCTGCAGGGGATCTATAGGAGGAGGCAAAAAGTGGTTTTTGAAGGTTTGAAGGTGGAAAAATGATGGGAAAGGGGAAATAAAGGCTGGTTGAAGGTGTTGAGGGGTCTATAACTTGTCAAGGAGGATCAGGGGTGAATGAGATGGTTGGATTTGTTCAAAGGGCACGAAAGAAACTTTATGGAAAAACGCTGAAATTAGAGCAGATTGGCGAAATGTTGCAAATGAGTTGGGAAATCAGGGAGAAGCAAGTTGGTGCTGGCTATTTTATGGAGGAATGATGAGCTAGGATGTCCTGCAAGAGATCTACACATTTACTTCTCAAAACTGACCAAAGTAAGAACTAAAAACAAAGTTTTGTCTAACTTAACCTAATTTCTGACCTAAAACAAAAAAATGTTGGACAATACCTTATGAATAGAAAAGCACACAAGAGAATTGTGATAAAAGGACATGAAATGATCTAAGCAAGTGAATCTGAATAAATATAAACTTTTCCAAATCAAAGTATCACGCTAGCAATTGCATGAAAGAGAAAAAACTGTGTTTTTGGTGGCAGCAGTAGTGCCTTGACCTCAAATCATGGTCTCGAGAAGGGAGAAACGAGATCAAGACCTATTGTTGGCCATTTTGGATCTTTTTCTGTCACTGCAGTAACTTACTTAAGCAACTTGAAACAAAAATAACTATTCTAACCATCAAAAGCAACCTAATCTAATGAAGTAAAATGAGTATATGCAGCAGAAATTAACTCATGAATGGAAACAAAACATATAAGTACACAAAGGAGGTGTTGGGAAGCTTGGGTTGGGCCCTAACCCAAGAGCTTTAGCCCTCTGAAAAAGATCAGTGTTGGCTCAAAACTTGGTTCATCTTCATTATCAAAAATAACAGTTACATCACATAAACTGTTCTAAAAAAGAGCTTGAAAATGAGCTGAGTACAATGCTGCAAAAAAGTGCGAAAATATACTAAGAACTGGCTAACCTACTGAGGCTCGAAGCCTTCTTATTTATACAAATGGGGACTCCCAATAGTCCTCCTAAAATTAAGGAACTTGGCTTCCTAGAACTGAAGATAACAACAGTCCTACTTGACTTGCTCGGCTGCCCCTTGGAATCATCAATGTGGGCCTTTGTACTCCGAGCTGCTGATGGAGGATTCGAGGAAAGGGGTCATTAATGAAGGAGACACCCCCCCTACAAGTCCTCTTCCCTGTTTTCCTTGAGTTTGGCTGCCATTTGCTCATAAATTCCTTGTCTTTGTCCAAAATTCTCCAAAAAATCTACAATAAACATTCATTAGACTACATGGAAAAGTGACTAACCCAATTCACTCTATTGACATAAATATATTCAAAAACATGCACAAAAATACTGATAATGGTGGATTAAATCGAAATAAGAGGCAGAATGAGCTCATATAGTTACCCATTTCTAGGGCTCATCACTGTCCATCTTCCAACACTGACCGTATGAAATGGTACTTAAGTTTTATATGTTTAGCCTTGTCATGAAATGCAGAGTTCTTTGCAAGATGAATGGCACTCTGGTTGTCACTGTATAACCTTCCCAACTCCTGCTTCTTACCCAATTCATCCAGAAACTTGTGTAACCAAATCATTTCTTTACTAGCCTCTATAGCAACAACATACTTTGCTTCCATTGTTGAGAGTGCAACAACACTTTGCAGTTTTGAAACCCATCTGATAGTTGTTCCACCTACAGTTAACACATTCCCTATTGTGCTCCTCCTATCATCTCTCTCACCTGCCATATATGCATCAACATAACCTTGTAGACCAATGTTTGAACCATCAAAGCATAATGCTTGATTTGTGGTACTTCTCAAATTCCTGAGAATCCAATTCACCGCCATCCAATGTTATTTTCATGGATTGTTCATGTACCTTCTTACAACTCCCACTGCATGTGCAATATTATGCCTTGTGCAGATCATTGCATACATGAAGCTTCCAATTGCTGATGCATATGGAACTTTATACATATAGGCCATTTATTCCTAAGTCTTGGGACACACCTCCTTACTTAGTTTGAAATGGCTAGCCAAAGGTATACTAACTGGTTTTGCATTTTTCATATTAAATATTTTCAACACCTTTTCTATGTACCCACTCTGAGAAAATGTTACTTTTCAATTCTTCCTGTCTCTAGTTATTCTCAGACCAAGGATTTGTTTTGCAACACCTAAATCCTTCATTGCGAATGACTTCACTAATTTTCTTTTGACCACATTTATTTCCTACATGTTAGAACCTGCAACAAGCATGTCATCTAAATACAATAACAATATAATATAGCTGCCATCATTTTGTCTTTTGAGATAAACAAAATGATCAGAGTGACATCTAGTATAAACTTGTGCAGACATAAACCTGTCAAATTTCAGATACCACTGCCTTGGAGCCTGTTTTAATCCATACAAGCTCTTCTTCAACCTGCACACTATTTTCTCCTTCCCTTTTATCTCATATCCTTGTGGCTGATGCATATATATATCTTCCTCCAAATCCCCATGGAGAAAGGTTGTATTTACATCTAACTGCTCAAGATGAAAACCTTTAGGTGCTACTAGACTTAAAATAGTTTTGATTAAAGTCATTTTAACAACAGGAGAAAATATCTCATCAAAATCTATACCCTTTTTTTGTGCAAACCCCTTCACCACAAGTCTAGCTTTATACCTTTTTCTACCTCCATCTTCTTCCTTCAACCTGTAAACCCATTTATTTTGCAATTTTGTTTTACCTGCAGGCAACTTGATTAAGTCCCAAGTCTAGTTATGTGCTAAGGAATCCATATCTTCTTTCATGGCTTGCTCCCACTTTTTCCTGGTTTCTACCTGTACTGCTTCTTCATAACATTCTGGTTCAACAGAATCAGTCAGCAATACGTAATATAATGAAGGAGAGTATCGTTCAGGGGGTCTACTCATCCTGGTAGATCTTCTAACACCACTTTCAGGTGTTTGAGGTGCTTGTTTCTGTTGTGGTTGTTGTATTTGTTCTTGTTATTGATCATTAAAATTTTCATGCACCTTCACTTTATCTATGATCTCGTCAAGCACTGTGTATTCTCTGTTTTCTTTTTCCTATTTCTTTTCCTGCAACTGATCCTTATACAAAACCTTTTCATTGAATATGACATCTGTTCTCCTAATGATTTTGTATTTTTCATAATCATAAAAGAGATAACCAAAATCATTAACACCATATCCAATAAAGGTATTTCTTTGATTTTGCATCAAGATTTGTTCTATTTTCTTTATTAACGTGAGCAAAGGCTTCACATCCAAAAGTCTTTAAAAATAAGAAGTTTACCTTTTTACCTATGCATTCCCCCTTTGGAATACCACCATCCAAGGAAATTGAATTCCCTCTGTTTATTAGATAAACAACAATATCTACAGCATCTGCCCAAAATTATAAAGGGAATCCTGCATGCAATCTCATGCACCTTGCACGCTCCATGATTGTCATGTTCATCCTTTTTGAAACCTTTTTCTTGTGGTGTTCCTGGAACTGTCTTCTCTCTGCAAATTCCATAATTTGAACAATACCTATCAAAATTTTTGCTGTAATATTCACCTCCATTTTCTGATCTGAGACACTTCAACCCTTTTCCTGTCTCATTTTCAACCAAATCTTTCCATTTATTGAAAGTATCAAATACATCAGATTTATTTCAAATACACTAAATCCAGGTTTTTCTGGTTTCACCATCAATAAAAGTAACATAATAATGAGAGCCACCTTGAGATGATACCTGAACAGGTCCCCATACATGTGTCTGTACAAGCACTAATTTTCTCTCTTATTTGCTTTCCCAAATCTAAGGAATCTGACTCACTTCTATTTTCCATAAACACAATTCTAACACAATTTTAAATCAACACTCTTCAAACCTGGAAACAAATTTCTTGAGTGAAGAATCTGCATCCCCTTCTCACTCATGTGCCCAAGCCTGTGATTCCACAATGTTGTATCTTCTCTTGTAGAGGTTAAAGCATTAATAGAATTAGAAATATTATTGCATAAATACAATGTACCAACCTTTTCTCCTTTTTATATTACCAGGGATCCTTTAGTGACCTTCCAGGTTTTATCTGTAAAAGTTGTTACATAGCCTTCATCTCCCAAGTACCCTATTGAAATTATATTTTTCTTCAGATCTGGAACATGCCTTACCTCCTTTAATATCCATTGATTTCAATTCTGTTATTTTATGAAAACTGTACCCATTCCAATGATTTTACAGGGTTTATCATCACCCAATCAAACCTGTCCAAAGTCTCCTTGAACATAATAATGAAAATATTTCCTATCAGGTGTGGCATCGAATGAGGCCCCTGAATCTACCACCCAGGCATCAATAATATTCTCTAATGAAAGAATCAAAGCATCTTGCAACACATCACCTATCACATTTGCTTCATGATTGTTTTCTTACTATGCATCTCCTTCTTTTCCTTTTTGAGACTTGCAATATTTCTTCAGGTGTCCTTTCTTTCCACATTTCTAGCACACTATCCCCGATCTGAACATGGATTTGGCTTTCCTTGACTTACTATGATATCCTGGGCTCTTTCCTCTTTCCATTTTTCTTCCCCTAGTCTCTGTAGTCAAAGCATTACTTGATGTCTCACTGGAGCTTTTCTGTCACATTTCCTCACTAAGGATTGCATTGACAACATCATCAAACTTTAAAGTACTAGATCTAGACACAGAAATAGCATAGCCCTAACTTCATTATCAAAAGTTACCCCTACAAAACTTAACTGACTCGTAAATGTATTAAATTCATTTAAATGATCAACAACAGAACCACCTTTTGACATATTCATATTAAATAAATCATTCATAAGAAAACCTTATTTAAGGCCAAGGGTTTTTCATATAGTTTGGTCAATGCTGACATTATACCCTGTATTGTCATTTCCTTTGAAATATTAAAGGCTATCGATGCCACTAGGCACAGCCATATTTTTCCAAGTGCCTTTCTGTCGAGAATATCCCATTCTGTGTCTATCATACTCGTTGGCTTCTTTGTCTTTCTGCTCAATGGCTGGTACAGATCGTTCTGGTACAAATAATCTTCCATATGCATCTTCCATAGCTGGTCATTTTGGCTGTTAAAATTTTCAACCCTAAACCTACCACCTTCCACCATTTCTCCCACTCGAACTAGGAACCCTTCTCTACTGCAAGTTTATCAGAAAAATAGACCTTCGACTCTGATACCTGTTGTTAGAAAATTATAGTACAGAGCAATAGAACACATAAAATATATTGTAGAAATATAAACATAGAAAACGCATAAAACAAGAGAGACATAGATATACATGGTTCACCCAATTTGGGCTACATCCACAGGAAATAGCCAATCCTTCCTTTTATATTATCCAACAAACTGAAGAGATACAACCTACAACAGGTCCGTTGTAATTCCCTCTTTGCTCTCACACAATCTCCACTATCTTTCTTACTCAGAATAATGATGTACATAGACATAATACAATTCCCTCATATATAGCGAGGGGTTTCCTTCTAGGGAAAAAAACCCTAAATTAAACATAACTTCTACCGTCAGATATTCGCCTAATGAACGACCTAGATTGACTATGAAATTACAACATTTTACAAGGCAATTTTACATGTATTTTTCACTTCAAAGGCACTAACCCTGATCCCTTGCCAAGGTAGGGGGCTCCTAAATATCACTGCTACCCCCCCTGGACCCCCCTTGCAGTGAAAATATTATAGGCGACATTGCCACCACATTACAAACTGGGATCCAATGCGATGATACCTCTAAAAAAAAAGATAATCAGGATCCACACCCAACAAAGAGAAGGCAATGAGGTGTTTGTTATACAGGAAAATGACCTCCTGTTGGGTGCGAGATCCCACAAGGGATGTTTTGGGGCTTAGAGCACAAATTTTGGTTCAATGTTGTAATTCCAATGTAAAGACTTCACATTTCGTGGGCGCGAAGTGTGTAGTTGTTAAAGAGTCATAGGGTTGTCTGCCCTTATTCTGATAATGTAATCTCAGTTGTAGAAGATCTACCCATGGTCCATGGACCATGGGATTGTATAAATAGAGGTAAGCTCTAAGTAGATAAAAATCAATCAAGACATATTATGAAGAAGATATGATGTAAGAGAGATAGCTCTAAGTAAAAGTCTACATTTTGGGTCGTAACGTAGGTAGAGGCTCTGCAGCTGAGTGCGCAGAGGCCTAGTAGTCTACAGCTAAGTACGCGGAACCCTGCAGCTGAGTACGCAGGGCAAGTCAAGTCTATAATCATCTAGAAGCATTAATAAAGATAATTTTCTATCATTTCTGCATATTTATTTCCTGTTTATGCATCTGATATATTGGACATGAATTTTACTTCTAATGCTTATATGATGCGTGAATGTGTAACTATATTGGTTAAGTGAACGCAAGTAAGAACATTTGTCTTCGCGAAGCTAACTAAGATCTGTTAATAAGATAAGTAAGATAATTAGCATAGTTTAGGAGATATCGCAGTTCACTGCCTTAACAACACAAAAGGACTTCAACCCCTGGTTGGGGCTATGCGGAAGCTGATTGTAACAGTTCGCGAAGGTACTCAAGGGTAGAGAAGAGGGGTAATAAACCTGCGCAAAGGCAAGTATAGTTGGAATAAACCGAAATCACATCCATCTCAAGGGTGCAGAAACTTGGTTCCAACATCCCCCCATACTGCTTCGGGTGAGACTTCAGTCTGCACTCCGCGAACTGATACTGAAAGCGCCAGTAGTGTAGGGATTTGTTTGGCTACCTAACGCTAAATCTGGGTTAGGCCCCATAAGCCAACAAATGGTCTTCTACTAGGACCAGAATCTACATAGAGATCTATGATGTCATATCATTGGAATCCAATTAAGAAAGAAATCCAAGGCTGGTTTGACAGAATAATTCATGAGTTCATGGCACATGAGAACAGAAACCCGTGATTGCCAAAAGAACAATGGCTAGACAACTACCTGTATATAGAGATCCATGAAATCCTTTTTGCATCCTTCCTTACTAAGCTATATGAGTGGATCACGAGGCTATTAGATAACTAAGGAAGGTGGAAGCTTGACGGTCCTATTGTGTGGACCCAAGAGCTGGTTTGAAGGTTGGAAGCATCGAAGGATAAGATTACATTCCCTATCGATCATTGGCTCGATCACATTATAGGAGGATTTGTTACTAAGTTCGTGGTTGACACCTCAATCAGCTATAGCGAGGCACAAGGATGCTTTTTCAAAGGACAGTGAGGTAAGTATGTAAAATCTTTGAATACTTGGATTAAAATATTGTTGTGTGAAAAGCGGGTTATGTAGTTACCTTGATGTTCGGGGCTACACAAAGAGGAAAGGTTTATAGGAATGAAGGAAATAAGGGTCTATAAAATAGCCCCTTTATTTCACCTCTACGAGGGGATGAGGAAGAGCTCGCGAATGTCTCTTCCAGAAGTGTTATTCATATGATAAGATAAAGAATTCTGTGAATCCCATCTCCACACACACCACCACTGACTTCACCGCCATCACCTCCAACTTCACCTGTACCAACTCCACCACCACCATGATTTAGTATGGAAAACACAGTGCAGTTGTTTGTGTTCAAAGGTTTGGGAAATGAGGATCTGGACCAATTCTGGTTTGTTGTAAGAGCTGCATGGGAAGCACAAGGTGTTACAGATGAACATATAAAGAAAGCAACACTACTTAGCACTCTACAGGATCATGCACTAACCTGATATATTACATACTCCAACGTTAGCCTTAATGCGAGAGTCGCAGATATCTAAACAATGCTAAATAGGGATTTTAGAAGGCCTAAATCCAAAGCGCAGTCAATTGTGGGATTGAAAGAGATCACGATGCTACCAGGCGAGACACCTTGGGAACTAGATCAGAGGCTGAAATGTACAATTCGCAAAGCCAATATGATTCTGATAGATGGAAAAAATCGTGAGTGACTTTTAGCTTTGCTACTACCACACTTAAGGACTGCGCTATTATAGAAGAAGATAACAACTCAGGCAGAGCCCCTGGAGATTTCCATGAGTGTTATAGATATATTTGGGCACTTCAACCCCAATCTTATATGTCGATAAACTAGTGCTCATCAACCCAAAAGTTCCACTTGAGAAAACACCCAGAAATGGCCTAAACTGAACCATACTCACTACTCTACTGGCAAGGTACGATGCATACTGAGTATTACACTGGCCAAGTGTGATGCATACTATTTTTGCCTTCTATAAGGTGCGATGGGCGAGGATGGACAAATGTCCGAGACAGTTTGCTAGGTGGTTGCTCATGGAATCTCTTAGAAACTTCTCCTAGGACACTTGCCTCTCTGAATTCACCCAGGGATGAGTAAGAGATCCAAGAAATCTCCAAGTGGAACCAATTGTAACAACTGGAATGATACTAATAAAAACCCTAGAGATGACTCACACCCTTGCACACATCTATAAATGGATCCCTCATCTAAGAGATCCAGGGGCTGGAATATTTTGAATTGCAAGGAAGTGCTGATAGTTTGTAATTGAGGAAGGAGCATTGTATTGTTGGTGTGATCTTGCTATTTCATGAGATGAAGAGGGATTGATTCTGGGAAGATGATGCTAGATGAGACAATTGGGTTGTAATTCTCCCTTCTATTTAATAAAGTTCTTCAAGTTTTCTTTCGTATAATTGTGCAATTGTGAATGTTATCATTTGTGAATGCTATTGTATGTTCATTATATATCTGATTCTATAATGTTTATGATATAATAGATCAAGATGATTTGATGGTTCTTTGTTACTGTGTTTCTACAGGTACTCTCCAAGTAGGATAAGTACAGAGAAGAGTTGCAAGCTCTGTCAAGGGGAGAAAGATCAAGCAAGTGATTAAACGAAAGTTCCAGGTTGGTTCCTTGTCTTTATCTTATCTATCATACATAGAAGAAATCGTAAATTGCTTTAAATTGTTGTTTCTGGGGTGGCTGCCAAACCTAGAGGGCTAGTCAAATTAAAAGACACTAGTTTTCCCAGAAAAAAATTGACGACTCCACCGGGGATCGTAGATGTTTTTTGGTTGTTATTGTTTGTTTTATAAACTATAGACAGAGCTTGAAGTCAGCCACATAGCCTTCGAATTTCTCTTGCTCTACAATTTCATAGTAGATGAATGCTACTTCAGTCAATCTTTGGTTTAGTTTATGAATTAAAAATTTGACTTACAAGCATTCTAGATCCCCTTTTGGTAGCTCAGTAACCTCTCAAGTGATTCCTCTGTACTTTGCTCTTTACTGTCCATCATAGCTCAGCTCAACTCACTAAAAACAACTGCACATCTGAGCCAAAACTCACTTCAGTTGCGCTCCTTGGCCCATTGCACTGTCTGTCACTGTAACCCAGTATGCATTGCACCTCCCGAGTGTGTAAAGTGTGATGCATCCCTGTTTCTGTGAAGCCCAGGTGCGATGACTGACTAAACCTATTTTCATTCTAGAAATTTGAAGTTTTTGTCCTTGTTTTCAGTCTTGTTTAGTTGTTTTTCTATTCATGAACAATACTTCCTCACTAAAGCCTGTTTGCATCACATAGATCAGCCTCCATATATTAGGATTAGTAAATGTTTTTATGTATTTGTCCATCATTTACAATCCTTTGTTGAAAAGTTGCCTAAATCGATCTGTCGCTTTGGTACAAAAGGTGTCGTAACTGTCGTTTTGTGTCAAAAAGAGAAGTGTCGTGAATTCTTCCTTCCTTGAATAGTTGATTGAACTTTTTGTCATGTATTTGGTTTGATTTGTTTTTATTTGAAGTGTCAAAAGCTTTTTTTATTCAAAATTTAAAAGTGTCATTTAGTATTGCTTTCTCTTTTGAAAAAGAAATTGTCGAAAATGTCGCTTTGAGTAAAATATTTTAGATCTTTGCTACATTCAGTTTTCCTTTTTGGCATTTTTCACATTGAGGGGAATGAAAACAAATACATACATTTTCATGTTCCAGCGTCATAAAAACTAGTAACTATCATTTTCATTGAAGGTTGGGTGATTCCTCCTCCTTGATACAACAAGTGCTAGCATGGACTTGTGCTCCCCGTACCGTCACGTATATATTGGGAGACCACAATAGGCTTATATCCTTTATCCATAGGAAGTCGAGTCTATTGCCTTATTGATCACAATGCATTGAACACAACATTTGGAAATATTGAATGTCGTACATAAGTCCTTGGTAATTTCTCTTTAATTTATCACCAAGGTGTATATTGCAGTTTTGTGATTGGTTTGGTAATCCCTCTGTTTAGATTTTCCAGAGTAGTCACTTTCATTACTTTTTGACTCTTTAAAAGAAAAGGTCCATTTGAGCACTTGTCACTTCAGGCTCATTAAAAATCGAAGGGGACTAGAGTCATCTTTATCTTTTTCTCGACTCTTAAAAACTGAAAAAGAAAAGTTGTGTCAAAATGTTATTAAAAATTAATTGAATTCGGAATAACATCCCTGTTCCCGAGTCAATCTTAGGTTGAAATATATGGAGACAAATCCAGGATCCACCAATCAAGGAATCCCTTTGGAAGGGAATCCTAGTCCTTTTTTTTCTTGGGGAAATATTGGTGCTCCGTATATGGCTACATTGTCCCTTCCGGGGATTACTATTGGCCTGCCAGCATGGCTATTCTCAACCTATGTGGTTCAAAATACCGTGATTCCTCTGCAATTGAATCAGCATCCATTTGACATTGAAGTTGACCCTTCACCTTCTTCTTCGTTTATTTCTCCCTCCCCTTCTTCCTCTTCTCTCGGTGAAAGTAGCAATGTTAATAACCAGGTGACTGAGAAGAATAAGAAAGGGAAGGAGAAGAAGAAGAAGCCAATTCAGCAAGGGGGCAACCATGCATCATCTGATGAAAATCCACACATTAGACTTTCCAAAGCCAAATTTCCATGCGTAATTTGTGCGGGTGACCATTTTTCTTGAGACTATCCTTGCTTTCCTCGGATCTTGAGAGAATGGTCTCCCCATTCACATCATCCTATGTCATCAACTTCTGGAAATCATGTTGATAACACACCTACAACTAGTGATAGTAAAGTTCATGGGCAGACGAGAAAGGTTAGAGTTCCATGTAGGTTATGTGAAGGGAACCATACCCTTCACCTTTGTCCCTTTTTGGATGAAACCAAAAGAGTGTTGGATAACCATATTGCATCACCACAGGGACTTCCATTTGGCTACAGGAAACTCTCCCCAAGTCCTTTACTAGTTGAAAAAACAACTGACTTAAGTCAACCGTCGGTCGAAACCACTCTCTCTAAAATTGAATCTCATGAGTCTATAACCAACCAAAGTCAACCGGTTGAGGTGATAGTTGACCCAATTTTACCTTCAGAAAATCGTACCCTTCTGGAAGAGAGTGAGAATGATACCATTCAAATTCTCTCTGTTACTTCAGATTCCAATGAACTTGGGGGAAATCCACCTGTTCCTTCACAACAAGAAGAAAATCCCCTATCTCTCATAACTCAAGGAGTTAATTCACCCATTTATCCAGTACCACCTTCAAGTAGTCTAGTCACTTCCTTTGATGGGAATCGACTAGCAAGATCCCACCTTCCTTCTCATGTACCTTTCCGGATCATAGTACAAGTTTACAAAATGATCGTGTCTGGCACTATCATAAATGAGGGTGCATCAGTGAGTATCCTTTCCTCAACTTATTGGAAAGTGATTGGTTCGCCATCGTTTATGCCTGTTACACAAAATCTATTAGGCTTTAACAAAGGAACCAGTTGATCGTTAGGGATCCTTCCTAAGTTGCCGATCACTTTAGGAAGGAAAACCATTCATCTGAATGTGATGGTAGTCCCAGGACCGTTAGATTACAATCTACTTGGACGTGACTATGTTTATAAAATGGAAGCTATTGTTTCAACACTCTTCTGAGTAATGTGTTTCCACATGAAGGAAAAATTGTCACCGTTGACCAACTTTCATTCCCCGATCCAAGCATAGCTCCAATTCAATCATCATCCCTAAATGGTCCTTTTACATCAATGGTATCTCTTGAACCTTTGTTCCATCCACCTAATTTCCATGAGTAGTCTGGTGAATGTAACGAAGCTTAGGGGGCATGCACCCTTATCTATTCTGCGGATGAACCTAGTTGAAAAGATAAGTTTCCTTGTAGGCTATGTGATTGGTCTGACACACCATTCACCTTTGTTTATTTTGTGGACGAAGCCAAGGAAGTGTTTTTTCTTCTGGATGAAACCATCCTACCGAACCACAGTAATTTCCATATGGCTACTGGAGACTCTCCTTTTCATCATGCTGGGGGCATGCAAGCCTTTTTTTTTCATTTTCAATTTTTAGTTTTGTCTTTTCTAGCTTTTTAGTTTTGTCGTTTCTAGCTTACGTAAAAAATGAAACTAAAAATCGAGCATAGTTCCCTCATGGTTCAAGCTCGTTAAAAGATGAACCCACCTGGAGTAATTAACCTTTGTGATTTCCTTTCTATCAGCCTTTTGAACCTTGGTTGTGTACCTCTCATCACCTCCATTCTTTTGGCCGATCGTACGCTTCCACTTGGTTTTTTACCCTTTTTGAGGAACAACTGCGACAAGTGGTCTTATTAGCCAACCTCTTCACAGAAACCACCATGTTTTGAGAAGTTCCAAGCTCACTGGGAACCAGTTGCTACCCTAGACACCACTCGTTCCTCAAAATCAAGTCACCTTTAAACCCCTTTCAGACTCGTTAAATATGAGAAGATTGTCGAGCACTGGCCTTTCCAACTCGTTAAAGTGATTGGAAATGTCATCCCTCCTGTATATTTTAATCTTTTTCAGACCCGAGGGAATATCTCACAAAAAAGATCAAGTGCTTGTCTTTTTTGGCTCGTTAAAGTGATCAGAAAATCATCCCTTTTGTATTATTTTATCCTTTTTCGACCTTAAGGGATTATTCTACGTAAAAGAACTTCTGGAGTTTTCTTTTCGTCCATTTTCAAACTCTTTAAACATGAAAAGGACCAAGTTATCCTTGTCGTTCAACTCGTTAAAATAATAGCGACAAACTTGTCCACTCTAGACAAGACCGAGTTTCACTGTGGCTAGACTCGTTAAAACATAGCGACAAGTTTGCCCGAAGGAAAAATTATAGAAAAAGCATATGTTATCCTCCTCAAGCTTGAAAAAAATAAAGAGGTACTGGTTAGAAATGACTGTGGAAAAAGGGAAGAAACTTGAAGAAACTTATGGTAGCAGGATGCTCTTGAACATGACACTTTCACTCCATCACCATTATTGAGTCGGGTTGGGTTATTCCGTTCACCGGTCATCTCACCATTGGTCTTTTACACCATCCATCTTTTGGGATTAATGCTACCAATCCATCTCAATGTTGCCGACATGTTCCAGAGAAGTCATTTAGTTGAGAAACCATAATCCAGTTAATGCCTCATCCACTACAATACCTTCAACCTTCATTCTTTTCATGACCGCCATTCCTGAACCTTGTGTTGTCAGATCGTTTTCACCTCCAACAAATCATTTGATTCGTTTCGTGTCATAGATGTGGGATACATTAAGGCCCTCCTATGACGAGTCACTTCTTGTCAACATCAGCTCATTATCCAAGAAGTTGACTTTGAAACACCCCTTTCAGTGCTTTGAAGCTTGCATGCCTCAATGGCAAGTTTGTCACTTTCGGCTAAAGGTTGACATCAATGGCCTTCGAGCAAAATATTTTGCATGGTGTTCGACATCAGATCATATATTCACACCACGTGAATTGTATTGTAGTACCTTGAGGGTCATTATCATTATCGGTGATTCCTCTTGTGCCTATTAACAGCTCACATTATTGGCTAGTAATCAGGCAATGCCTTTCCATGTTCGACTTCAGAACATCTCTTCACATGGATTGACTTGTACATCAGGCGAAGATTGAACGAGTTTGAAGCCCCCAGATCTAGTTTCATCCATCCAGGCTGTGATATATTCAGGGATATAAAAACATCAAATGTACAAAGGCACTACACAGGTGGTCATCCGAACCAAGGATGATGACTCTACATCTGAAGAGTCACCAGTCTGCATCTACAAACGACCATCTGACCTATGTACATGAAATGAATTTATAAAGCTAAGCATGGGAATGCCTGCCTCAGCTAGATCATGAAAATTATATTATGATGATGTATTGTATTGTAACTTATGTAGGCCACTTTCCAGTTCGAAACCTCAGATCCTCATGATAAAGCATTTCACTTGACATCAAGATTTATGACTTCATGCTTTAGGGGGCAACTGTTATAGACATATTTGGGCACTTCAACCCCAATCTTATATGTCAATAAAATAGGGCTCATCCACCCCTAAAAGATTTGTTTTATACCCTAAAAGAATATGGTCATCTGATTACATCACTCCCCAAAAATTCCACTTGAGAAAACACCCAAAAATGGCCTAAATTGAAACATAATGACTACTCCACTGGCAAGGTACGATGCATACTAAGTATTACACTGGCCATGTGCGATGCATACTTTTTGGGCCTTCTATAGGGTGCGATGGGCGAGGATGGACAAATGTCCGAGAAAGTTTGATAGGTGGTTTCTCATGGAATCTTCTAGAAACTTCTCTTAGGATACTTGCTTCTTTGAATTCGCCCAAGGATGAGTAAGAGATCCAAGAAATCTCCAAGTGGAACCAATTGTAACAAGTGGAATGACACTAATCAAAACCCTAGAGATGACTCACGCCCTTGCACACATCTATAAATGGATCCCTCATCTAAGATAACTAGAGGCTGGAACATTATGAATTGGAAGGAAGTGCTGATAGTTTGTAATTGAGGAAGGAGCATTGTATTTTTGGTGTGATCTTGCTATTTCATGAGGTGAAGAGGGATTGATGCTGGGAGGAAGATACTGGATCAGATAACTGGGTTGTAATTCTCCCTTCTATTTAGTAAAGTTCTTCAAGTTTTCTACCATATAATTGTGAATGTTATCATTTGTGAATGCTATTTTATGTTCATTATATATCTAATTCTGTAATGTTTATGATATAATAGATCAAGATGCTTTGATGGTTCTTTGTTACTGTGTTTCTATAGGTAGTCTCCAAGAAGGATAAGTACGAAGAGGAGTTGCAAGCTCTGTCAAGGGGGAGAAAGATCAAGCAAGGGATTAAGCGGAAATTCTAGGTTGGTTCCTTGTCTTTCTCCTATCTATCATACATAGAAGAAATCGTGGCGTTCTTTAAACTGATGTTTCTAGGGTAGCTGCCAAACCTAGAGGGATAGTCGATTGAAAAGACACTAGTTTTCTTAGAAACAATGAGACTACATGAGACCCCAATGCAAGATCCTAATTTAGGAGTTCAACAGATCCACATGCAACTAAAGAATCTGTGCCTTGAGATGCAAAGCTTGAAGTAGGATAGGATGGTTCAGCCAGAAGTACGTGAAGAATTATGGTGCGTGAAATGTAAGAGTCAGGGTCATGACAAAGACCACTGCCCGATTTTTACAAATTACCTTGTAGGAGGAGGACCAATGCCTTTAAGGTGAGAAGCTCAAGCAAGACCTAGTGCAGTGCTTGAATTATGGTGCACTATCTGTCAAATAGTAGGAAAGCATGCCATGGATAACTACCACTTGTTACGAAAGTATACAAAAACTTCAAAATAGTTGTTCTACAACTTTTGTAGGTTAGTGGGACATGACGAGTGTACTTTTAGAAGCTATGAATTGATGATGGATAAAACGCCCACCTACAAGGTTTAGGCTAAAACACAGCCCCTTGACTAGAATGCAGGGATGACGCGGACAAGATTTCAGGGGCATGGACGAGGTCGAGTTGGAGGAGGACCTGGTAGAGGTCGTGGACAGTTGATTTGCTTCAATTGCGGAGGTCCAAGACACTATGCCTGTGATTGCAGTAATCCAACGCGCCCGTCGTGCAAGTATTGCTTGTTGTTTGATCATGAGACGAAAGATTGTCCTACACTGATAGCTAGGATACGTGACAAAGGAGCGCTACCACCTCCCCCGACTCAAAACCTCCAAATGATGAGGTCTGAGCCACACGAGGAAGATTTGAATGTAAACATTGTGCTCCGATGTGGAATCGCGATGGGAGACGACAAAGGAAAACAGACAAAAGACACTACATGGGTTCACAAACCCCCGGCGAAAGAAGTTGAGCTTTATTTGGAGTGCACTTAGGAAACCTTCATGGAAGCTAAGAAGAGCTTCACTGACGCCTCCACTTCAAGAAGAAAGGATAAATCGGAGTCGGACATGGACCCATCCATGCTCACAACTTTCCTCAAAACCTGTATGAATTTGTTGCGCGACAGTAAGGCTATGAAAGGGTTACAGGAACTTATCAATAGGTGTACTAGGACCGTGCCAAGTGAACTAAGTGTAGTCCACAAAATCAAAAAGCATAAGAAAAGGAAAAGACATGAAATCAAACTCACCGCATAGATCGGAGATTACGAAATGGATCAAGTCATTATATATTTGGAATCAAATGTGAATTTTTTACCGAAATAGATGTGGGAGCGAATGGGGAGACCTGCGCTGCAATGGTCTCCGATTCAGCTGAGAATGGTGAACCAACATAAAATCATACCCATAGGGTGATTGTAGGAAATAACTGTTGATATTGAGGAAGTGAGCGCGCTGGCAGATTTTGAAGCAATAGAGATTATTGATGATAGCAATCCTTACCCAACGCTCCTAGGAATTGACTGGTGTTATAGACATATTTGGGCACTGCAACCCCAATCACATATGTCGATAAACCAAGGGCCCTCAAACCCCTAAAAGTGTTGTTTCACACCCTAAAGGATCATGGTCAACTGATTACATCATTTCCCAGAAGTTCCACCTGAAAAACCACTCAGAACTGGCAAAAAATAGACCATACAGACTGCTCCATGCTAAGGGTGCGATGCATACTGACTGTAACACTGGCCAGGTGTGATGCATACTAAAAGAGCCTTCTGTAGGGTGAGATGGGAGAGAGTAGACAAATGGGAGAGATAGTTTGCTAAGTGGAAACCCATCGAAGCTTCTAGAAACTTCTTATATGACACTTGCCTCTTTGAATTTGCCCAGGGATGAGTAAGAGATCATGAAATCTCCAAGTGGAACCAAGAACTATCAGTGAAATGACACTAATAAAAAACCTAGAAGTTGACTCATCCCTCTGCAAATATCTATAAATGTATCCCTCATCCCAGAGATCCAAAGGCTGGAATTTTGTAATTTGTAAGGAAGTACTGTTGGTTTCTCTTTGAGACATTGTATTGTTGGGTGATCTTGCTTTTCATGAGGTGAAGAGGGCTTTCATGTTGGGAGGATGATGCTGGATTAGACAGCTGGGTTGTAATCCTCTCTTCTACTTCTACTATCAATAAAGTTATTTGAGTTTTCCTCCATATACTTGTGTACTTGTAAATCTTGTATTTTTGAATGCAATTGTATGGTTAATGTACTTCTGATTCTGCATTGTTTATGGTATTATAGATCTCTATGCTTTGATGGTGTTTTGTTGCTTTGTCTCTACAGGTGTTCTTTAAAGTGGGACAAGTGAGAAAGGAGTGGCAAGCTCTATCAAAGGAGAGAGGAAACAAGCAAGGAGCCAAGCGAAAGATTAAGGTTGGTGCTCTCTGCTTCTCTCTTATCTATCATACATAAAGGAAAACACAAGTTGCTTTGAACTGTTTGTTTCTAAGTTTGCTACTCGTCTTAGTGGGACTACCAGATCAAATAGACATTAGTTTTCCTGGAAACAAAATGGCAACTCTGTTGGGGAGTGAATAGTTTGTTTGTTTGTTACTGTTGTTTGCTTTATAAACTACAGACGGAGCCTAAAGTTAAGCCAGCTACCCTTCGAACTGCACTTGCTATGCAAGTGAAAAGTAGATCAACGCTGCTTCAGTCAATCTCCAGGTTGGTTTATGAACTGAACATCTAACTTGCAAACATCCTAAGTGCCCTGTTGGTAGCTCAATAACCTCATAAGATCATACCCCTATACTTTGTTGTTACTGTCCATCATAGGCTTAGCCTAAATCACTAAACTTAGCTACAAATTGTGAGTGAAAACCAAGCACAGTTTCATTCCTTGGTCCATCGGACTATCTCTAACTGGAAGTCTAGATGCATCGCACCTCCCATGTGTTGCAGGTGAGATGCATCCCTGTTTCCCTTACGGATGGGTGCGATGATTGAATGAGATTGTTTCCCTCTCTGGAATTTTGTTTTTTCATCATTGTTTTCATCTCTATTCAGTAGTTTTGCTGCCTATGATCAGTATATCATTGTTGAAGCCTTCTTCCTTTACATTATTCAGCCTCCATTGATCAGGAATTGTGAATGTTTTTAATGTATTTTTCATCATTTACAGTCCTCCTTTGCAAATATTATCTTAATCAAACTGTTGTCTTTTGATTCAAAAGTGACACAACTGTCATTGTGAGCCCAAAAGAAGAGTGTTGTAAATTCTTCCTCTTCTAGATGGTCGATTGCACTTTTTCCATTGTATTTGATTTGAATTGTCAATATTTGAAGTGTCAAAAGCAGTCTCCCATTCGAAATTGAAAGTTTCGTCTTAGTCTTCCTTTTGTTTTGAAAAGAAATTGCTAAAGTGTTGCTTTGAAGAAAAGTAGTTCAAATATGTACTTAGTTTTCTTTTTGGCATTCTCACATTAAGGAAAAGGAAAAACAAATACATGCATGTGCATTTTCATTTAGACTTCACGTGGAAAATGATTTAGGAAAAGTGCATTCAGTGTGTGCTCTTTGCTTTCCGTTGAAAGAATCATACTCTTCTTTCCTTAGTAGCTAGGATTTTCATTGCTAAAGAAAACAAACGACTGTTTATCATTTTAGATTGCATATTTAGGAATTTTACATCAACATCACGCGGTGAACCTTGAAAGGAAAACTTCTTAAAAAATACCAACTATAAAATAAACCTCAATGAAAATAAAAATGCTTTGGAACCTAATGCACAACCTCTAGAAGTATAGGCTAGAGATGTATCCCGGCGTCGTAAACACTGGTAACTATCATTTTCATCGAAGGTTGGGTGATTCCTCCTCTTTGATATGACAAGTGCCAGTATGGACTTGTGCTTCCCGTACCGTCGAGTATATATTGGGAGACCATAATAGGTTGAATATCCTTTATCCTTAGGAATCCATGTCTTCCGCCCTATCGATCGCAATGCACTGAACACAACATTCGGGAAGATTGATTGCCCTACGTAAAGTCCTTGGTAATTTATCTTTAACTTACCACCAAGGTGTATATTGCAGTTTTGCGATTGGTTTGGTAATCCCTCTGTCTAGATTTCCAGAGTAGTCACTTTCGTTCCTTTTCGACTCTTTAAAAGAAAAGGTCCATTTGAGCACGTGTCACTTCAGGCTCATTAAAAATTGAAGGTGACTAGAGTCACCTTTAGATTTTTCTCGACTCTTAAAAATTGAAAAAGCAAGTTGTGTCAAAGTGTCATAAAATTTATTTAATTTGGAATAACATCCCTATTCCCTCGTTGATCTTAGGTTGAGGTAATGGAGTCCACCAATCAAGGATTTCCCCTTGTAGGGAATCCTAGTCCTTTCTCTTCCTAGGGAGATATTGGTGCTCCATACATGGCTACATTGTCCCTTCCAGGAATCACAATTGGCCTGCAGGTATGGTTATTCTCAACCTCTGTCATTCAAAACACTATAATTCCTCAGCAATCGAATTAGCAACCAGATGATACTGGAGTTTCTCCCTCACCTTCTACTTCATTTGTTTGTCCCTCTCCTTCTTCCTCTTCGCTTGGTGAAACTAGTGATACTAAAAACCAAGTAATGGAGAAGAAGAAGAAGAAAGGGAAGGAGAAGAAGAAGAAAAAGCCAGTCAAGTAAGGGGGCAATTATGCATCGTCCGACGAAAATCTACACACCGCACCTTCCAAACCAAAATCTCGATGCATAATTTGCAAAGGGAAGCACTTTCATTGAGATTTCCCTTGCATTTTGCGGATCTTGAGAGACTAGTCTCCCCGCTTGCACCATCTGGTGTCATCAACCTCTGTCGATCATGTTGAGAACTCACCATCGACTAGTGGAAGTGAAGTCAATGGACAAAAAGGAAGATCTAGATTTCCTTGTAGGTTATGTGAAGGTGATCATGCCCTTCACCATTGTCCTTTTCTGGGCAAAGCTAAAAGTGTCTTGGATAACCGTCCTGCTTCACCACAGTGAATTCTGCTTGGATACAAGAAACTCTTGCCAATTCCATCACTAGTTGAAAATCCGACTGACATACCTTTATTGTCAGTCGAAATGCCTATCATTGAAGATAAACCCTCTGAGTCCATACTAGACCAAACTCAACAGGTCGAGACAGAAGTCAACCAATTCTTGCCTTCAGAAGGTCCACCTTTAGATGATATAGTCTCCAAAGAGAATGAGAACAACACCGTTCAGATTCTTTTCATTAACAAAGAGTCTGATGAACATGGGGGAAATCTACTCATTCCTTTACCATAGGAGGGAAGTTCCCCATTTCGAGAGATTCATCTGGCCGTTTATTTGGTCCCTCCTCCAAGCAATCTAGTCGTTTCCTTTGATTGGAATCTACTAGCGGGAAATGTACCATTCAGAATCATAGTACAATTTCACAGAATGATCATGTCTGGCACTATCATAGATGAAGGGGCTTTCATGAGTATCCTTTCCTCAACTGCTTGGAAAGCACTTGGTTCACCATCGCTTCTGCTTGAGAATCGAAATTTGTCGGGCTTCAACAAAGGAACCAGTCGACCGTTAGGGATCCTTCCAAATTTGCCTATAACTTTGAGAAGGAAAACCGTTCACTTGAATGTGATGGTAGTCCAAGGGCCACTAGATTACAATCTACTCCTTGGGCGTGATTACGTTTACAACATGGAAGCTATTGTTTCCTCAATCTTTTAGGTGATGTGTTTCCCATATGAAGGTAGGATGGTACAGCTTGTTGACCAGCTTTCATTTCCCGGTTCAAACACAATTATGAGTCAAATACCATCCCTAAATGGCCTCTTTGCACAAGGAAAGTCTCTTCAACCTCCTTTTCATCCAATTGATTATCGCGAGTGATTCAGTGAATTTGACAAAGCTTAGAGGGCATGCACCTTGGTTTTCTTTGGCAGGCAAACCTAGATGAAAAAACAGATTTCCTTGTAGGTTATATGACCAGTCTGAAACACCATTTACATGTAGGATATGGGATCAGTTTGGAACAGGATCTCCTCACACGTTATGTGATTGGAGGCTCACACCATTCACCTTTGTCTATTCTGATGGACAGAGCCGAGGAAGTGTTTTGTCTGCTCTACAGATGAAATGATCCTGCTTAAATGCAGGAACTTCCATAAGGGAACTAGAAATTATTTTTTTCTCAACACCTAGGGGCATGCAAAACCTTTTTTACACAAGTGAAAAGTGACCAGCGTAACTCTAACCTTGTAGTATTTTAGCCTAACTTTTAGTTAAAATTCTTAGGTTAGGTGATTGGTCTGATCCACTGGTGAGCTCCACTATTGTAGCAATAATGCTACAACTCCTGAGGCTTCCTGTCTCTTAATTTTATAAACCCGGTAGTTCGTACAAACTTGGAAGCGACGGTGTTGTATGCACAAGTACTAGCTCTTGTCGCAGCTGTCACTTGTTCAGCTGGCACAAGTCCGCTAGGGCTCAAGCCAACTTCTATAGGCTCTCAGAAGAAGCTTGTTAAATGATGGACGAAAGCTAGCTCAAAGAAAACTAATCTACTTGGCAAAAAAAAGAACTGAAAGCAAACCAAAGCATGGAAACCCTAGGAAACCCTAATTTGACTAGTCTAACCTCTATGATGCAAAGAATGTGAATGAAACTTCTACCAATGCTGCCATTACTTCTAGTAAGTGAAATTGCATGAATCTAAGCTACTTGCATCTTAAAAGACATGTTTTTGTATTTTTTCTTTAAGTGGATGGAGTGATGGTGATTTTGTTCTTATTAGGGTTTGGTTGTGCAGAGGTGGTGCAGAAGGAAGGAAAGCGTGGGAAAGGTTGGGGAGGCTAGGAGAGGTCCCCAGGGATCCTTAGCATCCATCCACAGAGGTTCCTCACGTTCAGAGGCTCAGCAACCGAGTGAGTGGCCTCCTACAGGATGTCTGCAGGGGATCCTACAGGAAACTCAGGGGTTTCTACAGGAAGTCTACAAATTGCTACAGGATGACCTACCGTGGGTGTTTGAGGTGATGGTGGAGTGATGGAATGGTAGGGGGAGATATGTAGGGTGGAGATAAAGCTGGTGATGGCTCAGGAGTGGAGAAGTAGGATGGAGAACGAGTGTATGAAGTAGGTTGGAAGATGGAAGGCTAGAACAACGAAAGGTTAAGAGAATGAAGTTACGTGAGGAGTGGAGGAGTTTGGGAGATAACAGAGTGGAGTAGAGGTCAAGGATGTGGTTGTATGCGTGATCAAGATGAAGAAGAAGGTAATGGAATGATGAAGAGCAGTGTAAATAAAACAAATGGCGTATGACTGTTACCAAAACGAGAATTCATTAACCTATGTTACCTGTGCTATGAACTCAATGAACAGCAATATAAATCGTGAAGAGAAATGTGCATGAAGCTGTGATGAAGGTGTATGGTGTAAGAGTGAAGTGCATGGAAAAATATATCATAACCGTGACTATGTTGCGGCATGCATAAAGTAAAGAACTGCATTTTTTGTGGTTGGTGTAGGCTGCACTCCAATCTCCAAACAGAGATGGCAGTGGAGGCTCTCTCAACCTTTTTCTTTGGAGCTCCAATGTATTATCAACCTGCTAATCTAACTAAACAACTGAAAGCAATTCAACCCTAAGCTAAACTCACTCAATCTCATAAAAACTAACTCAGCAAACTGTAATTTCGAATTGCATGGTAAAGCAAGGAAATAAAGTGCTGGAACGAAAAGTAATTAACATTACAAAACAGAGGAGGTCTATTGCTCTCAGGTTGGGCCCTAACCTGAGAGCTATAGCTCCCTTAAAAGCTTAGAACTAGATCCAAATCTGCTTGCCTTTATTCATATCAAAAATTTAATGTCATGCCAAAACTGGCTTACACAAAAACAAAAACCAAGCTTGAAACTCGTGCACAACAATTACAAATGTAATCCCAAAGTTCAAAAAGCTCCTAACATAGGCTACGACCTGCAATTTATACAAAATGATGATTAGGCTGGCTTCCTTCATTCGTGGGGCTTGGCTGTCCAACTGAAGTCAAACTGTTGTAAAACTGCTGATCCTGTAGAACGTGTTGGCTGCCTTTGAGCTCGGTGGGGAGAGCTGTTGGAGCTCGGAGTTGAGGTGATAATTACGAGGGAAGTCATTTAAGGCCGTAGACAACCTCCCTATAAACCTGCAATGTCCTCCTTGCTGTCTCCTTGTCTCCATTTACGTGGTATTTTGCTCTCTTTAATGCCAAAAACCTGAAATCAACATGTATTAGCCACACAAATATAATGCCCGCCCTTCTTCCTACAAACACACGAATATACTAAGAAATGAATGCATAAGCAGTAAAAGATGAATGGTTGAGCAAGTAAAATAGGCCAAAATGAGCCCAAATTGTACCAAAAATTGGGGCTCATCATCACCCCCCAGCTAAACCATTTGCTCATCCTTGAGCAACCTTGCTCCTGCTCCTTGTCCTTGGCCGAGGACTAGGGACCGGAACATGCTCTTCCTTTCCCGCTTTTGATGGCCCTGCCTTCTCTGCCCCTGGTGGTGACGAGGGTGGAACTTCTTCCCTCTTTCCTGTTTCTTTGAGCCGGGCTTCGGAAGGCGATTGGCCTATCTTTCGTGTCCAGGAGGTGACTTTCGGGCTTCCCTTCTCGGGGGTGGCCGGTGTTTTAGAGGGAGATTTCTCACTGGGTGAAGTAGGGACACTCCCTAAGGTGGTTTGGCTGCGGGGTGGAGGCTGCGACTTGTCCGTTTTCATTCTCTGACTTCTCCTAGCTTCGAAAGGTAGAGGGATCTCCCTCTCTCTCTTCTCATTTGGCTTTGCAGGTGTGCTGAGAGTGGCCAGCGCAGCTGCTGCTTCCTTTTCGAGAATGCCAGCATTCCCTTCCTTGCTTTTTACTTTCCCAGTGCTTCTTGTGAAAGGCCCCTCCCTTTCTGTTTTCGGGCTTCCTGTAGAAGACCCTGCTTTATCTACTTTCGGCCCTCCTGTAGAAGACCCTTTCTTTACGAACTTTGGGCTTCCTGTAGAAGACCCGGTTTTGACCACTGCCGGGCTTCCTGTGGAAGACCCCTTCTCTGTTTTTGGGCTTCCTGTAGAAGCCTGCGTCTGTGTTTTTGGGCTTCCTGTAGAAGCCTGTTGCTGCTTTCCTGTAGGCATTGTTCTCGGGCTTCCTGTAGAAGCCTGCGTCTGTGTTTTTGGGCTTCCTGTAGAAGCCTGTTGCTGCTTTCCTGTAGGCGTTGTTCTTGGGCTTCCTGTAGAAGCCTGCTTCTGTTTTCCTGTAGGGACTGCTTTCGGGCTTCCTGTAGAAGCCTGTTTCTGCGTTCCTGTAGACGCAGATGTCACCACCTTGTCTTGCGTGGCTGCATGGATTTTGCTTTTTGCTTTGGCTGCAGGTGCTGATGAGGTGCTTGGGCTGACGTGGACCACCTCAGCTCTGTCCGTCCTACTCTTCAACCTCTTTTCTCTTGCTGACAGGATGGGTGTGCCCTCTTTTGCTCTGTCATCCTTTCCCTCATGCTTCTCCTTTCGTTCTTTCTTCTGTGCTGGAGTCGGGATCTTTTGGCCTTTCCCTCTCTTACTCTCGGCTACTGCCTCTTCTTCCTCATTGCTAGAGGAACCCGTTTCTTCCATCAACATTTTTATGTCTCCCTCTCTTGTCAGGTTCCTGAATGATTCCCATGAGAGGGGAACCTTACATGAGTGGAGCGCATCCTCCACGAGAAGCTTGATCAACCCGTGGTGGGCTACCTGATCCGGTATGCCGTCCTTGAGCTTTGTAGTGCACTCAATCAAGGACTGTAGCAAAAAATAAGGAATGCTCAGTCTCTGCTCTGCAGGAAGATCAATTCGGTGTCTGAGTTCATTGAGCAGCCGAAAGTGATATGCATACACGATGCTATAACGACCTTCACAGGTGATATATTTCATGATTTGCAGGCTGACTTCGTTCCATGGTGGCAACAAACTTGTCCTTCGCACCCCATTTTTGTCCTCCGAGAATTCTTCCTCAGGTGGGAAGAACTCTTTCTTGGCCTGCTGGCTTAGTTTTCGTTCTTCTTTATCCCATGGCAGACCCATAGGAAGTTCAGTGATTCTACTGATAGATTGCGGGGTGAGCTTGAGGCTTAGGCCTCTGAAATTCGCTGTGGCCAGCGTTTTGGATTTCGGCCTCAGGACCTGCAAGAATTCCTCGGCCACTTCATCATCGTAACCCTGCAGCTTATCACAAAATGACATCCATTGTGCTCGGGTGAAGAGCTCCACCACTTCTTGATTTCTCCTCAATTTGTCTGAATCAGTGGGTTCTCGTCTAATAAACCCACCCGACATGATGGCACAGTTTTCTTAACCGGAGGTGGTGATGGTGGAAGAGAGTTTAGTTTCTGAGACAAAGTGTAGAATAATGCACATAACCCACAAAATTTTATGACACAGTCTAATTACTCAACAATCCTGTAGAATGCAGTATAGGCACAACAGACAACAATTTCACCACTTTCTCTATGACCAGACGGTGAATGACAATTCTACCACCCTTAATAACCAGTTGCATGAAAAGTCCAGGGTTACCTCTTTAATTGGCCACCTTTTTACGTGAGGCACCCGCATTCCTGTAGAAAACTGTGTTCCTGTAGGCTGACAGCGTTCCTGTAGAATGCAGTGTTCCTGTAGAATGCAGTGCGCGATTTTTCGGGAGAGTCTACAGTCAGTCTGCACCTTGGGTGTGCTTCTTCGACCGCTCTGATAGCCAAAGACTCGGCGTCACACTGCAGAAGGATCAGGATCGCTGCTCGAGTTCAAACTGGTGGTTGGTACATGCATGAATGCAATCTAGCCGATTAGATTTTGAATTCGGCGGAACTCGTGACGCGGGGGTGAGCTGTCCCCGCCGGACCGTTGGGTGACGTCATCCCCATCATTCAACTGTGTGTTTATTTGCTGCCACATCCATTCCCGCGGGTCTACCGCCGCCTTTTTCTATTAGTCGTTCTTTCCTCGACGGGATTTCTCACGTGCATGCTGCCCATACGTTTTGTCCTGGCTGCCACTCACACATCCAACTAGACCATTCACTGACTGACGTGGCCGGCCAAATGGCCACACCGACGCTCAACCCATTCACCTTTACGCTTAGCAATCAATCAAAGTAACATTCATGCAGTCTGAAGGAAAGAAGGGTTGAGACACTTACCTGCGTGGCTGTACACGGTGTTTCGGCTCTTTGGGACGCTGAGGAATCGATTTACCTGCTGCTGGCGATCTTACACAGTCCCGGAGGTTTATGTTCACGAGCTGCCGATGATGGATGGCATGCTTTGGTTGCATGCGCCCACGTTTCACTTCAGATGGCCTGCGCGGTGAACAGTATCCACTCTAGCAGGTTTAATGGTTACAGGACTCCCGCGGGATGTCTTGGCACCATTCTTCCTCCTCGGGTGCATGCTGCATGATGATAGATGGCCTCACGATCATGCTCTTGGTGCTTCTGGACGACTGTGATGAACAAGAGGTGAGATCTCCAGCGTTTTCTTCATTTACAGTTTACTTTTCCCGAGAACTCATCGATCTGCTTTGCTGATGCAGGTACTGTGTTGCATGGCGACAAGGATGGTGGAATAATGTTGCAACAATGTGCATGGTTGACAGTGGTGGCGTGCATGCGTCCAAACCCACCCTTAGCCGCCAGATCTGTTCATGAAATGCATTCTGGGCCGTTCTGAGCTTCTACAAGAAGTTTCGTGTAGAAATACAGAGCTTCCTGTAGAAAGGCAGCTCTTCCTATAGAAAGTCTGCACCTTCCTGTAGAAAATCCGCATCTTCCTGTAGAAAATCTGTGTCTTCCTGTAGAAAATCTGTGTCTTCCTGTAGAAGACTCAAGCTGTAATGAAAGTGCACATACCTTGAAGAAAATGGGCATTCTTGGAGGAGGTGCTGGTGAGGTGTCCTGTCTACATGATAAGGACCCTTGGCCTTGAGTTGAGAGGCTTCCTCTCCTCCATAGAACACCTGCAATCTGCATGCAACTTTCACATGATAACTTGCTGATCTTGTATTTTTCTTTTTTGTTTTTTTCTCTCTTTTTTTTTTTTTTTGAAAGATAGCAGGGGCG
Source organism: Pinus tabuliformis (assembly GCA_031772625.1). Taxonomy (NCBI): domain Eukaryota; kingdom Viridiplantae; phylum Streptophyta; class Pinopsida; order Pinales; family Pinaceae; genus Pinus; species Pinus tabuliformis. The sequence continues at coordinate 463,003,264 of CM062806.1, read as the reverse complement.
CCTCAATGAGGTTTTCACCCCTACCACCTGCCTTAAGCACCTCAAAGGGGTTTTCACTCAAGGATCTTTATCTCTTTTCTCTTTTTTTTTTATTTTTTTTTGAAAGATAGCAGGGGCGCCTCAATGAGGTTTTCACCCCTACCACCTGCCCTGGGCGCCTCAGAAAGTTTTTCACCCAAGGATCTTTATTATTTATTTATTTATTTTTTTATATTCTTCAGGGTATGCCCAAAGTAGGGGCATAACCCTTCTCTATGACCAATACTGCCTTCTCCATAGTTTTGATGAACTCTTGTCTTGAGGGAGGCTTCCTGTAGATCTTCAATCGATGCCCATTGACAAGCATGGGGATGGATTCCTCATCAATGGTCCGAATAAGAACAGATCCATTGTCATGACATTTTTCCACTGAATATGGCCCGAGCCATCTGGTTCTCAGCTTCCCCTTGAAATCTTTGTATCTAGAGTCATACAAAAAAGCCCAATCTCCCGGCTGAAATTGCTTGTCATGGAGATGTTGGTCATGCCACACCTTTCTCTGAAGTTGAACCACTTCTGAGTGAAGGAGGGCCTGCATGCGGTGCTCATCCAGTCCATTCAGCTGCAATAGCCTTTCTTGTTGTGCATGGTTGAGATCTAGATCCAGCTGAGCTGCCATCCTCAAAGTGTTGTATTCGAACTCAATGGACAACAAAGCTTTCTTCCCATAGACCAGCTCATAAGGTGTGAAGCCGGTGGTGGTCTTCCAAGTGGTGTTGTAAGCCCATGTGGCTTCAACCAGGCGATCTGCCCAGTCCTTTCTGCTGCTTCTCACCACCTTGGTCAGGATCCCTTCTAATGCTCTATTGGTGACTTCCACCTGCCCATTTGCTTGAGGATGATAGGGGGTGGAAGTCCTATGCTTGATCTTGTGATGAGCTAGTAGATCTTCAACCGGGTTGGAGGTGAACTAGCTTCCTTGATCGGTGACCAGCTCTCTTGGATAGCCAAACTTATAGAAGATGTTTTCTCTTAAGAACTCGGCCACCTTTTCTTCTGTTGCTGCTTTGATTGCTTTGGTCTCTGCCCACTTCGTCAGGTAGTCAGTGCACACAATGATGTAAGACCTTTGCCTCGAAGGAGGGTTGATTAGGCCCACAAAGTCCATACCCCATTTCTCAAATGGCTCAAGAGTCACTTGAGGTTGGAGAGGCATCTCATCCCTTTGGGTCGGTTTCCCCATTCTTTGGCATTGGTCACACTGGCTGACATATCTTCTGACATCTTGATGAAGTGTGGGCCAATAGTAGCCTGCCTGTAGGATTTTGAAGGCAGTTCTCTTTGCTGCAAAATGTCCTCCACAAGGCCCATCATGACAGGTGAGGAGGATGTCAAAGACTTCCTCCTCCCTTACACAATGCCTTAAGATCTGATTGGGGCCAAGCTTGAACAAATTGCCCCCGATCCAGGTAAATGAGGCACTCTTTCTGATGATTCTGCTCTTCTCTCTCGAAGAGAGATGCGGAGGGAACCGTGCTGAAACAAGGTAGTTTGCTATATCAGCAAACCATGGAGAGAGTACTGAGATAGCAAACAGATGTTCATCGGGCATCTGCTCATCCACTGTTCCATCCTCACCTGCACACAAATCCAATCTCGATAAAAAGTCAGCAACAACATTTTCTCTACCTGGTTTGTCAACAATGGTTAAGTCAAACTGCTGCAATAAAAGTAACCATCTAATAATACGAGAATTCACATCTAGTTTATTCATTAAATATCGGATTGCAGCATGGTCAGTATGTACAAATGTTTGATAGCCAGTGATGTAATGTCGGAACTTGTTCAGTGCATGGACCACAGCTAAGAATTATTTCTCTGTTACAGTGTAATTCAGCTCAGCTTTGGACAAGTTTTTGCTAATGAAGTAAATGGCATATGGAAGTTTTTGCTCAACTTGTCCTAAGGCTGCACCTATGGCTTTGTTCGAGGCATCAGTGTGGATGTGGAAAGGTAGGGCCCAGTTTGGACCTCTCAGTATTGGGGCTGACACTAACTTGTCTTTTAATTCATTCAAACTCTTCTGACAATCGTCAGTCCAATTAAACTCCACATCTTTTGCCAACAGGCCAAACAATGGTGAGGCTAGCTTGCTGAAGTCCTTAATGAATCTTTGGTAATATCCTGCTAATCCCAAGAAAATCCTAACATCCCTTACCTTTTGTGGAGGTGGAACCTTCTTGATTAGAGCAATTTTGTTAGGATCCACCTGTAACCCTTGGCGAGAGATGGTATGGCCTAGCACAGTCCCTTCAGTCATTAGGAATTCACATTTTTCAGGGCTAAGGGACAAGTTCATCTCGATGCACTTGGTTAGGACTTTTCCCAAATTGGACAATGCTTCCTGGAAGTTGGCCCCGTAAGGAGTAAAGTCATCCATATAGATTTCTACTGCATCATGGACCAGCTCTGAGAAGATGCTTAAGACAGCTCTCTGGAAGGTAGCAGGAGCATTGCATAGCCCAAAGGGAAGGACATGGTAGGCAAAGGTACCCCAAGGACAAGTGAAGGTGGTCTTATCTTGGTCTTCCGGGCTGATTTGAATCTGGTTGTACCCGCTAAACCTATCCAGGAAAGAGAAGAACTTCTTTCCTGCCAGTCCATCCAACACTTGATCTATGAAAGGTAGAGGGAAATGGTCTTTCTTGGTAGCTTTGTTCAGTTCTCGGTAGTCCACACAGATTCTCCATTTCCCATTTTTCTTGGGAACCAAGACCAGAGGGGACACCCATTCACTATCTGAGATGGGGTAGATGAATCCGGCATCCAACAGTTTCTGCAATTCTTCCTTGACAATGTCCTTAAGGGCTGGATTCATTCTCCTTTGGGGTTGCCTAACCGACTTACAATCCTCTTTGATGTATATGTGATGGGTACAGACTGAGGGATGGACTCCTTTCATCTCCTTATAGCTCCAAGCAAAAACATCTAGGTGGCTGGTCAACAGGCTACACAACTCCTTCTCCTGGGAAGGAGATAGGGAGGAGCTGATCTTTAATGCTCTCTCAAGGCCGAACTCCACATTCTTGACTCTAGGAGTGACAGGGTTGGTTGTACATAGATTCACCAAGGAGCTAGCTTGGGCATCCTCCACCAACTTCTCTAAGGATAGTGCACTGGAAGGTGGATTCTGGATCAAAGTCTCAATCAAGTCATCCTCGGTTGGAGGGTCTCTTCTAGTGGTATCTAGGCTGCACAGAGGTGCTGAGTACACCTCGTCTTCCTCTCCTTCTTCTAGCCAAAGTGGTAAGTCATGCTCTAAGGAGGGTTGGGCAGGAGGGTATAGGACTAGCTGCTTAGACATGGGACCATTTTTGATGGTCATGTTCCCTGCACGACAACTTATGTAAGCATCTGCAGTAGCTAACCAAGGCCTTCCCAAAATGAGAGGATATCCAGTAAGCTTTGCCTTTGGTTGCAGAACCAGGAAGTCTGCAGGGTATTCCCAAGAGTCAATAGAGACCAAGACATCCTCCACAATCCCTTCGGGAGTCACGGTGGAGCGATCTGCTAGTTGTAGTACTGTCGAGGTCTTCCTCAAGGAATCCTGAAGATTGAGTTTGAGCATGGTATCCCTGGTCATCACATTAATGGCGGCCCCCAGATCAATCAAGGTGTGAGGTATGATGGTGCCATTGATGTGAACATCTACTACAGGACTTCTGGGATCTAGATACTTTGGGCAGATGATTTGCGCTAACATAAGGTTAGACAGTTGTCCTATGACATTGATGGTTGAGGCATCTTTCTTTCGCCTGCCTGGGTGTTTGAAGCACTTTTCCTTAACTAGTTTGTTGTATATGGGCACATCCTTGATGGCTTGGAGAAGTGGTATTTTCGCACACAACTGCTGGAGTTCTCCCAGAAGCTCATCCTCCTCTGGGTTGGGTTGTGTGGTGACTGTTAGTCTCTCAGGAAAGGGTGGAATAGCCTTTGGTTCACTTTCCTGTTTATCTTCCTCATCCTCTGGTGGAGGAGGTTGGCGATCTGGAAGGGTCTTTCCAGATCGAAGGTTGATCTCCTGGATCTCCACAGCATAGGTAGGACATGATGTTTCCCCAGTGTATACCTGCTGAGCCTGCCTATTGTTGGGGTTCGGGTTCGGTTGAGCAGGAATTTGAGGTTGCCTTGGAGGAGCAGGAGGTAAAGGCTGAGGTTGAACTGGTGGTGGAGGCAAAATGGCAGGAGGAGTGTTGTATTGGGGCCTCCACCCGGACTGAGGTGCACTCCACTGAGGCTGTGACTGGGCATGTGAATGATATGAGTGAGAGGTAGGTTGAGTAGGGTACTGAGGTGGATAAGACCATGGAGGAGGCATGGACCAGGAAGGATGAGCAGGGGGACCCCAAGAAGGCATGGGAGTCGATTGGTTGGGGTTGTAATAAGCTTGTGGTGCCCCTTGCATTCCCTGCTGATAAGGTCTAGATCCTTGTGACCTCCTTTGGTTGATGAAGTAGAGAGGTTCAGTGGGGGCTTCGGTCCCTTGGTACATGGCTTTAAACCCAGGTAAGGTTGGACACTGATTTGTTGGATGGTCCTCCTCACAAACGAAACACACTTCAACCGAATGCAATGGGCATTCGTTCTTAGGGTGTTTTCTAGTGCACCTAGGGCAGAAGACAGCCAAGGCTCTCTCAGCTTCTTCTTTCTTCTACTGGATCCTGAATGTGTCCAACTACATGGCAATGGTCTGTCTCACCTCACTCTTAAGATCTTATAATTGGTTTGTAAACTCATGTTTGGAGAAAGGGACACCAGTGGAGAGGAGATTTCCTCTACCTCGTTTCCTAGCTGCCCTGGAGTGATTTCTAAACACAGTCTTGATGTCCTCATAAGGCAGTTGGTAAATGTCCCCCCCAGCTAACATGTGAAGGGTATCTAAGAGATCTTCAGGGACTCCTCGGAGTAGGACCAACTTGAGGGATTCAGAGTCAAGTGTGCACCTGGCCCGCTTATAGCTAAGTTGGAACCTCTCCTCATAATCCTCTAAGGACTCATCATTTCCCATGGTCATCCGAAAGATTTCTCCCTTGGTTTCCTTGGACCTACAGTAATCCCTATACTTGGTATTGAAGGCTTGCTGCATCTGAGCCCAAGTAGTGATACTATTCCCAGGTAATCCCATGAACCAGCGTAATGCCGCATCCTTAAGAGTTGAAGGGAAGAGTTTCAGCTTTTTCTCATCTTCAGTATAGTCATAGGTTCTACAAAGGACAACAAACTCAAACAAGAAGGTATCAGGATCCTCAGTGGTTAGTCCATGGAAGTGAAGCAAGGCCGAGGGGCTAATGTTCTTCATTTTCATCTCTCCATTGGTCTCTCGGATGGGGAAGGCACCTTCTATTCTCTCATCTTCTCTTCTATTATCAGCCATGGCTTCAGATGGAGTGGTCTCTAACTCTTCTTCTTCTATAGGGTCTTGGTATATCTCAGGATGTTCACCTATAGGTTCCTCTGGGTCACTGTCACCAAAGAAGAGAGAAGGGTGACTTAGTGATGTGGTGGGGGTGTTGGGTAGGAATTTGCCTGATTTATCTCGGTTCCTACGAGGCATGAAATGGAAAGGACTTTTCTTTTTTGATTTCTTTTTCTTTTTTCTTTGGTACCTGCAAAACTGAAACAGAGTGATCTACAACTACTATCTTGCTCAAATGAAATTGCGGAATTGAAAGGCTAGTCTATGAAAGCAGGAAATGCTAATCTATGAAAGCAGGAAATGCTAATCTATGAAAGCAGGAAATGCTAATCTATGAAAGCAGGAAATACTAATCTATGAAAGCAGGAAATACGAATCTATGAAAGCAGGAAATGCTAAGCTACGAAAGCAGGAAATGTCTATGCTACTTTTGCAGAATGGAAATGAAATAAACTACTGATCAGAAGCAAGAGTAAGAAAGTAGAAGAAAAGCAACAATTACTAATACTTTGATGCTTCCCCGGCAACAGCACCAAAAAGATGGTGAGCTCTAGTATTGTAGCAATAATGCTACAACTCCTGAGGCTTCCTGTCTCTTAATTTTATCAACCCGGTAGTTCGTACAAACTTGGAAGCGACGGTGCTGTATGCACAAGTACTAGCTCTTGTCGCAGCTGTCACTTGGTCAGCTGGCACAAGTCTGCTAGGGCTCAAGCCAACTTCTATAGGCTCTCAGAAGAAGCTTGTTAAATGATGGACGAAAGCTAGCTCAAAGAAAACTAATCTACTTGGCAAAAAAAAGAACTGAAAGCAAACCAAAGCATGGAAACCCTAGGAAACCCTAATTTGACTAATATAACCTCTATGATGCAAAGAATGTGAATGAAACTTCTACCAATGCTGCCATTACTTCTAGTAAGTGAAATTGCATGAATCTAAGCTACTTGCATCTTAAAAGACATGTTTTTGTATTTTTTCTTTAAGTGGATGGAGTGATGGTGATTTTGTTCTTATTAGGGTTTGGTTGTGCAGAGGTGGTGCAGAAGGAAGGAAAGCGTGGGAAAGGTTGGGGAGGCTAGGAGAGGTCCCCAAGGATCCTTAGCATCCGTCCACAGAGGTTCCTCACGTTCAGAGGCTCAGCAACCGAATGAGTGGCCTCCTACAGGATGTCTACAGGGGATCCTACAGGAAACTCAGGGGTTTCTACAGGAAGTCTACAAATTGCTATAGGATGACCTACCGTGGGTGTTTGAGGTGATGGTGGAGTGATGGAATGGTAGGGGGAGATATGTAGGGTGGAGATAAAGCTGGTGATGGCTCAGGAGTGGAGAAGTAGGATGGAGAACGAGTGTATGAAGTAGGTTGGAAGATGGAAGGCTAGAACAACGAAAGGTTAAGAGAATGAAGTTACGTGAGGAGTGGAGGAGTTTGGGAGATAACAGAGCAGAGCAGAGGTCAAGGATGTGGTTGTATGCGTGATCAAGACGAAGAAGAAGGTAATGGAACAATGAAGAGCAGTGTAAATAAAACAAATGGCCTATGACTGTTACCAAAACGAGAATTCATTAACCTATGCTACCTGTGCTATGAACTCAATGAACAGCAATATAAATCATGAAGAGAAATGTGCATGAAGCTATGATGAAGGTGTATGGTGCAAGAGTGAAGTGCATGGAAAAATCTATCATAACCGTGACTATGTTGCAGCATGCATAAAGTAAAGAACTGCATTTTTTGTGGTTGGTGTAGGTTGCACTCCAATCTCCAAACAGAGATGGCAGTGGAGGCTCTCTCAACCTTTTTCTTTGGAGCTCCAATGTATTATCAACCTGCTAATCTAACTAAACAACTGAAAGCAATTCAACCCTAAGCTAAACTCACTCAATCTCATAAAAACTAACTCAGCAAACTGTAATTTCGAATTGCATGGTAAAGCAAGGAAATAAAGTGCTGGAACGAAAAGTAATTAACATTACAAAAAAAAGGAGGTCTATTGCTCTCAGGTTGGGCCCTAACCTGAGAGCTATAGCTCCCTTAAAAGCTCAGAACTAGATCCAAATCTGCTTGCCTTTATTCATATCAAAAATCTAATGTCATGCCGAAACTGGCTTACACAAAAACAAAAACCAAGCTTGCAACTCGTGCACAGCAATTACAAATGTAATCCCAAAGTTCAAAAAGCTCCTAACATAGGCTACGGCCTGCATATTTATACAAAATTATGATTAGGCTGGCTTCCTTCATTCGTGGGGCTTGGCTGTCCAACTGAAGTCAAACTGCTGATCCTGTAGAACGTGTTGGCTGCCTTTGAGCTCGGTGGGGAGAGTTGTTGGAGCTCGGAGTTAAGGGGATAATTACGAGGGAAGTCATTTAAGGTCGTAGAAAACCTCCCTATAAACCTGCAATGTCCTCCTTGCTGTCTCCTTGTCTCCATTTACGTGGTATTTTGCTCTCTTTAATGCCAAAAACCTGAAATCAACATGTATTAGCCACACAAATATAATGCCTGCCCTTCTTCCTACAAACACACGAATATACTAAGAAATGAATGCATAAGCAGTAAAAGATGAATGGTTGAGCAAGTAAAATAGGCCAAAATGAGCCCAAATTGTACCAAAAATTGGGGCTCATCATCCACCATTCATCTTTGTCGGCGACCCCGGCAAAGCAAAGGAAACGTTTTTTTCTAAACTATCCTACCTAACCTCAATAGTTCATTAACTCTTCATGTAGTTAGTTCTATAGTTGATCGTTTCTAGCTTGCATACAAAAGGCAATGAGAAAAGTTTCACATGGGACAAGCTCACTAAAAAATGAACCTACTAAGCAAGAGACATCTTTAAAAGATGATTGGCACGAGAAGTGTTACCGCAGGGTTCAAGCTCGCTAAAAAATAAACCTGCCACGAGCAATGTTACCATAGGGTTCAAGCTCGTTAAAAAATAAACCCGCCACTGAGCATAGTTTCTAAGGATTCAAGCTCATTAAAAAATGAATCCACCCTTGGTAAATAACCTTTGTGATCGCATTGCTATTATCCTTTTGAGCCTTGGTCATGTTCTTACGGTCACCTCCATTCTTTTAGCTGATCATACACCTCCACTTGATATTTTACCCTTTTGAGGAACAATTGTGATGAGTGATTCTATTAGCCACCCTTGTTATACTATTGTGTTTGAGAAGTTCCAAACTTACTTGGAACCAGTTGCTACCCGGAAACATCACTCGTTCCTCAAAAACGAGTCTCTTTTAAGCTCTTTTTAGACTCGTAAAATATGAAAAGATTTCCGAGCTACTGGCCTTTCCAGCTCATTAAAGTAAAGGGAAGCTCCATCCCTCCTCTACCTTTTAATATTTTTGTACATGAGGGATCATTACACAAAAAGATTGAGCGCATGTCTTTTTTTGGCTCGTTAAAGCTATCAAAAAGTCATCCCTTTTGTATTATTTTACACTTTTTTGGACTTAAGGGATTATGCCATGAAAAAGGACTACTGGAGCTTCCTTTCCATCTCTTTTCAAACTATCTAAACATGAAAAGGACTGAGTTATATTTGTCGTTAAACTCATTAGAAAAATAGTGACAAACTTGTCCACTCGGGCAAGAGTGAGTTTCACTGTTGCTAGGCTCGCTAAAACATAACGACAGGTTTGCCCAAAGGGAAAATTATAGAACAAGCATATGTTATCCTCCTCAAGCTTGACAAAAATAAAGAGGTACTGGTTAGCAATGACTGGGGAAAAAGGGAAGAAAACTTGAAGAACTTCACTGGTAGGAGGTCGCTCTTGAACATGACACTTTCACTTCATCACCATGATTGAGTCGGGTTGGGTTATTCCGTTCACCATCACCATTGGTCCTCTGTACCATCCATGGTATTAAAGCTATTGATCCATCTCAGCGTCACCTATATGTTCAAGAGAAGTCACTAAGAGAATTCACCAATCCAGCTAACGCCTCATCCACTGCAATGCCTTCACTCTCCATTTTCATCACTGCCATTCCAGAATCTTGTATCATTAGATCGTTTTCACCTCTAGAAAATAGTTTGATTCGTTTCGTGTCGTAGAAGTGGGATTCATTAAGGCCCTCCTACGATGGGTCACTTCTTGTTTACATCAGCTCATTATCCAAGAATTTTACTTAGGAACAATGCTTTCAGTACGTTGAAGCTTGCATGCCTCAATGGCATGTTTCTCACTTCTGGCGAGAGGTTTACATCAATGGCCTTCGACCGAAAGATTTTGCGTGGTGTTAGACATCAGATCCTATATTCACACCATGTGAATTGTGCTATATTACCTTGAGGGTCATTATCATTATCGGTGATTCCTCTCGTGCTTGTTAACAACTTACATCATTGACTGGTAATAAGGCGATGTCTTTCCATGTTCGAATTCAGAACATCTTTTCACATGGATCGTCTTGTACATCGGGCAAAGATTGAACGAGTTTGAAGACCCCGGATCTAGTTTCATCCATCCGGGCTGCGATATATTTAGGAAAATAGGGACATCAAATGTACGCCATAGCTGCACAGATGATCATCCAAGCTAAGGGATGATGACTCTACAAGAATCACCAGTCTACAATGCAGACGGTTGTCTATCTTATGTGCACGAAAATGAATTTATAAAGCTGAGCATGGGAATGCCTGCCTCAGCTAGATCATAAAAATAATATGAAGATAATGTATTGTATTGTATTTTATACACGTCACCTTCCAGTTTGAAAAAACTCGGATCCTCATGATAAAGCATTTCACCCAACATCAGAAGATTTACGACCTCATGCTTTAGGGGGCAACTATTATAGACATATTTGGGCACTGCAATTCCAATCACATATGTCGATAAACAAAGGGCTCTCAAAACCCTAAAAGTGTTGTTTCACACCCTAAAGGATCATGGTCAACTGATTACATAATTTCCCAGACGTTCCACCTAAAATACCACTTAGAACTGGCCAAAACTAGACCATACAGACTGCTCCATGCTAAGGGTGCGATGCATACTGACTGTAACACTAGCCAGGTGCAATGCATACTGAAAGAACCTTCTGTAGGGTGCGATGGGCGAGAGTAGACAAATGGAAAAGACAGTTTGCTAAGTGGAAACCTAGGGAATCTTCTAGAAACTTCTCTTATGACACTTGCCCCTCTGAATTCGCCCAGGGATGAGTAAGGGATCATGAAATATCCAAGTGGAACCAAGAACTATCAGTGAAATTACACTAATCAAAAACCCAGAAGCTAACTCACCTCTTTGCAAATATATATAGATGGATCCTTCATCCCAGAGATCCAAAGGCCATAATTTTGTAATTTGTAAGGAAGTGTTGTTGGTTTCTCTTTGAGACATTGTATTGTTGGGTGATCTTGCGTTTCATGCGGTGAAGAGGGATTTCATGCTGGGAGGATGATGCTGGATCAGACAGTTGGGTTGTAATCCTCTCTTCTACTTCTACTATCAATAAAGTTATTCGAGTTTTTCTCCATATATTTGTGTACTTGTAAATCTTGTATTTGTGAATGCAATTTTATGGTTAATGTACTTCTGATTCTGCATTGTTTATGGTATTATAGATCTATATGCTTTGATGGTTTTTTGCTGCTTTGTCTCTACAGGTGTTCTTTAAAGCGGGACAAGTGAGAAAGGAGGGGTAAGCTCTATCAAGGGAGAGAGGAAATAAGCAAGGAGCCAAGTGAAAGATTAAGGTTGGTGCTCTCTGCTTCTTTCTTATCTATCATACATAAAGGAAAACACAAGTTGCTTTGAATTGTTTGTTTCTAAGATAGCTATCCGTCTTAGTGGTACTAGCACACCAAATAGACAATAGTTTTCCCAGAAAGAACTGGGCCACTGACATGAATGGGTTAATCAATCTGAAGAAGCGAAAAATGATCTTTGAGAAGAAATCATTGTGCATAATAATACCCCTGGACCCTGCTGATGGATAGCGCTATACAGAGCCGGTACGTGATTATGAGAGTCATGATGATTTGAAATTCATCTATAAGATAACAGTGCGAGACCGAGACTGGGTGAATCCCACTGTAGATGAATGGATCACATGGGAGCGCGAGAGTTCCTGCACTTCGGACTCTGACAAAGAAGTAGAATGATGGAAGAATTGGTTACATGAAGTAACTACACTGAACTGCAACAAGATGACTCGGTTGCTCCACTGTGTGTTGTTAGAGGAAATAAACCTACCTACTTATGATGGATTGAATGAGGTAGATGTATTTTTGGATGCAATTGAAAGGGAAGTGCCTTAAAAACAACGATTCTAGGCCTTGGACTGGGTACTGCATGCTACGCCTGCAAGATGGTGGGGTACACACAAGGGAAGTTTTGAGGATTGGTGCGAATGTAGGAAAATGATGCGAACACAATTTGGGAAGCCTAATATGTGAATGACAGACAAGTACGATGGGCGGAATGATTCGCGTGTGCATTTGCCCGAAGGGGCAGAGGCTTATGGAGCAAAACCCCAACTTGAGCAGATGCACATAGACTCCACGCTGAAGTACTTGGTCAATAAGCTTGTGTTGGGGGGGTGCATCGGAAAATGGATTTTATTATTCCAAGAATATGATTTTGAAGTTTTTGTGAAGCCTGAATGATTGAACGCAGGACTAGATCACCTATCGCGCATCGAGACAGGGGAGGAACCTACTAATTGGAGGAAGGATTACCTGACGAATAACTGTTTGTTATGCACATTGTGGATGGACATTTTGAGGATATAATACACTTTCTAACAAGAGGAACTGTGCCAGAAGCATACTTTGTCCAGCAAAAGAAGGAATTAGTGGTGCATGCGATAGATTTCTCTGTCATTGCTAGGCATCTATATAAGATGGGGAATGATGAAATACTGTGAAGGTATGTGTTTGAGTTTGAACGAAGCAACATCCTTGCAGATGCTCATAGGCGTGCCACAGGAGGAAATTATGCAGGGAGAGTAACCAAGAAGAATATTCTATGCATAGGGTTGTGGTGGCCAACCCTTCATCAGGATTCAAAAGCATATTACAAGGCACGTGATGTACGTCAAAGAACAGGCAGGCCATCGCGGAGGTATGGAATGCCTTTGAATCCACAAATGGTGTTGCAACCTTTTGAAAAATGGGCAATAGCTTTTGTAGGACCCATCAAACCTCAAGGAAAGATAGGCGTAAGATATATTATCACTGCGACAGAGTACTTGACTCATTGGGCAGAATCGCGACTGGTGAAGGATTGCATGGGCACAACTACTGTGAAGTTTCTATTTGAACATGTACCGATGTGAATTTGATGTCCAAATATCTTGATGAGCGATTGCGGTACACACTTCCTGAACAAAACGATTAGCGCACTAACGGAAAAATTTCAGGTGTATCACTAGAAGAGCACACCATATCACCGAAAGGGTAACGGGATAGTGGAGGCATTCAAAAAAGTATTGGAAACTGTGCTGACCAAGGTATGCAATACGTAGTGAAGTGATTGGTATCTACACCTACTTGCAGTGTTATGGGCTTATCGAATGACATGCAAGAAGCTGACAGGACAAACAACCTTTAGGCTTGTCTATGGAGTGGAAGTCATAATGCCTATGGAATACATTGTGCCTAGTCTATGCATAGTAGTGCTCATAGTTATGATGGATCACGGAGCTCTGGAAGAGAGGCTCACGTAGTTGGATGAGCTAAAAGAAGAGAGATTCTTGGCTAGATTTCACCAGCAAGTCCAAAAGTAGCGCGAAAAGGCATGGCACGATCGACATATTAAGCTGCGCACCTTTAAGGTGAATGATTTGGTGCTGTTGTATGATAGTAAGTTTGATCAATTTCCAGGGAAACTCCAAATGCATTGGCTGGGGCCATATGTTATTAGGGAGATTACTGACAGTGGCGCAGTCCAACTGGTTAAGTTAAATGGAGATCCTTTCCTGGGAAAAGTGAATGGCAATCATTTGAATCCATATTCAGGCGGCCTGACCATCTGACTAGCCAACTAAAGCATAGTCTTAGCACACGAGGCAGCTGAAAGGAGGCGTGGGACTATAAAATACACTGCCCGGAAGCTGCGTGATGCTAGGAATACACGAAGCAATGAAGTGTCACGGGGTCCATGACAGTGCGAAGAAAGTTGCGCTGGCGCACAGGTCTACCAAAAAGTGACCATTAAAGTCACTATTCACGATTTGATGCTTGGTTTGTGGCCAAATGGAGCGGGCAACATGCATTTAAGAAGAACTTTATGGGTTATATTCTTGAAAATCTGCCACTGATCTAGCATTAATGGACCAAATGTGGGGGGAACGGTTGAATTCAAATTCAAAAGGTGCTATAAATTACAAGTGGCGGTCCAACAAACAACACTTGGAAATTTGAGAACTGAGTTATTGCACGCTCAAGTATTCATGAACTGAGACTTATTCGAGACTCTCAAAGTGAACTTGGTGTTTGAGCAACTACCAGAGACACTGAAAGAACTGTGGAGTAGCACTACGTCAGCACTCGACGAAGCCATGGACACAGGAGTAGTGATAGCTGAGGAAGTCGCGCAAGAAATTACGGAAGTGGAAGCCCCAGAGAGTGCTAGAATAATCATTGAGGTCCCTAAATCATCGCGAACACGGAGACCTAAGAAGGATAAGCAGGCCATGATACTGGTGCACGTCTTGCCCAAAAATACACTGAGGACCAAACTTACATTACAGGAAAAGGGGAAGGCCATTAATCTAGAGGCCAATGAGGAGGAAGAGTTTGAAGAAATCTTGGTGGAGGAGGAGGATGTAGAGATGGATGTTGAAACTCAAGGTGCAGACCCTATTACCCAGTTATCTGAATATATTCCTCTGCTAAAGGGTAAATATAAAGCACCAAAGGATATAGATGAGAGCAAGAGCTCTCTAAAAACTTCGCTGCTTCCAGACGATATTATTTTTGAGGGAGCACACTTGGGATGGTTTCTCGTGTTGAAATTTGAAGATTGGGACCTCGTAGACCATGCAAAGTTCCCACATTTAGTGATTTTGAAGCTAATGCACCAAAAGATAGACATGACAGCTGGAATGATTGAATTGGAGCCGCAAAAATGACTCAGGCCTGTAGAGAAAGCAGGGTTGCTAAACCTGCTCTGGGTGTCGCATTACCACCACACCCCAATGACCATTTTCATCATCAGGCGGCTTCTATGCTTAGTGCATGATGGGTGTTTGTGGATGGAGGATCCAATTCCCATCACAGACCATCTGATTCATTGAATTACACGGCTACCTTGCTTAGGGGAGGATGCAGCAAAAATTTCATGAGGAGAAGGTGGCGAGTTGACCCTCGTGGAGGTAATGAAAAAGAAGTTTAAGTTGGAGAAGAAGAAGCAAGGGTATTCCATCTCCAGCATCAACAACTTTGCAGTCAAGGCTGTGACATAGATATTAGAAGGGAAAGTGATGCGGAAGTGCTTTGCGGATGAGGTGTCGGCACCAGTGGTTGCACTAGTAGCGCAATGCGCAGAAGGGGTCCAGTTTAACTGGATGAACTATCTATGCGGTGAGTTCCTTGCGAACTACTGCGAGGCACAGGAGCATGGAGAAATGTTTCATTACGCATGGTTCCTATTGTCGATAGTACTGGTGGCATGGGAGCTACCCGAAGATAGCTAGTTCCCTTTGGCCATACCAGACCTTCTAGAGGCAGAAAAGTACGCTTCATTGTGGGCGACCTAGGATGCATAGAGTATTAGAGAAAGCAAGATATTTTGGGTGCTAATGGAGGTGAACATCCGGATGGGGATCAATCACAAGTTGTTGTTATCACCCACAATCTACAACAGTTTGCAGAGCTTTGCAGAGTTCAAAGTAGATTTCTACCATGTATTCATTAGGACACGGAAGGACCCTACAAAGACGTGGCATGATTTACTGTATTTGGTGACTGACAACATGATATAATTAGTCCTTGAGTCTTGGCCACTGGAGTGGCGCGCTCCAGCTGAATCCACGATGGAAACATAGAAGTTCCTCAAGCAACGCAAGAATGAAGAGACAAAACTTCGGATGGCATAGCTAGTGGAAAAGTGCAGGAAAGAAGAAGCAGAAGTTAAGGCCTAGGTAGTGCCCAACATTGTGAAGTTGGCGGAGCAGTAGAAAAAAATGGATGAAGAGTGTGAAGGACAATTGTCACCTTTTTCCGAACCAAAGATAGACATAGACCAAGGTGGCGTGGACCCACAAACGACATCCACCCAGCTTAAGCGTCCGTGACCACGCAAGTAGATAGTGTTGTGAAATAAAACAAAGGCATCGAAGACATCATTCGTCCTAATCACCCTCACTGAGGGGAATTTCCATGACATCAGCGAAACGATGAGGGATGTCATCGTGGAGGCCCTGTAGTTTTTTGATGAAAAACAACAGTTGGCATTGGGGGCTCTCTAAACATAAATACAAGAGTTGTAGGTGTGCACTCCATAGGCTGCAATAGTTTCCACCAACCTCGCAGTCGGCACTTCAGCTACTACGGAAATGTTGTGCGTCAGGGTGACCAATACGATAGTGATACCAGATGGGGCACTTACTACAGAAAAGGAAGTCGACAGACCCATGGTGAGTAGTTTGAAAGGGGTAGGGATGAACATGGTTGCACTCCCTCAAGAGACACTATATCTCTTAGAGGATGGAGTCATCACAGAACTCAGGGCCAGGGAGAGTCACGCTCTACAAGTAATGAGCGAGCAACGCATCAATATTGAGTTGTTGAGCCTGCAGCACAATGAGGCTGTGGAGGAAAACAAATAGATAATGCAGGTTGTGGAGGAAGCCCGCCAAATGGTCTCGAAATTGGCCATTCAAATAGAGTAACCAGTGGAGGCACACGTCCATAAGTTAGCCACAGGGGTATGTGACACAAGAGAAGAAATGGACATGGTTTAGCTGGAGTTGAACCTGTAGATCGTAGAACTACAGTTGAAGGCTCAGCCTTCAACTTCACCGGAGGTTAAGGAATAATGTACCACCTCAGTTATGACAGTGATTGTGGTGGTCGACAGTGAAGTGATAGATTGCATGAAGTTGTTCGAACAGTCATTTGAGGTCCTAACCACCTTGTAGGAGGACCCAAATGTGGAGCACCTTGAGACAGAGGTGCACAAGCTGCAACATAAATACAATGAGGTAAAAGGGATTGCGCAAACGGTTTCTCTTACACAAAGGCTTGCACAAATGCAACAAGAAAAGGTGCTCAAATAATAGGTGGATGCCGCTTGGCATAAAGAAGTGGTCTTGAAAGCATGCCTACAGCCATGGATCAACAAGGCTTATACAATTATAGCCTCCATTGAAGCAAAGCTTGTGCAACTATTATTGAGTCATGAAATGGGTATGTATTTACTCTTAATTCCATCACCTTTTTCTTCTTTTCTTGTCTCTTTCATATCTCGATATGCTAACATATTGATGGATTATGATAAGAAATGGATGAACTACTCTTGATTAAGATTTAGCCACCATAACTAACTCTTATTCCTTTTTATGCAGAAAAACGACGAAAGGAACAGTTGTTGTTCCCTAGAGACGGAACAACATAAACCAACAAAGGAAGAATGGGGCATTTCGGTTGCAGTCAAATTGAAGGACGAATCAGAAGGATCAACACTAAATATGAAGGGTATTAGAAGATAGCATTCAGTTGTGAATCCCTCAGGATCTCCCGATCCTGAGGGATCGCATTTATCTTTTACCTCTTTCTGACTATAAAAGCAAAAGACTATAGGAGGAAAGGGGATCGATCTCTATTTATTTCAAATTGTAATTTTAATTTACAGACTCGTGCTGTTGGAGGACATGACCATATTGTAATGAGACTTGTGTTCAATGGTTAATATATAATTTACATTGTTTTTCATTTGTATTCTCTGAAGTAGCTTAGCAGTATTCATGGGTGGCTAAGGGGTTGCCCTCTTGTGGATTAAACTGCTATCCCTTGTGTTATATATTTCTTATTCACGCAAGTTGGATTGGTTTGATATTTTTCCCATTTTCTGTGATTTTATCTTATTGGCTATTTACCGATTTATTATATTGAAGTTAGTACATTTTCTTTACATGATTTGCAGCATTGTCATTTGATTCTATTTACGCTTATTGTAGATTAAATTAATTAGCCGTTAAAACAATGAACCTTATTGATTTAATTAGCTAAAGAGTTTGGTTACCGCTATTGAACTCTCAGTTGACATCATTTCCATTTGGATTTCTTAACTGAGATTGAGTGTGATTTAGATAGTATCAACTAGAAGAGATTGGTTAATGCTACTACACTCTCGGTTGATGCTATTGTCAATTGAATTTCTCGTTTCAGATTTGATTACGATTTCAGTAGAGGATTAAGTCTTGATGCTTATATGTAATATTTCCTTTAATAGTTGCAATTTGAGTTTTATAAATGCATCTGTTTACTCTTGTATCAAAGGTTTATACTTCATTTTAAGAAACATTACTCTCTGGATTCATAGCCTGCACATATTGTGTACACTCTTGGAATAAAATGACTTGCCCAAGTTGATGATTAATGTGAGGTAATTAGGAGTTTTAAAAGACACCTTTTAGCACCCAACAACTGCAAGCAACTTAGGAGAGGGTTCAGGATAGCAGCTCAATAATAGTGGTCACCGAACAACATGTGGAGGAAGTCCAGCAAGCAGCCACTCAGTGAGCTGCCAAAGTTGTAGGGATCCAAACAGAGTTGGGAGGACTTCATGCTAAGATCTTTGCACCTATAGAGTAACTCAAGGGTGAGTCACAATGTTTGTGTTTGGGGCCTGTTGGGTGCGGGATCCCACAAGGATAGTTTTGGGGCTTAGAGCCTAGATTTTGGTCCAATGTTGTAATTCCAATGTAAAGACTCCACATTTTGTGGGCATGGAGCATGTAGTTGTTAAAGAGTCATAGGGTTGTCCACCCTTATTTTGATAATGTAATGTCAGCTGTAGAAGATCTACCCATGGTCCGCGGACCATGGGATTTTATAAATAGAGCTAAGATCTAAGTAGATAAAAATCAATCAAGACACAAGATGAAGAAGATAAAATGTATGAGAGATAGCTCTAAGTAAAAGTCTAAGTTTTGGGTCGTAGCGTAGGTAGAGGCTCTGCAGCTGAGTGCGCAGAGGCCTAGTAGTCTGCAGCTAAGTGCGCGGACCCCTGTAGCTGAGTGCGCACGATAAGTCGAGTCTGTAATCATCTAGATGTATTAATAAAGAGAAGTTTCTATCATTTCTGCGTATTTATTTCTTGTTTATGCATCTGATATATTGGACATGAATTTCACTTCTAATGCTTATATGATGCGCAAATGTGTATAACTGTATTGGTTAAGTGAACTCAAGTAAGAACATGTGTCTTCGTAAAGCTAACTAAGATCTATTAATAAGATAAGTAAGATACTTAGCATAGTTTAGGGGATATCATAGTTCGTTGCCTTAGTAGAGCGAAAGGACTTCAACCCCTAGTTAGGGCTACACAGAAGCCAATTGTAACAATTGCAAAGGTACTCAAGGGTAGAGAAGAGGAATAAGAAACCTACACAAAGGTAGGTATAGTTGGAATAAACCAACATCACATCCATCTCAAGGGTGTGGAAACTTGGTTCCAGCATCCCGCCATACTACTTTGGATGAGATTTTAGTCCGTGCTCTACGGAATGATGCCAAAAGGGCCAGTAGTGTAGGGATTTGTTTGGCTACCTAATGATGAACCTATATCATGCCCCCATAAGCCAACACCTCCTCATCATCTCAGAGGATGAAAATAGTTTGACTGAATGTTTAACCAAGTTCACAATCCTATTTGCTAGGGTAACTCTCGCCAAGAACTACCCAGATGAGTTATAACACTCTCCATGCATGAGCCAGGTGTGTTAGTCCCTGGGGAAACTCTCTGTGTTGCCTTAGGGATAGTGTTAGTCAAATTTTCTGAGGTTCTGAAGGTCAAAGGATTGGGTTGATTGAATAATATCCCACTTTTTACTCATATGTCAACCCAAAAAGTAGGAAACATCCATCTTTGACCAGTTTGAGGATATTTCTATTTCTAATGGAACTTAATAGAAAGGGAGAGAGAAATAAAGAAATGAAACATCCTAAATTTTTCCAAAGGGAACTCATGAGAGAGTTGGCAAGGATTAGCCTCTCATTCTATATATTGGAGTCTTGGGGCATTGTGAATAGGGTTGAAAGGTTGAAGGATTGCTAACTTATTTTCGAACATGTGTATGAGACATAATGGTTTACCAAGAGATTAAGAAGAGAGAGAGAGAGAAAGGACCTAGACGATTAAGGGATGCTTGATTCACCAGATGGTTGTAATCATCCTTTCTTATTAATAATATCGATATGTAGTTGTGTTGTCTACTCTATGGTGTTTATCTTGTATTCTGTTACATGTCGATGCAATGCCCTAGTTTATGAGTAGCTTGTATGCATTTTATTTGATATCCTTATATATTATTGTTTTTATTATCAGAGTTTATATGTTGTATTATTACTTCTTGTCTTTTTTATATGCAGGTGTTGATCTAGGAGTTAGTAGAGAGCTCTTTCGCTCCGCTACATTGGGTTCTCTAGCAAAAATGCATCAAGATATTAGGTAATATCTTCCCTCCTAAATTGAATATCATACATTAATATGGATATGTATATGTTTCTTTGTGTCTGCTATAGTTAATCTGATTTGTCTGCCAAGAATCCCAGGAAGATCCTTGAGGGTATTATAGCCAAAACCACCCGTGCATTAATCAATATGGTAGAATTAGCGACTCCACTGGGGGCTATACTTAGTTCCTGATTTTCTCTTACCAAGTTCCTAGATCTCTCTTTCTTTCAGGCCCTCCTTTATTTCTTGGTTCCCTTTCTGACAATTTAGTACTCTTCAACACCCTCCTCGCTTTTCTCAACTTTTGTTCTGACCCTTAAATACTTATTTTTGAGCTTCTTCCCCAATAACGAACCCCAGCAGTGCAACCAAAGAGTTATAACACTCCGTTGGCCTGTAGACACAACGTTAGTATAGTCACTAACTCTCTGTGCCCTCTTCTAAAGTGCGTTAGCCAACCATATATTGGTCAACAACTATTTTTGTGAACTCCTAGGTTGGGGAAGCTTCCTATAGTCTGATCAAGGATTTGCAGTTGTGCACTTTTGTTTGGTTGCCTGTTTCCTTAGCATTTTTTCTTTTTAGGAAAATAGCTTAAGTTCTTATGTTTTTAAGAAAAAATAATATGAAAATTATGTTTAGTTGGTTAGATTCTTCATTTATTTGGGTTAGCTATTAAAGAGAGCTACACATCTACAAGTTGTGTTTTTTTTTTTACAACACTACATCCATGATACGAATTCATGTATACATTATTATCTCCTCGTAGAAATAACTCATTAATCGAACAAAAATTGAAAATCATTTTTTGCATGCTTTGTGTTGGAGTCCCACAAAACTCCATACGTCAACACCCCTTCTAAATACATTAACCAAGTACATTTAAAATATATCTCGTAATAAAATCAAGAAGCAACTCTTTTTTTAGCATACAAACATATTATTCTAGGCTAGGATCTTGGGTTAGGCAGTTGTGGGTTAATTGCCCAAGATCATAAAATCGAGACTACTGTCGTTAAAGAGGGAAAATCATGTTGCACTCATACTATCTGGAACCACTCTAATCAAAGAAGAGCTAAATACGAGACAACATTTGAATGTGAAAGAAGGTAGCCTTTGATTGCATCTCCATTGGGTATTTTTTGTATCAGGGATCCCTTTGGGGGTATAAGAGCTGATTCAGGGACTCAGGTATCCCACCACACAATGTACTATCTGTGACCATGTCCCCCTGGTAGTGTCTATGATTTGAGGTAACCATAGTGGCCATACTTTTTAGGGATGAACACAAGGTGACTGGGGTGAGCTGCCCTGGTACCTAAACAGATGAACCTACTCTGTCTTCAGTTTTTGGGAGGGTGCTCATCTTCATGAGATTACTTGGCCCCTTAATCTAAGGTTTGGGTGAAGCTCAAGAGTAATCATAGTTGTACATTTGGCCAGGGCTCTCTTTTATCCATTGTGATACTGGGTTTCATCTCTAGCAAATGGTGGTTATTAGACAGAGTCATATCCCCTGCTTGTTGATTGAATTTTTAGAGTATTTTTTATTTTTTAGGTGTCAGTTTGTTATCACTGAGACTATAATCAATATCACTATAATTTTTTTTGATAAAATATATTAGTCACAGTGGTTACAAATGGCCCTCGTGATCACTCTCAGTGAAAACAACGTATTACTCTGGTAACTGTGGAGGATCCATCAAGCCTCGATGAACCGGATTACCCATCTTCAGGTAATCAGTCTTTAGTATCTAACACTGAATCAATCAATACATCCCAAGACTCAATACTGTTGGGAGATTTTTTCACTGAAGGTTTTGTACCTCCTTATATTCCTCATATCATTAATCCTTTAGGACCACTATTGATTCAAGTTGCACATGTACCTACCATGTCTTCCACTATACCTACATCGACTATTATGTTAGTGACTAAAGGGTCCTGAGCTTTTTTGGACAAGTTTGGTCCACCCTCACTTCCCCAACTGACAGTAGGTAATACACCACTGATTAGAAACCCCGCTATCCAAATTGTGCCAAGTCTGAGAAACTTAGTTACACCTAACATGATCGGAACCCAGTACATACTAGTTTCTTCCCATTTTGTGTCTACTCCTAGACCTTCAGGTAGCACTCCAAAAAACGTTGTTAGCACAGGACCCTTTAGTAATCCCTTTGGTTGGAATCCTTTTTTTAGTTCAAACCCCTAGGTTCAATTGCCATGAGCATTGTTCCCAACATGCACGTACCAATAATAGGATTTATGGTTTCCCCTCTACTTATAGGACAAGCTGGACAGTCATTGATTGGCATCAATCCTACATATGCTAGTTAAGTGCCAATGGCCAACTACGTGGCTAGAAGAATCCCTCAACTCAGTCTCGCTCAATCCATTTGGGCACCCCATTATTAACCTCAATTGAGTCAATGGGGAAATTATTATCTTGGGGGAAATCAAGCTTATATCCCCTAGCCTAACAACTCATATGGACAACCACACTATATGATTGTTCCTCAATGAAACTATTATTCAAAAAATCATATGTATAATACTGGGGAAAATATGATGGGCGAACTGTAAGGGCCCTCAAGTCATTCGTCATCACCTCGGTTAGAATTGGGGGCACAAAATACTTTTCCTTGTTTGGAAACACTCGACATACCTGATCTATACAAACTGACCAATAACCCCTCTACCATAACTTTCATTGGCCCCCAATCTCATACAAAATACTTGCTGACATCCTGAAGTTTGAAGAAAAGGGATGATCTAGGTACACATGTCACCACCTATCATCTATGGTGCGTATCCAACTCCATGGTAGATGATAGTATCCAACTTTGGGTCTTCCCCCGCACCCTTACTGACAATGCTACCAAGTGGTATATTAAGTTACCATGCGCGTTAGTTAATACCTTTGGTGCCTTGTTGATGGAATTTTTAAAGTACATTCACTTACCCATCCTCTACGAAATCAGGATGGAAATCCTTACTACTTTATGCCAAGAAACCTCCACCCACATCTCCAATCAAATTCATGAATGGAGACATAGATGGAGGCTAGCAAAGCTCCCATTGTAGATTATCTATTAGCAAAGTGGTTATGTAAATATCTTATTCCCCAAATCACCAAGGATGTTGCCTTGGGTGTTGCGGTCACTAAAGACCAATCCATTCATCGTGCCCAGCATTTATATTTGATTTATTCATAGTCCCGCACATTATACAATGTTATCCCCAATGCCCCAATAACTTCCAATGCTCCATATACTGAGAAACCCAGTGTGCACGCTAATGGTATTATCAGCACTACCTCCGGGTTTGTTGTAAAACAACTTAGCAAGCACGTTTCTAAGTTGTCTGTTGATCCCGCTACCCAATCGATTGGTCTTCCTACCACTGCGATAAACTTTGTACAATCTACACAAAAACCCAGCTGTAAGAATAAGAAGAATAATAAAAATACCACTTTGTCTAAAGAGAAGCCATCCAAGAAATCTAATGCAAAGCAGAAACTTATTTCACCACCTAAGAGTGGAAAGCACAAAGATTTCAATTTCCCTTGCAAAATCTGTGTGGAAGACCATATGACACATCGTTTTCCATGTCTCCAAGAATGCACAAATCTTCTTATTCAAAAGGACATTAGTTGGACCCTCGCGGTCCTACATAACCCTTTCCATGGTCAGAAACATAAACATCTTATTATGAACCTGCCTCAACCCTTGAAAGGGGGAAACATTGGTGTTGAAAAATTATATATTACAGAGCAATGGAACACATAGAATATTGCATAAATATGAAGACAAAAAATGCATAAAACCAAAGAGACACAGATATACATGGTTCACCCAGTTTTGGCTACGTCCACCCCAAACAGCCAGTCCTTCCTTTCTATTATTTAGCAAAATGAAGAGACACAACCTACAACATATCTGCTGTAATATGTTTTCTTTCACAGTCTCACCTCTCTGTTTCTCGCTCGGAGAATACACATCTATTACACAGCCTCAACATAATGCCCTCATGCAAAGAGAGGGGTTGCCTTCTAGGACCAAAAACCCTAAACTAAACATAAGTTCTACCATCAGATCATCTGCCTAATGATTTGTCCTGTTACAAGTTCCCCCTGCACCCCCCCCGCGTGGATGGGTGTACAAAATTCTTGGGGTATACATCCGACTGAAACAAATACCTCTAAATAATCATGCTCCACACCCAACAATTAGTTCACATCATCCTTCTGCTGGTGAATGATCATCAACCATTTACACCTTTGAAACATTTGATCTTCAAACATGAGCCAAAACTTATGGAGCTCCAATCACTAATGATCAGGACGTTGCCTCGAGTTCAAACCCACCACCGCCCAATGATATTCATATCAAAAGGCCAGTTGGTGATCTTGTAATTGACCCCCAAAAAGGGGCACTTCGTTGCACAACACATAATACATCTTCACGTGCTACCCAAAACTACAATATTGTAGAATATTTGGTGCAAGCATTGTCATCTGTGTCTAGACTCGAAGTATTTCAAGCTTTTCCACCACAGAGGAAATATTTTCTTTCAACTATTAGTGTGGTTGACCCTCAGTATTCCATGCTAGAAATATTCGACATGGATAAATGTAACCTCCCCCTTCCCACCAACTTTCATTTCAGGTGAATTTTTTTTCGAAAGAACGAGGGGTACATAGAACTCTCATTGATGGAGGCACTTTGACCTATGTCATGTCTACTTCGTGGTGGCTCACCTTGGATTATCCAACCCTCTATCCATCATTGAATTCCCTTAAACCTTTTGATGGCCATAAATTCATCCCAAAAGGTTATCTTGTCGACTACCACATAACTTTGAGTGGGAAAATGGTAACGGTGGACATTGAAGTCATGGATAGAAAACTCAACTATAATCTCCTTTTGGGCCACAGTTGGACTTATGCCATGACTGCCATTGTGTCTACGGTTTTCCACATTGTCCTATTTATATTGTATGGAAGAATAGTCACGGTGGACCAACAATAATCCTACACCCCAGATTACTACTCATTACCTAGCAGCACTGTACCATTTGTGGGTGGCATACCTGACTCTTATGTTAGTATTGGTACCAGGCTTTTCAATGGTTCTTCCTTGATGGGTTTCTTTCCTCTCTCACCTCCCATTTTTCCATAGATGGTTTCTATGATCTCCACTCTTCCTAATGACCCAACTGATCCCTGGATCCTCCCGAACCCTTCATACATTAACTCTTATGGAGAAAAAAATTCATTGTCACTAGTCAAATTGGCCCATCAAGCCATTCAATTTGCA
Source organism: Pinus tabuliformis (assembly GCA_031772625.1). Lineage (NCBI taxonomy): Eukaryota > Viridiplantae > Streptophyta > Pinopsida > Pinales > Pinaceae > Pinus > Pinus tabuliformis. Next base: position 462,977,845 of record CM062806.1, on the reverse strand, counting down.
TCTAATTCTCCTCTCACTTTGGTCACAGCCAACAATACCACTTCCTCTCCCACAACTACTCCCTCTAGTGATCTCCTCAATCAATTCCTACCTTCAGACGAAGCTATTTGAGAGATCATGTGTTTAGAGGAGCGACCTTGGGAAAATTCTCACCATCGCTTTTTAATATCTAATTTGGACGTGGCCCCTATACAAATGTTGTCATTTGAACCACCTGAGGTCATTCCCTCGAGTTATACAACCATCCAAACTTTGGATTTGGAAGGGAACATGGAGAATATTTCAAAGACAAATCTCATTGGTGTCTCAGCCAAGACAGGCATCGTGGAAAATATACATATTGGAGCTGATTGCAATCCTGAGAAAATTACAAGCTTCACCTTCCTTTTCAAAGAATTCTGTGATGTATTTGCTTGGTCTTATGAGGAAATGCCTCACATAGATCCATTTATTGTCGAGCATGAGATCAAGGTTTATGACAATGGCAAGCCTATCAACCAAAGACTTCAACTAGTCCACCCTCGCAAAATTGCAACCATCAAGGTTGAGGTTGAAAAATTATTATGTGTTGGTTTCGTTTACCCTATTCCCTTTATGGAATGTGTTTCCAATTTGGTTCTTATAGATAAAAAACAGGGTACTGTCCATATCTGTGTCGACTACTAGTATTTGAGCATTGATTTTCCAAATGATAATTATCCGACACCGCTCATCGACCAAATAATCGACGATTGTGCCACTTGAAAATCCTTTTCCTTTATGGATGGTTTCTTAGGCTATAACTAGATCGCCATAAAACCTGCAGAGTAGCACAAAACTACCTTCATTTTCCCTTTGGAAATATTTTCATATGGAAAATTCCCATTTGCTCCAAAGAATGTTGGAGAAACCTTTCAACGGGCCATGGACTGCATTCCATGATATCACACACATTGTTAAACCTTACTTGGATGACCTTCCACCCCATTCTGAGAAGTGAGCCTAGCACCTAGTGCATCTTCTAGAAATTTTTCTTAGTTGCAGGTTCTATAGAACATGTATGAATCTTCACAAATACATTTTATTTGTCCAGTCTTGATGCCTACTTGATTTCATTGTCTACGAACATGGGATTAGGGTTTATTCTGATAGGTAAATGCAATTACTCAATTTCCCACCCCACAGTCCATTTTACAGCTCCAACATTTTCAAGGGAAAGTAAACTTCTTACAATGATTCATTGTGAACTATGCCGAGCTGAAGAAAGGATTTATGCACCTACAAGAGAAACGAGTACCATACTTGTGGGATGATCAAGCCAAACAATCATTTGATGCCTTGAAATAGGAACTTATATCTACCCCACTGCTTAGTGCTCCCAACTACTCCCTCGACTTTCTCCTATACTTGGGAGCCTCACCATCCTCCATTGATATGGTGTTTATTCAAATCCATGATGATATTAGTGAGCATGTGATCTATTATCTCTCAAAAAGACTCTTTGGGCCCAAACTCCGATATTCACAAGTGGAAAAAATATCCTTAGTAGTTTTCTTTGTTGTCAATCACTTCTGACCCTATATACTCTTGTGACAGACTACCATCATCGCTTTGGATAATTCCATGAGACACATTTTATCTCATCAATTCACCAGAGGAAAATATTCCAAATGGATTGTTATCCTCCAAAAGTTTGATTTGGTTTTTGCCACTACCAAGGTGAAAAAATACTTTGCCTTCGTAGAACTATTGTCATATCTTCCAATAGACAATCGAAATGAGATAGCCCATGATCCTCTTCTCGATGAATCTATCTATTTGATCGACTCAACTGACCCTTGGTATGCTGATATTCTTGTCTACCTCCAAGAACAAAAATTCCACCCTGAACTATCGTTAGGTGACCATTGTCGCATCTTCCCCCAAGCTCGACACTATTTAGTGTTGAACGATACTTTATATCATCATCGATATGATATGGTTTTTTGACGTTTCCTCACTCATGAAGAGGAAAAACATGTTTTAAATGAATGCCATTCTGGGGCATGTGGCAGTCATCTTTCTGAGATGGCTACTACCTAGAAAATTCCATGTGCAGGACACTACTAGCCAACCTTGTTTAAATATTATATCAAGGAAATCCAACAGTGTCATCCTTGTCAAATCTTTACAAAGAAAATGTGTGCACCCTCATGCCACCTACACCCATTTCTCTTCATCAACTACTTTTCAAAATGGGGCATTGACTTCATCACATGCAACCCCACTTCCTTTGATGGACACAACTACATTATTGTCAGTGTGGAATACTTTATTAAATGGGTTGAAGCCATTCCAACTTTTTGGGTTGATGGAGAAACCGTGGTGTTATTCCTGTTCAATCAAGTGATATGTTGTTTCGGAATGCCCTGCATGATCATTACATACCATGGTTCTCACTTTCAGAACCACATGATGTCTGACTTAACATCGCTACTCGGTATTAGGCAAGAACATTCTTCCTCCTACTACCCCCAAGCTAATGGCCAACTGGAAGCCGTTAACAGCATTCTAAGAACCATGATCCACCAATTAGTAGGAAACCACAAAACCCACTTGCATCATATATTATATCCTACATGGTGGGTGTACTCAACTTTAGCCAATTGCTACAAGCTTTACACCATTCCAACTCGCTTATGGCCTGGAAGCAATTCTACCTATCGAGTGCCAGATTCCTTCACTGAAACTCATTTTCGAAATCTTGATTGGCACCACTGTCGAAGAAGAGAACTTACTATATCTCAATCAGCTAGATGGGACTCGTTGAGATGCCGCACTAGCCCTCGAAGCCCACAAGCGTCGAGTCAAAGCCAAATATGAAAAAAATGTCAAGCCTTGTTCATACCAAGAGGGTGATCTTGTTCTATTCTTTGATCAAAAGCACGACCTCTTGGGGGCAAGAATGCTTCAACCATTGTGGATCGGTCCATATGTCGTCACCAAGGCCCTCTCAAAAGGTGCCTATGAACTTCATGACTGTGAAGGAATCCCACTCACGGAGCCCTGAAATGGGCTCTATCTGAAAAAGTATTATGCCTAGTATTGCACTAGGCATGTGCTTTGTAATTTTATGTATTTATAAGTTTTTCTTATTTTGTTGTGACTAGATTTTTTGGCATTTTATGAGTATTTGTCTCATGCATGTCTCTTTTTGCACATATGTCTTCATCACCCTTACCATACATAGGATATGCGGATGGTGCCAGTCGTCACACATGACACATTGCATCAACTTCTAGGGTTAGTTACATGCCCGAGTCAGACCTACTTTGTTCCGGGGGAGATTTTCTTGGAACTGGAACCAAAAATATTGCTAAGTATATGTCTATAATTACACTTCTCACTGAAGCGTCTTCTCAGGAAATCTCCAATCTAGTGGTCAGGGTAGACTCTCAGCTAGTAGTTATGCAATTGACAAATCATTATCATTTTCATAATCCAATATTGTTATGTCATTATCTAAGGGTACGACTCTTGGAACATCAATTTGAGTTTATTACATATGAACACATTCCTCGAGAATTTAATACAGTCAATGAATCTTTAGCAAATTATGTATTAGATTGGCATATGTCTCATTTATTATAGATACATGCATGAAAGTAAAATTTTACATAGTTAAAAATTTACAAAAACTTTAAAAAACATTTACATCATAAAGCGCCAATATATATATATATATATATATATATATATATATATATATATATAGATATAGATATATATATCGAATCGAGTCTTTTACATCAAAAATTCCCAAAACTTGGGTGTTTTAATGTACAAAATGGATTTACTAAGCCTTGTTATGAAACTCGTTGGCTATACCATGCTACCGCTAAGATATTATTTCTCATGAAAAATCAAAACACCTCTAGCTAACCTCCCAAGAGGAACTAGAAATCGCACAGTCACACCCATGATCAAACCTTTGAAGTTCCTAAGAACCTCGCTAACGCTTTGTGTGTAATCTCCCTCTTCGACGGCTATTGTACCCATTTCAATCCGAGGTAAATGGTCTCCCCACCTCACTTGGCGGGGCATGCCCGCAAGACGTACTAGTACCACATAAGTGTCAATACAATGCTTCATGTCAGTACTTTTTCACCCATAAAATCAAAAACATTACATAACTTTCAAAAGTTAAAAAATACTTCTTTTACTCTAATGAAACCTTCTTACCTTGTGGCCCCACTGAGTGTCAGGTGGCAACATCAAATTTATATCTCCTGTGAAATCCATGTTTGCATAGGAATAATCATCGATCATGAGAATATGGGCACTATGCCACTCGAAGAAATCATCTTCGAAGAAGTGTAGAATTGGTCCCCGTCAAATCTGAGGAACTGGGGAAGCCTGACACCCCTACCTTGGCTCCCTTAGATTATCCTGACCCAAACTCATCCGTGGCCTTAGCATGGGCACTCTATCAAGAAAGAAGGATATAATAAGAGTACCATACCCAAAACCTCTTTTGGTATGAGTCTTACAAGCTGTCAGTTCTTCCTTCACCTGGCGAAGAACTCCCTCGCACCAGTTGAATAACTGGGGCTACAAACAGTCAATGGCTAGTAACAGATGAGATTTTGTAGCTTACATGCAGGCTCTTCAAGCGCATCAAACACATGATCATCCAAAGAATGGCCCTCATAGGCCTAGTCCTGATTCGCTCAATGGGGACCCTGTTACTAACTAATCCACTTACTGGCCTGGAGTGAGTTTGGACCAACTCAAGGGTGGTTCATGGATCTAATCTACCACCGTTCAACTTTAGTTATGCACCTATGCATGATAAACCTGTAAGAAAGTAAATTTCATCTCTTTCGATTTCAAGCCCATGATCCTTGATCTGAAACACACCTTGTTGTTCATCCTATCATTGGATAATCCAGCTGAGAAGTTCTTCCTGACCCTTCATCGGGTCAAGTATGGCATACTTCATCAAATTGCATCCATGCAAAGTAAGTAAGCATGTCGAATCATTAAGAATTTTTAGTTCCTCACTATAGTGAGCTCTTTCCCTCCAAAGACTCATGCTGATGGCTCAAAACTTGCATCAAATCACCCAAAAATCAATCAAATTGATGGTAAAATCCATAAGAAATCATGCATATGGGTTTTGAAATGCACCCAAGTAGCCTAACACTACCCCATAAGGCCCACAGAGTGTGCTAATGCACCCTTGTAGGCCGTGAATGGTGTTTAACACTCCTCTAGCCCTAGGAGGCAACATTAGGCGCAATAAACTGTCTAGGGCTTCCCCAAAATAAAAAATTTCACCCCAAATGCAGCTGAAAAATGTAATAGAATGAAAGAAGAGGGTTATACCATCTATCTAGAACATATGACACATTGAATGGTCGCATGGATTGCTCACACATCACTCGGGGAAGATCTACTCCTTTTTCACTCCAGAACACTCTCACAAAACTCAAATGGTGAACATGAAGGCTTCCAAACCTCCTTATTCTCACTCTGGAGGTATGAATCACCTTAGTCATTGAAATTGAATTGTTTCATTCCTATGTCATTTATCATCTGCCATTTTGATATGCTGTCAATATTACTTATGCTAAAATGAAGACTTTTGAGTCTTGAATTGCATAAATGACCATGTTTGACTCACTATGAGCGCTCTCCTTTATGGGATAATTTCTCTCTCTTGAACCGAAAAATCCCCAAGTTATCATCATCAAGCTCATAAAACTCCTACAATGATGATATGAGAGCTTTCATTTTTCGGACCTTTTCTCTCTCTTAAAATGAAAAATCCCCAAGTTTTTCCCTTCTTCAGTCTCATTAAATCTACGAAGAAGGCATGAACAGTTCTTTTACCTCTTTTCCTTGATCATTAAACTAAAAAATATATACTGAGTTTTCTTCATCTAAATCGTTAAAATTTGATGAAGATATATGGAGTTTGTCTTCATGTGACTCATTAAAATTTCATGAAGAATATCGAGTTTATTCTGTCCCCTCGTACTCATAACAAAATGAGGCAAACTTCTATTGAGCCTAGGTTTATCACCTTATTCAAACTCAATAGACTAACTTAGGGAAAATGAACTGTGTTGGTTATACGATTAAACTTTTTTCACACCCAATTATCAACTATAACAAAGGGACCCCATTGGAGTTTCTCTTTACGATCTTTTCAGACTCTCTAAATATGAAAAGACCATCGAGTTTACCCATCTAGACTCGTTAAATTTAATCATATGGGAAAAAATTGGACAACAAAATTGCTTTATGTCTATATTTGGAAACATTTTTTGGTAGCAATAATTGCCTTGATGTTAAGTTATGGTATGTTCTATGCTTATAACAGTTTACTTCTTTTTCTTATTATATTCCACCGATTAGCAATTACATGTACATAAAGTAAAGTGCAGATAGAACATTAAACGATCGACAGAAAACAAGCCAAGACAAGAGACAAAAGATGTGGCAGTTAGCCAGGGACAAACCCCACAATGTGTGGGGAAACCCTTTGATCAAATCTTCTTTTATCTTCAATAATTCAGCAGAGAGAAATAGTACAATAAATCTGATTCATATCAGCAGTAGCAAACCCTAGATCAGTAGCATCAGCATTAGCGCTTCATTATCAAACTAGGGCAGACCTTATCTCACAAACCGACAGGCGGATTGACTTCATTCCACCACCAAAAGTTTCGGCTTCCAGAGGAGGTTCAGATGAACCTACATCGTAGTTCAGATGAGGAGATCTTCTAGGCCACGCAAGTCAATCTTTACTTCTGCAGTTGTAGCTTCAGTTTCAGCAGTTTCCGGCTTCAAACTAGGGCAGTCGATATCTTGCAAACCGTTCGTCGGATTGACTTCATTCCACCACCAAAAGTTGCGGCTTTCAAAGGAGGTTCAGATGAACCTACAACACAGTTCCAAAGAGGAGATCTTCTATCCATGAAAGTGAATCTTTACTTCTGCAGTTGCAGCTTCAAATTCAACAGCTTCCGGCTTCACATGTGTGAGAGAGAGAGACCCATTTCAGCGTAGTAGAGAAGAGACTCATATCTGCGTAGTAGAGAGAGAGAGAGATGTGATGAGATGAGTGAGTCCAAATGAGGAAAAGTCCTCTTATATTTATACACAACGTTGGTGGGTGAATAGATGCGACTGTTGCGCTTCTGAGCCTACATGAGTTGTAGGTCGGCTTGATAATAATTCCATAATCAAAATAAATTCATATCTTCATGAATACTTATCGGAATTGGATGATATTTATATCAATCCTACACCTCTTGACGAGAGGAATCTAATAAAAATATTATTAGCCATGAATAAGATGACCCACATTGTTATAGACATTTTTGTGCCTTACAGCATTGAGCATGAAATGTCCATAATCTAAGGGATCCAAAGTCCCTAAACATGTTGTTCCTACCCCTAGAGGAACAAGGCTAATAAACCACAGTAATTCACAGAAGTTCTCCATCAAAAACTGCTCAAAAACAAGTCAATTCAGGATCATTTCAGTGGCTACACTAGCTGTCTGCGCTGAATGTCAAAGCCAACACTGGCTACCTGCGCTGAATGTCAAAGGCAACACTGGCTATCTGCGCTGAGCGAGAAGGGACATGTGGCAAGTTCATTTCTCAAGGTGTCAGAACCCAGGAAGCTTCCAAAATGACACTTGCCTCAGGGAATTCGACTGGTGATGAGTAAGAGGTTCCAAATCTCCAAGTGGAAGAAAGAACCTCCAAGTGGAATCAAGATCTCACAGAGGGAGAGGACACTAGTCAGATCTCAAGCTGACTCATCCTCTCTCCAAACATCTATATATAGATCTCTCCCCCATGAGATCTAGAGGCTGGAATTTTGTTAATGCAAAGAATTGCTGTTGGTTTGAGACTAGAGCTATTGGGTGATTTGCTTTGAAGGAGGTGAAGAGGAGATTCCTTTCTGCTGGGAAGGTGATGCTGGATTGGGCCTCATTTGGTTGTATCACTTCCTGAACTTTACTTCTTCATCAATAAAGCCATTTGAGTTTCTTCTATATTGTTGACACCTAATCCGAAACGGATGAGGTGAAGCCGGACAGTCATCTAGAAGATGAACTGATCCGTTTCTTGTGTATATAAATAATAGTTATCTAATGTGAAATAATCAGTTCTGTCTTGCGTTCATCAATAGCTGGAGTTACCCTGGCCTGACATGGTATCAGAGCTCAGGTCCCAGTCCCTAAAATAGTGTAACTCCTCTGCTGCCTCATGAAACCTCTGCTCCCTGGCGCACCAGCCTGACATCCCTTCTGACATCGCTGCATACGCTGCGTTGAGGACCGTTCAAGGAAGAGAAGGTGATGATGCTGTGACCTGCGTTTTTTGCAAGGTATTGAGACCTGCGTTTCATGGATTGAGGCCTGACAACGGTAAGATGACTGCGCTTAATGTATTGAAGACCTGCGTATGGTATATTGAGACTGTGTTTTATGTATTGAGACTGCGTTTTGCAAGATGATGCTGTGACCTGCGAATTGATGACTGCCTTTAATGGTATCAAAGACCTGCGTTTTTTTATGTTTGTTGAACTGTGAACTGTGATATGTTCGGTGTAGACCTTTGTGCTTGCGTCTCCCGGAATCACAGTGATTTCTCACTGGTGACTGCGCCTTTTATTAAAGCGCTGTGGTATTAAACGCTGTGGTATACCTTTTATTAAAGCGCTGTGGCTAAGACTGCGGTATTAAACGCTGAGACTGTGGTATGCAAGCTGAGACTGCGTCTCTTTTTGAGCACCGTCTTAAGGTTTTCGCAGAATTTGTCCCTCTGCCAGAATTCAAATCCCATTCCCATTGGTCGAAACCTCTCTCTCTCTGCCTTGACTTGGTTAAACGCTGCATTAACCTACTCCAGATTCCTGTTCTTGAAGGACTCGTATTTCTGCTGCATCGAGGAATTGCAAATTGTTGGATTAAAAAATGCACTGCATATGAGACCTGAACGTTGTACACTGAAGCCTCTGCTGGTGCATATGGATGTTGGGGTAGTAGTTTATTAGTTTATCTTTGTGCGTTGAATGTTGAGACCATTAAGGCGTCTGCGGTTGGTGATCGTTGAATAGTATGCGTTGGTAAATTGAAAGTACATGAGCCAATTTTTTTAAAGGTCGTGATATACAGTGATATATATATGTGAGAAATATATGAGCGCCTTTTTTACAGTGATATACATTGATTTGTATGGGAGAAATGATATGTATATGAGCGCCTTTTTTAAAAACAGTGATATACATTGATATGTTTGTGAGAAGTGATATGTATATGAGCGCCCTTTTTTAAACAGTGATATACATGATATATATGTGAGCAGTGATATATATGCTGATGGAATGTTAGAAGAAAAATAAAATGCATAAGGCTATCATATAAGATTTTTTTTTTTCTCTCTCAACAGAAGTGTTTTTGGCAGAGATATTTTTTTTTACAGAATGCATTCAATCATTTCAATGGTCGGAATAGTTCTCACTGGCAAGGAGAACTATTCTGAATGGTCTCGGATGGTAAAACACACCCTCATCTACAATGAGCTGTGGAAAGGTGTGTGTGTCGGAGAAGAAGACAGAGACCCTGTGCAGCCCACATCAGACAAAGAACTCGCCATTTGGGAAAACAAGAACAGCAAAGCCTTTGCATTGATCGCAGCATCTGTCAATGAGGAAGTAAGTCGTCATATTTCCTGCTATTCCACTGCCTTTGAAGCTATACAAAAGCTGAAAGAACTCTACGATACACATTCTGCACTTGAAGTTGTTCAGCTCATGATTAAACTCTTCACTCTTGAACTGAAAAATAATGATCCTCTTGCTCTTGCATCTGAAATAAAGTCTATAATGCATGATATAAAATCCACTAAGGTTGAGCTGGATATCTCTCTTATTGCCTTTCTCAAAGCACTCTATCCTACCTACTCCAATTATCTTGAGTCTTTACAAGCAAATGGAAACCTTAAAGATATAACCTTTGACTCTCTTGTGAAAAAGTTTGCTGAAAGAGAGAAAGCCTTTGGAAAGAAAACAGTCCCTGAATCTTCTGAAGAGACTGTTTGCCTTGCTCACAAAGAAAAGCATCCTGCTCAAGATTCTGCAAGAGGAAGAGGTGGACGAAGAGGAAGAGGAAGATACTTCAGAGGCAGGGGGGGCAGACATTCTCAAGCAGAAAAGGCAGATATGCATTGCATTCGCTGCAAACGAAATGGATCACATGATGCTTCTACATGCAAGCTACCATGGGACAAAGTTGAGCAGAGAAGAAATCAGCAGAAAGGTAAAACTGATGACTCAGACAAAGTTAAAGCACCCGAATCTGCACACTATATTGAGGCACAATGTAATATTGGAGTAAATGAAGATTTGTTTAATGCTTCACTTGCTTCTTCGAAAAATGACTGGTTGCTTGATTCAGGAGCAACCTGTCATATGACTCATAGGAGAGATTTCTTTGAAGATTTCACTAACAATGTTGATGGAGCAGTATACTTTGCAGATCAGTCAAAAATCAAGCCATCAGGGCTTGGCACAATTAGGCTTAAACTGCCTGGTCTTCCAGACTTTCTTCTGGATCATGTTCTATATCTCCCACAGCTGAAGAGAAACTTGTTGTCCCTGGTCCACATCCACCAGCAAGGTCACTCCATTCACATGTTTGGTGGCAAGCTTGAGGTAAGAAAGGCATCTGACCACTCACTTGTCATGAGGGGTATAGAAGAAGAAAGACTCCTTAAACTGCAAGGAACCTCTGCTCATGCACAGCATTTCTCATATATTTCTCATCATGAAGAAGGTGCACTTCCATCAAGTTTATTATGGCATGCTAGATTTGGACATTTAAACTATGATAGTCTCCGTTTGTTTAAGAAAAATGGTGTTGTTGGTTTGCCTACAATTCCTAGAAAACATAAACAATGTGATGCTTGCATTCTAGGAAAGCATAGCAAACAGTCTTTTCATGATTCACATTCAAGAGCACATAGGAAGCTTGAACTTATTCATTCAGATTTATGTGGTCCAATGCCTGTTCCTTCTGCAAATGGAAATAAATATATCATGACATTTATTGATGATTACACCAGAATGTGTTGGGTTTACTTATTGAAGAACAAATCTGATGCTTTTCAAAATTTAAGAATTTTCATAAGTGGATTGAAAATGATGCACAATCTCATATTGGGTCTATTCGCACTGATAATGGAAAAGAATATACATCAAATGAATTTGAACACTATCTTCACCAACATGGGATTAAACATCAAACAACTGTGCCTTATAATCCTCAACAGAATGGTGTAGCTGAAAGAATGAACAGAACAATTTTGAATATGGTACGATCCATGCTTTTCTTCAAAAATGTAAAGACAATGTTTTGGGCTGATGTTGTTCTATGTGCTGCATATATAAAGAATAGATGTCCATCTAGTACTATAAGAAATAAGACTCCTTATGAATTGTGGTATGGACATGTTCCTTCGGTAAAACATCTCAGGATATTTGGTTCCACCTGTTATGCTTTAATACCAAAGGTACATAGAAACAAACTTGGTGCTAGAAGTCGTAAGTGTATCTTCCTGGGGTATTCAAACACATCTAAAGCATACCGCCTTTATGATGAAGTAAATAAAAAGTTTTTTTTATCTAGAGATGTCATTTTTCTTGAATCATCCAAATCTGACAGTGTTGTTGAGCGGCAACTTGATCGCTTGGATAGATTCACAAAACCAAAATCATTCCAAGAGTTTGATAATCAGATTCCACATCTTGAAGGGGGGATTCCTATACTAGATCAACATGTGGAATCTTCTTCTGAAGAACAATCTCCCCTGCATGACACTCCAACAACGGATGATGCTTTAAGTGATGTAATTGATAGAATTGGGAGACTCAATCTTGATTCAGACCCAACTCAATCAACAGAACAGCCTGAACTATCTCAGAAAGGTCCCCCAAAGTGGCTGACAAAGAAACTTGAAAGTGTTCATCTTGATGAAATTGGAAAAACAGGAACCCAAAATTCAAATCGACAAGATGGAGGTGATGTAGATAACTCTAATTCACCTGTTGATATGGATGTTACTTATGATTGTGAATTGAACTTGTCTACAGATTTTGAACCAACTTCCTTCAAAGAAGCTACTTCTCATGATGAATGGAAAGAAGCGATGCAGAAGGAGTATGATGCCCTCATAAAGAATGGCACTTGGAAGCTGGTTGATCCTCCATTTGGAACCAAACCAATTGGCTGCAAGTGGGTCTACAAGAACAAGTACAAAGCTGATGGCTCACTTGACAAGCACAAAGCTAGGCTTGTGGCAAAAGGTTTTGCACAGAAGGAAGGGGTCGATTATGGGGAAACTTTTGCTCCCACAACAAAATGGGCCACCATCCGGACACTCTTTGCACTAGCTGCTCAGAACGGTTGGAAAGTCCATCAAATGGATGTAAAAACTGCATTCTTGAATGGAGATCTAAAAGAGAATGTTTTTATGTCCCAGCCTGAAGGATTTGCTGTGAAAGGACATGAACACAAAGTATGCAAACTTGTGAAGTCCTTGTATGGCCTCAAACAAGCACCATGAGCCTGGTATGAAAAACTAACTGAGCATCTTCTGAAACTCAACTTCAAACATTTTGATCTTGATGATGCAACTTTATTTGTCAAGAAAGTTGGCAAAACAGTTGTATATCTTGTGGTATATGTAGATGATCTTTTAATGACAGGGAACAATGAAAGCTATATTGCATCCATAAAGAAAGAATTAGGAAAAAATTTTGAAATTACTGATTTGGGCTATGTTCATTACTATCTTGGCATTGAAGTAACCCAACATCCAAAGTCCATATTTATTTCTCAAAAGAAATACATTGGAGATTTGTTATATAGATTTGGCATGACAGAGTGCAATCCCCTTTCTACTCCAATGGAACAAAACTTGAAGCTCACATCTACTGAAGGAAAAGAATTTGAGGATGCAACAAGGTATAGACAGCTTGTAGGAAGTCTCATCTACCTCACTACTACCAGACCAGACATTTCATTTGCTGTTGGAATCCTCTCCAGGTTTATGCAAAAGCCTTGTGAGGGACATTGGTCTGCTGCAAAAAGAGTTCTAAGGTACTTGAAGGGAACTCAAGACCTTGGAATCAAGTATACACAGGTGGACGACTTCAACTTGATTGGATACTCTGATTCAGACTTCGATGGAGACAAAGAAACTGGGGTATCTACTTTAGGATATGCTATGAGTCTTGGATCAGGAGCTGTCTCCTGGAGATCACGCAAACAATCAGTACCAGCAGATTCCACAACAGAAGCAGAATACGTGGCAGCAGCTGAAGCAACGAAAGAAATTGTGTGGCTCAGGAAAATTCTTGAAGATTTGCAAGTAAAACAAATACAATCTACTCCACTCATGATTGATAACACATCTGCAATAAAGTTGGCCAAAAATCCAAAGTTCCATGATCGTACTAAGCACATCAATACTAAATATCATCTGATCCGACATCATGTTGAGGCCAAAACAATCCATCTCCGTCATTGTTCCACAAACGAACAAATTGCAGACATCTTCACCAAAGCGCTTGGAAGAGAAAAGCTTGAAAGATTCAGAACGATGCTTGGACTCACCAACATCCCTTCAGATTAAGGGGGGGAATGTTGACACCTAATGCGAAACGGATGAGGTGAAGCCGGACAGTCATCTAGAAGATGAACTGATCCGTTTCTTGTGTATATAAATAATAGTTATCTAATGTGAAATAATCAGTTCTGTCTTGCGTTCATCAATAGCTGGAGTTACCCTGGCCTGACATATATGCATGTATATCAATGATGTTTTGTTGTATTTGCATATTTAGTTTATTCTAATCCTTAAACTAGTTATGAATGTATGCTTTTGTAGTTTCCTTCTCTTGTGGTCTTTGCAGGAACTTGGTGTAGCTGGGCCAGTGAGGGAGCAAGCAGCTGGAAGCAAGCAGAAGAGAGTGAGATTGGATCAACAAACTAGCGGAAGACATCGGTTGGTTACATCCTTCTCCTCTATTTACATTTCATAAAGAAGAATACTTAGATAGTTTTGTCTTGTTTGTTGCTGAGGTACTATCACTCCTTAGAGTGGGATAGGGGCATTCCGTATTGGATACTTTTTCCAAAAACAAATTGGCGACTCCGTTGGGCTTCGTATCTTGTTGGTTTATTTTTGTTTTTGCTATTCATTCCATAAACTCAAAGAGTGCCGAATCGAACTGCATTTGGATTTTTCAAATGCAAAGTAGAGAGCAGCTACTCTATTCCAATCACTGGGCCTGTTTATGATCTGAAAAGCTGATCCACAAGTGCTCTAACAGCTCTTAGTGATAGATCTTCATCCTCCTTTGAATCATCCCTTAGATTGTACCTGGTTGATAGCTTTGATTTGGCCAAAAACTATGATTTTAACTGCAAACCGTTGCTCAGAACCCGGAAGCATTTCTCGTTTCTGCTTCAGCGCAGAGCCAGTGAAGAGGTTCTGCATTTCAACGCAGGTCCCGTGAAGGCTACTTGTGCTGAATGTCAAAACCTCTGTGTTAGACCTGCGCTGAACAGTCCTTGCCTTGTGGAGCTGTGGTTCCCTGTGTCTTTTTGCTCAGTCTTTATCCCTGTTTTTGCAGCCTGTTATCAGTCAGTGTATCTAGCTGAAACCACCTTTCTTTGCCTCAATTCCGCCTCAGTTGTATAAAGATACTGTATTTGTTCTTTGTGTATTTCTTACATCATTTGCAGTTTCCCATTATGAAAGTAAACTAGCCTTACTGTGACCCTTAGATCTAGACCTGTCATAAGTGTCGTTTTGATCTTAGGACTGAATTTGTTTGCTGTTCACAGTTGATTTAGCTTTTACTTTCGTCATATGGTTTGAATTTATGTATTTCTAGTGTCAAAACAAGTAAATCATAAGGTGTCTTTTGATTTTGAAAAAAGAACTTGTTTGTGTTTTCACTTGAAATCGAATTCAAAGTTATACAACATCTTTCTTTGTATAAACATCAATATTAAGAAAGAGAAAAGAAATACCTGCATTTGTGCATTTGCATTTTGACAGCTTGCATGTTGATTTAGGAAAAAGTGCATTACTGGGTGCTCTATGCTCTGTGAGAAAAGATGATGTCTTTCTTTTCCCTTAGTAGTTAGGATTTTCATATGTTGAAAAGATAGAAAAAGCTTGCTTATCATCTTTAGACTGCATTTAGGAGTTGTACCATACATCTCGTGGTGATCCAAAAAGGCAAACTTCTAAATAAGATTAACCTAAAATAAATTGAATGAACATAACAACGGTTTGTAACATAACACACAACATAGAGGTCTAGGCTAGAGACGTGTTCCGGAGTCGTTAAGCCTGATATCTTACCGTCGAGTGGTTGGGTGATTCCTCCACGGTGAAGCGATAAGTATCAGTACGGATTGTGCTCCCACGTACCGTCGCGTATATATTGGGAGACCCCTATAGGAATAAAGCCTTTATCCATAGGAAGCCGTGTCGACCGCCCTACTGATCGCAATGCACTGAACACAGCATTCAGGAAGATCGACTGCCTGTACCTTAAAACGTATTCTGCAGTTTTACGAAAAGTTTGGCACACCCTCTACCTAGAACTCCAGAGCAGTTCCTTTTGGCCTTTTTCAGACTCTATAACAGAAAAAGTCCATCCGAGCATTTGTCACTTCGGGCTCGTTAAAACATCAAAGGAGACTAGAGTCATCTTTAGCTTTTTCTCGACTCTTTAAAACTGAAAAAGCAAGTTGTGTCTAAAGCGTCGTTAAAATTTATTTTAAACGGAAAAAAATCACCTTCTATTCCTACGTTGATCTTTAGGTTGAGAAAATGGAACACGCCAACCAAGGAATTCCCCTTGATGGAAATCCTAGTCCCTTCTCCTCTTGGGGAGATGTTGGTGCGCCCCATATGGCCACATTGTCGCTTCTAGGATTGACAATTGGCCTGCCAATCTGGCTCTTTTCAACCAATGTATTTCAGAACACCACGGTTCCTGAACAGTCGAGTCAACAGTTAGATCAGTCTAGAGTTGCTACCCAGCCTTCTACTTCCTATAAATCTTCCTCTCCTCCTTCCTCCTCGCAAGGTAGAGCCGGCAAAAGCCAAGCTCCCAAAGAGAAGAAGGAGAAGAAGAAGAGAGAGAAGAAGAAGAAGGAGCCAAAGGCGACTGGGGGCAAGCAAAAGGCATCTGACAAAAATCCACACACAGCACTGACCGGGCCTAAATCACCATGTGTCATATGTAGAGGAGACCACTTCCATAGAGATTGTCCCTGTATTCCCCGGATACTGAGGGATTGGTCTCCTTGTTTGCACAATCCGGTAGCATCAACCTCTGATAGCCATGTTGAATGCTTACCGTCAACTAGCGAAAGTGAAGGTCCAAGACAAAGAGGGAGAGCTAAATATCCCTGCAGACTGTGTGAAGGTGATCACGCCATCCACCGTTGTCCCTTCTTAGACGAGGCAAAGAGAGTTTTGGAAGATCGTCTAGTTTCACCGTTACGACTTCCTCCTGGATATAAAAAACTCGTGCGAAGTCCTTCGTTAGTTGAGAACCCAGCTGGCCCGCTCAAGTGGTCAGCTGAAGCGTCTGTCATTGAAAATGAACCTACTGAATCCAGACTTGACGAAAGTCCAAAGGTCGAAGCGGAAGTTGACCCGGTCTTGCCTTCAGAGGATTCATCTTGGAATGACACTGTCACTGAAGAGAATAAGGATGACACCATCCAGATTTTTTTCATCAACACAGACTCCGACGAGCATGGGGGAAATGTGCCCATTCCTTTATCGCAAGAAGGAACTTCGTCAGGGTCATATCCGGCCGTGTATTCGGTCCCACCACCAAGCAACCTGGTTGTGTCCTTTGACTGGAACCAACTAGGCAGACCCCGGTTGCCAGCCAGTATACCATTCAGAATTATCGTCCAAATATACAGAATGGTAATGGCTGGCACTATCATTGATGAAGGGGCATCTGTGAGTATCCTTTCCTCTATTGCTTGGAAAGCACTGGGTTCCCCCTCAATGTGCCCATAAGATTGAAAGGGAAGGCTGTTCAAATGAACGTGATGGTCGTTCAAGGACCCTTGGAATATAACCTACTCCTTGGACGAGACTATATATATTGCATGGGAGCCATCGTCTCCTCACTCTTTAGAGTAATGTGTTTTCCACACGAAGGAAGAATGGTCAAGCTCGTAGACCAACTTTCATTTCCGGGATCACGCATCGCAAATAGTCACATACCAACCCTAAATGGCCTGTTCAATCAAGAAATGTCTCCACCCCCAGTCCTTCTTCCCGATGAGTGCGAGTGATTCAGAAAGATGTGACTGGAACCCAGGGGGCATGCATCCTGGTCTTCTTCGGGCAGAGAAAACCTTGGGTATAGGGTAGGTTTCCGCGGGAGAATATGACTAGTCCGTACCCCGTCCGTCTAGGAAGAGGGGTTGTTCTAGAACAAGATTCTTTTGTTAAAGTTATGTGTTTGACGCAACGTGTCACTCACCTTTGTCTATTTCGGTAGACATTGCCGAATAAATGTTTTGTTTGCTCCGTGAACAAGACAATCTTTGGGTAACCTGAAAGATGTAGGCCTCTCTCGGTGAAACGAATGTTTTGACGGAAATGAAGTAGAGGTAACCTTGAAACTCTGTTTTATACCTGGGGGCATGCAAACCTTTTGGAGTGCAAGCAAAGAGCGGTTATTTATCTGTTTTTTGGGTTAGCCGTTTCCTAACTTACATAAAGAAAGGATATGGAGCAAAGCTTTAAAGATGAATCTCCAATAAAAAATAGAATCTTGAGGAGACATTCTTATCTTATGATTGGTATATTCAAGAAGTTTTAGCACACAGTTCATGCTCATTAAAAAATAAACGCAAGATCCGAGCAGTTTTAACGCGGACTTCATGCTTGTTAAAAAATAAACATAAGCAATGAGAAAGTGTTTCCACCAGTGTTTAAGCTCATTTTAAAATAAAAAATGAACCACCACCCGGTAAATAACCAATGTGAATGTAACATCATCAGCCATAAAAGCCTTGGTCGTGTTTGCACCGTCACCTCCACTTTTGATTTGGCCGATCGTTCACCCCCATATGATTGTTTACCCATTTTGAGGAACAGCTGCGAAGAGTGATTTCACCTAGCCATCCTTGTGACACTGCCGTGATTGGTAAATTCCAACCTGTACCTGGAATCAGCTGCTAACCCTGTTCATCACTCGTTCCTCAAAAGACTTCATGCTCGTTAAAAAATAAACATAAGCAATGAGAAAGTGTTTCCACCAGTGTTTAAGCTCATTTTAAAATAAAAAATGAACCACCACCCGGTAAATAACCAATGTGAATGTAACATCATCAGCCATAAAAGCCTTGGTCGTGTTTGCACCGTCACCTCCACTTTTCATTTGGCCGATCGTTCACCCCCATATGATTGTTTACCCATTTTGAGGAACAGCTGCGAAGAGTGATTTCACCTAGCCATCCTTGTGACACTGCCGTGATTGGTAAATTCCAACCTGTACCTGGAATCAGCTGCTAACCCTGTTCATCACTCGTTCCTCAAAAGACGAGTCTTCTTTGAGCTCTTTTCATCTGACTCGTAAAATATGAAAAGTTTGCTGAGTTTTGGCCTTCTAGCTCGTTAAAGTGACCGGAAGAGCTATCCCTCCTCTAGATTTTAATCTTTTTGGACCTGAGGGATTATTGCACAAAAAGATCGAGCGCTTGTTTTGTTCGGCTCGTTAAAACTATCGAAAATTCATCCCTTCTGTATTTTTTTATACTTTTTCGGACTTAAGGGATTAGATGACGAAAAAGGAACTTTGGAGTTAACTTTACGTACCTTTCCAGACTCTCTAAAAATGAAAAGGACCGAGTTGTCTTTGTCGCTAGACTTGTTAAATGCATTAAATAGCGACAAACTTGTCTTTAGACGAGAACGAGTTTCCCTATCGCTAGGCTCGTTAAAACATAGCGATGGGCTTGCCTGAAGGGCAGGTTATAGAACAAGCATATGTTATCCTCCTCAAGCTTGACAAAAATAAAGAGGTACTGGTCAGTAATGACTGGGGAAAAATTGGGAGAAACTCAAAGAAACTTTGATGGTAGCAAGTCGCTCTTGAACATGACACTTTTCCTCCATACCACAATCGGGTTGGGTTATTTCATTCATCGGTCACATCACCATGGTCTCGCCATACCATCCATATTTGGGGTAATGCTACCGATCCATCGCATCAGTGTCGCCATATGTTCAAGAGAAGTCGTTTAGAAAGAGTCAACCGTGTCCCATCCACTGCCATACATTATCTTTCATCCTTTCATGACCGCCACCCTGAATCATATGTCACAGATCGTTTTCACCTCCATCAAAATCATTAGCTCCGTTCCGTGTCACTGATGTGGGATTCATTAAGGCCCTCCTTTGACGGATCGCTTCTTGTCGACATCAGCTCATTATCCAAGAAGTTGATCTAGGGACACCCCCTTCAGTACTTTGAAGCTTGCATGCCTCAATGGCAAGTTTCTCACTTCCGGCGACAGGTATACATCAATGACCTTCGACCGAAAGATTTTGCGTGGTGTTCGACGCCAAGTCCTTTATTTACACCACGTGAATTGTACTGCAGTACCTTGAGGGTCATCATCATTATCGGTGATTCCTCTCGCGCTTGTTAACAATTTACATCATTGACTGGTAATCGAGCGATGTCTTTCCATGTTCGACTTCAAAAAATTCTCACATGGATCGACTTGTACTTAGAGTGAAGATCGGACGAGATTGAAGACCCCGGATCTAGTTTCATCCATCCGGGCTGCGATATATATTCAGGAAATAAAGACATTGACATGTACATCATTGCAGCAGATGATCATCCTGCCCAAAGGATGATAATTTCATCAAAAATTATCAGTCTACCATCAGACGATTGTCTGTTCTATGTACAGAAAAATGAATTTATAAAGCTGAGCATGGGAATTCCCGCCTCAGCTAGATCATGAAAGCAGTATGAAAAATAATGTATTGTATTGTATCTTATTACAGGTCTCCTCCCAGCATTGGATGAACTTCGGATCCTCCTGATAAAGCATTTCACCCGATAAATGGCCTCATACTTTAGGGGGCAACTGTTATAGACATTTTTGTGCCTTACAACATTGAGCATGAAATGTCCATAATCTAAGGGATCCAAAGTCCCTAAACATGTTGTTCCTACCCCTAGAGGAACAAGGCTAATAAACCACAGCAATTCACAGAAGTTCTCCACCAGAAACTACTCAAAAACAAGTCAATTCAGGATCATTTCAGTGGCTACACTAGCTGTCTGCGCTGAATGTCAAAGCCAACACTGGCTACCTGGGCTGAATGTCAAAGGCAACACTGGTTACCTACGCTGAGCGAGAAGGGACATGTGGCAAGTTCATTTCTCAAGGTGTCAGAACCCAGGAAGCTTCCAAAATGACACTTGCGTCAGGGAATTCGACTGGTGATGAGTAAGAGGTTCCAAATCTCCAAGTGGAAGCAAGAACCTCCAAGTGGAATCAAGAACTCACATAGGGAGAGGACACTAGTCAGATCTCAAGCTGACTCATCCTCTCTCTAAACATCTATATATAGATCTCTCCCCCATGAGATCTAGAGGCTGGAATTTTGTTAATGCAAAGAATTGCTGTTGGTTTGAGACTAGAGCTATTGGGTGATTTGCTTTGAAGGAGGTGAAGAGGAGATTCCTTTCTGCTGGGAAGGTGATGCTGGATTGGGCCTCATTTGGTTGTATCACTTCCTGAACTTTACTTCTTCATCAATAAAGCCATTTGAGTTTCTTCTATATGCATGTATATCAATGATGTTTTGTTGTATTTGCATATTTAGTTTATTCTAATCCTTAAACTAGTTATGAATGTATACTTTTGTAGTTTCCTTCTCTTGTGGTCTTTGCAGGAACTTGGTGTAGCTGGGCCAGTGAGGGAGCAAGCAGCTGGAAGCAAGCAGAAGAGAGTGAGATTGGATCAAAAAACTAGCGGAAGACATCGGTTAGTTACATCCTTCTCCTCTATTTACATTTCATAAAGAAGAATAATTATATATTTTTGTCTTGTTTGTTGCTGAGGTACTATCACTCCTTAGAGTGGGATAGGGGCATTCCGTATTGGATACTTTTCCCAACAACACACATGAAGTTTTGCCCTGGTTGCCAATTTTAACACTCCCTCTCAACCATGGAGAAATTCATCTGCAATCTGTCTATCGGTCGTTACTATTCATCCATCAAATGCACTACCTTGTACAGCGTGACCCTTGCCCTACTTTGCTATATTTCTCCTATTTTGCTTTGTCTTGTTCTGCCCTGCACTGATCTGTACTATTTTGTTTTGTTCTACTCTGCTCTTGCATTGTTATGTTCTACTCTCTTTTGTCTGAATTATGAAGAAGAAGAAATGATCGAGGATGTATCATACTGACTCAAAGTCAGTCTCAGAGTATGTACCACTGGTCCCAGACCAGTCTCAACGAACCCAAAGTCAGCGTCATAGTGAGTACAACTCCAATGGTCCCAGACCAATATCATCCTCCACTGACTCAAAGTCAGTCTCAGAGTATGTACCACTAATCCCAGACCAGTCTCCACTGACCCAAAGTCAGCATCATAGTATGGTACAACTCCTAATACTGGTCCTAGACCAGTATCATTGGTTCCAGATCAATGGAGGTCATCCTAGCATAGGGAGTACGGTAGTTACAATGATGCATCCATCGATACTACTATGGTCCCTAACTTCATTTCCCTGCTCATTGATCAAATGAGAGGTACTTCCCATGAGTCCCAGACTGCATGGGTAGGATGCCTCGACAGGAGAACTAATCAATCCTATCCTCACAGGAGAACACATCAATCCTGCTACAATCGCCATGGAGAACACATCAGTCCAGGCCTCCATGGAGAACACACCAATCCAGGCCTCACAGGAGAACACATCAATCCTGCTACAATTGCCATGGAGAACACATCAATCCAGGCCTCACAGGATAACTAATCATCCTGCTACATAGGAGAGTGAATCATCCTATTCCACAAGAGAGTGAATCATCTTGTCCCACAAGAGAGCGAATCATCTTGTTGTACAAGGGTTTCTTTATGACTCCAAGTCGTTTGGGAAAATCACAAATTAGATCTTTCCTCAGGGCTTTGACAAGGTGTATCAACCTGTACATCATCTTAATGCGATGGAGCCTCCTTGCTCACCAACTTACCATATCCCAGATGATGTCTATCTGCTGGAGCAATCGACAAATACGGGATTCCTCAATAATCGAATCCCACCTCTGGTTGTTATATAGAATCACAATGGTATCCAATGTAAATCCAAACAGCTCACTGAATAACATTCACAACCAGACTGCCTCACACGAGGTCATGCTAGCAACAATATATCCTGCTTCAGCGGTGCTCAAAGTCACCGACTTCTGCTTCCCTCTCATCCAGGATATCGAAGCAGATCCCAAGGTGAAACAACACTCTGAAGTGCTCTTACGGTCCACCACATTGCCTGCCCAATCAACATCAGTATATCCAAGTAGTCTCACATCTTCGACAGTGTATCTTAACCCATTGTGCCACGAAGATATCTCAGAAGATTCTTGGCATCAATCCAGTGAGGCTCAACCGAATATGAGCTCACAATGCTAACTGCAAACCATATTTTCGGATGGAGGTTCACCAAGAACATCAATGCGAATGAGTTTATGAAACTCAAAGGCATTTCCCAAATCTGGTCCGACATCAGTACCATATAACTTTTAAAAGTTAAGATCCTCGAGGTAGTCATAGGCTTGCAGTATATCATACCAAATCTTTCCAATATCTTTACCACATATTTTCCTTGAGATAGGAAAATTTCCCTTGGCTTCTACCACACTTCAAGTCCTTGGTCCTTCATTTCAAATTCAGAAGCCATCTCCCTCTTACATTTGTGAATGAGAGGGTTTGCACCTGTAGAAAGAGGTCATCCACATGCAACACCAGTATGATAGGCTTTTCATTTTCAACCTTAAAGTAAAGGTTAGGATCGGCTTCACTCCTAGTGAATCCCAACTTCATCAAGTAGCTATCGATCCTCTCATTCCATGCTTGGGGTGCTTGCTTCAGCCCATAGAGAGCCTTCTTCAACCTGCATACATGAGATTTTCAATCATAAATCTCAAATCCTTCGGGTTGCTCCATGTAGACCTCTTCTTTGATCAAGCCATGCAAGAACGCAGTCTTGACATCCATCTAATGTAGGTTCCATCCTTGTGAAGCGGCAAGGGCTATGATCGAGCGGATGGTTGTATATCTGGCAACATGTGCAAATATCTCATCATAGTCTATACCTTCATTTTGGGAGAAACCTCGAGCAACAAAACAAGCCTTATACTTTTCCGCGCTTCCATCTGCTGCATGCTTTATCTTGTAAAGCCATTTGGAAGTAACAACAGTCTTGTCCTGGGTTCTGGGAACTACTTCCCAAACATCTTTCTTTATGATAGACTCATATTCTTTGGTCATAGCATCCTTCCATACTTGATGCTTGACGACATCTGAGAATGACGAAGGCTCATTTTGTATGATCGTGCTCATGATGGTTAGGTATCCTTGATACCTATTAGGTTTCTTACTTTCACGAAAGGTTCCTTGGGATGCAGCATGTCCTTCAGCATCATCAAGTAACCCCTTAAGCCATGAAGGCATCTTCCTAGAAGAGGAAGGCTCATATGGAGGAGGATCAATCGGATCCATGGGTTCTCCTACATCAGGCATTGATTCATCATCCTTTTCTTTCGGTTCCCTGGTGTCGGCTTCTTGAGAGCTCCTCAAAGTCGGAAGGTTGATCACCTTGCTGAGAGCCATATCTTCATCAAAGGTGACATCATGACTAATTATGACTTCCCTTTGACCGGCTACATAGATTCTATAGCCTTTAGTATTTTCACCATCACCCACGAAAATTCCCTTCTTTCCAGATGCTCCCAATTTATTTCTTTTCTCTTTCGGCACATGAAAGTATATAGGGCTTCCAAAAATTTTAAAATGAGAAACATCAGGTTTCTTACCGGTGAATTTTTCTTCAGGAGTCTTGGAACCCAATGCTTGATGAGGGCATCAATTTTGTACATATACGGCGGTGATTGTAGTTTCAGCCCATAGAAACTTCAGAAGTCTTTGATCATGTAGCATGGCCCAGACAGCTTCCATCATCGTGCAGTTCTTCCTTCCCACCACACCATTCTGCTCAGGAGTATGTGGTGTAGTAGTCTCCCTCTTAATGCCAACCTCAGGTATGCCTGAGTGAACCAACTGTAATATATCGGAGGTATTGCTTTGGCTTGAGGAGAATGGTCCCCTTTTGAGATTTCCTTTGGCACATCCCGGACATACACCTTCTTTCTCTACCTGGAATTCGGGCATCCCTGTTACCATCTGTCTTACATCGGGTAGAGCTTTGTAATGAAGGTGGGAAAACCTCCGATGCCAAAGTTTGGACTAAAGAGTTGTGTCACAAGACATGACACCTAGAAGACTTCCATCGACCTGATATAATGAATCAACACTAAACCCAAGAGTAAAGGAATCTTTATCATTAATTTTCCATATACATACCTTGCCATTGCTGAAGGTTACCTTGTAGCCTCTGTCTTCCATTGCCAAGATGGACACTAGGTTCCTTTTGAGGTCAGGTGCATTTAATACATCCTGGACTTTCTAGCCTTCCTGAATGGTTGTCCTCTTCCTCGATCTCCAGCTCTCCTCTTACCTTTGTTGTTGAATTTGCCATTCCTTTAATTTGCCATCAGAGGGATTTTGATCACCGTCTCGGTGTGAGTCCTTTCTTCTCTTTGCATGAGAAGAAAAGGCAGCAGGAGGACCTTTAGGCATGGGCATTTCTTGCACTTCTTCCCTTGTTTCTTCTTGAATGCATCTAGCCATTAATTCCTCGAAACCAGGAATTACATTATAGTTCAGAAGAGTAGTCCTGAACACATACCATTCAGATGGTAATCCTCCGAGAGTTGTGAGTGCCATTTCTCTGTCAGTAATGGTTTCCCCAATAGATAGGAGATCGTTCTTGATATCAGTGATTCTTAAGAAGTATGCTTGCATACTTTCATCTTTACCCTTCTTGATTTCCCTCAACTTATTTCTAAGAAACAAAACTTGATTTGCATCATTAACTTTAAATAAACTCACCAGTCTGTCGTATATTTCCTTGGAGGTGTCTAGATCAGAGATGTAGGCCACCAAGCGCTTGTCGATAGAGTCCCGGATGATCTTCTTTGTTTTGACTTCTCCATTTTTCCATTTGTTCCAGGCAGCAGCAGATGCATTTGATGAAGGCTCAACAATATTGCCTCTTACATAGTCCAACACTCCTTGATCTTCAAGGGTTAGATCAATAGACATCTTCCATCCGTGATAGTCAGCTTTCTCATGGAGCTTGTCCTCGGCAGGAAAGAGTGTTGAGGACCCCATAGTTCTTTTAGGATAGCCTTGCCAATCTTCTCTTCAATGGTTGCTCTTGCTCTTGCTCGGGCTTTGTCTTCACCTCAGCTCTGATACCATGTTAAGTTATGGTATGTTCTATGCTTATAACAGTTTACTTCTTTTTCTTATTATATTCCACCGATTAGCAATTACATGTACATAAAGTAAAGTGCAGATACAACATTAAACAATCGACAGAAAACAAGCCAAGACAAGAGACAAAAGATGTGGCGGCTAGCCAGGGACAAACCCCACAATGTGTGGGGAAACCCTTTGATCAAATCTTCTTTTATCTTCAATAATTCAGCAGAGAGAAATAGTACAATAAATCTGATTCCTATCAGCAGTAGCAAACCCTATATAAGTAGCATCAACATTAGCGGCTTCATTATCAAACTAGGGCAGACCTTATCTCACAAACCGACAGTCGGATTGACTTCATTCCACCACCAAAAGTTTCGGCTTCTAGAGGAGGTTCAAATGAACCTACAATGCAGTTCAGATGAGGAGATCTTCTAGGCCATGCAAGTCAATCTTTACTTCTACAGTTGCAGCTTCAGTTTCAGTGGTTTCTGGCTTCAAACTAGGGTAGTCGATATCTTGCAAACCGTTCGTCGGATTGACTTCATTCCACCACCAAAAGTTGCGGCTTTCAAAGGAGGTTCAGATGAACCTACAACACAGTTCCAAAGAGGAGATCTTCTAGGCCATGCAAGTGAATCTTTACTTCTGCAGTTGCAGCTTCAAATTCAACAGCTTCTGGCTTCACATGTGTGAGAGAGAGAGACCCATTTCAGCGTAGTAGAGAAGAGACTCATATCTGCGCAGTAGAGAGAGAGAGATGTGATGAGATGAGGGAGTCCAAATGAGGAAAATTCCTCTTATATTTATACACAACGTTGGTGGGTGAATAGATGCGACTGTTGGGCTTCTGAGCCTACATGAGTTGTAGGTCGGCTTGATAATAATTCCATAATCAAAATAAATTCATATCTTCATGAATACTTATTGGAATTGGATGATATTTATATCAATCCTACACCTCACGACGAGAGGAATCTAATAAAAATATTATTAGCCATGAATAATATGACCCACATGAATTTTTGCCCTGGTTGCCAATTTTAACACTTGAACATGGCACTCCCTCAAAAAAACCTCCTTTTTGTCATCCTCTCTGATAAACCTTACCATCATATGATTTTAACAGATATACTCTGATGTTCCTACATCCTTGTATCCTAACACTCTTTGGTGTTCATGAGTCTAAAGCTTCCTACTTAAACCTTTGTGTCATGCATTCTATTGTTCAAGGGATTCCTTTATCCTCTGCTTCCTATATCAACCATCACTCATATACTTCCATCATCAATTTGACCCATTGCTCAAAATTTATCTTCAAAAACAATGATCCTTGTCCCGTTTTGTTTCAATTGATGTAGGAAACATTATTGCTTACCTTTCGACAGGTCTCTTCTTATCGACTTCAACACTCTAACTAGGAAGCAGATCCAGAGACATATCAGTGCCTTGGAACTTGCAGTAATTAGTAAAAGGTTACCTTGTGTTTGATTGGAGGTTTTCATTATTGGCTCCAGGTTGAATAATTCTATGAGTGTTTGACGACAACATCATTATTCACACTCGCTAAATCATACTGCGCATCTTGGAAACCATCATCATTATCGGTATCCATCCTCATGTCTGTTAACAATTTTCATTATGCACTGGTAATCAGGTGATTTCGCACATGCTCAACCTCAATGCCTTTATTCACATGTGTCGAAATATGTTGTTGAGATGAAGTGGTGATCAATACCTTGGGTAGAGGCTTACATCACCCAACCTTGTTTCCTCTCCCAATATGTGTATGTTGTTTTTCGGAGACATCTCGTTAGGATGATCCTATTATGACACAACTCCACATTATGCTTATCGATGGACATGATCTTCATACCTCTTTGTTGATAAATCACTCTTACATATCTAGCGAGTGTGGTAATGCCCGACTTAGGACATGATTTTAGATTTTAACATATGTTGTTGTATCAGGTTTCCCATAGTCCCAAAGCTCCGATCCTCTCTCTCCTTTTTCCAACACAAAAATTCTAAAGTATTTTAGCCATCGTCTTCATCTTTGATCTCACACTTTAGGGGGGCATCTATTATACAAGAAAATGACCTCCTCATCAACTCAGAGGAGGAAGACAATTTGACTGGTGGTTTGACCAAGTTCATAATCCTATTTGCTAGGGTAACACTCCCAGGAACTATCAGGATCATTTGTAATCTCCCCATGCATGATCCAAGGGTGTTAGTCTCTAGGGTAACTCTCTTTGTTGCCTTAGGGGCAGCATTAGTAAACTTTTGTGAGGTTTCGAAGGTCAAAGGAGTGGGTTGACTGAATAATATCCTACTTTTTTCTCATATGTTAGCCCGAAAAGTAGGAAACATCCATCTTTGACCTATTTGAGGATGTTGATATTTATAACGGAGCCTAATAGAAATGGAAAGAGAAATAAAGTAAGGAAACATCCTAGCTATTTCCAAAGAAAACTCATGAGAGAGTTGGAAATGATTAGCCTCCCATTCTATATAATGGAGGCTTTGGGCATTGTGAAAGGGGTCAAAAGGTTGAAGGATTTCCAACTTATTTTTGAAACTTTGTATGGGACATAGTGGTTTACCAAGGGATTAAGAAGAGTGAGAGAGAAAGGAGTTGGAGGATTAAGGGAAGATTGATTCACCAGATGGTTCTAATCATCCTTTCCTATTAATAATATAGATCTGTAGTTTTGTTGTCTACTCTATGGTGTTTATGTTGTGTTATGTTACATGTCGATGCAATGCCATAGTTTATGAGTAGATTAGATTAATGTTATTTGATATCCTTATATAATGTTTTTTTCATTATCAGAGTTTATATGGTATAGTATTACCTCTTGTCTTATTTATATGCAGGTGTTGATATAGGAGCTAGTAGAGGTCTTCTACTCCCCTACATTGGGTTTTCTAGAAAAACTGCATTAAGATTCTAGGTAATCTCTTCCTTCTTGCTTTGAATATCATACATTAATATGGATATGTATATTTATCTTTGTTCCAACTGTAGTTAATTTGATCTTCCTACCAAGGATTCGAGGAAGATCCTTGAGGGTATTCTAGCCACAACCACTTGTTCATTAATCCTTATAGTAGTGTTCCCTTGAGAGGGATATTTAGTTGCATGCAAATGAGGAAATTTTGGCTTCAAATAAAGAATCTCAAGATTTTTTGGAGTAGCCACAAGCAAAACAGAGAGTGGAGGCACCCACTCATGCAGAGTCATCCAAAGAAGGAACGAAGTGCACTAGGGGAGTTGACAAGCTATTGCATGATGTTAGAGAGAATGTGGGAGCACCCACATCACAACATAGGAAGAGAAGGTCACATGATCAGTACATTGGGTACATGGATTTGATGAGTGAGCTAGTTGAGATAGAACCATGTTGATTCTAGGAAACAATGTAGAATCTAGTATGGGTTGATACCATGGTAGAGGAATATGATTCCAATGTTAGAAATAGTGTTTGGGAAGTGGTCCCAAGGCCAGAGAATAAGTCTGTGGTAGTTTCGAGGTGGATCTACAAGGTGAATCAAGCATCATATGGAAGCATCGAGAAACACAAGGACATATTTGTGTCCAAAGGGTTATCTTAGGTGGAGGGAATTGATTACAAGGATAAATTTTCTCTAGTAGCAATGTACTCTTCTATCAAACCAATTCTAGATCTTATAGTAAAAATGGGATGGAGGAACCATCAAATGGATGTGAGGACAACATTCCTCAATGGAGTGATTTTGGAGGAGGTGTACATTGAACAACCATAATGATTTTAGACCTTCGACAGAGAGTTGCATGTGTGCAAACTAAAGCGAGCATTGTATGGATTGTGTTATCACAAAATCAGGTACTGAAGGCTGCCAATCAGCAAGACTCTGTGTAACTGTTTCAAACCAGGCTTTTAACTAAGGCTTAGCCTCCTTAGTCTGAGAGGGCTCTCTCATAGATTATTGATATTGAACAAGATGGCTAACTCTTACAAGACACATGAAAAATGTACTGGCTGGACAGAATTGCTTCCCATTGGGCTTATGGAGTCACTAATATCTCAGTAAACGATAACACTATCCTTTCATAGAAATCAGGGCACTTTACATCTAATGTTCAAACATAACTTACATGAAACACAGTTTGCCAAGGCATACAGGAAGTCAGAGCATGATTCATGAGTTCTGAGTGATTATGCATTAACCAAACTGTAAAAGAACATTAAAGAGAATAACCATCATACATTTGAACAATAAGATCTATTGTGAATCCTGAGAAGAAACAACAGTCATTTGCATTACTGAAATCTGCTATACATAAACCAAAACAGTCTTCTCCAAAAACATCCAACCCCAATTACATCCAAGTCTGATCTATATATAGGAATACATTCTTAACCACCTTGAGCTTCCTCCTCCAGCATGAGGGGAGCTCGAAGGTTGCTATTAACTACTCCTATCTTCTGTTTAACTAACTCATTAAATACATAAGTACTGAACTGTAATTACAAAGAGTCCTAATTTAATCAAAACTCAAAATTTGTCCTCCTCGTAGCATGATTCCTTCTTGATTCTTGACATCTGTCTTCTTTCTTTTTTGGCCGAGATATCTTGGAGGAGAATGCAATGAACGAGCTGGCTTTGGATACTGGATGGTTCATTAATCCTCAAGATAAGTCCCCTGTTTTCCCGGTCCTTGTCTCCCATCATTCTTCATAAATTAAGTAACATGTTCCCAGCTCTTTAATTCCTTAAAAATTACGAGCATCACCATATTCCCCAATGTGCTGGAAACCTTGTTGACTGAACAGGTGTATAAACCAAAATCCCCGTATGCATTTCCTATCAGAACCCTAATAACCGGTAATAAAGTACCTTTATCAAGGTTTAACTAAAGACAAAAATATTTCACCTTTTCCAAAAGGCACACTTGTCATTCTCTGAATAGCTAGGATAATCTTATATGGTCTCCCTTATGTTCCTTAGATATCTTCTTCAAAAATTTGCTGATCCCATCATTAAACTCTTTGTTTTCATCATAAAACAGCACCTACAGCAATTTCGTAGCGCGCTACGAAACTGCTGTTTTTGCTAAAACAGAGTATATTTGCACTAAGGCGTCTTTTGCTTGAACTTATGACTCTTCAGACTTCTTCTACCGGTGTCAAAGACTTATATGACTTCAAAATGATGGAGCTTAAACAAACTTGACCAAAACTAAGAATGTCACCTTTTTCTTCAAATCAGTGAGCTAGTTGACCTAGCTGTGTCTTCAAATTTGCAACCTCTTTTTTCAAAGCCTTGTTTTCAGCTCTCAGGCTCACGTTCATTTTTCTGATGAGTTTAGCTTGCTTGAGGGCTGGAACCGTCCATGTATACACATCAGCCACTGAATCTACCTGACCCACTAGGTTTTTGCTACCTTTTAACACAGCTCTTCAATAGTTGGCATATCTGACAGCAAGCTCCCTAGTGACATTCCTTACCTGGGCAACCTCACATTTTGCTGCTCCCCCTTGGTTCTTTATGGCTATAACATTTCCTCCTTGAGTAATAATAACCTTTTTGTTCTTGTCTTTATGCTTGACTGCCTCCACTGTTCTGGTCAATACTTCAATTACCTCTGTTCTGGGCATCTTTACAGCTTTCTCTTCTTTATGCACTTTCTCAGCTTCTCTAACTTGTTTCCTTGTAACCGGCCTTCGTGGTTTGAACATAAACTCCTCACTAGGTTCATCAAACCTTAGTCTCTTCGAAGCTTTTGATTTCTTAGTGCTCTCAGGTGATGATTGAGTTAAATCAATATGCATGGGTTCAAGATGCACCGGTTCTTCCTGCTCAAATTCAATAGCCTCAAGTAAATCACTTAAGCTGGCCTTTGATATTGGACTTTCCTCAACAGCTACTGACTTGCCCTTCTCTTTTCTTAATTGACCTCTTGTTTTAACTCTTGATACACTTTCAGACCCAGCTGATCCAGGTACATCTTTCTTGTGTTTAACCTTTTCCTTTGATGACGGCTGAGATGGCTCTTTAATAACCAAGGGCTTTACTGGCTTGTTCAACTGAGATTTGGTTTTCTTTTTATCCCTAGCCTCCTTTCTAAGCTCAGCTATTGTAGGTTCTTCCATTAATTCTTCTCTTTCTCTAACCGGCTGTGGGGTGAGGCCTTTCCTACTCTGGAAACCAGCCATATAGATGAAAGAATTCCAATCCCTACCAATTTTTTGAAGAGCATCCAGCACTAACAGTTTGACTAGACCATGATGAAATAATGATGTTTCACAATCATCCTTTCTCAATTGAACCTTGTCACACATCTTGCTGAGGCTACGAAACAAGTAAAATGGGATATCTATAGATGCTTTACCCGTAAAATGCAGCAACAACTTAAAATGATAGGAATAGACTTTGTTATATCTGCCCTCACAGGTTAAATACTTTTGAATACAGGTAAGAAGCATAGCATAGTGTTCTTTAACATAGCTTCTAGGCACAGCCTTGGTTAGATCTTCATTCACATAGGCTTCTTTCAAGAACTCTTTGCAGGGGTTCATATCAAATTTGAAGTTTTTAAACCACTCCTGCCCCCCTCTTGGAATTTCAGTCACATTAGCAATAGCCTCTGGAGATACTGGGAATTCTAACATAGACACTTTAGAATTTAAACCTGTAAAGTTCAAGGCAAATTCTTTTGTTACCTGAGTGTGGCCACCCTTCAGCTTTTCACAGAAACTCCAGCAACCAGCATCTTTGAAAGCTTTTCTTACACCTTCATCCCTCAATGCAAGATCCAATCCTTCAGGCTCTGCCCTCTGACACCTTCCAAACCGATGCTCCTTCTTCTCCATTATGCTTTGAAATCTTTCGCACAGAGAAACGCCACCAACCTCAACTCAAATGGCAAATTCAAATTTTAGAATGCAGGCTCGCTTGCAATCAGGCTCTTTTGAAGAAGAGGCTCGGGCTCATTTGCAATTCAAATAACTTATCATACAAGCTGACCACTTTATGCATTATTAACAAACATTATAACACGACCATGCATGACAAAACCATTTGAATGATTTTAATGTGCGTGACTATGAACCTACTGGTGGAATGAAGGCTCATAAGTGTTTAGAAGGTACGCCAACTGACAATAACTGGACAGACACAATGACTCATCCCCAGACATAACATTTTAAGAATATGCGCTGCAAAATCCCCGAATCCGCGATTTCGTAGCGCAGATAGTTATAAATTAGCAGAATGCGCTGCGGAATGGCTAGATACTGACACGGTGCGAAAAGACTAAAACATCATTGCGCTGCAGAATCATCCAATAAGACTGCGCTGCGAAAAAACGGAAAGGACCAGTGACAGGTACAAGATAAGACATGGCTTATACAATCATGATGGAGGATGACCAACGGTATTTGAAAATGATTCACATCAAAACCTTTTAGAAACATGACCCCTAAGTAAGAAACATAGGACAAAAACCATTTGACACCCATTTTTGACAATGAACTTTGGACAAAAATTATATACATGTGACTGTAGTTCTAGGTGATAACAGATTGAAACAAACACCTTGTGCTTGGTACACCAGGATCAACAACTATTTCACTGGTTTAGGCTTCACCAAAAGTGAAGCAGTTGTAAACCTTTACCATATTGTTTTTGAAGGGAAATTGTTGATTATTGTATTATATTTGGATGATTTGATTTTAACTAGTGATGAGAATTTAATCAAATCTTCCAAAGAGGATCTTGCAAGATAATTCGAGATGAGGGACATCGGACGTGGGACTCATTAATTATTTCCTTGGCTTGGAAGTATGGCAAGGAGATGGGGAACTATTTGTCTCTCAAGGAAGGTATGCTAATGAGATATCGAAGAAGTTCTACATGGAGAGTAGCAAACCTTGGACACTCCTCTAGAAGGTAGTTGGAGGAAGGAGGATGCCACTTTAGGAGAGGAAGTGGAGGCCACTATTTACAAGTAGCTTGTGGGTTCACTCGAGTATTTGGTGAACACATGACCAGACATGTGTTATGCAGTTGACCAACTTAGTCAAGCAATGGTTAAGCCTACCAAACTGTATTGGAAGGAGGTCAAACATGTGTTGAGATACCTCAGTGGCACTAATCAATATGGTATTTGGTACAAATGGACAAAGGGAGTGAAGCTACAAGGCTTCATATATGCACATTGGGCAGGTAGTCCATCAGATCAGAAGATCACTTTAGAAGGAGTTTTCAGTATTGGATCAGCAATAGTTTCTTGCTACATCAGGAAGCTGAGATCTGTTGCACTAAGTTCATCAGAAGAAAAGTACATGGTTGCTAATCAAGTAGCTTGTGAATTTATATAGATGAGGAAGATTCTTGTTGAGTTATTTGGTCAGATGATGGATCCCACTATGGTTTACTATGACAATCAAAGTTTGTTAATTTTATTTATGTTCTATGATTAGAGCAATTTATTTCAATTTCCACAGTTATCTCAATATATTTTCCAGGTTAGCAATCACATCATCATTAAAGTAAACTGCAGATGGAACATAAACATAGATCACAGAAGACAAGGCAAGACGAGAGGACACAAGATGTGATGCTAGCTAGGGACAAACCTCAATGTGAGGAAACCCTTGATCAATTCTTCTTACATGTTATTTAATAGTTCAACAGAAAGAGAGAGAGAGAGAGTACGTTTACAACAGAAGTAAACACTTTGACTTATCTAGATAAGAGCATAGATTATCTCTACGAACATGATACATGAGATCAGTTGAAGACATGATTCTTCAACTGATTCTCCAAGGTGACTCCTTCACCTATCATTGTGCTGCATCTCATCACCATGCTTCACCTCACTGTGGTGCACTATGTTGCACCTCATGCTGCTACTACTGTCCCATGTGCCATTGTTGCACCATGCTCCCATAACTGTCACATGTGCCATAGCTACACCATGCTACCACAACTGTCCCATGTGCCACAGTTGCACCTTGCTACTGTCCAATGAGTTTGCAACAACATGCCTTTATTGTTGTCCCATTGTAGCCTTTACTTCCATGTCATGTATATTTTCCTATTGTGCCTTTGCTATCCCATTTACTATGCATCTGTCCCTAACAGTCATGCTATCCCAATTGTACCATTATTGCACTATGTCATTTCCATACCTTAATAACCTTTCCATAGCTTTTGCTACATGCTACTATTGATCTTTGCCTAGGGTTGTATCTCTACCTAGGGTTCTATGCATGTACCAGTCTGGTTAGGTCACACAAACATGCTTAGACCGGTGCCCTAATCTTCTACAAATAGGCTACTTACTTCAGTTGAAGGATCCAAGGTATCCAAGGTGATGTTGTAGGACTTGGGACCTCCACAAAAATACCTACAACAATCAACTCCGACTTGAAGAAATTTTCCCACTCCAACACTATAAATAAGTCTAACATATAGGGAGAATACCCCTATTTTTCCTCATTTTCCTTAGAGATGACTGCGCCTAGTTAGGAGGGCCTTTCTAGGCCTCTAAGCCATGTAAACGTCACCTCCCAACTTTTTCTATAGAAGTCCCTCACTCCAGCCCTATAAATAGAGATATACACCCCAAAACCATGCAGAAAACAATCATTAAACTCACCTATAGTTTGCGCCTTTATTTTCAAGGTAAGACTACTCCAACATGTCACCAAAAAACCCTCAAGCCATACTTCTTGCCTCCTGTAATGTGGCTAAGATCTGCAACTCTTATTCTCTAAAATCCGCACCCAAAACAGTGATAATATCTCCACAAACTCGACTACCTTCTAAACTACGTATATACAAGTGTATAGGTTAGGGATGTCCTCCTTGTAGTGTTAGGGCTTCTCACTTGACTACACCCTCTTGGTTAGGGAAAACTACGACTATGGAATCCTCCTCTTAGATCTCTCTTCCACTAAGACCTAAAGTGAGTGGAGAGAAATCAAGAGAGAGATTAGTTTGAAATGATTCTCATGTCATCTCCATTTATACTAAAACGTTGAGCACATGTGGGTTTAATTGGTTGCTGGCCGATCTTGATGAATTGACATATAACACACATAAATTCATAACTCCAAGAATAATTATCAGAATTAGATGATCTTTAGATAAATCCTACACCTCTCGATGAGAGGGATCCAAGAAAAATATCATCTACCACAAATATGACGACCCACATGAAGTTTGGACCTAGTTTATAATTTTAACACTCCATCTCAACTAGGGAGAACTCCATCCACTGATCCATCGGCCAGACTGTACTATCTCTGCCAACTATGTCCTACACTACTCGACTCTACTATGCTCTACTCTGCTAATCTCTGCACTGCTCTGCTCTGCTGATATCTTCTTTGCTTTGCTCTGCTGAGCTTTACTCTATTGGACCATGAAGAAGAAGAATTTATTGATAATGTATCATGCCATTCTCTACCGACTCGAAGTTCTTTCCATGTGAAGAGAGTGTGTCATACCACTCTTACTGATCCCATATCAGTTCCAAGAGAGTGATTCATACCACTCTTACTGACCTGAAGTCAGTTCTAATTGATCCCAAAACAATATCAAAAGAGAGTGTCTCAAACCACTCATACTTATCCCAGATAAGTTTCATTGATCCCAAACCAATGGAGGTCATCCTACCATAGGGAGTACAGTAGATAAAAGGATGCATCCATCAATAGTACTATTATGGTCCCTAACCCCATTTCCCTGCTCATTAGCCAGATGAGAGGTACTTCCCATGAGTCCTAGACTGCAGGGTAGGATGCCTCAACAGGAGAACCACTCATCCTATCCCTAAGTCGCCACGGGGTATTACAGGGGAAGGCTTAACAATTCACCCCTTACATAGTGCACCATTAGGGGAAGGTGAGTCACCCTATGGTTGCTTGTTCCTCCAAGAATTACCCCAAGCCCCCCAGAGCTCCTTGAGCTCAATGCATGCATCATGTAGGACCCTCATAAGAGGGCCTCTCAATGACTCCAAGTTTTTTGGGAAAGTCACAAATTTGACCTTTCCCCGGGGCTTTGACAGAATGTGTGTGACCTGTACATCAGTCTCAATGCGATGGAGCCTCCTCGCGCATCGACGTATCATATCCCAGATAAGGTAGTATCTGATGTCCATATGCTGGAGCAATCATAGAATATAGGATTCCTCAACAATCGAATCCCCCTCTGGTTGACATAGAGGATCATGGTGGCATCCATCATGTGTACAAATCACTAAAGAGCTTCTGTAAACCAGTTAGCTTCACATGAGGTCATACTCCTAGCTATGTATTTGATCTCAGCATTACTTGTAGCAACCGACTTCTTCTTCTTGCTCATCTAGGACATCGAAGCAGAACCCAAAGAGAACCAGTACTCAAAAGTGCTTCTTGCGATCCTCCATACTACCTGCCTAGTCAACATTTGAATAATCATGCAGCTTCACATTTCCGGAAGTGTATCCCCATCAATGAGAGGTTGTGCTCCGAAGACATCTCAAATAATTCTTGGCACTAATTTAGTGAGGCTCAACCATATATGAGCTCAACATGCTAACTACAAAACATACATCTGGATGAAATTTCACCAACAACATGAATGATAGAATGAGTTTATGAAGTTCAGAGGCATTTCCCAAATCAGGTCCGACATCCCTACCACATAAATTCTAAAAGTTAAGCTCCATAGAGGTAGTCAGGGGCTTGTAGTTCACCATTCCAAATTCAGAATCCAACTCCCTCTTACTTTTGCAAATGAGAGGGCTTGCACTTGTCAGAAAGAGGTCATCATTAGAAGGTGCCAATATGAGAGGTCTATCATCCACAACCTTCAAGTAATGGTTTGGATTAGCTTTACTCCTATTGAATCTTATATTCATCAAAGAGTTGTGAATCCTCTCATACTAAGCCCAGGGTGTTTTGCTTCAAGCCATAGAGGGCTTTCTTCCACCTTTAAACATGAGATTCCTGATCATGAATCTCAAATCCCTTCGGTTGTTACGGGCCTATGGACCTCCTATATGAGGGGAATGGTCCCCTCGTAAGATTTTTCCTTTGGTACATCTCAGACATGTACCTTCATGCTCTTCTTGAATTCAGGCATCGGAGTCACCATCTAACTCACATCGGGTAGGGTCCTATAAGTAGACATCCGGTTCTATATATGAGATGTGACAACTAACTTGGTCCCTAATGGACTTCCAACAACTTGATACAACCTTGAACTCAAAATAATCTTTGAAAAGTCCATTTTAAAATACGTACCCTTCCATCAATGAATGCCACCCTGAAACCTTCGAAATCCATTGCTAAAATGGACACCAGGTTCTTCTTGTGATCATGTACATAAAAGATATTTTTGTAAAGGAATTAAGTTACCCTTATTCAATTGAGGGGTAACATTCCCTACACCATTTCCGGGATAGGTGGCATCGACTCCAAGTATAATCCCATGATTGTTTCCATCTCTACCAAAATAGAGAGAGAAGCCTTCTATCTGTTGAAGTGACTTGAAGCACTACAATCAATAAGCCAGATTCCCAAAGAGTCTGAAAGAGAGGGCCAATACAAGATGACGCTTCTTTATCTTATCATAAACAACATTTGATTCTTCATACCTGGGGTTCCTTACTTTCTTTGAAGAGTCGTCTGTTTCCTTGATTACTTGCATTACTTGTCATTCCTTCGATCATTGAAGATGTCACGGGAATGATTATTATCTTCATCAAGTGATGTGTCCATGCCATTTGGACACTCCTTCGCATAATGGCCGAATCTTATTACAAACAAGGCATCTGCCTTTCCTTTTGCCCTTAGATCTAGAATTCCCATTGAAGTGATATTTAGGTAGGCCATCAGAATCTTTCGCTGCGCAACTCAGATATTATTCTCTGCTTCGACTTCACCCTTGAAGAGGGATGAAGAACCCATTGAGCCTTCTTGTCCTTTCCAATTGTCTTCGGTGATTTCTCTTTCAACCTTTCTTGGGCTTTGTCTTCACCTAAACTTCGATACCATGTTAATTTTAGGTATGTTCTATGCTTAGAGAAATTTATTTCAATTTTCACAGTTATCTCAAGATCTTTTCCATATTAGCAATCACATCAACATTAAAGTAAACTGCAGATAGAACATAAACATAGATCACAAAAGACAAGCCAAGACAAAAGGACACAAGATGTGGCCCTAGCCAGGGACAAACCCTAATGTGGGGAAACCCTTGATCAATTTTTCTTAGATGGTATTCAATAGTTCAGCAGAGAGAGAGAGAGAGAGAGATAGTACATTTACAACAGAAGTCAACACTTTGACTTATCTAGATAAGAGCATAGATCATCTCTAAGAAGATGATACATGAAATTAGTTGAAAACATGCTGCTTCAACTAATTCTCCAAGGTGACTCCTTTACCTATCATTGTGCTGCATCTCGTCATCATGCTGCACCTCAGCGTCCCGCACCATGTTGTACCCATAATCACAATGTTGGACCTCATGACCATGCTACACTCATCATATTGTTGCACCTTATGCTGCCACTATTGTCCCATGTGCCATTGCTGCACCATGTTACCGTAGTTTTCCCATGTGCCATAACTGCACCATGCTACCACAGTTGTCCCATGTGCCATAGTTGCACCTTGCTACGGTCTGATGAGTTTGCAACAATATTCCTTTACTGTAGTCCCATAGTATCCTTCGCTTCCATGTCATAGCTATTGTCCTGTTGTGCCTTTGTTGTCCCATTTACTATGCAGATGTCCCTATCAACCATGCTATCCCAATTGTGTCAATATTTCACTATGCCATTGCCATACCTCAATAGCCTTGCCATACCTTGTTTTTGTCCCAATAGCCTTGCCATAACTTTTGCTCCATGCTACTATGTATCTCTGCCTAGGGTTCTGTGCATGTACCAGTCTGGTTAGGGCACACCAACATGTTTACATTGGTGCCCCAATCTTCTCCAAATAAGTTGCTTACTTCAATTGAAGGATCCAAGGTATCCAAGGTGATGTTGTAGGACTTGGGCACCTCCACAAAAATCCCTACAAAAATCAACTTAGACTTGAAGCAATCTTCCCACTCTAGCACTGTAAACAAGCCTAACGTATAGGGAGAATACCCCTATTTTTCCTCGTTTCCCTTAGAGATGATTGCGGCCTGGTTAGGAGGGCCATTCTAGGCCCCTTGACCATCTAAACTTCACCTCCCAACTACTGTTGTAGCAGTCCCTCACTGAGGCCATTTAAACAAATATATATGCCCCAAAACTATGCACAAACAATCATTAAAATCACCTATAGTCTGCGCCTTGATTTGCAAGGTAAGACTGCTCCAACGTGTCACAAAACAACCCTCAAGCCATCCTTATTGCCTCCTCCAATGTGGCTAAGAGCTGTGGCTCTTCTTCTCTAAAATCCACACCCAAAATAGTGAGAATATCTCAAAAAACTCGACTACCTTATAAATTGCGTAGATACCAGCATATAGGTTAGGGATGTTCTCCTTGTAGTGTTTGGGCTTCTCACTTGATTGTGTCCTCTTGGTTAGGGTAGACTGCGGCTAGGAAATCCTCCTCCTATATCTCTCTTCCACTAAGACCCAAAGAGAGTGGAGAGAAATCAAGAGAGGGATGAGTGTGAAATGAATCTCAAGTCATCTCCTTTTATACTAAAACGTTGAGCACATATGGGTTTATCTGGTTGTTGGTTGACCTTGACGAATTGACTTATAACACAAATAAATTCATAACTCCATGAATAATTATCGGAATCAGATGATCTTTAGATCAATCCTACACCTCTCAATGAGAGGGATCCAAGAAAAATATCAGCTACCATAAATAAGATGACCCACATGAAGTTTGGCACTAGTTTCCAATTTTAACAAAGTTGTATCAAACTCTCTCAAAATCTAGTTTTTCATGATTGATCCAAGCATATTGACATCTAGTATCACCATCTACGAGATTATGTGCAAAGGAAGATCATATTGTTGGAATATATTCCTACACAGGAACATGATGCAAATATTTTGACAAAGGTTTTGTCAGGGGGAAAATTCAAGTTCCATAGAGCCATGATTGAGGTATATAATAATCCCTTTCTTACTAAGAGGGAATGTTGAAAAATTGCAACAAGAAAATCTTGATTTAATTTTCCCTTGAATTAAATTAGGAGAAAATCAAAATTCTACATCACAAGACAATGTGAATGAGTTAAATTAGTTGTTATCACTTAGTTAGCTTAGTTCATTCTAGTTGTGGGATTAACTTGAGTTATGTATAGTGTTTCCTAAATTTTAGGAGTCTAGGTTGAGTTTAATTTCATTTGTAACATTCTAATTCAATTAAATTGAGTTAAAGTAAGTTAAACTAGTTCCAACTATTGGAGGAAATAGTATGGGGCCTAGCAATGGGGTGAAACTTTAGTGTTCAACCAGTTAACTAATGAATCAACTAATAATTAACTCATGCATGCATGAAATTCAAGTTACCCAGTTGAGATTGGAGTTCAACAACAATGTACTATCAGCTGTATAATTATCCAAGTTGTACAAATGGTGCATATAGTCAGAGAAGGGCCTATAGGGATTGTGTATTTATGGATGAGGAATTTCCCTAAATAATAGGGGATAATTCCCAAGGAAACAATGCAAGTAAATAAGAGCTTGGCAGGTAGGAAAATTGGCTAAGTGTTGGCTAGAGTCAGTTTTTGAGGCAGTGAGATAGATTATACTTATGCAGAGGTTGCTCAGGCTTGAGAAAGCATTGTATTCCTTCCCTATTTTACAACTAATGCAATACAGACAAAAATGGGTTTTGAGAAATTGGTTTCCCCTAGATATATACTTGCATATGTGTATTGATTCATGTTGCATGTTTATGATATTTCTTCTCAATCATGAATTTCTTTTCATAGACGAGTAGAGTATATTTGAGTCTTATGTTTTAGAACCTTACATGAGAAGTATTAAATCTACAATTAATTTCTATAGGGACAAGAATGTTCCTAGTGGAGTAGAGGAACAAAAACTATGGAGGCTAGTTGAGTAATGTGAGTGAACGTGAGTTATAGAGAGTTGAAGTGTGCAACTCTGTGAGTGTGTAAGTGACAAGGTGATTTGGCCAAGTGTGT
Source organism: Pinus tabuliformis (assembly GCA_031772625.1). Taxonomy (NCBI): domain Eukaryota; kingdom Viridiplantae; phylum Streptophyta; class Pinopsida; order Pinales; family Pinaceae; genus Pinus; species Pinus tabuliformis. The sequence goes on along the minus strand of CM062806.1, from coordinate 462,936,005 downwards.
AACAGAAACCCATTGAAGCAGATGGCAGTGACCAGAGTTGGTTGAGTAGTAGGGAGCATAGTTCAAAGGAGAACTGCAAAGTTGAAGGAAAGGAGTTGGTATTGAGTTAAATCATATTTGTATTTTTGTATGAATGTATTAACATCTATTTTGGGTTTGAAAATTGTATGAAAAGTAGAACATTGGCTAGATAAGGTAATGGCCTACATTCATAAGAGGTTGGTGCCTCTAGGCAAGTTCTGGCTTTCTATATGAAGGGGGTTGGAGCCTCTTGTAAGTGGGTGATCACAAATAAAATGATGTAATTAAGTAGGTGCTTAATTTACATAAAAAAAACAAACAAATTGTTGAAAAAAGAAACAAGAAATTTTGAAAAGGCAACAAGAAAATCCTAATTAATTTTGTCCTTGAATTAAATTGGGAATAAAATTGTAATTCCACATCACATGACAACTTGTATTAGTTAAATAAGATAATTTGACTTAGTTGGATCAATTAATTCGAATTGAGGGTCTAAATAGAGTCATGTAGAGTGTCCCCTACATTATTGGAGCGCTGGTTGAGTGTATTTTGAATTGTAATTAAGTAATTCATTTTAACTAAGTTAAATTCAATTAAACTAGTTCCAGCTAATGGAGGAACTAGTAGGAGGTCTAGTAGTGTGGTGCTACCTAAAGTGAATTCTGGTGTTTCCTGAAGTGCAGTGTGGTGTTACCTGAAGTTGAGTGTGGTGCTGCCTATAGTGATCAACCAGTAAACTGAAGATTCACTCATAATTAACTCATGCATATCAGATCAGAGAAAGACCCAATTGAGATTGGAGTTTAGGGATAATATAATATCAATTTTATAATCATATAAATTGTATAGATTGTGCATGTAGTTAGAGGAAGATCCTAAAGAAACTATGTAATCCAATGGAGTAAAGTTAATATTAAATAAGGGCCTAATTCCTCATTGAAAAAATCAAGGAATTAGGAGCTTGGAAGGCTAGGAAATTGGCTAAGTGTTGGCCAGAGTTAGCCTAGGAAGCAATGACATAGATAGAGATAGTGTAAAGGTTTCTCGGTCTTGAGAAAAGCATTGTAATATTCTCATATTTAATATTCTCATATTTTCTGACTAATGCAATATACAAATAGCAAGGGTTTTTAGTTGTGGCTTTCCCCAGGAAATAATTGTGTAATGTGTTGATTGAATTATTTATCTTGTATGATTCATGATTTTGCGATTGTATAACTGTTTTCGCTGATGAGTAGAGTAGATTCAAGTCTATTATTTTAGCATATTACAATTAGTAGTTTGAATCTACAAGGAATTTCTACAAAAATAGGTGGTTTTGTCCATTTGGGTTTCCATGTAAAAATACTTGTGTCAAATGTGTGTGTTGATCATTTGATGGAAAGTGTGTACATCTGTATCGCTTATCTTGATAATTATTAGCAATATATTATGAATACACTCTCAAGTAACTGATAGTAGTGAAAAGAAAGAAAGGTTTGTGTTTAAAATTATCAGGATCTCTCTATTACTAATTCATCTTCCCTCTCCATAATTCCTTATTCCAACATGGAGAGAGTTGATTGGCCAACCATACGGTGCCACGTGGTGCCTTGTGATTGGGCTACATGGTGTCTAGTGATTGGGCCACTTAATATGCCTAGTTATGCAAATGTTACATGTCTTGGTTGGCCTCAAATATCATACTCACTGGTAGGCATGTTGGCAAGGCTACTAAATGGAAGCCTAGGGAGTTCCACGTGGCAGTATGTGGGGCCTACCTACACAAAATTTCTCCTATTTGACAAAAACTTCATATGGCTATAACTTTCGAATACACTATTGGATTGAGGTTTCTTTCATGCCATTGGATTTCGAATGAGGAGCTCTTAAATTTGAGTTAGGTTTCATTGATATTTGAAGAATTTGAAATTGTATCCTTTTATGATCCTCGCAGATCATTCCTCTCCACTAAGAATTTTTTGGTTCTCCAAAAGGCTTATCAATCATCTGGTAGGTGAGGGAATTTCCCCCTCAATTTCTCCTTTTCAATACATCGTGCCTTACATGGATGCATTCCTTTGAAACCTACTCGAAGTAACTCCACATCTCCCCATCATGTTGTGAAGTCTCGGTCCTCCTGTGAAGGATGACATCTTCAAGAAGCTTGTCCAAGTACTCTATTTCAAAATCATCCACTAAAGGTAAGTTTCCACTCTCCTATGGATCCATGATCATAGGTGGTTTCTAGGGTCTCAAATTTTCAACATTCACCGTGAAATACATATGAATATATGATGGAAGATCAAGGCGATAAACATTGTTCCCAATATTCTCCTAGAAGGTGAAAGGACCATATCTGATTGGTCTCAATTTCTTTCCTTCTCCCTTCATCTTATCCTTAATGGTGAGCTTTGAGTAGATGAGTGCAAGAACCTATTGTATGCATGTTACACATAATGGATCTACTCATCCCACAACTTGGGATGTTTGCTGCAATAACCTTGAAGAAAGTGAATCACCATTTAGTTCAAAACCTCTATATTTATACTGGTCTATGGATTGAATTTCGTCCTCCTCTTTAGTTTGGTGTCCATCATCTTCCACAAACGTTTCCAAAACTATCCAAGGAATCAACACTCTCGATTAGACAAAATGGATGTGGGAAACCCAAAGTGGATCCATACATGCTGAAAGAAGATTGAGTAGTCTACTCAATAGTAATTTGCGTTTTACATGGCATTAAGATACACATATTACTAAACCTATCCACCATGACATAGAAATAGTCATGAACCTTTCTTGACAAAGGAGACCCTCCTACAAATTCCATAAAGACACTCTCCCAAGGACGAGAGGGAACAGGGAATGGTGTGTACAACCCCAATTTTCTATTAGTGGGCTTAAAAATAGAGCACATCACACACCCCTTTACATATTTAGTTACAATCTCTTTCATACGAGGCCAATAGAAAAACCTCTGCAAGTGAGACATAGTCTTTCCTACACCAAAATGACCAAACAAAAGAGAAGTGTGAGCTTCTCATATGATCATTGGTAGGAATACATAGTTTTCCAAGGTGGTAAAATAGTTTTCCCTACAAATGGTAGTTGTCTACATATGATACATGAGTTAGATTCTCATAAATCTCCTTCAAATATTCATTATTGAGCTTCCATTTTTCCTAGATTTTCATACTTTTTGCTGAATAAATCCTATGCTGGCATTGGGTGTTTATATTCATTATTATCCTTTTTATGCATTATTTGCTATTATCTAGAGGAATTTAGAGGTAATGTGTTATTATTACATGAATTATCTTTGTTTCAATGATTTGAGGGGATTTGACATGAAATTATCACTAATAATAAGTTATCCTTGTGGCAGGTGCATAATTCGTATTCCCACAATTTTATTCCTACTCTAGAGACACATTTCTTGTTCCAATAGTGCAAATCTTGTTCTCACCTCCACAATTTTCATACATAGATCTGTCATAATGGAAAACAAGCATATTGGTTTTGAAGATCAAGTGTTCGATATGATGATGTGTTCCCTTGATAGCACCCAGGTCTTCCAGATAGTGCATGAAGTGATTGTTAAAGTACTCGGTCAAATTTTCTTTTGTAAGCGAAAGGTTGTTAACAACATTATGGAAAATACTTCATGGTTCGATACCATTTTTATTTATTTATGGGAAACTATAGATCAATTCGAATCTCCTTAGCAATAATATCCCCTTATTTTTGTTCAGAATCATTGTATAACTCTAAATTTGTATGTGTTGATGACCTTGGATCTGAATAGCTGGGAGGAGGTGTTGTTATAAATATGAAGACTACATACTGGGAAAGGGGAGTTTTATTCTGTAAATTTCATTATGAGAGAAAAAAGTTGATTTCATTGGGTAAGAAAGGGAGGAGCTTATGCCCAATGGGATGATCCCTAAGGGGGACCACTGGAGTCAAGCTCTGCATTATTCAATGCTTATGTAACAAGATTTTAGTATTAATATAATTTGGAATTCGATTTTTTTATTGCATTTATTTTAAGTATTCTAGGATCATGATTTAGCCTTTACAAGGGAAACAAGTTGGGTGGTTTGGGCCCACCAGCCAATCTATTGCCCCATACCTCTTAGGATTTTCTACATTTTGTTTAATCAATGCATAAGTGTGAGAGTGTGATTAAGTATAAGCTTGCAATCTTATTTCAGAACTTTTCTTTATTCCCTGATGTTAAATTGCACAAGTTTGATTGATGAATTTGATGGTTTGGTTACTTCCTGGAATTCATTATTGTTCAACATATTGAGATTCTAAATTTAAATTGAAAACAAGGTATATTCGGTGAGTTCTTTTTATTGCATTTATTAAAATCTCAATGCACTATTTACTCTGATTCAATTCTTTCTCACATAACGAAATACACTTTCAGCTTGCAGGGATTCAACGATGGAGATAACAGTTGTGAGGGTATGATCATTGAGGATTCTTATTTGATTTATTATTCATATCGTTTGGACATTCATGAGTATTTTAAATTAATATATGAAACCAATCCTGAAGCTTTAAGAGGACAATACTCATTATCATAACTTAAATATGAGGATCAACTTGAGGAGATTTTATCCTTGTTTCATTAGCATGGTAAAGTGTCCAAACAAAACTCCTTAACAAATACCCTCGGATAATGGATATAATTGATGTCTTAAACTCTTGATTGAGCACTACATTATTTTCAAAGAAATAATGTTCATGTGATTCCTTCCTAGTAGCAATACCTTTACATTTGAAAGAAATCATTTCATGATTTTCTCACATTAGGATGAGCTTTAAACCATTGGGGAATGAGTTTGTCTTCTAATTCCTAGTTTTAATTCATGCTTTCCTTCTTTTCCAGTAATCCTTTGGTAGGTTTTGAAAACTAAATCACATTCTTTATTTCCTGAATGGTTTGTTAGTTTGATTTGAATCTACATTCCCTTGTTCCCTTGCTACAAATCCATTTGGCCACATCAGTCCCATCATCTAGATCAGTGTTTTGGGGCTCATCAAAGCCTAGTTTCAGTTGCTACATACCCTAAACAAGTCAACCTTTTTAATACCTCCTTCCTTGATAGTTTCATGGCCTAAAGACATCCTGAAATGACCTCTAGAGGGACCAATGTAGTTAGGCCCATGCAAGGGTGTGATGCAGAGAAGTTAAGTCCATCCCAGGGTGTTCTGCACAACACTTAGGCCCTCTTTGACTTGCGTTGGGTGAGTTTGAGCGAAATTCACATAGGGTTTGGGGATTATTATTATTTTTTGGATTCTTCTATATGATTCCCACACTTATCATCTCCTATGAGCTCGAAAATGTATGAGGAATGAGTTAAGATACATCCTATCCTCTCATCCCTTCCTCCATGGAATTAATTCTAAGTATGGAAGGCCATTCAATACCCTCATTAACAACAAAACCTCCTCCATTTTCCTATAAATTAACCACTCATCTAAGTGATTATGGGATGGACTTTGATGATTGTAAGGAGATAATGCGAGTTTGAGAATTGAGACTATTGTAAATGTCTTTATGTTGCCAGATTGTCATGCTTATGATGTGATGTAGATGGAACCAAAGCTGGAGGAGTGACTTCAAATCAGACTTCATGGTTGTAATTCTTCCTTCTATTCAATAAAGTATTTTCACCTTTTTCCATATGCTTATCTTGATATGTGATGCTTATATGTGTGAATGTATCTGATTCCATTTACTTGTAATCAATAGATCTTTTTCTTTGATCGATTCTTTGTCTTCTATTGATGTTTATAGGTACCTCTCAAGCATGTTAAGTATAGGAAGGAGCAACAAGATTGATACAAAGGAGACAAGAGGAAAGTGAAAGTACAAGTAGGTCCTCTCATTCTCTTTGTCTTATCTATTGTTTATAGAGAAAGGTTGAAGTACTATAAATTGTTGTTCATCTAGGGAATTAGCATTTATCCATTGATACCAAATTCTTCATAACAAATTGGTGACCATATTGGGGAATATGATCATTGTTCTGAGTATCTTATCCACATCGTAGGACAACCTAGCATACCTTAATTACTTTCATTGATTCTATTTCAGCCTTGTTGAAGTGTTTTTGGTCAAAACATTGAGGTTAGATGACTCTTGAGTGGCCTCTCCAGAATCAAAGCAGGCTTGGTTAGGGGAAAGTGCTCTATAAAGCACCCTTGAGTGAGAGAAAATGCTCTGTAGTGTGGTTAGGTCCTCTTTGACCTGCGCTAATCCACCTTAGGTCAAATTTTCACCTTTGGATTGGTTTTTTCTCCAAATTTCCTTCTATTTATGCCTGCTCAAAGATCAATCATTGTAGTATCTCTGAAATCAATTTGTATTTCCTCTTTCCAGCCCTACTTTGGCTGGATTTATTAATGTTTCTTAAATTATTTCTTTATCATATCATTTCATTGCCAAAGTTAGATTATATTCGATTAATCTTTGTTCAAAATAAAGTGTCGTAAAAGTCTTCATTTCTTTCGAAAAGGAACTGTCGTAAAGTCTTCGTTCTTGAAAAAAGTATTGATTGATTGTAGGTGCATTAGTTTTCTTTTGTTCATCTTAACATTAAGGAAATTTAAAAGAAAAACTTGCATCATTCATATTGTAGTTTGTGAATGCTTCAATGGAATAGCTAGGGAGATTGTATTAGATGTGCTCTTTTGTCTTTGTCAAAGATCTGATTGCTTTATCCCTACTAACTAAGGTTTTCATTGTTCAATTGAATGAGAATAATGCTTATCATATTAGTTGAATTTTAGGAATTGCAAACATACATCACGTGGTGAACCTTGAAAACCAAATTCTAAGGAAGATCAACTTAAAATTTATCTGAATTAACCTAATGGAGCATTGTCACTTAATGAAAAACATTTAGAGGTCTAGGCTAGAGACGTGTTCTGGTGTTGTAAAACATAGCAATTGTCGCTAACTTGTCTGAAATACATCCCAAGTGTGATACCTCATTCCACGTATGTAAGTATATCGTAGCTCATCCATGTACCTTCAGGTATATAGGGCGGCGTTACAGTACGTAAAATATATGGGAATTCTCCCATTGTGTAGTTTTGCATTAGACAACGCTAATACAGATTGGGCCTCCACGTACTTTCAGGTATATATGGGAGGAAAATATTATGTTTCTATCCATCCTTAGGTAACCGAGTCGGTTGCCTGTTACAGATCCATTTGGGCACATCAACCCCAAGATTCAAATTAGTGTTTTAGGGCTCATCAAACCCTAATTTCAATTGCTTCATGCCCTAAACAAGTCACCCCTTTGAATGCCTCCTTCCCAGAAAGTTTCATGACTTGAAGACATCCAAAAATAGCCTCTAGAGGGACCACCGCAGGTAAGCTCTTGTAAAGGTGCACTACAGAGCAGTTGAGTCCACTTCCAGGGTGCTCTATAGAGCACTTAGGATTCCTTTTACCTGCACTGGGTGAGAATGAGTGAAATTCACATAGGGTTTGGGGAATATCCTTATATGCTGGAGTCATCTAGATGGTTCCCTCACTTATCAACTCCTATGAGCTCGAAAATGAATGAGGAATGAGTTAAGGTGCATCCTATCCTCTCATCCCTTCCTCCATGGAACTAATTCCAAGTATGGAAGGCCATTCAATGCCACCATTTATGACAAAACCTCATTCATCTTCCTATCAATTGACCACTCATCTAAGTGATTAGGGGCTGGATTATGTTGAATTGTAAGGAGATAATACTGCTATGAGATTTGACTTTGAAGCAAGTATTGTAATGCTACAAGTTTGTCATGCTTTTGATGTGATGTGGATGGGATCCAAGCAGGAGGAATGGGTTTGAATCAGACACCAATGGTTGTAATTCCTTCTTCTATCTAATAAAGTGTTTGAACCTTTTCCCATATGTTTGTATTGTTTCATACTGCTTATATGTGTGAATTGTATCTGATTCCTTTCACTTATATTCAATAGATCATGTGCTTTGATCAATTCTTTGTTTTCTATTGTGTTTACAGGTACTTCTTGTTGGGTTGTGTTATATTCTTTCCATGACTAGCCCACATAGTTAGCTGGGGGGTAGAGCCCCCCCTTTGTTGTGTCGATGTGTAGTGGGGGGTCACGGGGGGTTTGAGGGGTGCAGGTAGCCCCCTTCTATGGGGTCTGGGGCCTCAGAAAATTTTGTTTTTGGACCCTATATTAGGTTGGGTGGACATACCTATGATTTTGTGCATAATTTTCTCACATGGTTTTGGACGTGATGGTTTTCGGTCCATGGTATTGGATGCTTTGGCATGTATAAATATGTATTGTAACATTGAAAGGAAAATAATGAAAAATCAAGTTGGTAGTCCCAGTTTTGGGATCCAAGGGAAAATCTATGTGTATATGTGTTTTATGTGTTATGCTCTCACATTGTTTATTTTCTGTGTTTTAGAATCCGTATGCAGGTAATTTTTGTACGAGGTTAAAATCTACATTTGGTATTAGACCTATTTTGGCTTCAACGGGATGCCTTTGTTGCTGAGGGGTTTCACTCAGGCCTGTGGTAGACCCTATTCAGTGGGAGATCTACGGGATCGATTCTGGTGGTGAAGGAAGATGGCGAGCAGTGGAAAGATAGAGATCAAAAAATTTAATGGTCAGAGTTTTGACTTATGGAAACTCAAGATGGAGGATCTGTTGGTGGATAATAATAAGTGGGTGTCGGTAGATCCATGTACTAAACAAATGGAAGTGTCTGATGAATAATGGAAGAAGTTGGATCAGAAGGCTAAGAGAACAATACGATTATGTGTCTCAGATTCAGTATTGCTGAATGTATCAGGGGAAGCTATGGCGAAGGCTTTGTGGGACAAGTTAGGGACTTTGTACCAATCTAATTCTTTGGTGAATAAACTGTTCCTATGGAAAAAGTTGTATAACCCGAGGATGAAAGATGGAGACTCGATGACAGAACATCTAAATGCATTTAATACTGTGGTAAGTCAGTTATTATTTGTTGATATTAAAATTTTAGATGAAGTTAAGTGCATCAGTTTGTTGTGTTCTCTACCAGATTCGTGGGATAGTCTAGTTATTGCAATAGGTAGCAATGCAACTGCCTTGCAGTTTCATGAAATAGTCTCATCCTTGCTTACGGAGGAGATGAGACGGAAAAATATGGAGATCCAGAATGGTGATGCCTTGTCTACACGAGGACAATTTGAGAAAAGAAACAAAAACAAGTCATTGAGTGGGAGATCTAAATCTAGAGGGAGATCTAAATCTCCATGAAAGCCAGTAAATGTGGTGTGCTGTAAATGTGGAAAGGAAGGCCACTACAAAATGAATTCTAAATATAAATCTCTTGAAAAAGGAAAGGGATCTTGTTGTGGGGAAAAGTGCCTATTCAGGATGACCCTATCCACCTAAGGTGTGATAGTGCCTTAGCAACAAACAGAAACAACTATTCTAGTATTCTTCTTTATGAATTAAGAATGAAGAGAGATGAGGTGGACTAATCGGTGTCTTCCGCTAGTCCCTTGGTCCGGTTTCTCTTCTCTTTGATAGCTCCTAGCTACTTGCCTTCTCGCTTTCCCAGCTTCACCAAGTTCCTGCAAGATCACAAAAGGGGAAAACTACACAAAGACATAGATTCATATTCGTAACTAGATTAGGATTAGAAATAAGCTAAACATACTAATGCAATCATACATCAAAGACACATAAGCATGTAGGAGAAAGTCAAATAGTTTTATTGATGAAATAACAAGGTTCAGGAGGAGATACAACCAAGTGAGTTCCAATCCAGCATAAACCTCCCAGCAAAGGAATCCCTTCTTCACCTCCTTCAAAGCATAAAGCACCCAATGCACTAATCTCAAACCAACAACAATTCTTTACAATGTACAAAATTCCAGCCTCTGGATCTCTGGGATGAGGGATCCATATATAGATGTTTGGAGAGAGGATGAGTCAGCTTGTCATCTGACTAGTGTCCTCTCTCTTTGTCAGTTCTTGCTTCCACTTGGAGGCTGAGAGCCTCTTACTCATCACTGGTCGAACTCATTGAGGCAAGTGTCATGGAGGAAGATTCTGGAAGCTTCCATCACCTTTACACCTAGCGGAATGGCATTGCCATTTGTCATTTCCCGCTCAGCGCACCATGGTAGTGCATTTGGGTGTGTTGCAACGCACCTAGCTAGTGTACTAGGGTGCTTTGCAACGCAGGTGGCTAGTGGAGCCACTGAAATGATCCTGATTTGACTGTTTCTGAGCAGTTTCTGGTGGAGAACTTCTGTGAGAAGATGTGGTTTGCTGGCCTTGTTCCTTTAGGGGTAGGAACAACACATTTAGGGACTTTGGATCCCTTGGTTTATGGACATTTCATGCTCAGAGCTGTGAGGCACAAAAATGTCTATAACAGTTGCCCCCTAAAGTATGAGGCCGTTTATCGGGTGAAATGCTTTATTAGGAGGATCCGAAGTTCTTTCAATGCTGGGAGGTGTTATAGACATTTTTGTGCCTTACAGCATGAAGCATGAAATGTCCATAATCTAAGGGATCCAAAGTCCCTAAACATGTTGTTCCTACCCCTAGAGGAACAAGACTAAGAAACCAAAGCAAATCACCCAATAGTTCTAAACTCAAACCAACAACAATTCTTTACATTCACAAAATTCCAGCCTCCTGATCTCATAGAGGAGAGATCTATATATAGGAGTTTTGAGAGGGGATGAGTCAGCTTGAGAAGTGACTAGTGTCCTCTCCCACTTTTAGTTCTTGAGTCCACTTGGAGGTTCTTGCTTCCACTTGGAGATTTGGAACCTCTTACTCATCACCAGTCGAATTCCTTGATCCAAGTGTCATTTTGGAAGCTTCCTGGGCATTGACACATTGAGGAATGAGACTTCAACTTGTCCAATCTCGCTCAACGCAGGTAGCCTTTGTTGGAGTTCACATTCAACGCAGGTAGACCATGGGGCAGTTGACATTCAGCGCAGATGCTCAGTGGAGCAGTTGACATGATCCAGAATTGCCTTGTTTTTGAGTAATTTTCAGTGGAGAACTTGTCTGAATTGCTGTGGTTTCTTGGTCTTGTTCCTCTAGGGGTAGGAACAACATGTTTAGGGACTTTGGATCCCTTAAATTATGGACATTTCATGCTTCATGTTGTAAGGCACAAAAATGTCTATAACAGTTGCCCCCTAAAGTATGAGGCCGTTTATCGGGTGAAATGCTTTATCAGGAGGATCCGAAGTTCATCCAATCGCTGGGAGGTGACCTGTAATAAGATACAATGCAATACATTATTTTTCATACTGCTTTCATGATCTAGCTGAGGCGGGCATTCCCATGCTCAGCTTTATAAATACATTTTTCTGTACATAGAACAGAAAATCGTCTGATGGTAGACTGATAATTTTCTGATGAAATTATCATCCTTTGAGTAGGATGATCATCTGCTGCACATGTCAATGTCTTTATTTCCTGAATTTATATCGCAGCCGGGATGGATGAAACTAGATCCGGGGTCTTCAAACTCATCCGATCTTCACTCTAAGTACAAGTCTATCCATGTGAGAATTTTTTGGAGTCGAACACGGAAAGACATCGCTTGATTACCAGTCAATGATGTAAACTGTTAACAAGCGCGAGAGGAATCACCGATAATGATGATGACCCTCAAGGTACTGCAGTACAATTCACGTGGTGTGAATAGAGGACTTGGCGTCGAACACCACGCAAAATCTTTTGATCGAAGGTCATTGATGTATACCTGTCGCCGGAAGTGAGAAACTTGCCATTGAGGCATGCAAGCTTCAAAGTACCGAGGGGGGTGTTCCTAGATCAACTTCTTGGATAATGAGCCGACAAGAAGCGATCCATCACAGGAGGGCCTTAATGAATCCCACATCAGTGACACGGAACGAAGCTAATGATTGTGATGAAGGTGAAAGCGATCTGTGACATATGATTCAGGGTGGTGGTCATGAAAGGATGAAAGATGATGTATGGAAGTGGATGGGACACGGTTGACTCTTTCTGAACAACATCTCTTGCACATATAACGACACTGATGCGATGGATCGGTAGCATTACCCCAAATGTGGATGGTTTGGTGAGACCATGGTGATGTGACTGGTGAATGAAACAACCCAACCCGATGTGGTACGGAGGAAAAGTGTCATGTTCAAGAGCGACTTGCTACCATCAAAGCTTTGAGTTTCTCCCAATTTTTGCCCAGTCATTTCTGACCAGTACCTCTTTATTTTTGTCAAGCTTGAGGAGGATAACATATGCTTGTTCTATAACCTGCCCTTCGGGCAAGCCCATTGCTATGTTTTAACGAGCCTAGCGATAGGGAAACTCGTTCTCGTCTAAAGACAAGTTTGTCGCTATTTAATGCATTTAACGAGTCTAGCGACAAGGACAACTCGGTCCTTTTCATTTTTAGAGAGTCTGAAAAGGTACGTAAAGTTAACTCCAAAGGTCCTTTTTCGTCATCTAATCCCTTAAGTCTGAAAAAGTATAAAACAATACAGAAGGGATGAATGTTCGATAGTTTTATCGAGCCGAACTAGACAAGCGCTCGATCGTTTTGTGAAATAATCCCTCAGGTCCAAAAAGATTAAAATCTAGAGGAGGGATAGCTCTTCCGGTCGGTTTAACAAGCTGGAAGGCCAAAACTCGGCAAACTTTTCATATTTTACGAGTCAGTGAAAAGAGCTCAAAGAAGACTCGTATTTTGAGGAACGAGTGATAAACAGGGGTAGCAGCAGATTCCAGGTACAGGTTGGAATTTTCCAATCACGACAGTGTCACAAGGATGGCTAGGTGAAATCACTCTTCGCAGCTGTTCCTCAAAATAGGTAAACAATCAAGTGGAGGTGAATGATCGGCCAAATGAAAAGTGGAGGTGACGGTGCAAACACGACCAAGGCTTTTATGGCTGATGAATTTACGATCTCAAATGGTTATTTACCGGTTCATTTTTTCTGGATGAGCTTGAACTCTGGGGGAAAGCTTGCTCACGGGTGCATTTATTTTTTAAAGAGCATGAACTCGTGCTAAAACTGCTCAATTTTTGCGTTTATTTTTTAACGAGCATGAACTTTGCCAAAACTGCTCGTTTGATATGGTCAATTTTATATTTTACCATGACTAGCTTTGCCCTTTTCAGAGATAGTACTATATCATCATTTGCTGCAACAAACTAGTTAGAAATGAATAACATGAGGTAAAAACTCTAATATTTCACTTTGAACTACGTAAAAAGCAATTAAAAGGTGTTTTTACCTCTCATTTTACCATTTCATTTGCACTTGGCTTGTTGGAGCTCTGGAGGTGCCCCTTCCTTTTGATTTTTCACCAGTTGATTTCGGGAGATTCTGTGGACGATTCTCAGCGCCGTCTGGACCAGGTAGGAGCTAAACCCTAGCTCTTTCTTTTCATGGTTTTCTTCTTCCATTCTGTGCCTGTTTTCCTGCTCCCATGAGCCCCTGGGGTTTCTTTAGGGCGTTCTGCCATCAGCGCAGGTGTTCCATTCGAAACCTGCGTTGAATGTCAAGCTGCCTTAAGGCAATTTGACCTTCAACGCAGGTGGAACACTGGCCAACTGCGTTGGGCGTAGAAAAAGACTTCTGTTGCACATTTTTTGATGAAAATTTCGCCAGTTTCTCATCAAATCCAGGATTTTACTCCTCCTCTTGTTTGTTTTGCAGAGTTTATTGGAGCAAAATGACCCTTACATGGCGAGAACGAGAACACGAAGAAGAGGACATGATTGCCCTCCATGATCCTGTCACGGTGAACGCACTGCGGAACTGTGGCCTGCTGAAATTCTTCCGTATCTCTAGCATGAGAGCACAGATATCCTTACTGCAGTATATGCTTGATGCTTGGGATCCTATCAACCAAGTATTCCAGATCAGGGGCAAGTCCATCCCCTTGACCATAGTATACATTTACTTCTTGACTGGGTTGTCAAGGCGGGGTGCCCCCATTTCCTTGTCCGGTTCGGCCCGAGGGAATGATTCCGTGAGAGATTATGTCCGCCAGTATTGCAGGGAAGGATCCCAGCCGAGCAGCGATGGCAAGGTTGTTATCCGTGAGATTACTGACAGGTCTCTCAGGTCCATACTATATACGATTGGTAGGATGGCCGGTAGTGCATCCCTTCATGTTGCCAACAAGTCTTATGTGCAGCACGCCCTGGAGTGCCTTCAATGGAAAGTATTCAACTGGTGTGATGCAGTACTTGTTCAGATGAAAATTCAGTTGACCAAGGTAAAGGACGGAAAGCTGAAGAACTTTGGTTTTGGTTCAGTTTTGACCGCCTTCTCTTTGGAGAAGATACCACTAATGAAACCTCAATATATTGCACTCGACTTGCCTTCTCCTACCGAGCCACGCATGCAGAGATGGGTTGATCACATGTCTAGACATGCTGGTCAATCTCAGATTTCTTTTACTGATACCTTCTTCAGGTGGTTCGAGCATCAGGAGATGATCTTTTCCAAGTATCCATATGTTGGTATGGATTTCCGAGCTGATCCGGATTTGGCATTACCGGATGGCGAGCAGTGGGGCGCTATTGGTAAAATATTTGACCATATCACTATTTACTGTTTTTGTTTATAATATCCTTGTGCTTTATTCTGTCAAGACTCTAATCAAACTCATGTGTGCATGCAGATGTTGGTCCTGTCCATCTAGCAGTTCGCCTGAGAGCCCCAGTTGTTGCCCCAGCAGGGGAGACTCCTGGGAGAGTTATTCTTCGCGACCTTGACATGGCCGAGACCCTTGCAGCTGTGCAGGAGCAGGTTGAGAGCCTTACTCTTGGCATTCCGGATGTACGGATTGAAGAGTTACCTTTACAGTTGCAGCGGCATACTACTGGTGTACCCAGACGATGGACTCGTCTCTTGCGCATGATTGCACAGGCCGTGACTTGCTATCATGAGCATCACTAGGCTAGGGTGCCCCCCAGCCGTTTGAGTTTTTGGGGTCATATGACCGATTTTGTCTTGGTTACAAAACATTATATGTAAACCGTAAACAGCTATATATTTTTGATTTTCGGAGCTTTATTTCAGTTTTTATGTGATCCATATGTGAAATATTGATTATGCTTCTCTTTTTATCAATTTTGCAAATGTCTATCTAACACATAGTTTGCTAATGAGTCGGTTAATGTGTTTAAGTTTCTGGAAATGTGTTGATATTGAATGAAATCAAACTGTCTTTCCAAGAATTTAACTCTTAGGAACTTGTGATAAATAGTTGGATTTCGGACAGAGTAGGTACCAGTGAGCTGTAGTACTACGATTTGTGAATCTAGCCTGACGATTAGTCGGCGTATGCCATGGGTGATGGCATCAGAGAGCAGTTCCATCAACGCGATATACTCAACGATGTTATTCGTTGATTGACCAATACATACCCCTCTGAAACTCACTAACTAGCCGCTTGGATCAAAAATGGCCCACGCTGTGGAAGACAAGTTCCGTGAACTACGACTCGCTCCGTCTGCATATCCAACCCATGGTTCCATTGGATTTGAAATCTGCAATAAATGTAAAAAGCGGATTACTTAACCAAAATAAATACTTTAGCGAAAACAAAAATGTAACAAAAGCACACAGGTTACTATTAGGCATAGTAACGCTTAAGGTACAACCCGTTGCGAGGTTGCGCCAGTGGAATTCTGTCATAATCCATTAACTCGTAGGCTCCTTTTGCTAATACTCTCTTAACAATATAGGGGCCCATCCATAAAGACTTAAATTTCCCAGCTCCTAGTTTATCGGATTCTTAGTCGTAAAGCAAGACCAAATCACCTTCTGAGAAGACATGGGGTTTGACATTTTTGTCGAACTGCGCCTTGACTCGTTTCTTATGGGCTTCATTAGCCAAAGCGGCATCACGACGGGTTTCATCCAATTGGATTAATTCCAAGAAACGAGCCTCTTCTTCTGAAGTTCCAGGGAGGAGATCAATTGCGAGTTTAAGAGACGAGATTTCACACTGGATTGGCAGGATTGCTTCCAGGCCATACACCAGTTGGAACGGTGTGAACCCAGTTGCATTTCTTACCGATGTTCGGTAAGACCACAAAGCCGAGTACATGATTAAGTGCCATCTTCTTTTGTGAACCCCAACCATCCTTTGCAGCATGCGCTTCAGGACTTTGTTGATCGCTTCAACTTGTCCGTCAGCTTGCGGATAGTATGGGGTAGAGCTGTCGTGAGACAACCCTAGTTTGGCAGCTAATTCAACCATCATGTGATTGCGAAAATACGATCCATGATTTGTGACTATGGCCTGTGGTATGCCGAACCTGGCGACTACATGATTGAAAAAGAATAGGGCAGTTGTTTCACCAGTATTATCCAATGTAGGCATCGCCTCGGCCCATTTGGTAAAAGAGTCGACTGCGACTATAATATACACATGCCCCCCGGTCGAGGTGGGGTTACATTGCATGAAATCGATGCCCCATTTGGCGAAAGGCCCCACAGCTACTATTGGCTGTAAAGGAGCGGGGGGTCTTCTGGTTTTGCTATCAAAAATCTGACAAGCATGGCAACTTCTGACTGCGGTTATGCAATCTTTGAACATGGTTGGCCAGAAGTATCCTGCTCGTAAGATTTTTTGTGCTGTAGCATATCCAGATTGATGCCCCCCACAGGCTCCTGAATGACATTGTATTCAGGGATTTTTCGGCTTCCTCATGGGTGAGGCACCTTCTCAGAACCGTATCGACACCATGACGGTAAAGTGTATCACCGACGATCATGTAGTCTTTTGCTTGGTATCAAATGCGTTTTTGTTCTGAGTGGGAGGTGTTTGGCCGAAACCTTTGGGTTTGGAGATAAACGATTATATCTCCAAACCACTGATCATTTGCTGATATCAGAAACAAACTTTCGTCCACGATTGACTCTTGGGATGTTTCATCGTTGGACAACGATGGGAGATCGCATAATAATTCTGCGAAAACTAAAGCTTTCTTTGATTTGGATTTTACAAATTCCAGATCAAACTCTTGAAGGATTGCTATCCATTTTGAATATTTGCCCCCAAGCAACTGTCGCGACAGTATATATGTCATGGGGTTGCAATCTGACAAAACGGTAGTCTTCTGGAAGAGGACATAATGCTGAAATCTTTGTATCGCTTGAACAGCAGCAAGTGCTAGCTTTTCAACGTAAGAATATTTACTCTCTGTATCATTTAAGTTTTTACTTAAATAATATATAGGGTGTTCAATTCCATCGACTTCTTGAACTAAAACCATCGCAATGGTTGTATCCGCTACAGCCAGATACAGGTTAAAGTCTCTTTGATAGTTCGGGGCATACATTAATGATGCTTTTACTAGAGAATCTTTCAGAGCATCAAAGGAAGCTTGCGCAACCTGGTCCGAGACGAAAGGTACATCCTTTTTCAAAAGACGGGTATAACCTTTAGCAAGTTCTGCGTAATTTGGAATGAACCTCCTCAAAAAGTTTGCTTTCCCTTGGAGTTTCTGAATCTGAAGCAAATTCGAAGGTGGAGGAAAATTGATGATTGCCTGAACCTTGCAAGGATCGAGACGAATCCCATCTTTGGAGACTACAAAGCCAAGTAAACGACCAGAACTGACGCAAAACACACATTTGTGCGGATTGAGTCTTATCTTGTAGTGTCGGCAACGTAGAAATATCACTCTTAAATGCTGCGGATGATCAGTCCGCTTTCGCGAATGAGCCGGAAGGTTGTCGAGATAGGGTTGAACGATGTTCTTGATGTCATGGAAATCATAATTCATTGCTCTTTGAAACGTCGCCCCTGCGTTCTTCAAACCAAAGGGTAATTTTCAATAAGCGAATGTGCCTCACGGACAAATAAATGCAGTCTTTGACTGGTCCTGTGGGCGGATATTTATTTGATTATACCCGGAAAATCCATCCATAAATGAAAACATTTCACATCCGGCGCATTCATCAATTATCTGGTCAATGAAGGGTGTAGGGTAGTTGTCCTTTGGACAAGCTTGATTTACATCCCTATAATCGACGCACACTCTTATTGTTCCTTGTTTTTTCATAACAGGGACAATATTCGATACCCAATCGGTTAGAGGAACCGGGTAGATAAAACCAGCATGGAGAAGCTTTTCAACTTCTGCCTTAATGGCAGCGGCTTTCTTGGGGTGCACCTGCCGAAGCCGTTGTCTTACTGGTTTGACATCAGGATACATCTTAATTTCATGTTCAACGATACTCGAGTCTATGCCTGAAATTTCATCATATGACCAAGCAAAGACATCTCTAAATTCGCGAAACAGAGCTTTATATATTTCCAGTTCTGAAGGAGAACAACGTTTGCCAACATAAATATTCTCTACAACATCTGTTTTGGTCGAGATATTTATGGCGATAGTCTCTTCAATATTGGATAGGTTCCGCTCGGAATCCACCGTATTTACAGTATTTGATAGGAATTCAAACACTGAAGGGTGATAAAGGTCATCTTGAGTATCTTTTGGAAGAAGGGAACGATGGTGGCTATCATTCCATGGTGCCCCCTCAATCAACATTGATTGTAGGATTCCTTCGTCACTTCCATGCACTCGTGACCAGGGATCCAAAGGGGTGCCATATTCTATAGACCTATCTACCCAAACGCTTGACGAGCATTGACTCGGGTTCACCTCCCATGCCTGAAACATTAATTGCTACAATATTTCTATTGGGCTTGGGGGAAAAACCATTGCTTGATACATGTTGATACCGCCTTCTGCGATTTTCATGGAAGATATCGTGTTGTAGGTTGCTATCAACATTATATTTCCTATGTATACAGGAGATGGAAGTGCGAAAGTTCCCATCATGGTGGGGTCTTTCAATAGGCCTACTCCGATATCTTGAAGCATGTGGTTGCTTCCATGGATCATGGGAATGCTTCCTGTAACTTGTGAACCATTAGGGAGGAAGTTTTGTTGGTCGACGACCGTAATCCCCCCTTCAAACGGGAATGCGATCTTCCTAAAATAAGTCGACACAACAGCTGCCATGGCATATATCCACGGTCTTCCCAGTAGGATGTTGTAATCAAGATTCCCATCGATGACTTCAACATCTATTTCTACTGTTTTTCCACCTAGTTCAACTTTCAAGTTACTTAGGATACCGTAAGGGGTATATGTCCTACCGTCGAATGCTTTCAATGTTGTCGAAGATCGCGACAAGGTTGGCAACCCTAAAGTTTTCCAACAACTCATTGACATTATACATGTAGATGCCCCCTCATCAATAATTGTTCGGTGAACAATTTTGTTGAGGGCTTTCACTTGAATAAGGAAAGCTAGTCGAGCTGGTAACTGAGGGTCGTATCCTTTGTGATCGAAGGATACAAGATTGGAATCCTTAGGATCAACCCCACCAATGGCTGATAACAAAGCCTGCCTTTGGGATGGACAATTTTGTAGTACCTCAAGAGTCGACATAGCGGATGGCGATTGGGCCAAATCTTCCACTATGTTATAATGTTGCGCCGCTCTGGCGCGAGGATTAAAGGTCGACTTGTGTACTACTCCCTTTGGCGGTTTTATTGTTAATTCAGGAATTATGGGTGGGACAACTTCTGTCGAGGTTGTTGTCGAACTACTCGGTTGATCTTTACCTTTGTCGTTCGACAATTGTGGATTCCCGTAATCTTTGTTCCTTGTTGAAATCAAAGCATCATTCTGTTGCTTGGAGATCGACAACATTAGCACTTGCGACGGGGAAGCATTTCCACTATCAACCAGATTTTGACCTGGATTGGGAAACAGATCAGTTAACACTGCTGAGGTTTGGGAACTCTTAAAGAATCTTTTTAGTTCAGCTTTGTATGAACAATCGGCTGTCCAGTGATCCTCGTCACATATCATACATGGACTTTTCGGTTTCCCTTTTCCAGGAGGGTTTGAAGAGGTTTTTCCAGGTGATGACTCACCTTGTTTCTTCTTCTTCCCTTTGTTTTGATTCTTCTTGCTTCCTGGTTGATTGGTTTCTTTGCCTTTATCTGCTGATACGACATTTACTTCCGAAGCAAGAATTTCTTCATTCGCATTTTGATCTGAAGTCTTACGGGCTTTCTGAGACGAAGCCTTTTTCGATTTCGCGCTTGCAGTGCCAATCACACCATCGCCGGCATGAGAGTCACTATTCGATTTAGGAGGAGGAGGAATTGAAAATTCCGATCTAGGGGCATCAGGTATTTTGTCGTAGAGCGTGCCAGACTGAGTATATACTAAGTCTAGATATTGCGCACGAGCAATGACTTGCTCCTCTGTTACGACTCCCCCCTTGGCCACATCTTCCGTTATGGCCGGAAGTAACGACTTGATAAACCTTTAAGCTAAAAGCTGATCGGGAACGTACGTTTTCACCATCCTACGATGACGACGCCACTCATGTATATGATCAAATATGTGAGTAGTTGTTGTCTATTTGAAGTTGGTTAATATTTCGGTTCCCGTTTCGTACCTTATCGGTAATTGAAAATGGGTTAAGAAAGTCGTGGCTAAGGAGCTGAAATTGTCGAAAGAGGCTATAGGTAATTCAATATACCATTTTTCCGCTGGACCTGTCAATGTCCTCCGAAAAAGGCGAAGCCTTATCGAATCATCGTTTAGAGTGTTCGATGAACACCACATATGAAAAGTCATCACATGATTCGACGGGTCTTCACCTGGATTTCCATTGAATTTAGGAATGTCCGAAGGAAGTTTGTGAGGAATCGCTGGCCACCAAGGGGCATAAGCAATCGGATCGTTTGTCAACCGATGTAAATCGGGTAACTCTAGAGTTGCCACGAATGGTAACTGTTGACTCAGATTAGGCGAAGCATACCCAGGATACGATGGAATCGCCTGAGCAGTTGGTCTTTGCATACCAGCATAGCGATGGGCTTGCCCGAAGGGTAGGTTATAGAACAAGCATATGTTATCCTCCTCAAGCTTGAAAAAAATAAAGAGGTATTGGTTAGGAATGACTGGGGAAAAATTGGGAGAAACTCAAAGCTTTGATGGTAGCAAGTCGCTCTTGAACATGACACTTTTCCTCCGTACCACATCGGGTTGGGTTGTTTCATTCACCGGTCACATCACCATGGTCTCGCCAAACCATCCACATTTGGGGTAATGCTACCGATCCATCGCATCAGTGTCGTTATATGTGCAACAGATGTTGTTCAGAAAGAGTCAACCGTGTCCCATCCACTGCCATACATCATCTTTCATCCTTTCATGACCGCCACCCTGAATCATATGTCACAGATCGTTTTCACCTTCATCACAATCATTAGCTCCGTTCCGTGTCACTGATGTGGGATTCATTAAGGCCCTCCTGTGACGGATCGCTTCTTGTCGACATCAGCTCATTATCCAAGAAGTTGATCTAGGAACAACCCCCTCAACCTCCAAGTGGACTCAAGAACTGAAAGTGGGAGAGGACACTAGTCACTTCTCAAGCTGACTCATCCCCTCTCAAAACTCCTATATATAGATCTCTCCTCTATGAGATCAGGAGGCTGGAATTTTGTGAATGTAAAGAATTGCTGTTGGTTTGAGTTTAGAACTATTGGGTGATTTGCTTTGAAGGAGGTGAAGAGGAGATTCCATTCTGCTGGGAAGGTGATGCTGGATTGGGCCTCTTATGGTTGTATCACTTCCTGAACTTTACTTCTTCCATTAATAAAGCATTTGAGGTTCTTCTATATGCATGTGTCTCAATGATGTATTGTTATACTTGTGTATTTAGTTTATTCTAATCCTTGAACTATTTATGAATGTATGCTTCTTGTAGTTTCCCTTTCTTGTCATTTTGCAGGATCTTGGTGTAGCTGGGCCAGTGAAAGAGCAAGGAGATGGGAGCAAGCAAGCAAGGAGAGAGATTGGATCAACCATTAGCGGAAGACATCGGTTAGTGGATCTCTTTCTCCCCCCTTTTACATTTCATAAAGAAGAAATCTTAGATAGCTTTGCTTCGATTGTTGCTGAGGTACTATCACCCTTAGAGTGGGATAGGGGCATTCCGTATTGGATACTTTTCCCAACAACAGGAGGAGACCTGTAATAAGATACAATACAATACATTATTTTCATACTGTTTTCATGATCTAGCTGAGGCAGGCATTCCCATGCTCAGCTTTATAAATTCATTTTCATGTACATAGGACAGACAATCGTCTGATGATAGACTGATGATTCTGATAGAGCCATCATCCTTTTGGTAGGATGATTATATGTGCTGCAAAGCTGTACATTTCCATGTCTTTATTTTCCTGAATATATATCACAGCCTGGATGGATGAAACTAGATCCGGGGTGTTCAATCTTGTCTGATCTTCACTCTAAGTACAAGTCGATCCATGTGAGAAATGTTTTGAAGTCGAACATGGAAAGACATCGCTTGATTACCAGTCAATGATGTAAACTGTTAACAAGCGCGAGAGGAATCACTGATAATGATGATGACCCTCAAGGTACTGCAGTACAATTCACGTGGTGTGAATAGAGGACTTGGCGTCGAACACCACGCAAAATCTTTCGGTCGAAGGTAATTGATGTATACCTGTCGTCGGAAGTGAGAAACTTGCCATTGAGGCATGCAAGCTTCAAAGTACTGAAGGGGGTGTTCCTAGATCAACTTCTTGGATAGTGAGCTGATGTCGACAAGAAGCGATCCGTCAAAGGAGGGCCTTAATGAATCCCACATCAATGACACGGAATGGAGCAAATGATTTTGATGGAGGTGAAAACGATCTGATGATATATGGTTCAGGGTGGCGGTCATGAAAGAGTATAATGTATGGCAGTGGATGGGACATAGGTGACTTCTCTGAACGACTTCTCTTGAACATGTGGTGACACTTATGCGATGGATTGGTAGCATTTACCCCAAATGTGGATGGTATGGCAAGACCATGGTGATGTGACTGGTGAATGAAACAACCCAACCCTAGTGTGGTACGGAGGAGAAGTGTCATGTTCAAGAGCAACTTGCTACCAATAAAGTTTCTTTGAGTTTTTCCCAATTTTTCCCCAGTCATTGCTGACCAGTACCTCTTTATTTTTGTCAAGCTTGAGGAGGATAACATATGCTTGTTCTATAATTTGCCCTTCGGGCAAACCCATCGCTATGTTTTAACGAGCCTAGCGATAGTGAAACTCGTTCTCGTCTAAAGACAAGTTTGTCGCTATTTAATGCTTTTAACGAGTCTAATGAAAAAGATAACTCGGTCCTTTTCATTTTTAGGGAGTCTGAAAAGGTACGTAAAGTTAAGTCCGAAAGTCCTTTTTCATCACCTAATCCCTTAAGTCCGAAAAAGTATAAAACAATATAGAAGGGATGAATTTTCGATAATTTTAACGAGCCGAATAAAACAAGCGCTCGATCTTTTTGTGCAATAATCCCTTAGGTCCAAAAAGATTAAAATCTAGAGGAGGGATAGCACTTCCGGTCGCTTTAACGAGCTGGAAGGCAAAAACTCGGCAATCTTTTCATATTTTACGAGTCAGATGAAAAGAGCTTAAAGAAGACTCGCCTTTTGAGGAACGAGTGATAAAATGGGTAGCAGCTGATTCCAGGTAAGGTTTGGAATTTCCAAATCACGGCAGTGTCACAAGGATGGCTAGTGAAATCATTCTTCGCAGTTGTTCCTCAAAATGGGTAAACAATCAAATGGAGGTGAATGATCGGCCAATAGAAAAGTGGAGGTGATGGTGCAAACACGACCAAGGCTTTAATGGCTGAAGCACTGCATTCACGGTGGTCATTTACCGGAGGATAGTTCATTTTTTAACGAGCTTAAACGCGGGTTGAAACATTTGCTCGGTCTTATGTTTATTTTTTAACGAGCATGAACTATGTGTTAAAACTGCTCGGATCTTGCGTTTATTTTTTAACGAGCATGAACTATGTGCTAAATCTGCTCGATAATCCAGTCATATGATAAGAATGTCTCACTGAAGATGCTATTTTTTATGGAGCTTCATCTTACAAAGCTTTGCCCCGCATCCTTTCTTTATGCAAGCTCAGAAATGACTAATCCTACGAGTTTAAAGGGTTAGCCTACAGGTTTAAGGGGAGGACCTAAAAATTTAAAAAATAAATAGCCGCCCCTTGCTTGCACTCCAAAAGGTTTGCATGCCCCCAGGTATAAAACAGAGTTTCGAGGTCTCCCTCTATTCGAGCTGACAAAACATTTGTTTTATCAGGAAGGGTCAACCTCTATTCAAACTGACAAAACTTTCGTTTTATCAGGAAGGGTACTACCTCTTACAGGTTACGCAAAGATTGCTCTATTCGCACAGCAAACAAAACACTTCTTCAGCGATTCCTACCGAGATAGACAAAGGTGAGTGACAATGAGCGCCAAACACATAACTTTGACAAGAGAATATTTTTCTAGAATAACCCCTATCTCAATCACGGACGGGGTACAGACTAGTCATATTCTCCCGCGGAAACCTACCCTATACCCGAAGTTTTCCTGCCGAAGTAGACTAGAACGCATGCCCCCTGGGTTCCAGTCATATCCTTCCAGATTACTCGCGCTCATCGGGAGGATGGACCGTGGGTTGAGACATTTCTTGCGTGAAGAGACCATTTAGGGATGGTATATGACTATTTGCCATGCGTGATCCGGGAAATGAAAGTTGGTCCATGAGCTTGACCACTCTTCCTTCGTGCGGAAAACACATTACTCTAAAGAGTGAGGAGACGATGGCTCCCATGCAATAAATAAAGTCTCATCCAAGGAGTAGGTTATAATCCAAGGGTCCTTGAACGACCATCACGTTCATTTGAACGGTCTTCCTTTTCAATGTTATGGGCACAATGGGAAGAATCCCTAAAGGTCGACTGGTTCCTTTACCAAAGCCTGTCAGATTTCTCATTTTAGGCGAAAGAGGTGGTGAACCAAGCGCTTTCCAAGCAGTAGAGGAAAGGATACTCACAGAAGCCCCTTCATCGATGATGGTACCAGCCATGACCATTCTATATATTTGGACGATAATTCTAAATGGTATGCTTGCTGGTAAGCGGGGTCTGCCTAGTTGATTCCAGTCGAAGGATACAACTAGGTTGCTTGGAGGTGGGACCGAGTAGACGGCCGGGTATGGCTCTGACAAAGTTCCTTCCTACGATAAAGGAATGGGTAGACTGCCCCCTTGTTCGTCAGAGTCTGTGTTGATGAAGAGAATTTGGACGGTGTCGTCTTTATTCTCTTCTGTGATGGTATCATCTGAAGATGGAACCTCTGAAGGCAAGACCGGGTCAACTGCCGCCTCGACCTTTTCACTTTCGTTTGGTACGGATTCAGATGGTTTATCTTCAATGATAGGTGCTTCGGCTAATCACCTGAGCGGGCCAGCCGGGTTTTCAACTGGTGAAGGACTTGGCAGGAGTTTTTGATATCCAGGAGGAAGCCGCAATGGTGAAACTGGGCGATCTTCCAAAACTCTTTTAGCCTCGTCTAAGAAGGGACAACGGTGGATGGCATGGTTGCCTTCACACAGTTTACAGGGAAATCTAGCTTTCCCTCTTTGTCCTGTGGCTTCACTTTCACTAGTTGACGGTGTGCTGTCAACATGGCTATTAGAGGTTGACGCCACCGGATTGTGCAAGCGGGGAGACCAGTCCCTTAGTATCCGAGGGATGCAAGGAAAATCTCTGTGAAAGTGGTCTCCCTTGCATATGACACATGGCGATTTAGGCCTGTGGATTTTCGTTAGACGACACTCGTTTGCCCCCATTCGCCTTTGGCTCCTTCTTCTTCTTCTCTCTCTCTTCTTCTTTTCCTTCTTCTCCTTAGGAACTTGGCTTTTGGCTTTGCCAGCTTAATCAAGCGAAGAGGAAGGAGGAGAGGAAGAATTAGAGGAAGTAGAAGGTTGGTGGGTAACTCTGGACTAGTCTAACTGCTGATTCGATTGTTCAGGAATAGTGGTGTTCTGAACGACATTGGTTTAGAAAAGCTAGACAGGCAGGCCAATTGTCAGTCCTGGAAGCGACAAGGTGGCCATATGGGGCGCTCCAACATCTCCCATGAGGAGAAGGGACTACGATTTCCACCAAGGGGAATTCCTTGGTTGGAGGGCTCCATTTTCTCAACTTAAATATCAACGCAGGAATAAGGGTGATGAGTATTCCGTTTAAAATAAATTTTACGACACTTTAGACACAACTTGTTTTTTTAGTTTTAAAGAGTCGAGAAAAAACAAAAGATGACTCTAGTCTCCTTCGATTTTTAATGAGCCTGAAGTAACAAGTGCTCAGATGGACCTTTTCCGTTAAGGAGTCTGAAAAGGAACGAAAGGGACTGCTCTGGAGATCTAGGTAGAGGTTGTGCCAAACCAATCACAAAACTACAGAATACGTTTTATGGTACGACAGTCAATCTTCCCGAATGCTGTGTTCGGTGCATTGCGATCAGTAGGGCGGCCAACACGGCTTCCTATGGATAAAAGGTTTTAAGCCTATAGGGGTCTCCCAATATATACTCGACGGTACGTGGGAGCACAATCCGTACTGGCACTTTTGGTCTCTCAGGAGGAATCACCCAACCATCAGTGAGGCCAACAGATACCAGGTTTTACGACGCCGGAACACGTCTCTAGCCTAGACCTCTATGTTGTGTGTTAAGTTACAAAGCGTTGTTAGGTTCATTCAGTTTATTTTAAGTTGATCTTTCTTAGAAGTTTGCCTTTTGAGGTTCACCACGAGATGTAGATGTAATTCCTAAATGCAATCTAAAAGATGATAAGCAAATCTTTATCTCTTTTTTCAACAATGAAAATCCTAGCTACAAGGGGAAAAGAAAGACACCATCTTTTCTCGAAGAGCAAAGAGCACACTGTAAATGCACTTTTCCTAAATCAAGCCATACAAACTATCAATATGCAAATGCACAAGTGCATGTATTTGTTTTTCACTTTCTTAATATTGATGCCTAAAAAGAAAGTTTTTGCACAACTTTGAATTCGCTTTTAAATGACAAACACAAACAAGCTTACTTTTTCGAAATCAAAAAGGTAGAGGAGATTACGACACTTTACGATTTTCGAAATAAACACTTGTTTCGACACTTAAAAGTGACAAACTCAAACCAAAAGCAAAAGTAAATGTATAATCAACTGTCAACAGCCAATGAACTTTCTCCTAAGACCAAAATCGACAGATCTGAATCAAAGGCTACAGTATGACTATTTCACTTTTGCAATGGAAAACTGTAAATGATGCCACAAACACATAAAAACACCTACAGTCTTTTTGTACAAAGGAGGCGGAATTAAGGCAGAGAAAAGGGGTTTTTAGATAGGTACCTATACTGGTTACAGGCTGCAAAAACAGAGATCAAAACTGGGCAAAACAGAGCAAAGAACCTCAGCTGCACAAGGCAAAGGCTGATCAGCGCACCTGTCTAACAGAGAAACTGAATTGCAGCGTAGGTAGCCCTCTCGGGACCTGCGTTGAAATGCAGAGTCTCTTCACAGAGCCTGCGCTGGAGCAGAAACGAGAGTTCTCTCCGGGTTCTGGGTCACGGTTTGCAGTTTAATCTACGGTTTCAGGCCAAATAAAAGCAACAAGCAAGGTACAATCAAAGGGATGATTTGAAAGAGGGCTAAGAGCTATCACAAAGGGTTATCAGATCATTTGTGAATCCATTGTTCAAATCATAGACAAATCCAGTGATTGGATCAAAGCAGCAGTTGTCTACTTTGCATCTGAAAATGGCAGATGCAGTTCGATTGCTGCTCTTAAGTCTATGAAACAAACAGTAATAGAAGCACAAATAAACCGATTAGACAGATCTCCCCAGCGGAGTCACCAATTTGTTGTGGGGAAAAGTGCCTATTCAGGACGACCCTATCCACCTAAGGTGTGATAGTGCCTTAGCAACAAACAGAAACAACTATTCTAGTATTCTTCTTTATGAATTAAGAATGAAGAGAGATGAGGTGGACTAACCAGTGTCTTCCACTAGTCCTTTGGTCCGGTTTCTCTTCTCTTTGATAGCTCCTAGCTACTTGCCTTCTCACTTTCCCAGCTTCACCAAGTTCCTGCAAGATCAAAAAAGGGGAAAACTACACAAAGACATAGATTCATATTCATAACTAGCTTAGGATTAGAAATAAGCTAAACATACTAATGCAATCATACATCAAAGACACATAAGCATGTAGGAGAAACTCAAATAGTTTTATTGATGAAATAACAAGGTTCAGGAGGAGATACAACCAAGTGAGTTCCAATCCAGCATCAACCTCCCAGCAAAGGAATCCCTTCTTCACCTCCTTCAAAGCATAAAGCACCCAATGCACTAATCTCAAACCAACAACAATTCTTTGCAATGTACAAAATTCCAGCCTCTGGATCTCTGGGATGAGGGATCCATATATAGATGTTTGGAGAGAGGATGAGTCAGCTTGTCATCTGACTAGTGTCCTCTCTCTCTGTCAGTTCTTGCTTCCACTTGGAGGCTGAGAGCCTCTTACTCATCACTGGTCGAACTCATTGAGGCAAGTGTCATGGAGGAAGATTCTGGAAGCTTCCATCATCTTTACACCTCGCGGAATGGCACTGCCATTTGTCATTTCCCGCTCAGCGCACCCTGGTAGTGCATTTGGGTGTGTTGCAACGCACCTAGCTAGTGTACTGGGGTGCTTTGCAACGCAGGTGGCTAGTGGAGCCACTGAAATGATCCTGATTTGACTGTTTCTGAGCAGTTTCTGGTGGAGAACTTCTGTGAGAAGCTGTGGTTTGCTGGCCTTGTTCCTTTAGGGGCAGGAACAACACATTTAGGGACTTTGGATCCCTTGGTTTATGGACATTTCGTGCTCAGAGCTGTGAGGCACAAAAATGTCTATAACAGATCTGATGATGCTCCTTATGTAGAGGCAAAAACCACCTCAAATGAAGGTGGGGACGTGTACTTGGCTTCTTTAAGTACACATGTATATCATCAGGCATGGTTGATTGACTCAAGTGCATCCTTTCACTTCACTCCCCATAGAGAGTGGTTATGTGAATATGAGAAATATGATGGTGGTGATGTCTTCTTGGGGGATGACAGGAAGGATAGAATCGTTGGTCATGGAAAAGTAAAGTTAAAATTGCAAGTGGAAGGATTAGAACACTTCCGGGTGTTCTTCATATTCCTGCATTGGCTAGAAATCTGATTTCATTAAGCAAGCTGGAAGATGTAGGTGTAAAAACAGTGTTCTACAAGGATACCTGCAAAATGGTTCGGGGAGCATTGGTATTTATGCGAGGAGTTCGGATTGGAACTCTGTACAAGCTGCAAGGTAGCAATGTTGTTGATGGGTGCAACAGTTCTGTGGTTCCTGAAAGTGGAGTAGAAAATCTAGTGGTCTCTGGAGAGAAGACCATGTTGTGGCATCAAAGGCTTGGACATATTGGAAAGAAGGGCCTTCAAATACTTCATGGTAAAGGTATGGTATAAGGTATGAGTAATAGCTCTCTCAATTTTGATTTCTATGAAAATTGTGTATATGTCAAGAATAATCAGGTGAGTTTCCCCTTTGGTGGTAAGAGGGCGACACATATATTAGAACTTGTGCACAGTGATGTGTTTGGACCTGTGAAGGTTCCATCACTGGGTAAGTCTGTGTACTATGTATCATTTATAGATGACTTCTCAAGGAATATATGGATATATTTCCTTAAAAAGAAACCTAAAGTCTTTGATAGGTTTAAAGAATTCAAGGCTTTGTGAGCTCCAGTATTGCAAAAATGATGTTGCAAATCCTGGGACTCCCTTCTTTACTTTTATCAATGTGGTAGTTCATAACAAACTTGGAAGCAACGGTGGTGTATGCACAAGTACTAGCTCTTACTGCAAGCTGTCACTTGATTAGCTAGCATAAGTTCGCTAGGAGCTCAATCCAACTTCTATGAGTTCTCAAAAGAAGATTTTAATTGTGATGGAAGAAAGCTAACTCAAAAGAGGCTATTCTACTGACAGAAAGAAGATGAAATCTAAAAGGAAATGCAAACCCTAGCAAACCCTAGTTTTACCCATTAACCCTACCTTTGCAAGAAAAAGAGATGAAACTACTGAAATTGATGCCATGGAATAATGTTAAGATTAAATTCATGTACTTAAGCTACTTCTGAATGAGAATGTGGAAGAACCATATTTTTGTACTTTTGAGCAATTTTATGTAGAATTATTATGGTTGTGTTTTAACTATTTGACTATGTAGATGTTTGGTGGTGAAAGGAGATGGATTTAGCTATTGTAAATGATTATGAAGGTGCAGAGAGGACCTAAGGAGTCCCTAGCACCCTTCTGGAGAATTCCATTGTGATCATATTTCGAAAAATCGCTCGCATGAGCTCCTACAGGAACTCTACAGGGGATCTACAAGAAGTTCTACGGGAAGTTCTATAGGGGCAGGCTGAAAGTGATTTTTGAAGGTTTGGAGGAGGAAAAGTGGCAGGAAAATGAAAATGAAGGGTTGATGAGGCTGTTAGAGGGTATAGGACTCTGTCAATGAATATCAAACATGAAGGTGATGGTTGGATTGGTTCAAAGGATAAGAAAGTGATTTTGAACAAAAACGTAGAAATTAGGGCTGTTTGGGAAAGTGTGGTGAATGAGTGGACAAAAACTTAAGAAATGGACTGGAGTAGGTTGGGGAATGATAGAATGATAAGCTAGGATGGTATTTGAGTGAGCTGCACACCTACTTCTACAAATTGATTCAAGGAGAAACAAATTTTTACCTATCTTAACCTAATTCTGCCCTTAAAAAAACCAGAAAAGTGTTGAACAAAATTTTATGGACAGGAAATGATGCAAGAAAGCTATGAAAACTAAACAAGGAAAATCCAAGCATGTACATACAATTGATATCAACTTTTCCAACTTGAGTTCACACACTAGCAATTGCATTGGAAAGCAAAAACATTGTTTTGGTGGTAGCCAGAGTGCTTTGGTCTCAATTCATGGTCCCAAGGAGGAAGAAAGGAGCTCAAAGCCTACTTGGTAGCCCTTTTGTGGATATTTTCTATTATTGCAACAAACTAACTAATCAACCTGAAGCGAGAACAACTATTCTAATCATAAAAAACAACCTAAGTAATAAAGTAAGATTTAATCTAAATAACAGAAATTATTTCATGAATGCAAGAAAAACACATATAAATACAAGAAGGAGATACTAGGCACTTGGGTTGGACCCAACCCAGGGAGCTACAGCTCCCTTAGAAAGATCAGTGCTGGTTCAAGGATGAATTCATCTTCATTGATAAAAAACTAATAGTCATGTCACAAAAATTGTCTTTAGAAAGAGCTCGAAAATTAGCTGAATGCAGAGCTGCACAAAAGTGCGAAAATAGACTGTTCAATAGCTAACCTACTGAGCCCTGAGGCCTTCTTATTTATACAAGTTGAGGACCCAAATAGTCCCCCTAAACTTTAGGAACTCGGCTGCCAAAACTTGCTGTTAACAACAACTTCACTAGCCCTGCTCATCTACCCTTGTGATAATCGATGTGGTGGCCCTTGAACTCTGAGCTGCTGGTGGAGAACTCGAGGAAGGGGTCATAAATGCAAGAAACACCCTTCCTATAATTCTTCAGCTTGGTTTATTCGATTTTTGGTTGTCAATCTACTCATAAATGCCTGGTCTTGGTCCAAAAATTTGCAATAAACACTCATTAGACTTTGTGGTAAAGTGACTATCCCCATTCACTCAATTTACATAAATATATTAAAAAACATGCACAAAACTATGGAGAATGGTGGATTAAATGGAAATAATAGGCAAAATGAGCCCATATAGTTACCCATTTCTGGAGCTCATCATCACCCCCCTACTGAATGGGTTGCTCATCCTTTGAGCAACTAATCCAGTTCTTCATCCTTGATGGCCTTAATAGCTTCCCTGAAATCCCATGCTTCTAAGGTGATGTCCTCTTCCCTATCATGAAAACCTGCCTTTCTGTCTACTTGTTGAGTCTTGAAAATGTCATTCATTTCCATTACACTTTCACTATTATGTCCATTATATCACCTTCATTTCACCTCCATTTCACTACTATGTCACCACATTCATCCCAATTTCATTATCATTGGGCCACATTTATGTTTTTCCACACTTTGTTAATTCTAAGCTTTTTAAGTGAATTTGTGGTTAAAAATTAGAAAATAATGTGCATATGCTTATACCTAACAAATGGGTTGAGATTGTTGACATGTGTGTTGTGGGGAAAAATACCTATGCAGGACGATCCTATCCACCTAAGGTGTGACAGTGCCTTAGCAACAGAGGAAAGCAGCTATCCTAATATCTTTCCTTTATGAAATGAGAAAAAGAGAGATAAATAGACTTACCGGTGTCTTCCATTTGTCCCTCGATCCAATCTCTCTTCTCTTTGGGAGTTCATAGCTACTTGCCTTCTTGCTTGCCCAGCTTCGACAGGTTCATGTGAGATCACAAGAGAACAGCTGCTTGCCTTCTCGCTTGTCCAGCTTCAACGGGTACCTGCAAGATCACAAGAGAAGAACACTACACAAAGACATATATTCTCATTCACAACTAGTTCAGGATTAGAAGCAAACTAAATACACCAATGCAAACATACATCAAGAATACACCAGTATATAGGAGAAACCAAGATAGCTTTATTGATGAATAACAAGGTTCAGGAGGAGATACAACCCATATGGTTCCAATCCAGCATCTCACTCCCAGCAAATGAAATTCCTATCTTCACCTTCCCTTAAAGCATTAAGCACCCAATCTCAGTCTCAAACCAACAGCAATTCTTTGCAATAACCAAATTCCAGCCTCTAGATCCCATGGAGAAGAGATCCATATATAGATGTTTAGAGTGAAGATGAGTCAGCTTGTGATCTGACTAGTGTCCTCTTTCTCTGTCAGTTCTTACTTCCACTTGGAGGCTAACAACCTCTTACTCATTAGTTAGTCGAACTCATCAAGGCATGTGTCATGGAGGAATTTTTTGGAAGCTTCCACAGACTTGACACCTTTCACAAGATACCCTGACATTTGTCATTTCCCACTCAGCGCACCCTGGTAGTGCTTCTACCTACGTTGCAATGCAGGTAGCCAGTGTAACCTCTGCATTTTAGCGCAGACAGCTAGCAGAGCTTCTGAATTGATCCTGAATTGACTTGTTTTTGAGCAGTTTCTGGTGGAGAACTTCTGTGAATTGCTGTGGTTTGCTGGCCTTGTTCCTCTAGGGGTAGGAACAACATGTTTAGGGACTTTGGATCCCTTGGATTATGGACATTTCATGCTTATAGGCTGCAAGGCACAAAAATGTCTATAACAGTTGCCCCCTAAAGTATGAGGCCGTTTATCGGGTGAAATGCTTTATTAGGAGGATCCGAAGTTCTTTCAATGCTGGGAGGAGACCTGTAATACAATACAATACAATACATTATTTTCATACTTTCTCATGATCTAGCTGAAGCGGGCATTCCCATGCTCAGCTTTATAAAGTCATTTTTCATGTACATATAACAGACAATCGTTTGATGATAGACTGATGATTCTGATAGAGCCACCATCCTTTAGGTAGGATGATTATCTGTGCTGCAAAGCTGTACATTTCCATGTCTTTATTTCTAGAATATATATCACAACCCGGATGGATGAAACTAGATCCGGGGTCTTCAATCTCGTTCGATCTTCACTCTAAGTACAAGTCCATCCATGTGAGAATTTCTCTAAAGTCGAACATGGAAAGACATCGCTTGATTACCAGTCAATGATGTAAACTGTTAACAAGCACGAGAGGAATCACTGATAATGATGATGACCCTCAAGGTACTGCAGTACAATTCACGTGGTGTGAATAGAGGACTTGGCGTCGAACACCACGCAAAATCTTTCGGTCGAAGGTCATTGATGTATACCTGTCGCCGGAAGTGAGAAACTTGCCATTGAGGCATGCAAGCTTCAAAGTACTGGGGGGGTGTTCCTAGATCGACTTCTTGGATAATGAGCTGATGTCAATAAGAAGCGATCCGTCAAAGGAGGGCCTTAATGAATCCCACATCGATGACACAGAACGGAGCTAATGACTTTCATGGAGGTGAAAACGATCTATGATATATGATTCAGGGTGGCGGTCATGAAAGAGTATAATGTATGGTAGTGGATGGGACACGGGTGACTTCTCTAAATGACTTCTCTTGAACATATGGCGACACTGATGCGATGGATCGGTAGCATTACCCCAAATATGGATGGTACGGCGAGACCATGGTGATGTGACCGGTGAATGAAACAACCCAACCCGATTGTGGTACGGAGGAAAAGTGTCATGTTCAAGAGCGACTTGCTACCATCAAAGTTTCTTGAGTTTCTCCCAATTTTTCCCCAGTCATTGCTGACCAGTACTTCGTTATTTTTGTCAAGCTTGAGGAGGATAACATATGCTTGTTCTATAACCTGCACTTCGGGCAAGCCCATCGCTATGTTTTAACGAGCCTAGCGATAGGGAAACTCGTTCTCGTCTAAAGACAAGTTTGTCGCTATTTAATGCATTTAACGAGTCTAGCGACAAAGACAACTCGGTCCTTTTCATTTTTAGAGAGTCTGAAAAGGTACATAAAGTTAACTTCAAAAGTCCTTTTTCGTCATCTAATCCCTTAAGTCTGAAAAAGTATAAAACAATACAGAAGGGATGAATTTTCGATCCATTTTAACGAGCCGAATAAACAAGCGCTCGATCTTTTTGTGCAATAATCCCTCAGGTCCAAAAAGATTAAAATCTAGAGGAGGGATAGCTCTTCCGATCGCTTTAACGAGCTGGAAGGCCAAAACTTGGCAATCTTTTCATATTTTACGAGTCAAATGAAAAGAGCTTAAAGAAGACTCGTCTTTTGAGGAACGAGTGATAAAAGGGTTAGCAGTTGATTCCAGGGAAGGATTGGAATTTCCAAATCACGGCACTGTCACAAGGATTGCTAGTGAAATCACTCTTTGTAGTTGTTCCTCAAAATGGGTAAACAATCATATGGAGGTGGATGATCGGCCAATGGAAAAGTGGAGGTGGTGGGCAAACACGACCAAGGTTCTAATGGCTGATGATATTACGTCCACTGCGGTTATCTACTGGGACAGTTCATTTTTTAACGAGCTTAAACACGGGTGGAAACGTTTGCTCGATCTTATGTTTATTTTTTAACGAGCATGAACTATGTGCTAAAATTGCTCGGATCTTGCATTTATTTTTTAACGAGCATGAACTTGTGCTAAAACTGCTCGAATCTTGCGTTTATTTTTTAACGAGCATGAACGTGTGCTAAAACTGCTCGATTATGGTCTTGTTTTTGAGTTTTACCATAAATAGCTCCATTCTTTCAACAGATAGTACTTTATCTTCAACTGCTTCATCAAACAAGTTAGAAATAAACAATATTTGCTTGAAAATGAGATAGAGACACTAATATTTTACTTTGAACTACGTAAAAAGCATTTAGAAGTGTTTTTACCTTTCATTTTACCATTTCATTTACACTTGGTTTGTTGGAGCTTTGGAGGTGCCTCTTCCTCTTCGATTTTCATTAGCTGATTTCGGGAGATTCTGTGGATGATTCTCGGCACCGTCTGGACCAGGTAGGAGCTATACCCTAGCTCTTTCTTTTCATGGTTTCCTTTTTGCATTTTGTGCCTTCTTTCCTGATTTTCTGAGCACCTAGGGTTTCATGAGCTCATTTTCCAATCAACGCACCCTATACACATCGAAACCTGCGCTGAATGTCAAGCAGTATGAAGGCAGTTTGACCTTCAACGCAGGTGAACTGCTACTATAGGTGCGTTGGGCGAGAAAGAGGAAATTCTTGCACAGTTTTTGATGAAAATTTTGCCTGTTTGTCATCAAAATCAGGATCTTACTCCTTCTCTTGTTTGTTTTGCAGGGATCCTTGAGCAAAATGACCCTTACATGGTGAGAACGAGAGCATGAAGAAGAAGACATGATTGCCCTACATGATCCAGTTACAGTGAACGCGCTAAGGAACTGTGGCTTGTTGAAGTTCTTTCGCATCTCTAGCATGAGGCAGCAGATCAACCTACTACAGTATTTGCTCGATGCTTGGGATCCCGACCACCAAGTTTTTTAGATTAGGGGCAAGTCTATCCCCTTGACAGCAGTGGACATCTACTTCTTGACTGGTTTGTCGAGGCGAGGTGCCCCCATCTCTTTGTCAAGTTCGGTCCGAGGGAGCGATTCTGTGAGAGATTATGTTCGCCAGTACTGTAGGGAAGGATCTCAGCCGAGTAAAGACAGCAAGATCGTTATCCGTGATGTCACCGACAGGCCCCTCAGGGCGATCTTGTTTACTTTTGGTAGGATGGCCAGTAGCGCGTCCCTTCATGTAGCCAACAGGTCCTATATGCAGCATGCCTTGGAATGCCTCCAACAGAAATTGTTCAACTGGTGTGATGCAGTACTTTTGGTGATGAAAGAACAGCTAGCCAAGGTAAAGACCAGCAGATTGAAGAACTTCGGGTTTGGTTCTATTTTGACAGCCTTCGCCTTGGAGAGGATACCACTGATGTAGCCTCAGTACATTGCACTTGACTTACCTTCTCCTACCGAACCACAGATGCAGAGATGGGTGGTCCACATGTCACGGCATGCAGGACAGTCTTAGATTTCCTTTTGTGATACCTTCTTCAGGTGGTTCGATCGTCAGGATATGTTTTATGCCGAGTATCCATATGTTGGCATGGATTTCCGGGGTGATCCGGATTTAGTACTGCCGGCTGGTGAGCAGTGGGGCGCTATTGGTAAAATCTCTGACCATATCACTGTTTACTGTTCTTGCTTACAATGTTCTTGTGATTTACTCTATCAAGACTTTAATCAAACTCATGTGTACATGCAGATGTTGGTCCCGTCGGCCCAGTAGCCCGCCCGAGAGTGCCAGCGGTCGCCCCAGCAGGAGAGGCTGCCGGGAGAGTTGTCCTTCGCGATCTCAATGTGGCTGAGACTCTTTCAGCTATACAAGAGCAGGTTGAGAGCCCTACTCTTGGTATTCCAGATGTGAGGATCGACGAGTTTCCGTTGCAGCTACAGCGGCATACTACTGGCGTGCCTAGACGATGGACTCGTCTCTTACGCATGATTGCACAGGCCGTGACTTGCTATCACAAGCATCATTAGACTAGGGTGCCCCCTAGCATTTTGAGTTCTTAGGTCATATGACCGATTTTGTCTTGGTTACAGAACATTATATGTAAACCGTAAACAGCTATATTTATTTTTGATTTTCGGAGTTTTATTCTGGTTTATGTGATCCATATTGATGATGTTTTTCCTTTTTATAAATTTTGCAAATGTCTATCTAACACATAGTTTGCTAATGAGTCGGTTAATGTGTTTAAGTTTCTGGAAATGTGTTGATATTGAATAAGATCAAATTGTCTTTCCAAAATCTTAACCCTTAGGAACATGCGATAAATAGCTGGATTTCGGACAGAGTAGATACCAGTGAGTTGTAGTACTACGAGTTGTGAGTCTAGCCTGACAACTAGTCGGCGTATACCATGGGTGATGGCATCAGAGAGTAGTTCTATCAACGCGCTATACTCAGCGATGTTGTTCGTTGATCGACCAATACACACCCCTCTGAAACTCACTAACTCGCCACTTGGATCAAAAATGGCTCAGGCTGCGGAGGATAGGTTCTTCGAACTACGACTTGCTCCGTCTGCATATCCAACACACGGTTCCAATGGATTCGACATCTGCAATAAATGAAAAAGGTGGATTACTCAATGTTGTTGGGAAAAGTATCCAATACGGAATGACCCTATCCCACTCTAAGGGTGATAGTACCTCAGCAACAAGCAAGACAAAACTATCTAAGATTTCTTCTTTATGAAATGTAAAGAGAGGAGAAGGAGTTAACTAACTGATGTCTTCCGCTAGTTTGTTGATCCAATCTCGCTCCTTGCTGCTTGCTCCCAGCTCCTTGCTCTTTCACTGGCCCAGCTACACCAAGTTCCTACAAAATGGCAAGAGAGGGAAACTACAAGAAGCATACATTCACAACTAGTTTAAGGATTAGAATAAACTAAATATGCAAATACATCAAAACAGCATTGAGATACATGCATATAGAAGAAACTCAAATGGCTTTATTGATGGAAGAAGTAAAGTTCAGGAAGTGATACAACCATAAGAGGCCCAATCCAACATCACCTTCCCAGCAGAAAGGAATATCCTCTTCACTTCCTTCAAAGCAAATCACCCAATAGTTCTAAACTCAAACCAACAGCAATTCTTTGCATTCACAAAATTCGAGCCTCTAGATCTCATGGGGGAGAGATCCATATATAGATGTTTGGAGAGAGGATGAGTCAGCCTGAGATGTGACTAGTGTCCTCTCCTTCTTTCAGTTCTTGATTCCACTTGGAGGTTCTTGCTTCCACTTGGAGATTTGGAACCTCTTACTCATCACCAGTTGAATTCCCTGATACAAGTGTCATTTTGGAAGCTTCTTGGGCATTGACACATTGAGGAATGAGCCTGCCACTTGTCCAAACTCGCTCAGCGCAGGTAGCCTTTGTTGGAGTTGACATTCAACGCAGGTGGACAGTGGAGCAGTTGACATTCAGCGCAGATGCTCAGTGGAGCAGTTGACATGATCCAGAATTGGCTTGTTTTTGAGTAGTTTCAGGTGGAGAACTTCTCTGAATTGCTGTGGTTTCTTGGCCTTGTTCCTCTAGGGGTAGGAACAACATGTTTAGGGACTTTGGATCCCTTAGATTATGGACATTTCATGCTCAATGCTGTAAGGCAAAAAAATGTCTATAACAGTTTCCCCCTAAAGTATGAGGCCGTTTATCGGGTGAAATGATTTATCAGGAGGATCCGAAGTTCATCCAATCGCTGGGAGGTGACCTGTAATAAGATACAATACAATACATTATTTTTCATACTGCTTTCATGATCTAGCTGAGGCGGGCATTCCCATGCTCAGCTTTATAAATACATTTTTTTGTACATAGAACAGACAATCGTCTGATGGTAGACTGATAATTTTCTGATGAAATTATCATCCTTTGAGTAGGATGATCATCTGCTGCACATGTCAATGTCTTTATTTCCTGAATATATTTCGCAGGTCAGATGGATGAAACTAGATCTGGGGTCTTCAATCTTGTCCGATCTTCACTCTAAGTACAAGTCGATCCATGTGAGAATTTTTTGGAGTCGAACATGGAAAGACATCGCTTGATTACCAGTCAATGATGTAAACTGTTAACAAGCGCGAGAGGAATCACCGATAATGATGATGACCCTCAAGGTACTGCAGTACAATTCACGTGGTGTGAATAAAGGACTTGACGTCGAACACCACGCAAAATCTTTCGGTCGAAGGTCATTGATGTATACTTGTCGCCGAAAGTGAGAAACTTGCCATTGAGGCATGCAAGCTTCAAAGTACTGAGGGGGGTGTTCCTAGATCAACTTCTTGGATAATGAGCTGATGTCGACAAGAAGCGATCCGTCAAAGGAAGGCCTTAATGAATCCCACATCAGTGACACAGAACGGAGCTAATGATTGTTATGGAGGTGAAAACGATCTGTGACATATGATTTAGGGTGGCGGTCATGAACGAATGAAGGATAATGTATGGCAGTGGATGGGACACGGTTGACTCTTTCTGAACAACATCTCTTGAACATATAACGACACTGATGTGATGGATTGGTAGCATTACCCCAAATATGGATGGTATGGCGAGACCATGGTGATGTGACCGGTGAATGAAAACAACCCAACCCGATGTGGTACGGAGGAAAAGTGTCATGTTCAAGAGCGACTTGCTACCATCAAAGCTTTGAGTTTCTCCCAATTTTTCCCCAGTCATTACTGACCAGTACCTCTTTATTTTTGTCAAGCTTGAGGAGGATAACATATGCTTGTTCTATAACCTGCCCTTCGGGCAAGCCCATCGCTATGTTTTAACGAGCCTAGCGATAGGGAAACTCGTTCTCGTCCAAAGACAAGTTTGTCACTATTTAATGCATTTAACGAGTCTAGCGACAAAGAAAACTCGGTCCTTTTCATTTTTAGAGAGTCTGAAAAGGTACGTAAAGTTAACTCCAAAGGTCCTTTTTCGTCATCTAATCCCTTAAGTCCGAAAAAGTATAAAACAATACAGAAGGGATGAATGTTCGATAGTTTTATCGAGCCGAACTAAATAAGCGCTCGATCTTTTTGTGCAATAATCCCTCAGGTCCAAAAAGATTAAAATCTAGAGGGATAGCTCTTCCGGTCACTTTAACGAGCTGGAAGGCCAAAAATCGGCAAACTTTTCATATTTTACGAGTCAGATGAAAAGAGCTCAAAGAAGTCTCGTATTTTGAGGAACGAGTGATAAATAGGGATAGCAGCAGATTCCAGGTACAGGTTGGAATTTTCCAATCACGGCAGTGTCACAAGGATGGCTAGGTGAAATCACTCTTCGCAGCTGTTCCTCAAAATAGGTAAACAATCAAAATGGAGGTGAACGATCGGCCAAATGAAAAGTGGAGGTGATGGTGCAAACACGACCAAGGCTTTTATGGCTGATGAATTTACAATCACAATGGTTATTTACCGGTTCATTTTTTCTGGATGAGCTTGAA
The DNA here is from genome assembly GCA_031772625.1 of Pinus tabuliformis. NCBI lineage: Eukaryota > Viridiplantae > Streptophyta > Pinopsida > Pinales > Pinaceae > Pinus > Pinus tabuliformis. The sequence continues at coordinate 462,895,304 of CM062806.1, read as the reverse complement.
CTCTAAGGGAAAGCTTGCTCACGGTTGCATTTATTTTTTAAAGAGCATGAACTCGTGCTAAAACTGCTCGATTCTTGCGTTTATTTTTTAACGAGCATGAACTTGTGCTAAAACTGCTCGATGATAAGTTTGCATGCCCCCAGCATAATAACGAAAATCGAGGTGCATGCCCCCCAAGCTTCATTGCATTCAACTCGGTGGTTGGAATGAAGGTTTACCTTTGAGATTTGGAAAGGGGGTTTGTTTCATTTTTTAATGAGGTTGACACAGTAAAAGAACTATCCTCATGACTCCTTGTTTCATTTTTTAACGAGGTTGACACGAGGTAAGAACCGTCCTCGGAGCCCACTTTATTTACAGTATTTCTATTAGGGAGATGATCCATGCTGACAAAATGTTTAGGAATCTTCCGAATCCATTAGATATAGAAGATTTCATATTGTAGGTTTCCACTGTGGCTACTTCCGCCAGATTACTTGCAGGCGGTAAGGCAAAAGTACCCATTAAGGGAGGGTCTTTTAGGAGACCTACTCCAATATTTTGAAGCGAATGATTGCTTCCATGGATCATTGGAATGGTTCCCGTAACTTGTGAACTGTCGGGGAGGAGAGTTTGTTGGTCGACGACTGTAATTCCTCCTTGAAAGGGAAATACAATCTTCCTGAAGTAGGTCGACACAACTGCGGCCATGGCATATATCCAAGGCCTTCCCAGTAGGATGTTGTAATCGAGTTTTCCATCAATTACTTCAACATCAATTTCTATTGTTTTGCCCCCTAGTTCAACTTGCAAGTTACTTAAAATCCCGTATGGAGTGTATGATCGTCCATCAAATTCTTTTAACATCATTGACGATTTTGACAAGGGTGGTGAGCCTAAATTTTTCCAGCAACTCATCGACATAATACACGTAGATGCCCCCTCATCAATAATTGTTCGATGAACAGTTTTGTTGAGGGCTTTCACTTGAATAAGGAAAGCTAGTTGAGCTGGTAACTGAGGGTCATATCCTTTATGATCAAAGGCCACAAGATTGGAATCCATTGGGCCAATCCCACCTATTGCTGATAATAAAGCTTGCTCTTGGGAGGGGAAATTTTGCGGTACCTCAAGTGTCGACATAGCGGACGACGATTGGGCCAGGTCCTCTATTATATTATAATTCTATGCTATTTTTGCACGAGGATTAAATGTCGATTTGTGTACTACTCCCTTTGGCGACTTTATCATTTGTTCAGGAATGATGGGTGGCACAACTTTGGTCAAAGTTGTCGTCGAACTACTAGGTTGTTCATTAGCCTTGTTATTCGACAACTATGGATTCCCATAATCTTTATTCCTTTTCAAAGCATCATTTTGCTGCTTTGAGATAGACAACATAAGCACTTGGGATCGGGAAGCATTTTGACTAGCAACCAGTTTGGTTCTCGGGTTTGGAAACAGATCAGTCAATACTACTGAGGTTTTTGAACTCTTAAAGAGTTTCTTAACTTCAGCTATATGTGGACAATCTCTCGTCCAATGATCCTCATCGCATATATGACACCCCGCAGGGGGTTTCCTTTTTCTCCCTTTCTTTTTCTTCTTGCCCCCTGGTTGCTTCAGTTGTTTGCCCTTATCAGTCGACATGACATTTACTTCCGAGGCAAGAAGTTCCTCATTTGCATTTTGATTAGAAATCTTACGGGCCTTTTTAGATGTAGCCTTTGTCGATTTCGCGTTTGTCATGCCAATCATGCCATCGCCGGCGTGAGAGTCATTGTTTGATTTAGGAGGAGGAGGAATTGAGAATTCCGGTCTAGGGGCGTCAGGTATTTTGTCGTAGAGCATGTCGGATTGAGTATAGACCAAGTCCAGATATTGCGCACGAGCGATAACTTTCTCTTCCGTTACGACTCCTCCCTTTACCACATCTTCCGTTATAGAGGGAAGTAACGACTTGATAAACCATTCAGCTAATAGCTGATCGGGAACGTATGTTTTTACCATCCTACGACGACGTCGCCACTCATGTATATGATCCGATATGTGAGTGGTCGTTGTCTGTTTGAAGTTGGTTAGGAGTTCTGTTCCCGTTTCATACCTTATCGGTAATTGAAAATGCGTTAAAAAGGTTGTGGCTAAGGTACTGAAGTTGTCGAACGAAGCTCTAGGCAATTCAATGTACCATTTTGCCGCTGGACCCGTTAACGTCCTCTAAAAGAGGCGAAGTCTTATCGAATCATCATTCAGGGTGTTTGATGAACACCATAGATGGAATTTCATCACATGATTCGACGGATCTTCACCCGGATTTCCATTAAATTTAGGAATATCTGACGGAAGTTTATGCGGAATCACTGGCCACCAAGGGGCATAAGCAATTGGATCATTCGTCAGCTGGTTTAGATCTGGTAATTCTAAAGTTGCTACAAAGGGCAACTGTTGATTCAGGTTCGGCGAAGCATACCCAGGATAAGATGGGATCGCCTGAGCAATGGGTCTTTGCAAACCAACATAACAAGGTTGATGGGCATAACCATTATAGCATGGTTGCCCATTACTTACAAAGACTTGTTGCTCAGGTCCTTGATATGATTGCGGGAATGGCGGTTGTTGAGATTGAACCAGCTCTGTTTGTTGGACCATTTGTTGTTGACCAATACTGGATGATTGACCAAGATGAGGAGTCACAGTACTTGTTTGAGCCTGAGTCACTCCAGATAAGGAGGCACTAACCTGAGGTTGTGATTGAGTCGTTGAGACAAGAGGCTGTTGTATTGCAACCTGAGAAACTTGGGGTTGACATACAACAAGTTGAGCTTGTACTTGCGACGCATTCACTATAACAGGTATGGTGGGAATATTCGACACAGGGTGTACTGGTTGTATTGAATATACAACCCCTGGTTGCTGAGGCAGTATTGGTACCCAACCGCTGGATGTAATTCCAGTTTGACCTGAACTTTGTTGTAAACTCCCATATGGTTGTTCTCCGGGAGGGAACAATGAAAAGGCATACTGCCCTCTATATGGCGGAAATCCAATACTTAAAGGGTAGATTGGCCTTTGAAGACACATTGGATCAATTTTTTGAGTTTCAACGTAAGAAATACCAGATGATAATCCGTATGAAGAAATAGGAACTAACCATGTTGTCGAAGTAGTCCCTGATGGGACTCCGGCTTGTTGTTGATAACTTGCCAGGACAGATGGTATACCATTGAACATCGTTGGAGTAGTAGCAGGAGGTTCTGCTGCTGCTGTATCGGATGACACAGTCGTAGATGTTGACGGTTGTTCAGACATATTTAGTCTATCCAAAAGATTTCTTAGCGATTCCACAAGAACTTGTGATGAAGGGAGACTAACTTCGAAGATCAACGAGGGAAAGGTGATGATTATTCCGTTTAAAATAAATTTTAATGACGCTTAGACACAACCTGCTTTTTCAATTTTAAAGAGTCGAGAAAAAGCAAAAGATGTCTCTAGTCTCCTTCGATGTTTTAACGAGCCCGAAGTGACAAATGCTCGGATGGAATTTTTCTGTTATAGAGTCTGAAAAAGGCCAAAAGAAACTGCTCTGGAGTTCTAAGTAGAGGGTGTGCCAAACTTTTCGCAAAACCGCAGAATACTTTTTAAGGTACGGGCGGTCGATCTTCCTGAATGTTGTGTTCAGTGCATTGCAATCAGTAGGGCGGCCGACATGGCTTCCTATGGATAAAGGCTTTATTCTTATAGGGGTCTCCCAATATATACTCGACGGTACGTGGGAGCACAATCCGTACTAATACTTATCGCTTCACCGTGGAGGAATCACCCAACCACTCGACGGTAAAATATCAGGCTTTACGACGCCGGAACACGTCTCTAGCCTAGACCTCTATGTTGTGCATTATGTTACAAAGCATTGTTATGTTCATTCAATTTATTTTAGGTTGATCTTATTTAGAAGTTTGCCTTTTTGGATCACCATGAGATGTATGGTACAACTCCTAAATGCAGTCTAAAGATGATAAGCAAGCTTTTTCTATCTTTTCAACATATGAAAATCCTAACTACTGAGGGAAAAGAAAGACATCATCTTTTCACACAGAGCGTAGAGCACACAGTAATGCACTTTTTCCTAAATCAACATGCAAGCTGTCAAAATGCAAATGCACGATGCAGGTATTTCTTTTCTCTTTCTTAATATTGATGTTTTATATAAAGAAAGCTGTTGTACAACTTTGAATTCGATTTCAAGTGAACACACAAATAAGCTTTTTGTCCAAAATCAAAAGACACCTTATGATTTACTTGTTTCGACACTAGAAATTCATAAATTCAAACCATATGACGAAAGTAAAATCTCAATCAACTGTGAACAGCAAACAAACTTACTCCTAAGATCAAAACGACACTTATGACAGGTCTAGATCTAAGAGGCCACAGTAAGACTAGTTTACTTTCGTAATGGGAAACTGCAAATGATGTAAGAAATACACAAAGAACAAATACAGTTTCTTTACACAACCGAGGCAGAATAGAGGCAAAGAAAGGCGGTTTCAGATAGGTACATTGACTGATAACAGGTTGCAAAAACAGGGATCAAAACAGGGCAACAGAGAGCAGAGAATCCCAGCTGCACAGGGCCAAACTGGTTCAGCGCAACCTCAACACTGTGGGTTTGACATTCAGCGCAGGTAGCCTTCACGGGACCTGTGTTGAAATGTAGACTGCCTTCACAGCAGTTGTGCTGAAGGAGAAACTCTCGTTTCTCCTGGGTTCTGGGTCACAAATTACTCAAAAATCAACAATTTTTGGCCAAATCAAAGCTAGCAATCGAGTACAAACTAAGGGATGATTCAAAGGAGGATGAAGATCTATCACTAAGAGTTGTTAGAGCACTTGTGGATCAGCTCTTTAGATCATAAACAGGTCCAGTAACTGGACTAGAGTAGCTGCCCTCTACTTTGCATTTGAAAAATCCAAATGCAGTTCGATTCGGTACTCCCTGAATTTATGAAATGAATAGCAAAAACACAAACAAACCAACAAGATACGATCCCCAGTGGAGTCGCCAATTTGTTGTTGGGAAAAGTATCCAATACGGAATGACCCTATCCCACTCTAAGGGTGATAGTACCTTAGCAACAAGCAAGACAAAACTATCTAAGATTTCTTCTTTATGAAATGTAAAGAGAGGAGAAGGAGTTAACTAACCGATGTCTTCCGCTAGTTTGTTGATCCAATCTCTCTCCTTGCTGCTTGCTCCCAGCTCCTTGCTCTTTCACTGGCCCAACTACACCAAGTTCCTGCAAAATGGCAAGAGAGGGAAACTACAAGAAGCATACATTCACAACTAGTTTAAGGATTAGAATAAACTAAATATGCAAATACATCAAAACATCATTGAGATACATGCATATAGAAGAAACTCAAATGGCTTTATTGATGGAAGAAGTAAAGTTCAGGAAGTGATACAACCATAAGAGGCCCAATCCAGCATCATCTTCCCAGCAGAAAGGAATCTCCTCTTCACCTCCTTCAAAGCAAATCACCCAATAGTTCTAAACTCAAACCAACAACAATTCTTTGCATTCACAAAATTCCTGCCTCTAGATCTCATGGGGGAGAGATCCATATATAGATGTTTGGAGAGAGGATGAGTCAGCCTGAGATGTGACTAGTGTCCTATCCCTCTTTCAGTTCTTGATTCCACTTGGAGGTTCTTGCTTCCACTTGGAGATTTGGAACCTCTTACTCATCACCAGTCGAATTCCCTGATATAAGTGTCATTTTGGAAGCTTCCTGGGCATTGACACATTGAGGAATGAGCCTGCCACTTGTCCAAACTTGCTCAGCGCAGGTAGCCTTTGTTGGAGTTGAAATTCAACGCAGGTGGACAGTGGAGCAGTTGAAATTCAACGCAGATGCTCAGTGGAGAAGTTGACATGATCCAGAATTGGCTTGTTTTTGAGCCGTTTCAGGTGGAGAACTTCTCTGAATTGCTGTGGTTTCTTGGCCTTGTTCCTCTAGGGGTAGGAACAACATGTTTAGGGACTTTGGATCCCTTAGATTATGGACATTTCATGCTCAATGCTGTAAGGCACAAAAAGTCTATAAAACTCAACCAAAATAAACACTTTAGCGAAAACAAAAATGTAACAAAAGCATACAGGTTACTATTAGGCATAGTAACGCTTGAGGTACAACCCGTTACGAGGTTGCGCCAGTGCAATTCCGTCATAATCCATTAACTCGTAGGCTCCTTTTGCTAATACCCTTTTAACAATATAGGGGCCCATCTATAAAGACTTAAATTTACCAGCCCCCAATTTATCGGATTCTTGGTCGTAAAGCAAGACCAAATCACCTTCTGAGAAGACACAGGGTTTGACATTTTTGTCGAACTACGCCTTGACTCGTTTCTTATGGGCTTCGTTAGCCAATGCAGCATCAAAACGGGTTTCATCCAATTGGATTAACTCTAAGAAATGAGCCTCTTCTTCCGAAGTTCCGGGGAAGAGATCAATTGCGAGTTTAAGAGACGAAATTTCACACTGGATTGGTAGGATTGCTTCCAGGCCATACACCAGTTGGAAAGGTGTGAATCCAGTTGCATTCCTTACCGATGTTCGGTAGGCCCACAGATCTGAGTACAGGATTAGGTGCCACCTTCTTTTGTGAACCCCAATCATCCTTTGCAGCATGCGCTTCAGGACTTTGTTGATTGCTTCAACTTGTCTGTTAGCTTGCGGATAATATGGGGTAGAGCTGTCGTGAGACAACCCTAGTTTGGAAGCTAATTCGACCATCATGTGATTGCCAAAATGCGATCCATGATCTGTGACTATAGCCTATGGTACGCCGAATCTGGCGACTACATGATTGAAAAAGAATAGGGCAGCTGTTTCACCAGTATTATCTAATGTAGGCATCGCCTCGGCCCATTTGGTAAAATAGTCAACTACGACTATAATATACCCATGCCCCCCGGTCGAGGTGGGGTTACATGTCATGAAATCGATGCCCCATTTGGCGAAAGGCCCCACAGCTACAATTGGCTGCAGCGGAGCGGGTGGTCTTCTGGTTTTGCTATCAAAAATTTGACAAGCATGGCAACTTCTGACTGCGGTTATGCAATCTTTGAACATGGTTGGCCAGAAGTATCCTGCTCGTAAGATTTTTTGTGCTGTAGCATATCCAGATTGATGCCCCCCACAGGCGCCTGAATGACACTCATTCAGGGCTTTTTCGGCTTCCTCATGAGTGAGGCACCTTCCCAGAACCGTATCGACACCACGACGGTAAAGTGTATCACCGACGATCATGTAGTCTTTTGCTTGGTAACGAATACTTTTTTGTTCTGAGTGTGAGGTGTCCGGCCAAAATCTTTGGGTTTGGAGATAAACGATGATATCTGCATACCACTCATTACTTGTTGATATCAGAAACAAACTTTTGTCCACGATTGATTCTTGGGATGTTTTATCGTTGGACGAAGATCGGAGATCGCATAATAATTCTGCGAAAACCAAAGCTTTCTTTGATTTGGATTTTACAAATTCCAGATCAAACTCTTGAAGGATCGCTATCCATTTTGAATATTTTCCCCCCAGCAACTGTCGCGACAGTATATAAGTCATGGGGTTGCAATCTGATAGAATGTTAGTTTTCCGAAAGAGGACATAATGTCGAAATCTCTGTATCGCTTGAACAGCAGCGAGTGCTAGCTTTTCAACATAAGAATATTTGCTTTCTGTATCATTTAAGTTTTTACTTAAATAATATATAGGATGTTCAATTCCATCGACTTGTTGAACTAAAACCATCGCAATGGTTGTATCCGCTGCAGCCAGATACAGGTTAAAATCTCTTTGATAGTCCGGGGCATACATTAATGATGCTTTTACTAGAGAATCTTTCAGAGCGTCAAAGGAAGCTTGCGCAACCTGATCCCAAACAAAAGGTACATCCTTTTTCAAAAGACAAGTATAACCTTAAGCAAGTTCTGCGTAATTTGGAATGAACCTCCTCAGAAAGTTTGCTTTCCCTTGGAGTTTCTGAATCTGAAGCAGATTTGAAGGTGGAGGCAAATTGATGATTGCCTGAACCTTATAGGGGTCGAGGTGAATCTCGTCCTTGAAGACTATAAATCCAAGTAAACGACCAGAACTAACGCAAAATACACATTTGTGTGGATTTGAGTCGTATCTTGTAGTGTCGGCAACGTAGAAATATAGCTCTTAAACGTTGCGGATGATCAGTCCGCTTTCGCGAGTGAGCCGGAAGGTCGTCAAGATATGGTTGAACGATGTTCTTGATGTCACGGAAGGCATAATTCATCGCCCTCTGAAACGTTGCCCCAGCGTTCTTTAAACCAAAGGGTAATTTTCGATATGCGAATGTGCCCCACGGACAAATAAATGCAGTCTTTGACTGGTCCTGTGGGCAGATATTTATTTGATTATACCCGGAGAATCCATCCATAAATGAAAAGATTTCACATTCGGCGCATTCATCAATTATCTGGTCGATGAAGGGTGTAGGGTAGTTTTCCTTTGGACAAGCTTGGTTTACATCCCTATAATCGACGCACACTCTAATTTTTCCTTGTTTTTTCATAACAGGGACAATATTTGATACCCAATCGGTTAGAGGAACCGGGTAGATGAAACCAGCATGGAGAAGTTTTTCAACTTCTGCCTTAATGGCAGCGGCTTTCTCGGGATGGACCTACCGAAGCCGTTGTCTTACTGGTTTGACATCAGGATACATCTTAATTTCATGTTCAACGATACTCGAGTCGATGCCTGGAATTTCATCATATGACCAAGCAAACACATCTCTAAATTCGCGAAACAGAGCTTTATATATTTCCAGTTCTGAAGGAGAACAACGTTTGCCAACATAAATATTCTCTACAACATCTGTTTTGGTCTAGATATTTATGGCGATAGTCTCTTCAATATTGGATAGGTTCCGCTCGGAATCCACCGTATTTACAGTATTTGATAGGAATTCAAAGACTGGAGGATGATAAAGGTCATATTGAGTATCTTCTTCACAATCCGGAAGAAGGGAACGATGGTGGCTATCATTTCATGGTGCCCCCTCAATCAACATCGATTGTAGGATTCCTTCGTCGGTTCCATGCACTTGCGACCAAGGATCCATTGGGGTACCATATTCTCTAGACCTATCTACCCAGACGCACGATGAGCGTTGATTTGGGTTCGCCTCCCAAGCTAGGAACATTGATTGCTACAATATTTCTGTTGGGCTTAGGGGCAAAACCATTGCACGATCCATGTCAATATCGTCTTCTGAAATCTTTTGCGTCGAAGATATCATGTTGCAGGTTCCTACCAACGCTATATCTCCTATATAGATTGGAGGTGGAAGCGCGAAATTTCCCATCAATGTGGGGTCTTTCAGTAGGCCTACTCAGATATTTTGAAGCGAATGGTTGCTTCCATGGATCATTGGAATGCTTCTCGTAACTTGAGAACCATTGGGGAGGAAGTTTTGCTGGTCGACGATTGTAATCCCTCCCTGGAAAGGGAATGCAATCTTTCTGAAATAGGTCGACACGACAGCTACCATGGCATAGATCCACGATCTTCCCAGTAGGATGTTGTAGTCAAGGTTCCCATCAATGACTTCGACATCTATTTCTACTGTTTTCCCTCCTAGTTCAACTTTCAAGTTATTCAGAATACCATACGGGGTATATGATCATCCATCAAATGCTTTTAATGTTGTCGAAGATTGCGACAAGGTTGGAGATCCTAAAGTTTTCCAGCAACTCATCGACATAATACATGTGGATGCCCCCTCATCAATAATCGTTCGATGAACGGTTTTGTTGAGGGCTTTCACTTGAATAAGGAAAGCTAGTTGAGCCGGTAGCTAAGGATCGTATCCTTTATGATCGAAGGACACAAGACTGGAATCCTTTGGGTCAACCCCACCGATAGCTGATAACAAAGCCTGCCTTTGGGATGGGCAATTCTGTAGTACTTCAAGAGTCGACATAGCGGATGGCGATTGGGCCAGATCTTCCACTATGTTATAATGCTACGCTGCCCTAGCGCAAGGATTAAACGATGACTTGTGCACTACTCCCTTTGGTGGTTTTATTATTAATTCAGGTATCACTGGTGGCGTTACAATTTCTGTCGAAATTGTTGTCGAACTACCTGGTTGATCATTATCCTTGTTTTTCGACAGCTGCGGATTCCCATAATCTTTGTTCCTTGTCGAGATCAAAGCATCATTTTGCTGTTTTGAAACCGACAACATAAGCACTTGAGACGGGGAAGCACCTCCACTATCAACCAGATTGGTACCTGGATTTGGAAACGGATTAGTTAACACTGCTGAGGTTTTAGAACTCTTGAAGAATCTCTTAAGCTCAGCTTTGTATGGACAATTTGATGTCCAATGATCCTCGTCACATATAAGACATGGACTATTTGGTTTCCTATTTCCAGGAGGGTTCGAAGAAGGTTCGTCAAGTGATGACTCATCCTGTTTCTTCTTCTTCCCTTTGTTTTGCTTCTTCTTGCTTCTTGGTTGTTTGGTTTCTTTGCCCTTATCTGTCGATACGGCATTTACTTCCGAAGCAAGAATTTTGTCTTTTGCATTTTGATTTGAAAACTTACTGGCTTTCTTGGAGGCAGCCTTTGTCGGTTTCGAGTTTGTCGTGCCAATCATGCCATCGCCGGCATGAGAGTCACTGTTCGATTTAGGAGGAGGAGGAATTGAAAATTCCGGTCTAGGGGCATCAGGTATCTTGTCGTAGAGCGTGCCGGAATGGGTATAAACCAAATCCAGGTACTTCGCACAAGCGATAACTTGCTCTTCTGTTACGACTCCCCCTTTGGCCACATCTTCCGTAATGGCAGGAAGTAAGGACTTTATAAACCATTCAGCTAACAGCTGATCGGGAACGTATGTTTTCACCATCCTACGACGACGTCGCCACTCATGTATATGATCAGATATGTGAGTGGCCGTGGTCTGTTTGAAGTTGGTGAGGATTTCCGTTCCCGTTTCATACCTTATAGGTAATTGAAAATGGGTTAAAAAAGTAGTGGCTAGGGCGCTGAAATTGTCGAACGAAGCTCTAGGTAATTCAATATACCATTTAGCCGCCGGACCTGTTAACGTCCTCTGAAAGAGGTGAAGCCTTATCGAATCATCATTTAAGGTGTTCGACGAACACCATAGATGAAATTTCATCACGTGATTCGATGGGTCTTCACCCGTATTTCCATTAAATTTAGGAATGTCTGATGGAATTTTGTGTGGAATTGCTGGCCACCAAGGGGCGTAAGCAATTGGATCGTTTGTTAACCGATGTAAATCCGGTAACTCTAGAGTCACCACGAATGGCAACTGCTGGCTCAGGTTAGGTGAAGCATACCCAGGATACGATGGGATCTCCTGAGCAGTTGGTCTTTGCATACCGACGTAATGCAGTTGATGCTGGTATGACTGGTAAGGTTGGTGGACAAGACCATTGTAAAATGGTTGGTTTTGACCATTTTGAATATACGGTTGTCCACTGTTTGCAAAGATCTGTTGTTCAGAACCTTGGTATACTTGTTGGAATTGTGGTTGTTGGTATTGCACTAGCCACGGTTGAGAAGCCATGTGCTGTTGCGCTATACTAACCGTTGGACCAAGGTGTGGGGTAATTGTACCCATTTGAACCTGTGTCGCCCCACCAGTTGGCAATTGCGGTTGAGTCGTAGGGTCAAGGGGTTGTTGCATTACAACCTGAGAAACCTGAGGTTGGCATACAACAAGCATCGCTTGAACTTGCGACACTGTCACAATGGCCGGTGTAGTTGGGATGTTCGACATAGGTACACATTGTTGCATTGAATATACAATCCTTGGTTGTTGAGGTAGCATAGGTACCCAACCACTTGAAGCAATTCTAGTGTAACCTGAACTTTGTTGTAAACTCCCGTATGGGTAACCTCCCAGAGGGGTTAGTGAAAGGGCATACTGCCCCCCATACGGTGGTGATCCGGAACTGAAGGGGATTGTTTGTCCTTGGGTACCGGATTGCCCAAATTGACCTCCAAATGGATCAATTTGTTGAGTTTCAACATAAGAGTTGCCGGGTATTATTCCGGAGGAACAAACGGGAACAGACCATACAGTCGTAATTGCCCTTGAGTGGGCTCCTTCTAGCGGTTGAGAGCTAGTCGGGACAGATGGTATGCCGGCGAACATCGTTGGAGTGATGGCAGGGAGTTCTGCTGTCGCTGTGGCGGGTGCCACAGTCTTAGATGTTGACGGTTGTTCAGACATTTGTAGTCTATCCAAGAGATTACCTAGCGATTATACAGGGACTTCCGCCGGTGGTGGACTAACTTCTGATGAAGGATATAGAGTGACCCCGACTCCAAAGTGAGTTGGAGTACTTATAGGAGGATCCTCTACAATCTCTTCAATCGCAATCAGACCAGGTGGAAGGGGAAGACCGTCAGGTCCGTAAAATATTTCTAGTGCCGAAGAAGGGGTTGACTCGACAGCGACAGATGTTTGAAGAGTAAGACTCCCCGGACCGGTTACTGATGGAACTGGTTCGGTAACACAACTGTTTACTCTCAAACTAGGATCAGTATCACTGTCCCTCTGTGGCCGTTGAACTTCTTCTGTAGAGGCAGGGATTCCAGAAATGTTTGGAGTAACCGGAACCTCCGATGTTGTCGGAACACTTGTTCTAACTTTAAGAGGAGATTTGGAACCGGTTAAACGAGTTCGCTTTGTCCGTACTGGACTCGATTCCGGAGACAAAGACGGTTGACTCGTAAGCCTCCGTGAACGACGGGGTTTCAATTGACTTTCTTCCACGATTGCAGATTACTCGATCAACTAAAATAAACAGGGGAATTATGTTTCCGAATTGAATGAATTTTAGATGCTTTTAGACACAACTCGCTTTTTCAGTTTTAAAGAGTCGAGAAAAAGCAAAAGATGACTCTAGTCTCCTTCGATGTTTTAACGAGCCCGAAGTGACAAATGCTCGGATGGACTTTTTCTGTTATAGAGTCTGAAAAAGGCCAAAAGGAACTGCTCTGGAGATCTAGGCAGAGGGTGTGCCAAACCAATCAGAAAACTGCAGAATACATTTTACGGTACGGCAGTCAATCTTCCCGAATGTTGTGTTCGGTGCATTGCGATCAGTAGGGCGGTCGACACGGCTTCCTAAGGATAAAGGTTTAAGCCTATAGGGGTCTCCCAATATATAAGTGACGGTACGTGAGAGCACAATCCGTACTGGCACTTTCGGTCCCTCAAGAGGAATCACCCACCATCAGCGAGGCCAAGAGATACCAGGTTTTACGACGCCAGAACACGTCTCTAGCCTAGACCACTATGTTGTGCGTTATGTTACAAAGCGTTATTAAGTTCATTCAGTTTATTTTATTGTTGATCTTTCTTAGAAGTTTTCCTCTTAAGGTTCACCACGAGATGTATAGATACAACTTCCTAAATGCAATCTAAAAGATGATAAGCAGCCTTTATCTCTTTTAATCAATGAAAATCCTAGCTACAAATGGAAAAGAAAGACACCATCTTTTCTCAGAGAGCAATCAGCACACTCTAAATGCACTTTTCCTAAATCAAGCATGCAAACTATCAAATGCAAATGCACAATGCAGGTGTTTGTTTTCCGCTTTATTAATATTGATGCCTAAAAAGAAAGCTTTTTGCACAACTTTGAATTTGTTCTTTAAATAACCAATATAAACAAGTTTTACTTTTCCGAAATCAGAAAGGGTAGAAGAGATTACAACACTTTACAACTTTCGAAATGAAGACTTGTTTTGACCCTTAAAAGAGACAAACTCAAACCAAAAACAAAAATGAATGCATAATCAACCTGTAAACAGCCAATGAACTCTCTCCTAAGATCACAATCAGATCTGAATCAGGGGCTACAGGTCGACTATTTCACTCTTGCAGAAGGAGACTGTAAATGACGCCACAAACACTTAAAAACACTCACAGTATTTTGAACAAAAGGAGGCAGAATGGAAGCAGAGAAAAGGGGTTATCAGACAGGTACCAATGCTGGTTGCAGGCTACAGAAAACAGAGATCAAAACAAGGCAAAACAAGGCAGAGAACCCCAGTTGCACAAGGCAAAACTGGATGAGCGCACCTGCAGAGAAGGGAAACTGGATTTCAGCGCGGGTAACCTTCACGGGAACTGCGTTGAAATGCAGAGTCTCTTCACAGAGCCTGTGCTGAAGAAACGAGAGCTTGTTTCTCTGGGTTCTGGGTGACGGTTTGCTGATCAATCTACGGTTTCAGGCCAAATCAAAGAAACAACCAAGGTACAATCAAAGGGATGCTTTGAGGAAGGGCTAAGATCTATCACAAAGGATCATCAAATCATTTGTGAGTCCATCATGCAGCTCATAGACAGATCCAGTGATTGGATCAAAGCAGCAGCTACCTACTTTGCATCTGAGAATAGCAGATGCAGTTCGATTGCTGCTCTTCAGTCTATGAATCAAACAATGATGAAAGCACAAATAAAATGACTAAACAGATTTCCCCAACGGAGTCGCCAGTCTATTGTGGGGAAAAATGCCTATGCAGGACAATCCTATCCACCTAAGGTGTGACAGTGCCTTAGCAACAGAGGAAAGCAACTATCCTAATATCTTTCCTTTATGAAATGAGAAAAAGAGAGATAAATAGACTTACCGGTGTCTTCCGTTTGTCCCCCGATCCAATCTCTCTTCTCTTTGGGAGTTCACAGCTACTTGCCTTCTTGCTTGCCCAGCTTCGACAAGTTCATGCGAGATCACAAGAGAACAGCTACTTGCCTTCTCGCTTGTCCAGCTTCAACGGGTACCTGCAAGATCACAAGAGAAGAACACTACACAAAGACACATATTCTCATTCACAATTAGTTCAGGATTAGAAGCAAACTAAATACACCAATGCAAACATACATCAAGAATACACCAGTATATAAGAGAAACCAAGATAGCTTTATTGATGAATAACAAGGTTCAGGAGGAGATACAACCCATATGGTTCCAATCCAGCATCTCACTCCCAGCAAATGAAATTCCTATCTTCACCTTCCCTCAAAGCATTAAGCACCCAATCTCAGTCTCAAACCAACAACAATTCTTTGCAATAACCAAATTCCAGCCTCTAGATCCCATGGAGAAGAGATCCATATATAAATGTTTAGATTGAAGATGAGTCAGCTTGTGATCTGACTAGTGTCCTCTTTCTCTGTCAGTTCTTACTTCCACTTGGAGGCTAACAGCCTCTTACTCATCAGTTAGTCAAACTCATCAAGGCATGTGTCATGGAGGAATCTTCTGGAAGCTTCCACAGACTTGACACCTTTCGCAAGATACCCTGACATTTGTCATTTCCCGCTCAGCGCACCCTGGTAGTGCTTCTACCTACGTTGCAATGCAGGTAGCCAGTGTAACCTCTGCATTTCAGCGCAGACAGCTAGTAGAGCTTCTGAATTGATCCTGAATTGACTTGTTTTTGAGCAGTTTCTGGTGGAGAACTTCTGTGAATTGCTGTTGTTTGCTGGCCTTGTTCCTCTAGGGGTAGGAACAACATGTTTAGGGACTCTGGATCCCTTGGATTATGGACATTTCATGCTTATAGGCTGCAAGGCAAAAAAATGTCTATGACAATGTGTTGGTTGAAAAGAGGCTTCTAGAAGACCCTTATGTGGCACTCTAAGGCCAAATTCGAATTTGAGTGGAAAGAATCATGGGATCATGAGGATATGTGTCACATCTCCTAATTATATTGTAACTCTAAGAGGACATGTGTCTTATCAGTTCCTATTTTGATTAGGACTCTAGAGGTAGAGGGTGAGATTCATGGACTCTCATTAATGAGATGGCTTCTCATCTTTTTGTATAAATAGGAGACATCTCTCCTTCATTTGTTAGTTCTTAAGTCTTAGTTTGTTAGTTCTTAAGCTTGTTAGCTTGTGAGATGGCTTTTGAAACCTTTGGAGAGCTTTGTTGTACTTGGTAATTTTGAAGAATTTGAATAAAGCTTTGATGTTCTCAACGTGGAAGGAGATGTGAAGTAGATGTCATGGAGCATATTAGAATGTAAGGTAGAGTAGATTTCATTTTGTAATTTTGCTTTGATTTCATTATGTCATTTGATTTCTTTCAAGTTTGATAGATTATATTTTTTATTCATGCAATTTTAATTTATGCAAGTGTGCTCAACCGGTTGATTGTAGATTAGTTTTTCTTTACATGTTTTTACATCAAATAGTGACATGAGATTTACCTCTCTGCTGACTTTGTTTTTTTTAGTTTTTCAATTTCAGTTATGCTTTGATTTCAGTCTTATTCATTTGCTTTATTAGTTAGTTTAGATATCATATTGCTCAAGTTATTGATGATTACCTCCGAAAGCCATAGCTTAGACTACCTATTGAGGGATCAGACTATGAATTGATGTGATTTGATTTTAGTTTTACTTTTCTGCAATTAGATATCAAATTGCTCAAGTTATTGATGATTACCTCCGAAAGCCATAACTTAGACTACTTGGCGAGGGATCAGACTATGAATTGATGTGATTTGATTTTAGTTTTACTTTTCTACAATTAGATATCAGATTGCCCAAGTTATTGATGATTACCTCCGAAAGCCATAGCTTAGACTACCTGGCGAGGGATCAGACTATGAATTGATGTGAATTGATTTTAGTTTTACTTTTCTGCAATTAGATATCAAATTGCTCATGTTATTGATGATTATCTCCGAAAGCCATAGCTTAGACTACCTGGCAAGGAATCATACTATGAATGATGTGATTTGATTTTACTTTTTATTAGTTTGCAGTTTTTGATTTGTTTGAGTGCAACAGCTTAACTTTTATTTCCGTATTTAGACAAGCAGCAGAGACAATGATTTCATGATTAGTATTTCATATTTTTCTTGATTGAAGTAGCTGCATACTTACACTTTTGTTTAAGTACTAATTCCATCAATAACATCTTTTGAGATCTTTTGAAGTGCTAAGTTTTTGAAGTTACCATTAGGGACATAGACCTTGTCTTGAAATCTACATCCATACTTGACCTTTAAAATTATTCTTAAGACCTTAGAATAGGATTTCCATTTTCACTAGATACTTTAGGAGATCAACAATAACAAAACCCCAAAAAAAAATAAAATCTATAAAACAACGAAGTAAGAAAAAGGTTAACTACGCACATATGGTGCACCACACTTCATCAGTTTATGATACCCGGATTGATAATTTATGTAGAGCAATTTAAGACATTAAATTGACTAGACACTACTTCCTCCCATTACCTATGTTTTTCTTCTTCCTTGAACCCTTATAGTAGTCCTAAGAGTAGTTGAGGACTAAAATTAAGGCCAATCCAGCCAGCGTTCAGGTTTTGCATTGATTGTTTGTACAAAGGCACTCTCACCACAGTCTCTCTCATTCTAGTGGGGGAGTGATACTCCCTGATCTTTAAGATATATGATAATATATTCCATCTCCTCATACAAGAATGAAGGTAATCATCACCAAATAATCTTTCCATATCCTCAAAATGGGCGATACCTTGCACTTGCATTTCTACATAATTCGGGAGAACTTGAAGGTTGTTGGCAAGGTGTTGATGAGCATAAATGAGAGCTGAGGAGTCTTCTGGTTTTGCTCTGATTAGTAGGGGCTCATTCAGTTCTTTGGCCATGATTTGTTGAACTTCCACTGCCCTTTTTTCCTCATGGCTCATCCAGGAAGCCATAGCCATGAGCTGTACATCTCCCAATGCAGCATTGGGGTCCCAAAAGTTCATATCAAGGAGTGCCATATTATGTAAGTAAAATTCTGCTAATTTGGCCTTGTCCTCAGCCAAACTAGTAGCACATAGATGCATGAATTGACCATAATTTTGGAAAGGGATCATGCCCCTTTGGGCCAATGTTTTGATTTGGAACTAGAGCCATTGGTCTTTCAGATACAATGCATAAGATCTGGCCAGTTGTTTACATTGCAAGGCTTCTATTGCCCAGCTAGCCATGCAGGCCATTTGGACTTCTCTCTCCTGCAACTGTTGTTTTAGCATCAGCATTTCAGCTACTGCCTGAGACTCCCTCTCTTGCTGCTGCTTTATCAATATTTCCATATCAAGTTGTGGCTCTCCCTCTTGCTGCTGTGTTTCTGCTGTTTCCTTGTCTATTAGGGGACCTTCCTGTAGTGGCTTCTCTTCAGAAATCTGTGTTATGTCTGCCCTTGGAGTTTCCTGTTGCTGCAACTGCTTTTTCAGCAGTGCATTTTCCTCCTGTAGCTGGGCTCTTTTACTGCTCTCAGTGTGTCTCACCATTTCCAACTCTCTTCTTAATTCTTTCAGTTGTTCTTCCATGTGGCCTATGTCTGCAACTCCCTTGGATTTAGCAATTTTCATCCAAGTGTGGGTCCTAACCCTTTCCTGTTCCAATGCAAAGAAAAGTGGTACAACAAACTTTTGTGGGATGATCTTCCCACCTTCTAACAAGTTGTAATATGAGCCAAAATTAGGTTGAGGGCTTGGTTCAGGTATCTCCTTGGTCTTGTCTTCTTCTTGTGACTGTTTCGCTACCTCCTCTTCCAATTTTTCGGTCTCCTTTAGCTTGGACAATGTTTCCTATAGAGAAGTCTTAGCTTCCTATAGAACTGTCTTGGTGTCCATCAGTCTAATTTTCTCCTTCTAGGTGGAAGTTTTGGGACTTCCTCTCTCATAAGTGATAGATATTTTGGAGGGGGATTCCTCCTTCTTCTTAGTAGGTGCATCTATGATTATTATAGGTTCCTTTGGTGTAGGCTGGGGCTTGCCCACCTTTATCCTGGTGCTCCTTTTGGCTTTAAAATACATTGATGTTTTACTTTTTCTTTTCCCTTTTTGTTTTGTTGGGGTGCTTAATGCAGCTAGCATAGCTGCTGCTTCTTTTGCTAATGTCTTAGGGGATGTGTCTTCCTGTTGCTATTCCCCTTCATCTTCTACACTCTTCTCTGTGCCTACTGTTTTTTCTTGTGTTTCTGCTATTTCTGGCAATGGCTTCTCTGCTTCTTGTTGGGTTCCTGCCTTGCTTGTGGTAGTCCTCTTTTGGGCCTTCTTAGGCTTTTCCTTCTCACATTATGTTCTGTTCCTGTTCTTTTTCTTTGGGGTGGTATTCTTTCCTACAATAGGTTTTTCAAGTTTATCTTCTGATTCATATTCTTCCTTTGTTTCCTCCTCTTTCGTTGTTTGAGTATGTGGTGTCTCCTCATGCACTTCCTCCTCAATTTCCCCTTTCTCTCCCTCCTCCTCACTGGCAGAGGGGTTGATATCCTCAGTCAAAGTCTTTATGTCATCATCCTTGGACATATTTCTAAAAATTTCCCAATGGTATATGTATGTAAGGCATCTTCTACCAACAGTTTGATGAGCCCATGGTGGGCCAACTAGTCTGGGATTCTTGCATTTAGCTTGGTACTACATTCTAATAAAGACTGGAGGAGGAAATATGGAAGGCTCAGTTTTCCAACTAGAGGCAGGTCCATCCCATACCTCAATTCATGTAGTGACCTGAAATGATAACCATAAATAATGTTGAACCTTCCTTCACAAGTGATATATTTCATTATTTGGTAGCTAACTTCATTCCATGGAGGAGGCAAACTTGTCCTCTTGACCCCATTTTTATCCTCTACAGGATCCTCTCCAAGTTGAAAAAATGTCTTCTGGGCCACCTGTCCCAATGCGTTTTCCTTCTTTCTCCAAGGGAGCCCAGGTGGAAGGCCTGTAATTCGACTGATAAAATCAGGGGTGAGTTCTAAGGAAAGACCCCTAAAACTGACTGTGGCATGTGTTTTCGAATGGGGTCTTAAGGTCATCAAAAATTCTTTAGTTACCTCATCATCATATCCTGTATTCTATCGAAGAAGATCATCCAATTTTCCCTGGTGAAAAGGGCCACCACCTCAGGGTGCTCATGTAATTGGTTGGAGTTCAAGGGTTTCTTCCTCATAAACCCTCCTGGCATGTTGTTGATTGGTATCTGAAGTGCTTAGGTGAGGAGAAAAAAAACAATTTCAAAGAAAATCAAAGATAGAGGGAGAATTGAGTTTTGTTTCTTTTCTTGAACTATATGAGGATTTTCAGTGCTTCTTCCCACAATAGCAAATTGCAATATTTCCCTTGTTTCAAACTGCTCTTACCCCAAATTTGATTTTCTGCTTGTGGAGAGAAGATATATATATATATTTTTTACAGAACAGAGGATAAATAACACAGGTTTTTTTCTCAAAGAATAGACAGATATGCAATTTCGATTTTTTCACACAGGCTAGTTTCCACGATTGCAAGTGTTTTCTTTACAGTGGAATACGAAAAAGAAGAAGATAGACTTCGAATACATAGAGGAAAACAGAGAACTATGTAGAACTCAGGGAAAATATGCAGACAGACTTTCAAACTTTGTTCTCCTTTTTTCCAATCCAATTATGTGTTTTTAATCCACCACCTTATACAAATAAGACCTATGCAGGGAGGTTTCCTGAGCCTACCTTGTTTGGAGCTTGAATTCTAGTAAAAATCCCGGGTTTTCCTTCTGCTGGTTGTTCTCTGCCTTTCCTGTAGAAGTTTTCCTGTAGAAATTATCCGGCTTCTTGTAGAATGCAGTAGGGCTCCTGTAGAGCCCGATAGGGAAGAGGGTTTCGAAAAAACTGACAGAAAACTGGTAGAGGATGACTAGTTTGTTGCTCTAAAGGTGGTAGACAAACACTGCAGTCGAGAGCTTCGTAACATGTAAATAAACCAAAAGGGTGGTGAAGGCTTGGAGTGAATTGTACTTAACTGTTGGCATAACCCATGGTGAGGAGATGAGGTGGCTGGATGGGTATGTTATCCCCATCCAGACCATTGGTCTGATGCTAGTGTCATTATAGCTCCTTATGTCGCCTGACTTCCATCACCTCCCTTACTCCCGTTATCCACTGCCACCACTACCAATTTCAAATGCCTTCTTCATGAGTTGACATGCCGCACGTGCTGGCTGCGTATCTAGTCAACAGTTTGAATTTGGATGTGGCTCAATTGAATTCTGTGAAGGGGTATGAACTGAATGAGGGTGGCCAGTTAGTTGGCCACCGATTCCACGTAATTGACCATTCCATAGTTCATGCAGTTTTGAAATATTATTCATGCAATCGAGGAATAGGTTTAGGCACTTACCTGCGCAGTCGCTGGTGTGTTATGCATATTTCAGATTTTGGCACTTCGTTTCCTCGTTGCTGTTGCTTCTTGCACTCTACATGCTCGGCCTTGTTGTTTCTAATGATCTCCCATTCAAGCATTGCTCTTCATACGTCCTGCTGCGCTGACCCTGTCCCAGCAGTATGTTTTTCAAAGGGATCAGTTGCTATAGGAATCCTGTAGGATTTCTTGTAGCTGCTTATCCTCTTGAAATTCAAGCTAATACGTGAGCGGGGCTAAAACTGCTAAAGAAGGCTTCGACTAAGAAGAAATCACAGCTGGAGGGTATCAAGTAGGGATGAGTGAAACTGCTGCTGCCTTGATTTGTCATTTTTTCATTTTGCTGTGTGTTTGCAAGATGACAGAAACAGAATATCTGAATGTGGTTGTGTAGGGACAAAAATGAGTGGAGAGACAGGTGTACAGGGATGGAATGGAAAAATGGGAAGATGGATGGTGGTAAATAGGTTCACAGTGCTGCCAAACGAATTTCCAACCCTCGTGTTCTATTTTAAAATGAATTTTGGCCTTCCTGTAATTTCTACAGGATCCTCTTGTAGAAAACACAGAGTTTCCTGTAGGATGCAGAATTTCAGAACAAATGAGGCCAAAAACTTGGGAAAGGATAGCAGTGATGGGGTGATGGACTGTAAAGGGTGCATGCAGCCTGTCATGTCTTTTCCTCTTGTGCAACGACCTTCCTGCAACCTGCAATTTATTCCAAAGAAGTTAGGTTTTTTTTCTTTTTTCCTTTTTTTTGAAACAGCTGGGGCGCCTCTAGGAGGTTTTCACCCTCACTGCCTGCCGTGGGCACCTCCAAGAGGTTTTCACCCAAGGATATTGTTTGGTTCCAATTGATGATGTCAATTAGAGTTCAATTTATGTCAACCCAGGAAGGTAAACTTAGAAGTGCTTATCTAAAATATATAGATCTAGAAAGATTCCTAATTTGTCCAAGATCTTAAATTCCTCTTACAAGAACATATTCATTAAGAACTCTTTCAATAACTAATCAAACTTAGATCTAACAATTGTTTGAAATCTATGATTCTCTTAAAATAACATATTCTATAAGATCTCTTCCAACATTAGAACATCTAATAAGAAATTAAAAGCTGAAATGAAATAAACCTAGATCTAATAATTGTATGAGATCTTATGGTTCTCTTACAAGAACACTTTCAAATAATATTCTTCCAATATTAGAACATTTAACAAAACTTGAAAGCTGAAATCAAACAAAAACATAAAATAAATTATACCTAAAATAAGCAAATAAGCATGCAAGTGAGGCCATGGGGGCCCTCCATAACTCCACAAGCATACCACTTCAATGGAGACTCAAATGTAGAAGAAAAATTGAAGTATGATCCTTTATTTCAAATTCTCCATTACAAACCAACTCTAAGGTTACAACTCTCAGCTTCTAAGATTACATACTCCAAAATTCTAAAACTACAAAAACTTCAAGATTACAAATGGAGGAGATTGTACTCCTATTTATACAATGGGATGAGTAACAAACTCATAATGATCATCCACTAATCTCTCATTTAGTTCCATAAATCTCTCAACCATCTATACACATAACCCCCTTTTGTCCTTGATCTTCTCCATGAGATCATAATCTTCTCCATGAGGTTTATCTCTTCAAATTCGAATTTGATCATTCAAGGCCACGTAAAGGTGTATTGGAAGCTTCCTTGGCACCTACACATGTCACAAAAACAACCCACTTTCCATATATAAAGTAAAATATATTATTTTCTAATATTTAATCAAGAATTTCTCTTAAAAATGCTTAAAAATAAATAATATTTGGAAGATATAAATGTGGCCCATTAATGGTGAATAATAGGGAAAATGAAGTGACATGGTGGTGAATAATGGGTGATATAATGGAAGCATAGGTGAAAATGTATGGTAATGAGTGACATTTTGAAACCCAAACAGATATTTTATTTCATTTTCTTTTTTCTCTGTTTTTTCTGTTTGTTTGTTTGTTTGTTTTTTTTTTTTTTTTTTTTTTTTTTTTTTCTCAGGGTGTTGGTGGAGTGGAAATAGGGACCTGCTCCACTACCAGCACTGATTTACCCAAAGTTTCAATGAATTCCTGCTTAGAAAGGGGCTTCCTGTAGATTTTCAATCGATGCCCATTGACGAGCATGGGGATGGCTTCTTCATCAATGGTCCAGATAAAGACTAACCCATTGTCATTTAATTTGTCCACTGTATATGGTCCTAGCCATCTGGTTCTCAGCTTGCCCTTGAAATCCTTGTACCTTGAGTCATATAATAGCACCCAATCTCCCGACTGAAATTGTTTTTGTCTGAGGTGTTAGTCATGCCATATTTTTCTTTGACGTTTGACTACCTCTGAGTGGAGAAGGGCTTGCATTCTCTGTTCATCTAATCCATTTAACTAAAGCAATATTTCTTTTTGTGCATGGCTGAGGTCTAGGTCTAGTTGAGCTACCAGCCTTAATGTGTTATATTCAAATTCTATGGATAGCAAAGCCTTCTTCCCATAGACCAGCTCATAGGGTGTGAAACCTGTGGTAGTTTTCCAAGTAGTGTTATAGGCCCAGATGGCCTCAACCAATCGGTCTGCCCGATCTTTTCTGCTGCTACTCACCACCTTAGTCAAAATCTCTTCCAAAGCTCTGTTAGTGACTTCCACCTATCCATTTTCTTGTGGGTGATAAGGGGTGGACGTTTTGTGCTTAATCTTGTGGTGTGTGTTGGAAATAATACTGAGAGGGGGGGATGAATCATTATTATCACATTAATAAAACTTTTTCATTTCCATAATCAGATTCATATATGCTACTTCCACAATTTCTTATGATTAAGTTAATTGATCTTCAATGAGTGCATTAGAACATTATCAACCATATTATCAGATAACAGATGCAGTAATAGAGAATAGATCATCACACATAAGGCACACACATGAACACCATGATATAAGGTGGAAACCCAATGCGGGAGAAAAACCACCTGCTGCAAGTCATCTCAATCTTCTTCTTAATAAGAAAATCCTTTTACAATATTTGTACTGGTGTAGTCTTATACCAGTACGGGAGCTACAACCCCCTTTGCTCTTGTACTAGCCGATCCATTTACTAGTACGCAGGCTGCTACCTGCTACAATGCTCCAAAGATCTCCCTTAGCTTTTATACTAGCTTAGATACTAGTACATAGGCGCTGGCCTACAATCTTCTCTCCTCCAGGTACCACGTTTCATCAATTTTCAGACTGGATACACTGAAGCACAACACATAATCTGAAAGGCCACTTTTCATCCAATTTTCATACTGGACCCAACGACAACATTGAAGCTCATAATCAAACAACCTTCTGAATCACCCAATCACCAGATCCATACATATACAATGATATTATGAGAGTTATCAACCAGATCTAGTACATAAAGATAAGTCATTAATCATGCCGTTATCTGAACTCAATACCAGTAACCAAACATCAGTTATGCACCCAAAACCCTGCAGAATAGTCAAAGGCAGTTAAAACAAATTTTAAGCAGGGATCGCAACTTCACTGGTATAGATCTGCGGATATCTATACTACCTCCGCACCTGCACCTTCTGTGGCGCCGCGACCACCGCACCTGCGCCTTCTGTGGCGCCTCCGCACTGCGCCTTCTGTGGCGCCTCTGTGGCGTCTTCGCACTAAGCCTTCTGTGGCGCCTCCGCACTGCGCCTTCTGTGGCGTCTCCGCACTGCGCCTTCTGTGGCGCCTCCACACTGCGCCTTCTGTGGCGTCTCTGCACTGCGCCTTCTGTGGCGCCTCTGCACTGCGCCTTCTATGGTGCCTCCGCACTTCGCCTTCTGTGGCGCCTCTGCACTGCGCCTTCTGTGGCGCCTCCGCACTGCGCCTTCTGTGGCGCCTCTGCACTGCGCCTTCTGTGGCGCCTCCGCACTGCACCTTCTGTGGCGCCTCTGCACTGCGCCTTCTGTGGCGCCTCCGCACAGCGCCTTCTGTGGTGCCTCCGCACTGCGCCTTCTGTGGCGCCTCCGCACTGCGCCTTCTATGGCGCCTCTGTGGCGTCTCCGCACTGCGCCTTCTGTGGCACCTCTGCACTGCGCCTTCTGTGGCGCCTCTGTGGCGTCTCCGCACTGCGCCTTCTATGGCGCCTCCACATTGTGCCTTCTGTGGCGCCTCTGTATTGCGCCTTCTGTGGCGCCTCTGCACTGTGCCTTCTGTGGCACCTCTGCACTGCGCCTTCTGTGGCACCTCCGCACTGTGCCTTCTGTGGCGCCTCTGTGGCGTCTCCGCACTGCACCTTTTGTGGCGCCTCCGCACTACGCCTTCTGTGGCGCCTCCGCACTACACCTTCTGTGGCACCTCTGTGGCGTCTCCGCACTTTGCCTTCTGTGGCGCCTCTGCACTGCGCCTTCTATGGCGCCTCCGCACTGCGCCTTCTATGGCACCTCTGTGGCGTCTCCGCACTGCGCCTTCTGTGGCTACTCTGTGGAGTCTCCGCACTGCGCCTTCTGTGGCGCCTCCGCACTTCCGCAGCTGCAGCGCTCGAGAGATCACCCTTCACAGATTCGCTTTCAACTTCACTTTCATAGATCAACGTATGTCCGCATCAACAGAATTTCACATTCTATGTGAGAAACATCATAGCCATCTAGATCTACATGAATCAAGTATCATCAATTGGGAATATCTACATTAATCAACATATGTATGAAACAATCCTATCATCATATAGATAAGATATCATTATCATCATGTCTCCAACAATGCAACTTTGAATAATCATCCCTGTATCCAGCCAACAATCCTCATCCATTTGTGCCAAGAATGAAAGGAACCATAACTGTAATATATGATCTTATGCATATGACGACAGTAGCATATGAGTGACTCAACATCAAGAAGATGTGAATTCAAGCTAAGTGCTTCCCATGCAAGCATCATTAGAGAATAAACCATAAATCTGATCCAAGAACCATGTGAACAACTCATAACCATAGCAAGATGAATCATTTATCCATATAAGTATCGTCATCAAGGACTATTAACCATAATGCCAATAATGCATTAAGTCCATATGCTCCCTCTAAACCTGTGCCATCTGTCTGATCATGCATATCAATAAGAAGTATCAAGACATCATCAATATCAAGTTAGAACCAAAACACTTCTAACCATCATATCCACACATCATTATTATTAACTAGAGCAAAACTGATCCTTCTCTTGAATCTGTCCCTACTTCCTTTCTTCAAACAATCATATACGCGACTATGCAGTAACTAACTCGCGTATATATGAAACTTTCCTTTATGGAGTTTGCATATGAGATTCAGGACACTGAAGTTTTGTACTTTCAGCTCCCTCTGATTCTAGTATGTCTGTACGTTGTGCAGTGCCGCCTTTTTCTGACTGTACTTCCTTTTTCCTCCATATCTTCAAGCGTGATTATGACATTTTCTCCTTTTGATATGGTGCCCACACTTTGTTTCTGCATTCCTTAGCTATATGTGCAAGCTTGTTACATGCATAACATCTTACATGTTTCATATTCCTCCTGTAACAATCAGCAACGTTGTGACCAAACATATTGCAAGCAAAGCAATATCCATAAAAGTACCTAGAATGTGATGATCTTTCTGCATAATGGTCTTGAACCCTTCTTCTTCTACATCTAGCTGCAACATGTCCAAGATTATGACATACATAACATTCAACATTATTCATAGGAGGAGTAAAGGATATTCTTTGAGGAATCTCTTTTCTTGGTTGATGATGAGATTGATCTTTCATTTCTTCGTTGATCACTTTAGATTTCTCTTTAGAGTTCCTTGCCTCACCTTGTGAACTAGATTCACCTTCAACATATTCATGGAAACCAAGACCAGTCTTTATAGCAGGAGACTTTTGACTACTAAGAATATCATCCAAGACTTTAGAACTATCTTGAAATCGTAAAAGCTTATCCTTTTCTTCTAGTTTACCTTTCAAGATATTTACCTCAACCTGAAGCTGTTCTTCCTTTTCAAGAGATTTCTTTTTCAATTCTTCTTCAGCTTTCCTTCCTTCTTCCGTTTGTTCCCTTAGTTTGAGAATCTCCTTTTCTTGTTCTTCATTAATATCCTGCTGCATTTGACGAACTCGGAAGGCACATTCTAGTTGAGATTTTAAGCTGGTGACTTCGTTTTCTTGTTTTGCAATAGATTGGAGTAGATTTGTATTCTGCTTCTTTGATTCTTCAAGATCTCCTTTTAGTGAGAGGATTGTAGCTTCAAGATTTTCATAGTAGCTGGATCTATCTTTGAGTTTCTTGATGGTTGTGCTTCTTTCGTTGACTTCTTTTCTTAATGATGTCACTTCATGCTGCAATTTTTGACATTGGTCTTCCTTGTCCTTGAGTAGCTTTCTTACCTTGTTTCCTTCTTCTAGTTGGGCCTTTAGTTTGGTAGCTTGTTCTTTGAAATCACATTCCCTTTTGTTCAATAGATCTTGTTGATCTCTAATTTTGTCTGTCAGCCTTTTAAATTCTGCCTCTATTTGATATCTTTCTTGTTCACCCATAAGAGAAAATTCGGTAGTTTCGCTATCACTTTCATCTCTTCCAAAAGGAAAGATAGCTGGAACATCAGAGGATAATATATTCATACCTGATAATGATTCTGAATCTGAAGAGCTTCATATACCTAATCCCCAATCGATTCTCCCACTGTCATAGTTCTTCTGAGATGACTTTTTTTTCTTAGGTTATTTCTTCTTAAGCTTCTTTCCCATTGTTCCACGGATCTCCTTCAAGCGATCAAGCTTCTATCAAAGGACCTGCTCTGATAACAATTGTTGGAAATAATACTGAGGGGGGGGGGGGGTGAATCAGTATTATCACATTAATAAAACTTTTTCATTTCCATAATCAGATTCATATATGCTACTTCCACAACTTCTTATGATTATGTTAATTGATCTTCAATGAGTGCATTAGAACATTACCAACCATATTATCAGATAATAGATGCAGTAATAGAGAATAGATCATCACACATAAGGCACACACATGAACACCATTATATAAGGTGGAAACCCAATGCGGGAGAAAAACCACCTGTTGCAAGTCATCTCAATCTTCTTCTTAATAAGAAAATCCTTTTACAATATTTGTACTGGTGCAGTCTTATACCAGTACGGGAGCTACAACCCCCTTTGCTCTTGTACTAGCCGATCCATTTACTAGTACGCAGGTTGCTACCTGCTACAATGCTCCAAAGATCTCCCTTAGCTTTTGTACTAGCTTAGATACTAGTACATAGGCGCTGGCCTACAATATTCTCTCCTCCAGGTACCACGTTTCATCAATTTTCAGACTGGATACACTGAAGCACAACACATATTCTGAAAGGCCACTTTTCATCCAATTTTCATACTGGACCCAACAACAACATTGAAGCTCATAATCAAACAACCTTCTGAATCACCCAATCACCAGATCCATACATATACCATGATATTATGAGAGTTATCAACCAGATCTAGTACATAAAGATAAGTCATTAATCATGTTGTTATCTGAACTCAATACCAGTAACCAAACATCACTTATGCACCCAAAACCCTGCAGAATAGTCAAAGGCAGTTAAAACAAATTTTAAGCAGGGATCGCAACTTCACTGGTATAGATCTGCGGATATCTGTACTACCTCCGCACCTGCGCCTTCTGTGGCACCGCGACCACCGCACCTGTGCCTTCTGTGGCGCCTCCGCACTGCGCCTTCTGTGGCATCTCCGCACTGCGCCTTCTGTGGTGCCTCCACACTGCGCCTTTTGTGGCGTCTCCGCACTGCGCCTTCTGTGGCGCCTACGCACTACGCCTTCTGTGGTGCCTCTATGGCGTCTCTGCACTACGCCTTCTGTGGCGCCTCCGCACTGCACCTTCTGTGGTACCTCCGCACTGTGCCTTCTGTGGCGCCTCTGCACTGCGCCTTCTGTGGCGCCTCTATGGCATCTCCGCACTGCGCCTTCTGTGGCGCCTCCGCACTGCGCCTTCTGTGGCGTCTCCGCACTGCGCCTTCTGTGGCGCCTCTGTGGCGTCTCCGCACTGCGCCTTCTGTGACGCCTCCGCACTGCGCCTTCTGTGGCGCCTCTATGCTGCGCCTTCTATGGCGCCTCTACACTGCGCCTTCTGTTGCGCCTCCGCATTGCGCCTTCTATGGCACCTCTGCACTGCGCCTTTTGTGGCGTCTCTGCACTACGCCTTTTGTGGCGCCTCCGCACTGCGCCTTCTGTGACGCCTCTGCACTGCGGCTTCTGTGGCGCCTCTGTGGCGTCTCCGCACTGCACCTTCTGTGGCGCCTCCGCACTGCACCTTCTATGGCGCCTCCGCACTGCGCCTTCTATGGCGCCTCTGTGGCGTCTCCGCACTGCGCCTTTTCTGGAGCCTCCGCACTGCGCCTTCTGTGGCGCCTTTGTGGCGTCTCCGCACTGCGCCTTCTGTGGCGCCTTCGCACTTCCGCAGCTGCAGCGCTCGAGAGATCACCCTTCATAGATTCGCTTTCAACTTCACTTTCATAGATCAAACTTTCAAAACAATAACCCAATATTTCAGATCTTAAGATATTCAATTGCAAGGATGATTTAGCCAAGTGATCTCCTTTGCTTTATATAGGCAAGCTTCTTCCTAAAATCATGGATCAATACCATAGATAACCAATACAAGGGGCCCAAAAACATGGGGCTCAATAATACCAAGGACTAACCAACATGGACCAAAGGTAAGTTCTCCAACATATAAACACTTTTGACGAGGTACCATGGTCCAAAACCATAGGTTCAAATACCAAGGACTAACTACCATGGACCAAAGGTAAGTTCTCCAACATGAAAGTGCGTGAACTTTTTCTCTACATGAAATAAACTTTTCTCTACATGACATAAACGTTTCTCTGCATAAAAGTGCATGAACTTTTCTCTACATGAAATAAACATTTCTCTGCATATAAGTGCATGAACTTTTCTCTACATGAGATGAGTGGGTTGCCATCAAGTACAACATATGTATCATAAAGCCATACCAGAATCATAATGCCAACAATCTCCCCCTTTGGACTTGATGGAAACCTCAAAATCTTCGGCATCATTCTCCCCCTTTGACATCAAGGGCAAAGGGTTATGCTCCCCCTAAGAACATGCTCCCCCTGAATATGAACCAGATCTGCAAAGAAGAACCATAATCCACTAAACACCATAAATGACCATGAAAGAGATAGATTGCAGCAATAATCAGACCAGCATCCAAGATATCCTTCTGTACGTCCTCCATAATGCCAACAATGCATTATAAGCTCCCCCTGAGTACCTGTTGAAATCTCTGAATGAGCTCCCCATTTGTATATGTCATGGTGCACCAATCTGATCATGCTCTTTCTGAGAACAAGCTGAAATGTCTGCTCTGCTATATAGTGTTGTTCATGCTCATGCTCCCCCTGGCTGTAAGCAAGGTCTGCAAAAGGATTTTCTACATCACAAATGACCTTCCTAAAAGGTTCAATACATACATCCATCACCCAACCAAGTGGGGATATATGAGAAAAATGAAAACCAAATACATTACATCTTCATCCCAGGCATAGTGGGGAAACCAACATAGGTCGTTACATGACCTAAAGAGATGACACTATTACATCATGAGTCTTGATATGACATCACCTAAATAAGATGAACATCAGCAACAACACTTTATGATCTGCTCCATAGTATCTGTCAACAGCAACTAGACCAGCAACTTGTATTAGTGCATGAATCATCAAGGTATGTCCGCATCAACAGAATTTCACATTCTATCTGAGAAACATCATAGCCATCCAGATCTACATGAACCAAGTATCATCAATTGGGAATATCTACATTAATCAACATATGTATGAAACAATCCTATCATCATATAGATAAGAGCTCATTATCATCATGTCTCCAACAATGCAACTTTGAATAATCATCCCTGTATCCAGCCAACAATCCTCATCCATTTGTGCCAAGAATGAAAGGAATCATAACTATAATATATGATCTTTATGCATATGACGACAACAGCATATGAGTGACTCAACATCAAGAAGATGTGAATTCAAGCTAAGTGCTTCCCATGCAAGCATCATTAGAGAATCAACCATAAATCTGATCCAAGAACCATGTGAACAACTCATAACCATAGCAATATGAATCATTTATCCATATAAGTATCATCACCAAGGACTATTAACCATAATGCCAATGATGCATTAAGTCCATATGCTCCCTCTAAACCTGTGCCATCTGTCTGATCATGCATATCAATAAGAAGTATCAAGACATCATCAATATCAAGTTAGAACCAAAACACTTCTAACCATCATATCCACACATCATTATTATTAACTAGAGAAAAACTAATCCTTCTCTTGAATCTGTCCCTACTGCCTTTCTTCAAACAATCATATACGCGACTGTGCAGTAACTAACTCGCGTATATATGAAACTTTCCTTTATGGAGTTTGCATATGAGATTCAGGACACTGAAGTTTTGTACTTTCAGCTCCCTCTAATTCTAGTACGTCTGTACGTTGTGCAGTGCCGCCTTTTTCTGACTGTACTTCCTTTTTCCTTCATATCTTCAAGCATGATGATGACATTTTCTCCTTTTGATATGGTGCCCACACTTTGTTCCTGCATTCCTTAGCTATATGTCCAAGCTTGTTACATGCATAACATCTTACATGTTTCATATTCCTCCTGTAACAATCAGCAGCTCTGTGACCAAACATATTGCAAGCAAAGCAATATCCATAAAAGTACCTTGAATGTGACGATCTTTCTGCATAATGGTCTTGAACCCTTCTTCTTCTACATCTAGCTACAACATGTCCAAGATTATGACATACATAACATTCAACATTATTCATTGGAGGAGTAAAGGATTTTCTTTGAGGAATCTCTTTTCTTGGTTGATGATGAGATTGATCTTTCATTTCTTCGTTGATCACTTTAGATTTCTCTTTAGAGTTCCTTGCCTCACCCTGTGAACTAGATTCATATTCAACAGATTCATGGAAACCAAGACCAGTCTTTATAGCAGGAGACTTTTGACTACTAATAATATCATCCAAGACTTTAGAACTATCTTGAAATCGTAAAAGCTTATCCTTTTCTTCTAGTTTACCTTTCAAGATATTTACCTCAACCTGAAGCTGTTCTTCCTTTTCAAGAGATTGCTTTTTCAATTCTTCTTCAGCTTTCCTTCCTTCTTCCGTTTGTTCCCTTAGTTTGAGAATCTCCTTTTCTTGTTCTTCATTCAGATCCTGCTGCATTTGACGAACTCGGAAGGCACATTCTAGTTGAGATTTTAAGCTGGTGACTTCGTTTTCTTGTTTTGAAATAGATTGGAGTAGATCTGTATTCTGCTTCTTTGATTCTTCAAGATCTCCTTTTAGTGAGAAGATTGTAGCTTCAAGATTTACATAGCAGCTGGATCTATCTTTGAGTTTCTTGATGGTTGTGCTTCTTTCGTTGACTTCTTTTCTTAATGATGTCACTTCATGCTGCAATTTTTGACATTGGTCTTCCTTGTCCTTGAGTAGCTTTATTACCTTGTTTCCTTCTTCTAGTTGGGCCTTTAGTTTGGTAGCTTTTTCTTTGAAATCACATTCCCTTTTGTTCAATAGATCTTGTTGATCTCTAATTTCGTCTGTCAGCCTTTTAAATTCTGCCTCTATTTGATATCTTTCTTGTTCACCCATAAGAGCAAATTCAGTAGTTTCGCTATCACTTTCATCTCTTCCAAAAGGAAAGATAGCTGGAACATCAGAGGATAATATATTCATACCTGATAATCATTCTGAACCTGAAGAGCTTCTTATACCTAATCCCCAATCGATTCTCCTACTGTCATAGTACTTCTGAGATGACTTCTTTTTCTTAGGTTCTTTCTTCTTAAGCTTCTTTCCCATTGTTCCACGGATCACCTTCAAGCGATCAAGCTTCTATCAAAGGACCTGCTCTGATACCAATTGTTGGAAATAATACTAAGAGGGGGGGGGTGAATCAGTATTATCACATTAATAAAACCTTTTCATTTCCATAATCAGATTCATATATGCTACTTCCACAACTTCTTATGATTAAGTTAATTGATCTTCAATGAGTGCACTAGAACATTATCAACCATATTATCAGATAACAAATGCAGTAATAGAGAATAGATCATCACACATAAGGCACACACATGAACACCATGATATAAGGTGGAAACCCAATGCGGGAGAAAAACCACCTGCTGCAAGTCATCTCAATCTTCTTCTTAATAAGAAAATCCTTTTACAATATTTGTACTGGTGCAGTCTTATACAAGTACGGGAGCTACAACACCCTTTGCTCTTGTACTAGCCGATCCTTTTACTAGTACGCAGGTTGCTACCTGCTACAATGCTCCAAAGATCTCCCTTAGCTTTTGTACTAGCTTAGATACTAGTACATAGGCGCTGGCCTACAATATTCTCTCCTCCAGGTACCACGTTTCATCAATTTTCAGACTGGATACACTAAAGCACAACACATAATCTGAAAGGCCACTTTTCATCCAATTTTCATACTAGACCCAACAACAACATTGAAGCTCATAATCAAACAACCTTCTGAATCACCCAATCACCAGATCCATACATATACCATGATATTATGAGAGTTATCAACCAGATCTAGTACATAAAGATAAGTCATTAATCATGTTGTTATCTGAACTCAATACCAGTAACCAAACATCAGTTATGCACCCAAAACCCTACAGAATAGTCAAAGGCAGTTAAAACAAATTTTACGCAGGGATCGCAACTTCACTGGTATAGATCTGCGGATATTTGTACTACCTCCGCACCTGCGCCTTCTGTGGCGTTGCGACCACCACACCTGCGCCTTCTGTGGCGCCTCCGCACTGCGCCTTCTATGGCGTCTCTGCACTGCGCCTTCTGTCGTGCCTCCGCACTTCACCTTTTGTGGCGTCTCCACACTGCGCCTTCTATGGCGCCTTCACACTACGCCTTCTGTGGCGCCTCTATGGCGTCTCTGCACTTCGCCTTCTGTGGCGCCTCCGCACTGCGCCTTCTGTGGCGCCTCTGCACTGCGCCTTCTGTGGCACCTCCGCACTGCACCTTCTGTGGTGCCTCCGCACTGCGCCTTCTGTGGCGCCTCCGCACTACGCCTTCTGTGGCGCCTCTATGGCATCTTCGTATTGCGCCTTCTGTGCCGCCTCCGCACTGCGCCTCTGTGGCATCTCCGCACTACGCCTTCTATGACGCCTCCGCACTGCGCCTTCTGTGGCGCCTCTGTACTACGCCTTCTGTGGCGCCTCTGTACTGCGCCTTCTGTGGCGCCTCTGCACTGTGCCTTCTGTGGCGCCTCCGCACTGCGCCTTCTATGGCGCCTCTGCACTGCGCCTTCTGTGGCGTCTCTGCACTACGCCTTTTGTGGTGCCTCCGCACTGCGCCTTCTGTGACGCCTCCGCACTACGGCTTCTGTGGCGTCTCCGCACTGCGCCTTCTGTGGCGCCTTCGCACTGCACCTTCTATGGCGCCTCCGCACTGCGCCTTCTATGGCGTCTCCACACTGCGCCTTTTGTGGCGCCTCCGCACTGCGCCTTCTGTGGCACCTCTGTGGCGTCTCCGCACTGTGCCTTCTGTGGCGCCTCCGCACTTCCACAGCTGCAGCGGTCGAGAGATCACCCTTCATAGATCCGCTTTCAACTTCACTTTCATAGATCAAACTTTCAAAACAATAACCCAATATTTCAGATCTTAAGATATTCGATTGCAAGGATGATTTAGCCAAGTGATCTCCTTTGCTTTATATAGGCAAGCGTCTTCCTAAAATCATGGATCAATACCATAGATAACCAATACAAGGGGCCCAAAAACATGGGGCTCAATAATACCAAGGACTAACCACCATGGACCAAAGGTAAGTTCTCCAACATATACACACTTTTGACGAGGTACCATGGTCCAAAACCATAGGTTCAAATACCAAGGACTAACTACCATGGACCAAAGGTAAGTTCTCCAACATGAAAGTGCGTGAACTTTTTCTCTACATGAAATAAACTTTTCTCTACATGAAATAAACTTTTCTCTGCATAAAAGTGCGTGAACTTTTCTCTACATGAAATAAACTTTTCTCTGCATATAAGTGCATGAAATGTTCTCTAAATGAGATGAGTGGGTTGCCATCAAGTACAACATATGTATCATAAATCCATACGAGAATCATAATGCCAGCAATCTCCCCCTTTGGACTTGATGGCAACCTCAAAATATTCAGCATCATTCTCCCCCTTTGACATCAAGGACAAAGGGTTATGCTCCCCCTAAGAACATGCTCCCCCTGAATATGAACCAGATCTGCAAAGAAGAACCATAATCCACTAAACACCATAAATGACCATGAAAGAGATAGATTGCAACAATAATCATACCAGCATCCAAGATATCCTTCTGTACGTCCTCCATAATGCTAACAATGCATTATAATCTCCCCCTGAGTACCTGTTGAAATCTCTGAATGAGCTCCCCCTTTTTATATGTCATGTTGCACCAATCTGATCATGCTCTTTCTGAGAACAAGCTGAAATGTCTGCTCTGCTATATAGTGTTGTTCATGCTCAGGCTCCCCCTGACTGTAAGCAAGGTCTGCAAAAGGATGTTCTACATCACAAATGACCTTCCTAAAAGATTCAATACATACATCCATCACCCAACCAAGTGGGGATATATGAGAAAAATGAAAACCAAATACATTACATCTTCATCCCAGGCATAGTGGGGAAACCAACATAGGTCATTACATGACCTAAAGAGATGACACTATTACATCATGAGTCTTGATATGACATCACCTAAATAAGATGAACATCAGCAACAACACTTTATGATCTGCTCCATAGTATCTGTCAACAGCAACTAGACCAGTAACTTGTATTAGTGCATGAACCATCAAGGTATGTCCGCATCAACAGAATTTCACATTCTATGTGAGAAACATCATAGCCATCCAGATCTACATGAATCAAGTATCATCACTTGGGAATATCTACATTAATCAACATATGTATGAAACAATCCTATCATCATATAGATAAGAGCTCATTATCATCATGTCTCCAACAATGAAACTTTGAATAATCATCCATGTATTCAGCCAACAATCCTCATCCATTTGTGCCAAGAATGAAAGGAATCATAACTATAATATATGATCTTTATGCATATGACGACAGCAGCATATGAGTGACTCAACATCAAGAAGATGTGAATTCAAGCTAAGTGCTTCCCATGTAAGCATCATTAGAGAATCAACCATAAATCTGATCCAAGAACCATGTGAAAAACTCATAACCATAGCAAGATGAATCATTTATCCATATAAGTATCATCGCCAAGGACTATTAACCATAATGCCAATAATGCATTAAGTCCATATGCTCCCTCTAAATCTGTGCCATCTGTCTGATCATGCATATCAATAAGAAGTATCAAGACATCATCAATATCAAGTTAGAACCAAAACACTTCTAACCATCATATCCACACATCATTATTATTAACTAGAGCAAAACTGATCCTTCTCTTGAATCTGTCCCTACTGCCTTTCTTCAAACAATCATATACGCGACTGTGCAGTAACTAACTCGCGTATATATGAAACTTTCCTTTATGGAGTTTGCATATGAGATTCAGGACACTGAAGTTTTGTACTTTCAGCTCCCTCTGATTCTGGTACGTCTGTACGTTGTGCAATGCCGCCTTTTTCTGACTGTACTTCCTTTTTCCTCCATATCTTCAAGCGTGATGATGACATTTTCTCCTTTTGATATGGTGCCCACACTTTGTTCCTGCATTCCTTAGCTATATGTCCAAGCTTGTTACATTCATACCATCTTATATGTTTCATATTCCTCCTATAACAATCAGCAGCTTTGTGACCAAACATATTGCAAGCAAAGCAATATCCATAAAAGTACCTTGAATGTGATGATCTTTCTGCGTAATGGTCTTGAACCCTTCTTCTTCTACATCTAGCTGCAACATGTCCAAGATTATGACATACATAACATTCAACATTATTCATAGGAGGAGTAAAGGATTTTCTTTCAGGAATCTCTTTTCTTGGTTGATGATGAGATTGATCTTTCATTTCTTCGTTGATCACTTTAGATTTCTCTTTAGAGTTCCTTGCCTCACCTTGTTGTTGTAGGGAAAAGTATCCAATACAGAATGACCCTATCCCACTCTAAGGGTGATAGTTCCTCAGCAACAATCGAAGCAAAGCTATCTAAGATTTCTTCTTTATGAAAGTAAAAGGAGGGAGAAAGAGATCCACTAACCGATGTCTTTCGCTAATGGTTGATCCAATCTTCTCTCCTTGCTGCTTGCTCCCAGTTCCTTGCTCTTTCACGGGCCCAGCTACACCATGATCCTGCAAAATGACAAGAGAGGGAAAGTACAAGAAGCATACATTCATAATTGATTCAAGGATTAGAATAAATAAAATATACAAGTACAACAATACATCATTGAAACACATGCATATAGAAGAACCTCAAATGCTTTATTAATGGAAGAAGTAAGGTTCAGGAAGTGATACAACCATAAGAGGCCCAATCCAGCATCACCTTCCCAGCAGAAAGAAATCTCCTCTTCACCTCCTTCAAAGCAAATCACCTCAATAATTCTAAACTCAAACCAACAGCAATTCTTTACATTCACAAGATTCCAGCCTCCTGATCTCATAGGGTAGAGATCCTTATATAGAGTTTTTGGAGAGAGCATGAGTCATCTTGAGGCTGGTATGAAGCTGACTAGTGTCCTCTCTAACTCCAGTTCTTCTTCAGTTCTTGAGTCCACTTGGAGATCCTTGCTTCCACTTGGAGTTTAAGAACCTCTTACTCATCACTAGGTGAATTCCCTGATCCAAGTGTCACTTTGGAAGCTTCCTGGGCACTGACACATTGAGGAATGAGACTTCCACATGTCAAATCTCACTCAGCGCAGGTAGCCTTTGTTGGAGTTGACATTCAACGCAGGTAGACCATGGAGCAGTTGACATTCAGCGCAGATGCTCAGTGGAGTAGTTGACATGATCCAGAATTGACTTGTTTTTGGGTAATTTTCAGTGGAGAACTAATTTGGATTGCTGTGGTTTGCTGACCTTGTTCCTCTAGGGGTAGGAACAACATGTTTAGGGACTTTGGATCCCTTAGATTATGGACATTTCATGCTTCATGCTATAAGGCACAATAATGTCTATAACAGTTGCCCCCTAAAGTATGAGGTCGTTTATCGGGTGAAATGCTTTATCAGGAGGATCCAAAGTTCATTCGATCGCTGGGAGGTGACCTGTAATAAGATACAATACAATACATTATTTTTCATACTGCTTTCATGATCTAGCTGAGGCGGGCATTCCCATGCTCAGCTTTATAAATACATTTTTCTGTACATAGAACAGACGATCGTCTGAAGGTAGACTGATAATTCTCTGCTGAAATTATCATCCTTTGAGTAGGATGATCATCTGCTGCACATGTCAATGTCTTTATTTCCTGAATATATATCGCAGCCCGGATGGATGAAACTAGATCCGGGGTCTTCAAACTCGTCCGATCTTCACTCTAAGTACAAGTCGATCCATGTGAGAATTTCTTGGAGTCGAACATGGAAAGACATCGCCTGATTACCAGTCAATGATGTAAACTGTTAACAAGCGCGAGAGGAATCACCGATAATGATGATGACCCTCAAGGTACTGCAGTACAATTCACATGGTGTTAATAGAGGACTTGGCGTCGAACACCACGCAAAATATTTCGGTCGAAGGTCATTGATGTATACCAGTCACCGGAAGTGAGAAACTTGCCATTGAGGCATGCAAGCTTCAAAGTACTGAGGGGGTTGTTCCTAGATCAACTTCTTGGATAATGAGATGATGTCGACAAGAAGCGATCCGTCAAAGGAGGGCCTTAATGAATCCCACATCAGTGACATGGAATGGAGCTAATGATTGTGATGAAGGTGAAAACGATCTGTGAAATATGATTCAGGGTGGCGGTCATGAAAGGATGAAAGATGATGTATGGCAGTGGATGGGACACGGTTGACTCTTTCTGAACAACATCTCTTGAACATATAACGACACTGATGCGATGGATCGGTAGCATTTACCCCAAATTTGGATGGTTTGGCGAGACCATGGTGATGTGACCGGTAAATGAAACAACCCAACCCGATGTGGTGCGGAGGAAAAGTGTCATGTTCAAGAGCGACTTGCTACCATTAAAGCTTTGAGATTCTCCCAATTTTTCCCCAGTCATTTCTGACCAGTACCTCTTTATTTTTGTCAAGCTTGAGGAGGATAACATATGCTTGTTCTATAACCTACCCTTCGGGCAAGCCCATCGCTATGTTTTAACGAGCCTAGCGATAGGGAAACTCGTTCTCGTCTAAAGACAAGTTTGTCGCTATTTAGTGATTTTAACGAGTCTAACGACAAGGATAACTCGGTCCTTTTCATTTTTAGAGAGTCTGAAAAGGTACATAAAGTCGAATCCAAGGTTCCTTTTTCGTCATCTAATCCCTTAAGTCCGAAAAAGTATAAAACAATACAGAAGGGATGAATTTTCGATAGTTTTAACGAGCCGGACTAAACAAGCGCTTGATCTTTTTGTGCAATAATCCCTCAGGTCCAAAAAGATTAAAATCTAGAGGAGGGATAGCTCTTCCGGTCGCTTTAACGAGCTGGAAGACCAAAACTCGGCAAACTTTTCATATTTTATGAGTCAGATGAAAAGAGCTCAAAGAAGACTCGTATTTTGAGGAACGAGTGATAAACAGGGATAGCAGCAGATTCCAGGTACAGGTTGGAATTTTCCAATCATGGCAGTGTCACAAGGATGGCTAGGTGAATTCACTCTTCGCAGCTGTTCCTCAAAATAGGTAAACAATCAAGTGGAGGTGAATGATCGGCCAAATGAAAAGTGGAGGTGACGGTGCAAACACAACCAAGGCTTTTATGGCTGATGAATTTACGATCTCAAATGGTTATTTACCGGTTCATTTTTTCTAGATGAGCTTGAACTCTGGGGGAAGCTTGCTCACATGCTTATGTTTATTTTTTAACGAGCATGAATTCCACGTTAAAACTGCTCAGTTTTGCGTTTATTTTTTAACGAGCATGAACTTTGCCAAAACTGCTCGTTTATACCAGTCATAAGATAAGAATGTCTCCTGAAAGATCCCATTTTTTATAGAGCTTGCGCCTTACCAAAGCTATGCTCCCTCTCCTTTCTTTATGCAAGTTTGGTTACGACTAATCCCAAAAGCAGATAAATAATCGCTCCTTGCTTGCACTCCAAAAGGTTTGCATGCCCCCAGGTATAAAGTACAATTTCAAGGTTACCCCTCCAGTTTCCACATCTGCTTTTCTTTGGGTGTTCACAGCTACTTGTCTCCTTGCTAGTCTAGTTTTACTGGGACTATATGAGATCACAAGAGAGCAGCTACTTGGTTTTTCTCGATAGTCTAACTTTGATGAATCTTGCAAGATCACAAGAGAACAGCTACTTGCGACAAGAGAACAACTACTTGCGACAAGAGAAGAACACTCCTCAAAGACAAAACATTTGTTTTACCAAAAGCATACCTCTTTCAGGTTACCCGAAGATTGTCTCGTTAATCTTTCAAACAAAACATTCCCTCGGCAATGTCTATCGAAATAGACAAAGGTGAGCGACGATGCCCGCCAACTCACATAACTTTGACAAAAGAATCTTATTCTAGAACAACCCCACTTCCTAGACGGACGGGGTACGGACTAGTCATATTCTCCCGCGGAAATTCTACTTTGTGCCCAGGGTCTTTTCTGCCCAAAGCAGACCAGGATGCATGCCCCCTAGGTTCCAGTCCCATCTTTCCGAATCACTCGCACTCATCGGGAAGAAGGACTGGGGGTGGAGACATTTCTTGATTGAATAAACCATTCAGGGTTGGTATGTGACTATTTGCGATGCGTGATCCCGGAAATGAAAGTTGGTCTACGAGCTTGACCATTCTTCCTTCGTGTGGAAAACACATTACTCTAAAGAGTGAGGAGACTATTGCTCCCATGCAATATATATAGTCTCGTCCAAGGAGTAGGTTATAATCCAAGGGTCCTTGAACGACCATCACGTTCATTTGAACGGCCTTCCCTTTCAATGTAATGGGTACATTGGGGAGGATCCCTAATGGTCGACTGGTTCCTTTATCAAAGCCCGATAGATTTCTCATCTCAGGCAAAAGCACTGGGGAACCCAGGGCTTTCCAAGCAATAGAGGAAAGGATACTCACAGATGCCCCTTCATCAATGACAGTGCCAGCCATTACCATTCTGTATATTTGGACTATAATTCTGAATGGTATACTGGCTGGCAACCGGGGTCTGCCTAGTTGGTTCCAGTCAAAGGACACAACCAGGTTGCTTGGTGGTGGGACTGAATACACGGCCGGATATGACCCTGACGATGTTCCTTCCTGCGATAAAGGAGTGGGCGCATTGCCCTGATGCTCGTCAGAGTCGGTGTTGATGAAAAGAATCTGGATGGTGTCATCCTTATTCTCTTCAGTGAGGGTGTCATTTGAAGATGAATCTTCAGTGACGGTGTCATTTGAAGATGAAACCTCTGAAGGCAGAACCGGGTCAACTGCCGTTTCGACCTTTGGACTTTCGTCCGGTCTGGATTCAGTAGGTTCATTTTCAATGAGTGATGCTTCAGCTGACCACTTGAGCGGGCCAGCTGTATTTTCAACTAACGAAGGACTTGGCACGAGTTTTTTGTATCCAGGAGGAAGTCGTAACGGTGAAACCAGACGATCTTCCAAAACTCTCTTCGCCTCGTCTAAGAAGGGACAACGGTGGATGGCGTGATCGCCTTCACACAGTCTGCAGGAGAATCTTGCTCCCCCTCTCTGTCTTGAACCTTCACTTTCGCTGGTTAACGGTAAGCACTCAACTTGGCTATCAGAGGTTGATGCTCCCGAATTGTGCAAACGAGGGGACCAGTCCCTTAGTATCCGAGGAATACAGGGACAATCTCGATGGAAGTGGTCTCCTCTACATATGACACATGGTGATTTGGGCCCGGTCTGTGCTGTGTGTGGATTTTCGTTAGATGTCTTTTGCTTGCCCCCAGTCACCTTTGGCTCCTTCTGCTTCTTCTCTTTCTTCTTCTTCTCCTTCTTCTCTTTGGGAGCTTGGCTTTTGCCGGCTCTACCTTGCGAAGAGGAAGGATTGGAGGAAGATTTATAGGAAGTAGAAGGCTGGAGGGCAACTCTAGAGTGATCTAACTGTTGACTCGACTGTTTAGGAACCGTGGTGTTCTGAACTACACTGGTTGAGAATAGCCAGACTGGCAGGCCAATTGTCAGTCCTGGAAGCGACAATGTGGCCATGTGGGGCGCACCAACTTCTCCCCAAGTGGAGAAGGGACTAGGATTTCCATCATGGGGAATTCCTTGGTTGGTGTGTTCCATTTTCTCAACCTAAATATCAACGCAGGAATAGGAGGTGATTATGTTCCATTTAAAATAAATTTTATAACGACGCTTTAGACACAACTTGCTTTTTCACTTTTAAAGAGTCGATAAAAAGCTAAAGATGACTCTAGTCTCCTTCGATGTTTTAACGAGCCCGAAGTGACAAATGCTCGGATGGACTTTTTCTGTTATAGAGTCTGAAAAAGGCCAAAAGAAACTGCTCTGGAGATCTAGGCAGAGGGTGTGCTAAACCTTTCGCAAAACCTCAGAATACGTTTTACGGTACGGGTGGTCGATCTTCGTGAATGATGTGTTCACTGCATTGCGATCAGTAGGGCGGCCGACACGGTTTCCTATGGATAAAGGATTTATTCCTATAGGGGTCTCCCAATATATACGCGACGGTACGTGGGAGCACAAGTCTGTATTGATACTTATCGCTTCACCGTGGAGGAATCACCCAACCACTCGACGTTAAGATATCACGTTTAACGACGCCGGAACACGTCTCTAGCTTAGACCTCTATGTGTTTGCGTTATGTTTCAAAGCGTTGTTATGTTCATTCAATTTATTTTAGGTTGATCTTGTTTAGAAGTTTTCCTTTATGGATCACCACGAGATGTATGGTACAACTCCTAAATGTAGTCTAAAGATGATAAGCAAGCTTTTTCAATCTTTTCAACTTATGAAAATCTTAACTACTGAGGGAAAAGAAAGACATCATCTTTTCACACAGATCATAGAGCACACACTAATGCACTTTTCCCTAAATCAACATGCAAGCTGTCAAAATGCGAATGCACAATGCAGGTATTTCTTTTCTCTTTCTTAATGTTGATGTATTACAAAAAGAAAGCTATTGTATAACTTTGAATTCAATTTCAAGTGAAAGCAAACAAGCTTTTAGTCAAAAATCAAAAGACACCTTATGATTTACTTGTTTCGACACTAGAAATGCATCAATTCAAACCATATGACGAAAGAAAAAGCTCAATCAGCTATGAACAGCAAACAAACTAACTCTTAGGATCAAAACGACACTTATGGCAGGTCTAGATCTAAGAGGCCACAGCAAGACTAGTTCACTTTCGTTATGGGAAACTGCAAATGATGTAAGAAATACACTAAGAACAAATACAGTTTCTTTATACAACCGAGGCGTAATAGAGGCAAAGAAAGGTGCTTTCAGATAGGTACATTGACTGCTAACAGGCTGCAAAAACAGGGATCAAAACAGGGCAACAGAAAGCAGAGAACCCCAGCTACACAAGGCTAAACTGGTTCAGCGCAGGTGTAACACTGTCAGTTTGACATTCAGCGCAGGTAGCTTTCACAGGACCTACGTTGAAATGCAGACTGCCTTCACAGCAGTTGCGCTGAAGGAGAAACTCTCGTCCCTCCTGGGTTCCGGGTTACAGATTGCTCAAAAATCAACAGTTTTTGGCCAAATCAAAGCTAACAATCAGGTACACAATAGAGGATGATTCAAAGGAGGATGAAAAGCTATCACAAAGAGCTATTAGAGTCCTTGTGGATCAGCTCTTCAAATCATAAACATGCCCAGAAACTGAGCTAGAGTAGCTGCCCTCTACTTTGCATCTGAAAGATTCAAATGCAGTTCGATTCGGTACTCCTTGTGTTTAGGAAATGAATAGCAAGAAACACAAACAACCAACAAGATACGATCCCCAGCGGAGTTGCCA
Source organism: Pinus tabuliformis (assembly GCA_031772625.1). NCBI lineage: Eukaryota > Viridiplantae > Streptophyta > Pinopsida > Pinales > Pinaceae > Pinus > Pinus tabuliformis. Next base: position 462,850,775 of record CM062806.1, on the reverse strand, counting down.
GTTTGTTGTAGGGAAAAGTATCCAATACAGAATGATCCTATCCCACTCTAAGGGTGATAGTTCCTCAACAACAATCGAAGCAAAGCTATCTAAGATTTCTTCTTTATGAAAGTAAAAGGAGGGAGAAAGAGATCCACTAACCGATGTCTTTCGCTAATGGTTGATCCAATCTTCTCTCCTTGCTGCTTGCTCCCAGTTCCTCGCTCTTTCACGAGCCCAACTACACCAAGATCCTGCAAAATGACAAGAGAGGGAAAGTACAAGAAGCATACATTCATAATTGATTCAAGGATTAGAATAAATCAAATATACAAGTACAACAATACATCATTGAAACACATGCATATAGAAGAACCTCAAATGCTTTATTAATGGAAGAAGTAAGGTTCAGGAAGTGATACAACCATAAGAGGCCCAATCCAGCATCACCTTCCCAGCAGAAAGAAATCTCCTCTTCACCTCCTTCAAAGCAAATCACCTCAATAATTCTAAACTCAAACCAACAGCAATTCTTTACATTCACAAGATTCCAGCCTCCTGATCTCATAGGGTAGAGATCCTTATATAGAGTTTTTGGAGAGAGCATGAGTCAGCTTGAGGCTGGTATGAAGCTGACTAGTGTCCTCTCTAACTCCAGGTCTTCTTCAGTTCTTGAGTCCACTTGGAGATCCTTGCTTCCACTTGGAGTTTAAGAACCTCTTACTCATCACTAGGCGAATTCCCTGATCCAAGTGTCACTTTGGAAGCTTCCTGGGCACTAACACATTGAGGAATGAGACTTCCACATGTCAAATCTCGCTTAGCACAGGTAGCCTTTGTTGGAGTTGACATTCAACGTAGGTAGACCATGGAGCAGTTGACATGATCCAGAATTGACTTTTTTTTGGGTAATTTTCAGTGGAGAACTGATTTGGATTGCTATGGTTTACTGACCTTGTTCCTCTAGGGGTAGGAACAACATGTTTAGGGACTTTGGATCCCTTAGATTATGGAAATTTCATGCTTCATGTTGTAAGGCACAAAAATGTCTATAACACTTGTGAACTAGATTCACCTTCAACAAATTCATGGAAACCAAGACCAGTCTTTATAGCAGGAGACTTTTGACTACTAAGAATATCATCCAAGACTTTAGAACTATCTTGAAATCGTAAAATCTTATCCTTTTCTTCTAGTTTACCTTTCAAGATATTTACCTCAACCTGAAGCTGTTCTTCCTTTTCAAGAGATTGCTTTTTCAATTCTTCTTCAGCTTTCCTTCCTTCTTCCGTTTGTTCCCTTAGTTTGAGAATCTCCTTTTCTTGTTCTTCATTCAGATCCTGCTGCATTTGACGAACTCGGAAGGCACATTCTAGTTGAGATTTTAAGCTGGTGACTTCGTTTTCTTGTTTTGCAATAGCTTGGAGTAGATCTGTATTATGCTTCTTTGATTGTTCAAGATTTCCTTTAGTGAGAGGATTGTAGCTTCAAGATTTTCATAGTAGCTGGATCTATCTTTGAGTTTCTTGATGGTTGTGCTTCTTTCGAGGACTTCTTTTCTTAATGATGTCACTTCATGCTGCAATTTTTGACATTGGTCTTCCTTGTCCTTGAGTAGCTTTCTTACCTTGTTTCCTTCTTCTAGTTGGGCCTTTAGTTTGGTAGCTTCTTCTTTGAAATCACATTCCCTTTTGTTCAATAGATCTTGTTGATCTCTAATTTTGTCTGTCAGCCTTTTAAATTCTGCCTCTATTTGATATCTTTCTTGTTCACCCATAAGAGCAAATTCAGTAGTTTCGCTATCACTTTCATCTCTTCCAAGAGGAAAGATAGCTGGAACATCAGAGGATAATATATTCATACCTGATAATGATTCTGAATCTGATTCTGAATCTGAAGAGCTTCTTATACCTAATCCCCAATTGATTCTCCCACTGTCATAGTTCTTCTGAGATGACTTCTTTTTCTTAGGTTCTTTCTTCTTAAGCTTCTTTCCCATTGTTCCACGGATCTCCTTCAAGCGATCAAGCTTCTATTAAAGGACCTGCTCTGATACCAATTGTTGGAAATAATACTGAGAGGGGGGGTGAATCAGTATTATCACATTAATAAAACTTTTTCATTTCCATAATCAGATTCATATATGCTACTTCCACAACTTCTTATGATTAATTTAATTGATCTTCAATGAGTGCATTAGAACATTATCAACCATATTATTAGATAACAAATGCAGTAATAGAGAATAGATCATCACACATAAGGCACACACATGAACACCATGATATAAGGTGGAAACCCAATGCGGGAGAAAAACCACCTGCTGCAAGTCATCTCAATCTTCTTCTTAATAAGAAAATCCTTTTACAATATTGGTACTGGTGCAGTCTTATACCAGTACGGGAGCTACAACCCCCTTTGCTCTTGTACTAGCCGATCCATTTACTAGTACGCAGGCTGCTACCTGCTACAATGCCCCAAAGATCTCCCTTAGCTTTTGTACTAGCTTAGATACTAGTACATAGGCGCTGGCCTACAATATTCTCTCCTCCAGGTACCACGTTTCATCGATTTTCAGACTGGATACACTGAAGCACAACACATAATCTGAAAGGCCACTTTTCATCCAATTTTCATACTAGACCCAACAACAACATTGAAGCTCATAATCAAACAACCTTCTGAATCACCCAATCACCAGATGCATACATATACCATGATATTATGAGAGTTATCAACCAGATCTAGTACATAAAGATAAGTCATTAATCACGTTGTTATCTGAACTCAATACCAGTAACCAAACATCAGTTATGCACCCAAAACCCTGCAGAATAGTCAAAGGCAGTTAAAACAAATTTTAAGCAGGGATCGCAACTTCACTGGTATAGATCTGCAGATATTTGTACTACCTCCGCACCTGCGCCTTCTGTGGCGCGGTGACCACCGCACCTGCGCCTTCTGTGGCGCCTCTGCAATGTGCCTTCTGTGGCGCCTCTGTGGCGTCTCCACACTGCGCCTTCTGTGGTGCCTCCGCACTGCGCCTTTTGTGGCGTCTCCGCACTACGCCTTCTGTGGCGCCTCCGCACTGCGCCTTCTGTGGCGCCTCTGTGGCGTCTCTGCACTGCGCCTTCTGTGGCGCCTCTGTGGCGCCTCCGCACTGCGCCTTCTGTGGTACCTCGGTGGCGCCTGCGCACTGCGCCTTCTGTGGCGCCTCTGCACTGCGCCTTCTGTGGCGCCTCCGCACTGCGCCTTCTGTGGTGCCTCCTCACTGCGCCTTCTGTGGCGCCTCCGCACTGCGCCTTCTGTGGTGCCTCTGTGGCATCTCCGCACTGCGCCTTCCGTGGCGCCTCTGCACTATGCCTTCTGTGGTGCCTCCGCACTGCGCCTTCTATGGCGCCTCTGTGGCATCTCCGCACTGCGCCTTCTGTGATGCCTCCGCACTGCGCCTTCTGTGGCGCCTCTGTACTGCGCCTTCTATGGCGCCTCTGCACTGCGCCTTCTGTGGCTCCTCCGCATTGCGCCTTTTATGGCGCCTCTGCACTGCGCCTTCTGTGGCGTCTCTGCATTGCGCCTTTTGTGGTGCCTCCGCACTGTGCCTTCTGTGACACCTCTGCACTGCGGCTTCTGTGGCGCCTCTGTGGCGTCTCCGCACTGCGCGTTCTGTGGCGCCTCCGCACTGCACCTTCTATGGCGCCTCCGCACTGCGCCTTCTATGGCGCCTCTGTGGCGTCTCCGCACTGTGCCTTTTGTGGCGCCTCCGCACTGCGCCTTCTGTGGTGCCTCTGTGGCGTCTCCGCAATGCGCCTTCTATGGCGCCTCCGCACTTCCGCAGCTGCAGCGCTCGAGAGATCACCCTTCATAGATTCGCTTTCAACTTCACTTTCATAGATCAAACTTTCAAAACAATAACCCAATATTTCAGATCTTAAGATATTCAATTGCAAGGATGATTTAGCCAAGTGATCTCCTTTTCTTTATATAGGCAAGCTTCTTCCTAAAATCATGGATCAATACCATAGATAACCAATACAAGGGGCCCAAAAACATGGGGCTCAATAATACCAAGGACTAACCACCATGGACCAAAGGTAAGTTCTCCAACATATACACACTTTTGATGAGGTACCATGGTCCAAAACCATAGGTTCAAATACCAAGGACTAACTACCATGGACCAAAGGTAAGTTCTCCAACATGAAAGTGCGTGAACTTTTTCTCTACATGAAATAAACTTTTCTCTACATGAAATAAACGTTTCTCTGCATAAAAGTGCGTGAACTTTTCTCTACATGAAATAAACTTTTCTCTGCATATAAGTGCGTGAACTTTTCTCTACATGAGATGAGTGGGTTGCCATCAAGTACAACATATGTATCATAAAGCCATACCAGAATCATAATGCGAACAGTGTGTGACCAGGTCTTCAACTAATTTGGAGGTAAACTGACTCCCTTGATCTGTAACTAACTCTCTCAGGTAGCAAAACTTGTAGAAGATATTTTCCCTTAAAAACTCAGCTACTTTTTCTTCGGTTTCTGCTTTTATTTCCTTTGTTTCTGCCCACTTTTTTAGGTAGTCCATGCACACAATGATGTAAGACTTCTGTTTTGAAGGAGGGTTGATAGGACCCACAAAGTCGATGCCCCACTTCTCAAATGGCTCGAAAGCCACTTGAGGTTGCAGGGGCATCTCATCCCTTGGAGTTGGTTTCCCAATCCTTTGACATCGGTCATATTGGCTGATATATCTCCTGACATCTTGATGAATAGTGGGCCAATAGTAACCTACCTGCAAAATCTTGAAAGCGGTCCTCTTTGTTGCAAAGTGGCCCCCACAAGGTCCATCATGATAGGTTAAGAGGATGTCAAATATTTCCTCTTCCCTGACACATTGCCTCAAAATATGATCTGGGCCAAGTTTGAATAGGTTGCCCCCAATCCAAGTGAATGGGGTGCTTTTCCTCATGATCTTGCTCTTCTCTTTTGGGTACAAGTGTGGTAGAAACTGTGTTGAAACCAAGTAATTTTCTATATCAACAAACCATGGAGAGAGTACTGAAATGGAAAATAGGTGTTCATCTGGCATTTGGTCATCCACCATTCCTTCTTCACCTACAGTTAGATCTAGTCTAGACAGAAAATCAGCAACATTTTCCTTACCTGGCTTATCAACAATAGTCAAATCAAATTGCTACAACAAAAGTAACCATCTAATGATACGAGAGTTTACATCTCGTTTATTCATCAAATACCTATTGCAACATGATCAGTGTGTAAAAATGTTTGATAACCAGTGATGTAGTGTCTGAACTTGTTTAGGGAATGGACTATAGTTAGGAGCTCTTTTTCGGTTACAGTGTAGTTTAATTCTACCTTGGATAGGTTTTTACTGACAAAATATATGGAATATGGTAGTTTCTCTTCAACTTGTCCTAGGCCTGCTCCTATAGCTTTGTTCGAGGCATCTGTGTGAATGTGAAAAGGTAGGGCCCAGTTGGACCTCTCAAGATTGGGGCAGTTACCAACTTACCTTTCAAAGCATCCATAGCCTCTTGACAATTGTTAGTCCATATAAACTCAACATCTTTCCCCAAAAGACCAAACAATGGAGAGGCTAGCTTGCTAAAATCCTTAATGAATCTTCTATAATACCCTGCTAAGCCTAGAAAACTCTGAACATCTCTTACCTTTTGAGGAGGTGGGACCCTTTGGATGATAGCAATCTTGTTGGGATCCACCTATAATCCTTGCTGAGAAATTGTATGACTTAGCACGGTCCCTTCAGTCATTAGGAATTTACATTTATCTGGACTAAGGGATAGGTTCATTTCAATACACTTGGCTAAAACTTTCCTCAGGTTAGTCAATGCTTCTTGGAAGTTAGAACCATAAGGGGTAAAGTCATCCATATAGATTTCCACTAAATCATGAACCAGCTCAGCAAATATGCTCAGTACTACTCTTTGGAAAGTGGTAGGAGCATTGCACAACCCAAAGGGAAGGACCCAGTAGGCAAAGGTACCCCATGGACAAGTGAAAGTGGTCTTATCTTGGTCTTCTTGGCTGATTCGGATTTGGTTATACCTGCTAAACCCATCTAGGAAGGAAAAGAACTTCTTCCCTGCCAGGCCATCTAACACTTGATCTATAAAAGGAAAAGGGAAATGGTCCTTCTTGGTGGCCTTGTTAAGCTCTCGATAATCTACACAGATCCCCCACTTCCTGTTTTTCTTTGGCACTAGCACCAAAGGAGAAACCCATTCACTGTCAGAGATGGGGTAGATGAATCCTGCATCCAGCAGCTTTTGCAGTTCTACTTTGACAATGTCCTTGAGGGCTGGATTCATCTTCCTTTGAGGCTGCTTAACTGGTTTACAATCCTCCTTAATGTAAACGTGATGAGTACAGACTGAAGGGTGGACTCCCATCATCTCCTTATAACTCCAAGCAAAAGCATCCAAGTGATTCTTCAATAAGCTACATAGCTCTTTCTCCTGAGAGGTGGATAGGGCTGAGTTGATCCTCAAGGTTCTTTCTGGGCCAAATTCCACATTCTTAACTCTGAGATAGGTTAGATCAGCCACGCTGAGATCAACTGAAGCATTGGCTTGTGTTTCTTCCACCAACTCTTCTAATGCAATTCATTGGGGGGTGGATTCTGGATCAATTTTTCAATAAGATCGTCCTCGGTTTGTGGACCCCCCATGGTAGTTTCTACTGTACATAATGGTGCGGAGTAGACTTCATCCTCATCTTACTCCTCCAACCAGAGGGGTAAATCATGTTCCAGTAGAGGTTGAGCAGGAGGATAGAGGACTAGCTGCTTGGACATATGCCCATTCTTAATTGTCATGTTCCCAGCTCGATAGTGGATGTAGGCTTCTGCAGTCACCAACCAAGGTCTTCCTAGGATGAGAGGATACCCAGTGAGCTTTGCCTTTGGTTGGAGAACCAAGAAATCGGTGGGGTACTCCCAGGAATCAATAGAGACCATGACATCTTCCACAATCTCCTCAAGGGTCATGGTGGAGCGGTCTGCTAGCTACAATATTGTCGAGGTCTTTCTTAGGGAACCTTGAAGGTTGAGTTTGAGTATAGTGTCCTTGGTCATCACATTAATGGTAGCCCATAGATCAATCAAGGTATGGGGGATTATGGTGCCATTGATGTGGACATCGACTACTGGACTCCCAGGGTCTAGATATTTTGGACAAATTACCTACCCCAACATCAAATCGGACAGTTGTCCTATGACATTGATAGTTGGGGCATCTCTCCTTCGCCTGCCTGGGTGTTTAAAGCACTTCTCCTTGATCATCTTGTTGTATATGGGCACATCCTTTATGGCTTGGAGAAGGGGTATTTTTACACATAACTGTTTCAGTTCTCCCAGAAGTTCAGTTTCTTCTGGGGTCGGTTGTGTGGTTCTAGTTAGTCTCTTAGGAAAGGGTGGAATGACTTTTGGTTCACTTTCCTGTTTCTCTTCTTCATCCTCCTTAGGAGGAGGTTGGCTGTCTGGGAGGACCTTCCCAGATCGTAGGTTGATCTCCTGAATCTCCACAGCATAGGTAGGGCATGTTGTTTCTCCAGTATATACCTACTGGGCCTATCTATTATTGGGGTTAGGGTTCGGTTGAGCAGGTATTTGGGGTTGTCTTGAAGGAGCAAGAGGTAATGGTTGTGTTTGAGTAGGTGGTGGAGGCAAAAGAGCGGGAGGAGATTTGTATTGGGGCCTCCACCCCTGATGAGGTGCATTCCACTAAGGTTGCAGCTGAGCATGAGAATGGAACAAATGAGTAGTTGGTTGAGTATGGTATTGAGATGCATATGACCGAGGAGGGGGTGTGGAATAGGAAGGATGAGCAGGGGGACCCCATGAAGGTATGTGAGTGGATTGATTGGGGTTGTAATAAGTCTGGGATGTCCCTTGCATTCCCTGCTGGTAAGGTCTGGGTCCATGTGGCCTCCTTTGGTTCATGAAGCAGAGTGGTTCAGTGGCTCCTTCAGCCCCTTGGTACATAGCTTTAAATCCGAGTAAGGACGGATATTGATTGGTAGGATAGTCTGCTTCATAGACAAAACACACTTCTACAGAGTGCAATGGACATTTGTTCCTCAGATGCTTTCTAGTGCATCTGGGACAAAATATGGCCAAAGCCCTCTCACCTTCCTCTTGCTTCTTTTGGATTCGCAAGGTATCCATTTGCATGGAAATGGTCTATCTCATCTCGCTTTTGAAATCTTCCACCTGATTTGCAAACTCATTTTTGGATAAGGGGGCACTGGCTAAAAGTTGACTTCCCCTACCTCTTTTTCTGGGTGCCCTAGAATGGTTTTTAAACACAGTCTTTATGTCATCATAAGGTAGTTGTAGATGTCTCCCCCAACCAACAAATGGCAGGTATCTAAAAGGTCTTTATGGACTCCTCGGAGCAGAACCAACTTCAGAGATTCGGGGTCAAGTGTGCACTTTTCCCTTTTATAACTAAGTTGAAACCTATCTTCATAGTATTCTAAAGATTCATCACTTCCCATGGTCATCCGAAAGATTTCTTCATTTGTTTCCTTTGAGCTACAATAATCTCGGTATTTGTTGTTAAAGGCTTGCTGCATCTGAGCCCAAGTTGTGATACTGTAACTAGGTAACCTCATGAACCAGCGGAGTGCTACATCCTTGAGGGTAGAGGGAAAGAGTTTCAACTTTTGCTTGTCTTTTGCATAGCCATAAGTTTGACAAAGGATAGCAAACTCAAACAAGAAGGTATCAGTGTCTTCAATGGTCAATCCATGGAAGTGAGGTAAGGCTGAGGGACTTATGTTTTTCATCTTTATGTCCCCATTGGTCTCTCAGATGGGAAAGGTGCCTTCTATTCTCTCCTCATTTCCTATACCATTTCTGTTTTTAGCCATGGTCTCAGGAGGAATGTTTTCTTGCTCTTATTCTGTTACAGGATCTTCGTATATCTCTGGAGGTTCACCTATAGGTTCTTCTGGACCACTGCCACCAAAGAAGAGAGAAGGGTGACTTAGTGATGTGTTGGGGGTGTTGGGTAGGAATTTTCCTGAATTGTCTTTGTTCCTACGAGGCATGAAAGAGAATCTATTTTTAGGACTTTTGTGTTTCTTTTTCTGCTTGTACCTGCAAAAACTTGAAATGGATTGAACATAAAATTGCAACTAACTAAAATAAACTTTGCTGAAATGAAACTTGTGGAATTGTATTGAAAGAAGGAGATATCTAATCTACTTTTGCTTAAATGAAATTGCAGAATTGAAATGAAAGCAGGAGATATCTAATCTACTTTTGTTGAAATGAAATTGCAGAATTGAAATGAAAGAAGGAGATATCTAATCTACTTTTTCTAAAATGAAATTGCAGAATTGAAAGGAAAGTCGGAAATGTCTAATCTATGCTTGCTGAAATGAAATTGCAGAACTAAAGTGAAAGCAGGAAATATCTAATCTATGCTTTCTGAAATGAAATGAAAGCAGGAAATATCTAATCTACGCTTGCTGAAATGAAATGAAAGTAGGAAATATCTAATCTACTTTTGCAGAAATGAAATTGCAGAATGGAAATGAAACAACTACTCTACTCTTGTTGAAATAAACTACTTAGCAGAATGTTGCAGTAGAAAATAGAAGAAAAGCAGTAATCACAAATACTTTGACACTTCCCCGGCAGCGGTGCCAAAAAGAGTGGTGAGCTCCAGTATTGCAGCAATGATGCTGCAACTCTTGGGATTCCCTTCTTTACTTTTATCAACCCAGTAGTTCGTAACAAACTTGGAAGTAACGGTGTTGTATGCTCAAGTACTAGCTCTTACTGCAGGTTGTCACTTGATTAGCTAGCACAAGCTCGCTAGGAGCTCAAGCTAACTTCTATGAGTTCTCAGAAGAAGCTTTTCGTTGTGATGGAAGAAAGCTAACTCAAATGAGGCTATTCTACTTGCAAAAAAAAGATGAAAGCTGAAAGGAAATGCAAACCCTAGCAAACCCTAGTTTTACGCATTAACCCTACCTTTGTAAGAAAAAGATATGAAACTACTGAAATGGATGCCATGGACTACTTTCAAGATAAAATGCATGTACTTAAGCTACCTCTGAAAATGTGGAAGAACCATCTTTTTGTACTTTTGAACAATTTTATGTAGAATTATTATGGTTGTGTTTTAACTATTTGACTGTTCAGATGTTTGGTGGTGAAAGGAGATGAATTTTGCTATTTCGGATGATGAGGAAGGTGTGGAGAGGACCTAAGGAGTCCCTATCACCCTTCCAAATAATTCCATTGCGATCAGATTTCGAAAAATCACTTGCATGAACCCCTACAGGAAGTTTGCAGGGGATTTACAGGAAGTTCTACAGGAGCAGGCTGAAAGTGATTTTTGAAGGTTTGGAGGAGGAAAAATGGTAGGAAAAGGAAAATGAAGGTTGGATGAGGGTGTTAGATGTTCTAGGACTCTGTCAATGAATATCAAACATGAAGGTGATGGTTGGATTTGCTCGAAGGATAAGAAAGCGATTTTGCACAAAAACGTAGAAATTAGCACTGTTTGGGAAAGTGTGGCGAATGAGTGGAGAAAACCTTGAGAAATGGAATGAAATAGGTTGGGGGATGAGAGGATGATAAGGTAGGATGGTATTTGAGTGAGCTGCACACCTGCTTGTACAAACTAATTCAAGGAGAAACAAAATTTTACCTATCTTAACCTAATTCTGCCCTTAAAAAAACCAAAAAAGTGTTGAACAGAATTTTATGGATAGGAAATGATGCAAGAAAGCTATGAAAACTGAACAAGGAAAATCTAAGCATGTACATACGACTGATATCAACTTTTCCAACTTGAATTCACACACTAGCAATTGCATTGGAAAGCAAAAACAATGTTTTGGTGGCAGCAAGAGTGCTTTGGTCTCAATTCATGGTCCCAAGGAGGGAGAAAGGAGCTCAAAGCCTACTTGGTAGCCTTTTTGTGGATCTTTTCTATTATTGCAGCAAACTAACTAATCAACCTGAAGCAAGAACAACTATTCTAATCATCAAAAACAACCTAAGTAATAAAGCAAGATTTAATCTAAATAACAGAAATTATTTCATGAATGCAAGAAAAACACATATAAATACAAGAAGGAGGTATTGGGCACTTGGGTTGGGCCCAACCCCAAGAGCTATAGCCCCCTTAGAAAGATCAGTGCTGGTTCAAGGCTGAATTCATCTTCATTGATCAAAAAATAATAGTCATGTCACAAAATTGTCTATAGAAAGAGCTCGAAAATGAGTTGAATGTAGAGCTGCACTAAAGTTCGAAAATGGACTATTCAATAGCTAACCTACTGAGGCCTGAGGCCTTCTTATTTGTCACACGGAAACAGTCGACGGTGCGGACACAACCGACCTTCCTAGAAGCCTAAGACTTTCTAATGACAAACAAGACAAAAAAGAGCAATCCTTCTCTAAATATGCATTATACTATGAGAAATCAAGTGTTTAGCTCTTACCTCTAACCCAACGCTGTTGTAGTAGTCTAGCTTCGTTGATCCAGATGAGCTCCTCCTTCTCTTCGAAACCTGCATTCACCAACAGTCAAACAATTAAATAGCACCTGATTATGACATAAAATAAAACATATTTAACATATAGACCAAGGAGTATATGAAACAACTCATAAATGACAAATTGTTGAGAAGAATGGACTAATTTGTATTAAAGGTAACAAAAGGAACCATTACAACCTGAGCCTTGGTGTTGTGCAAGCTCCTCCCAGGGTTCACAAGAGTTCTCCTTTACTCTAATCAGCTCACCCACCTCCCAATGGAAACAAGTAAAGATGGTAATCTCTCCTCACAAGCTCTCACAAGGAAGTCCTAATTCCAGCAGCATCTACCCTTAGGAATGTTCAGCTTTCAGCGTCCCTCCCTCTGGCCCAATGCCTGTATTTATAGTGCTCTAGAGGAAGTTAACTAGCTCCACCATGGATGGGATAAGCCCCTCTTTCAATGGGATAGGCTCCCCTCTTCATGGGATAAGTTCCTCTTTCTTTGGGTACATGAACCATCTGGAGGCGCTTCATACACGTCAAACAAGCTTCTAGAATGCTCTAGAAATGACCACAAGTAACTTTTTTAAGATGAAACTCACGCCTTTTGACCTTTACAGGGGTACGCACCCACCCCTTTACATACAGAGCATACAAATACGCAGGTATTGTGAACTTGGGTTGCGTACACACAGGTTAGGCTAAGAGAAACTACGTACCAGAGATAATTGACTTTAAATGACTTTTCTCTTCTTTTTGGAGTTTGACATGAAGAGCAGAGGCATGAGACTTGCCAAGGAGGATAGTATGACAGTGGATGGAGCCATACTAACTGCAAATAGTCATGGTGACATTTTTTAGTGTAACAGATTGCCCCTTAAAGTGCGAAGCCTGTAGTAGATTAGGGTTTCATAAGATCTAGGAAGGGTGAAGTACTTTATCATTTCAAGGAGTATCTTGCGGAGAGCCCAGTCAGAACTTGCAATTATTCAACACAAAATACATATATAAGATGATATCATCGCTGAGGTAGGAATTCCCATACTCAGATTGAAAACTTTAACTAACAATCTAACTACTGCTCTGATACAAGAATGATTTTGCAGTACATCACAATTATAGACTTTTGTAGACACAGTATGGACGCAGCCATCTGTTTATGATAAGTCTACTATATAATGAATACAAAACTCCTCGCAGCCTGGATGGTGGAAACTAGATCCAGGGTCTTCATCTCTACTTCTCTAATTGGTACGATTCTATCCATGCGAATAAATGAGTTGATGTCGAACATGGTAGAAACCACTTGATTACCAGTCGATTATGTAAACTGTTAACAAGTGTGAGAGAGACCACCAGTGATGTCAATGGTTCTCAAAGTACCCAGTACAATCCATGAAATGTGAATGAATGGGTTGATGTTGAACACGTCACGAAATCCTTTGATCGAAAGTCAATGATGTAAACGGTCGTCAAAGGCAAGAAACCTGCCATTGATGCATGCAGACTTCAAGGTACTGACGATTTCTAAGTCATCTTTCTAGATAATGTGCTGATGTCGATAGAAAGCGACCCGTTGCAGGCAAGCCCACAACACGAAATCATTGTTCAAGTTGAAGAAATGTTGCTGTAAGGACTGAATCAGTGATGGTCAAATGGATGACATGTGTTTTGCATATGAATGGTTTATTTGCAGAGACCTCTTGAACACATAACGACACAACAGATGACTTGGTGACGATTGACCCAAAGTTAATTCTCGGAAACGGTTGAAGACTTTCAAAGAGGTTTGATCAACTTTAAGGCAAAATATTTCCTAACCCAGGTGAATGAAAAGTGTCGTGTTCAAGAGCGGTGATAAGGTTCTTCTGTAGCAAAGGATAACAAATAGGTTCATTCTTCTCTCTTTTCCCCCACCATTTCTGGCAAGTACCTCTTTATTTTTTACAAGCTTGAGGAGGATAACATATGCTTGATTATAAGCTCATCCTTCGGATGAGTCCAACTTAGTTTAGATTCAGACCCTAAGAAGGAGTGGTATGTTCCTGTTTGTAATCGAATAGGTCCTTTACTGTGACATTTTAACGAGTCCAGTATGGGAGAAACTCGGCGTTTTTCAATTTTAGAGAGTCTGAAAAAACTAAAGAAGACTCCAAGGTGAACTTTTTCATAAATTTGTGTCTCTCAAGCCCGAAAAAGTATAAAATCATACCTGAGAGAACCGCTTGATCTTGCGACCAAGGAGTACTTTCATGTTTAGTGTCGTTGACCTGAAAAGTAAAAAGCGATCAAAGACACGTCATTTTATTTCCAATATCGAGTTTGAAACGACAAAAACCCGGCAATCTTTTTGCGTTTTTACGGTCGGAAAAGGGCCATAAGAAGACCGTCTTTTAATTCCATTTTAACGAGTGTAAAAGAAACGCTCGGCAATCTTTTCATGTTTTAGGAGTCAGAAAAGGGCTTAAAAGATGACTCTGATGTGAAAAATGATAATTTACCCTAAAGTCCCTTTGTCCTGCACAAAAACAACACATTACTCGTACCTGTTTAAGATGGGCAAAACTACATTGAAAAATATCCTTTCATGGTGAAAAATAAACAAACTTAGCATTCATTTATCCAAAAAACCTATAAAAAGACTTTTTACCATGTCATTTTTACCATTTTACTGTTGAGGGCGAGAAAAGAGCTTTTGGCAAGAAACTTCCCGTGGACATTGCGGAGAATCCGACCGTCAGAATTGAGCGTCATCTCTTTCAGGTATTTCACAACATCCTCCTCTTCAATTTCATCCGTTTAGAATTTCATTTTAAGTTTTAGTTTGATTTTTTAGAGGGTTTTAGGTTTTAGGGTCCGCTTTTCGGGGTACGCAGGTGCCCCATGGGTGACCTACGTACCCCGACAATTTTCTACACAGGAAAATGGTCGGAGTACGCAGCCCACCTTCAGAACAGCTGCGTACCCCCGCTCTGTTTTCTGAACGCGGGGTGCGTACCCCGTGAAACGCAGATTTTCAAACCCCAAACCCCAAATTTGACCAACCAAATTTTGTTTAATGAATTCTAATCATTGTTTTTTGGTGTGTAGATCACCCACCATGCTAGATTGGCGTGAAAGAGAACACGAAGACGTTGATTTGGCTGCAATAGGTCATCAACCTTCTATTGATGCGTTAAAGGCATGCGGTCTGTACAAGTATCGGGCCATACCTGGCATGAGGGCCCAGGTGCCATTCCTAGAGTGGATGGTTGAAAGGTGGAACGTTCAGGACCAATGTTTCTACATCGGAGAGCACCAGCTCGAGATAGAGCCCTCCGACATATATTTTCTCACTGGCTTGCCTAACAGGGGCGAGCAACTGTCTCTATTCGGGACTAGGCCGGGTGGCCAATCCCTTGCTAGTCTCCGGCTAGAGTGGTGCAACAATCAAAACCAGGAGAAGGGGATAGAAATCAAATACATATCCCGGCCTGAACTTATGGTAATTGCCTTTACGGTTACCAGACTCTGCGGTGCTGCCGCTTTGCACAATGCCACCGGGTCCCAAATGCGGATGGCTGTAGATTGCTTCCGAGGCACCATTTTCAACTGGTGCGATGCTGTGCTGGCCAATATGAAAGGCCAACTGACTAGGGCAAAGAACGGACAATTGAAGACCTTTGGATATGGGCCTTTGGTTGTGAGCTTTGCCCTAGAGAGAGTTCCTATGCTGATCCCCCAGCAGCTTACTGTTCCAGTTGGGGCTCCTCGGGAGCCTAAGTTGACGAGATGGGTTGCGGTAATGGCCCGGCATCCTGATGAGGGCGCGACAGTTGTCCGATTTCCTGACGGTTACTTTCACTGGTTGGAAAACCAGGTCTTTGCTATTCAGGATTTTCCTTATGCCGGAATGGATTTTCGGAATGATCCGGACATGGTTCTTCCACAGGGAGAACAATGGGATGACAGAGGTACTTCATTTTTCACAAGTTTTTAAATTATCTATTTTTTTTTGTTTTTTATATATATCGTCTCAAACTGACAGTAAAAATGTTCAAAATGCAGATGTAGGCCCACGGCGTCCAGCCAATCTCCGGGCTTTTGAGAGGAGACATCCAGTTGCACCGGCACCGGCCCCTCAGGACGCGGCCGCAGAGACACTAGCTGAGTTGGAGCAGGATCTAGAGCGTCTGACGGCGGGTATACCAGAGACCACTATAGATGACATTCCTATCAGACTTCAGCGCTATGTGGTCGCAGTCCCGGGACCTTTTAGGAGGTTTTTATGTAGAGTGGCCCGTGCAGTGGTGTCTTACAGGGAGCATCACCAGTGACTGGATGGTCACTTTGTAGACACATGTGACATTTTGGTTTTTTGTACTTATCATTTTTGCCGATCATAAGGTGTTTTAAACCTATGATCGAAGACGATGTATATTTTTTGACACACTCCTATCTATATATATCATTATTACCGGCTTATTTTGTTAAACATGTGTGATGGAATGTTTATAAATTTACAATTATTGCAAATATCTATTTAACACTCGAGACGCAATTGCATCTGCTAATGTGTTTAAAGACCTTGGAATAGGATAATATTCAATGTAATCAAATCCACGTTCCAAGAGACGCACCCTCAAAAACAATCTTAATAACACTGGATTTCTAATGGCATAGACTCTATTAAGCTATAATACAACGAGTTCAGAATCTAACCTCACTATCAAACTCCGAATCCCAATTGAAATAGATTCAGATAATAACTCAATCACTGCACTGTATTTTGCAATGTTGTTTGTTGTTTGACCGAGGCTCACCCCATGCATAGAAACTAACTCGTCAGAGGGTGAATAGATAACCTAAGCTGCGGAAGAGATATTCCGTGTACTACGACAAGCACCATCAGCAAATCCAATGTACGTTTGGAGAGGCGTCGACATCTACAATATCAAGAGTAAAACCAAGATAAGCCAGAATAACGACAAAAACCACACTCTCTAAAACTAAGCACACTGTCTTAAACTAAACACGCAGTCTAAACTAAGCACACATAGTAACTAGAAAGAGAAAACTAATCCTAACTAAAATCTCCATACCCATCATTTAAGCATAATACCTCTTTAGGTAAAGTCCATTTCTGGGTTTACCCAAAGAGTCCCCGTCAAAGTCTACCAGCTCATAGGCCCCTTTTGCTAGCTTTCGCTTGACAATGTAGGGCCCATGCCACATAGGAACGAATTTTCCAGCACCTAACTTATCATTAGCTTGATCATATAACAACACTAGGTCTCCTTCCGAAAAATTTCGAGGGGTCACATTCCGGTCATACTGAGCTTTCATTCGTTTTGTGTGAGTCTCGATTGCTAAAGCAGCTTCACGTTGAGTCTCATCTAATTTAGCTAAGTATAACAGATGCTTCTCCTCTTCAGAAGTAGCTGGGAGAAATTCGATGGCCATTTGCAGTGACGGGATTTCGCATTCAATGGGTAGCACGGCTTCCAAACCATAAACTAGTTGGAAAGGAGTGAACCCTGTTGATGTTTTCACTGAGGTTCGGTATGCCCACAGCGCCGAAAATAACATGTTGTGCCAATTCGACCGATGAATACTAATGATCCGTCAGATCATGATAACTAGAACTTTGTTGATCGACTCAACCAGACCGTTCGCTTGGGGATAATAAGGAGTAGAGCTATCATGACGTAAACCAAGCTGGCCTGTAAGTTCTGTCATCATAATGTTTCGAAAATGGCGCCCATGGTTAGTGATTATCGCTTGTGGGACACCAAACCTAGCTATAATGTTATTGAATACGAAAATCGCTGTTGTCTTGCTGTCTGCCTCGAATGTAGGCATCGCCTCGGCCCACTTAGTAAAATAATCAACCGCAAGGATGATATACGCATGCCCCCCGACCGAGTGAGGGTTACAAGTAATAAAGTTGATACCCCATTTGACGAAAGGACCAACGACAATTATAGGGTGGAGAGGAGCAGTTGGCACGCGCATCTTTCGATCAAACACCCGGTAGTTGTGGCATTTTCGGACCACAATAATACAGTCTTTAAATGAGGACAGCCAGAAATAGCCAGCGCGCAATATTTTTTGGGCAGTGGCATACCCAGACATATGACCACCACACGCTCCAGAGTGACAGTCATTCAAAACCCTCTCAGCTTCCTCATGAGTTAAACAACGTCGAAAAATCAGATCCGCCCCACGACGATAAAGAGTATCTCCAATAATTTTGTATTGTTGGGACTGGAATCGAATTTTCCGACGCTTCGACTTTGAGATTTCGGACCGAAAGGATTGGGTCTGGAGATAGATGATGATATCCCCATACCACGGATCTACAGTGCTGATAAGAAACAAAGATTCATCCGCAATGGGCTCCTCTGCCACTGTTTCTGTGTCAGCACGCGGGAAATCACACATTAACTCGGCAAAGACTAAGGATTTCTTAGACTTGGATTTCTCGAACTCCAAATCGAACTCCTGCAGGATAACGATCCATTTGGAGTACTTGCCCCCTAGCAATTGTTTAGTTAGAATATAGATCATAGGGTTGCAATCCGAAATCACTGTAGTTTTGCGGAGAAGAATGTAGTGACGAAAACGCTGGACAGCTTGAACGGCTGCCAGGGCCAACTTTTCCACATGTGAGTACTTTAACTCGGTTGGATTTAAGGTCCGACTAAGATAATATATCACATGTTCCGTTCCGAATTCATCTTCCTGAACTAAGACCATTCCAATAGTGGAGTGGGAGGCGGCGAGATACAAAAAGTAATCCTGGTTGTAGTTGGGAGGATGCAACAACGGTGCATGGGTCAACGCGTGCTTAAGTGCATCAAAAGATTTCTGAGCTATCTCATCCCAAGAGAATTGAGCATTTTGTTTTAACAACCAGGTGAAACCCTTTGTAACCTCGGCGTAGTTAGGAATGAATCGACATAAAAAGTTTGCTTTCCCTTGCAAACTTTGGAGTTGGCGCAAACTCGAAGGAGGAGGCAATTTGATGATAGCTTCTACCTTCGAGGGATCGACGCGGATACCGGCTTTTGAAACGACAAATCCTAGCAATTGTCCCACTTCTATGCAGAAGACACATTTGTGTGGGTTCAAACGAATTCGATAATGCCGACACCTCATAAAGATAGCTCGTAGGTGGACAAGGTGATCAGCTCGATGTAAAGATTGAGCAGGCAAATCATCGAGATACGGTTGCACAATGTGCTTGATGTCGTGAAACACGTAAGACATTGCCCGTTGGAAAGTGGCTTCAGCATTCTTAAGTCCAAAAGGTAATGTGCAATAAGCAAATGTCCCCCAAGGACAAATGAAAGCCATTTTTGGTTGATCGGCAGGTAGAATATTGATTTGGTTGTAACCGGAAAAACCGTCCATAAAGGAAAATATTTCACTGCCGGCACAATCATCAATTATTTGATCGATATAGGGCATGGGATAGTTGTCTTTTGGACAAGCACGATTTATATCCCTATAATCGATGCATATTCTTATTGTTCCTTGTTTCTTGTTAACCGAAACAATATTCGATACCCAATCCGTTAACGGGATTGGATAAATGAAACCTGCTTTCAACAGCTTCTTGACTTTTGCTTTAATCGCAGCCGCTTTCCTAGGGTGTATCTGACGCAGACGTTGCCAAACGGGTTTAGCGTCCAGGTAAGTCTTGATTTCATGAACAAAAATGGAGGGATCAATTCCTGGCATTTCCTCATAGGACCAGGCAAACACGTCGCGGAACTCTTGGAATAGGGCCTTGTATGTTTGAATTTTGTCATCTGTACACGAGGCACCTATATGAATGTTCTCAATAGTTCTGGTTTTGACTGAAATGTCAATGGCAATAGTTTGAGAAATGTTTGCCAAATTCAACTCTGAATCGGGATATTTCATGGGATTCTGAGCGTCCTTGACATATTCAGTTGTAAAAATGGATGAAAAATCGTTTTCAAAGTCATCACCCTCAGGTAAAAATGAAGATCTGTGATGGAGATCTTCCCATGGTAGATCGTCTACACTTAGGATTTCGCGAAGTTGTTCGTCAGATGACACGACTTCAGGAAACGTTATCTGTTTTGAGGTTGATGTGAAAAGTGATTCTTCACCGACCACATTCATTTGGTTAATTTGGGTTGAACTCGGGTCGGAAAAAGACTGCACTGCTTCATAAGCAATTTCATATGGACTCAAAGGAATAGCATCACCGAATGAGTCTATCTCAGATTCAGATGGGATAATCCAAGGATCATTGTAAATAATAGTGTCTGAAGTAATCATATGAATGAAAGCAAATGAAGGGTCTACGTTGAGTGGAGGAAAGGGAAAAGTTCCCAGTAAACCGGAATCTTTAACTAATCCTACACCAACATCCTTGTAAGGGATAGTCGTTTTACCGACATGCTGGATACTCTCTGAAGAGGCTGGGTCGGATGAAAAATAAGCCAGCTGGTCTATGGTCACGATCTTGCCATTATGTGGAAACTTTATAACTCTGAAGACCGATGACACGACCGCTGTCATAGCGTAAGACCAACTGCGACCCAAAAGAAGGTTGTAGTCTAGAGGGGCATCAACCACTTCCACATCTAGACTAACGGTTTTTCCTTCAACCCCTATAGGCAAATCTTGTAGAATGCCAAACGGATGAAACCCACGGCCATCAAAGGCCTTAAGAATCGTCGGGGATTGGTTCAGTGTAGGAGAACCAAGCGATCTCCAACACTGAATCGACATAATACACGTAGAAGCTCCTTCATCAATTACAGTCCGATGAATAGGCCTGTTTTTTACTATCACTGGGATCTGGAAAGCCATTTGATGAGGGAGACGTGGTGTACTATTTTCTAGATCAAAGATTATTAGGTTCGGGTCCTGAATATCAATAGCTCCTATAGCCGACAAAAGTAATTTTCGTTGTGCTGGACATGATTGCAGCACTTCCAAAGCCGCCATTGCTGAGGGTGAAACAGCTAAGTCCTCAACAATGTTATAATTCTGAGCTGCTCTCGCATGTGGATTGAAAGCAGACTTTCGAAGTATACCCTTAGCGGGCGGTTTGATTACTAAGTCCGGGTTAGGTTTCTCGATCTGTAGCGGATCAGAACCGGGAGCTGAGGTTGATGGATTAGAATGAGAAGATTCTGCTTCTTTGCCATCAACAGGACTCTTACTACCATAATCTTGAGATCGAGTCGCAATTCGTACATGAGACATCATCAATATGGGTTCTTCACTGGCACTCGAGGAAGAACCTATCATATTACTCTCCTGCTTTGGAAATGGATTTGTCAAAATAACAGGAGTTGGGGAACCCTTGACGATTTTCACAACCTCCGCCCGATGAGGGCAATCTCTTGTGAAATGATCTTCTTCACAAATTAAACAAGGATAACGAGGTTTGCGCTTCTCGTCGTTAGATTCTGACTTCTCTTTTTTCTCCTTTGGAGCCTTATCTTCTTTTTCTTTCTTCTCACCTTTCTTCTTACCACCATTTTTTGATTTAGCCGTAGATGACTCTACAGCGTGAACATCGGCGGTAATTTCAGGAGAAGACTCTCCTGTCGGGGAGTCTGGTAAAGTTATTATTGGAGAAGAATTCTTTGAGGATTTCTTCTTACTTTTAGTATTTACCGTACAAATCATGCCATCAGCAGCATGAGACCCCGAAGCAGGAGCAACGATTTGATTCGACTTAGGAAGATCTGGGATCTTCTCGTGCAACGTACCCGACTGAGTATAAACTAAGTCAAGGTACTGGGCTTGAGCAATGACTTGCTCCTCAGTAACTACTCCGGCCTTAGCTACATCTTCAGTAATCTTTGGTAATAATGATTTTACAAACCATTCAGCTAAGATTTGGTCCGGGATAAAAACTTTCACTAAACGTCTTCGACGTCGCTATTCATGAATATGATCGGAAATATAAGTGGACGTCGATTGTTTTAATGAAGTTAATAACTCAGTACCGTTATCGTATCTGACCGGCAACTGAAAATGAGTAAGGAACGAGGTAGCTAACTGGCTGAAATTATAAAAAGAGGATTGTGGTAACTCAATGTACCACTTGGCCGCGAGACCAATGAGCGTACACTGGAAAATCCATAAACGGATTGAATCATCCGAGATAGAATTTGAAGCACACCAGAGGTGGTAAGTCATCACATGATTTGACGGATCCTCTCCAGACTTACCTTCGAACTTAGGTATATCACTGGGAAACTTATTTGGCATTGGCGGCCAGAACGGAAGATAATTGATTGGATCGTTCGTTAGGCGCGTCAAGTCGGGTAAATCCAAAGTTGCGATAAACGGCAGTTGCCGGTTAGGATCTCTAAAACTCTGTGTCACAATACCAGTTCCAGGAGGAAGATATCTGGGATAACTAGGAATAGGAATCGCATTTGGGATATTATATCCTCCTGGAAAACCAGGATTAACCGGACTGTACTGGGGCTGTTGGGGTTGTTGATAAGTATACCTAGGATACGGTTGATACTGGTAAACCAGTTGTTGGACAGCAGGACCGAATTGATACTGTCCCTGGTACTGTTGATACGTAAATTGAGGTTGACTTGTTACAACAGTACTTAAACCAGGCTGCCCTACAGGCATCTGAACCGTGGTTTGAATCGTAGATCCGGACAACGGTAAAGATGTCTGAGGGGTGGTTGCAGAGACAGTAGAAACCGGAGCTGTCGATACTCCAGAAGTAAGTGCGGTAGACTGGACAGATGGTGCGGTAGTTGCAGCAGTCGTTTGAGATGGAGTACTAGGCGCAATTGGCGACTGAGTAACTACCGAAGTTACAGAAGTTTGAATAGTTGACTGGACAGGTTGTGGTTGCTGGGGTGTACCAGAAACTACGGGTTGTCCAGTTTGAGGTAACAAATGTATACTTGGTTGCATCACCTGTTGACCTTGTGATGGATCCCACACTATCATTCTGAGGTATTGACCCGTAATAGGTTGAGGATACTGAGATCCATAACCAGGTTGAGGGTAGGATTGATAATTGAAAGGTACATTTCCTATACTTTGAACATAAGTTTGACCTTGAGGTGGTAGATAACCTTGAGTCGAGTCTCGACCCTGGGGTTGATACCCTTGAGGCATGTACTGATACTGGGGTTGACCTTGACTCGAGTACTGACCTTGGGGTTGATACCCTTGAGGTAAGTACTGATACTGGGGTTGACCTTGGGGTACATATTGAGGCTGGGGTTGACCTTGAGGAATGTATTGTACCATAGGTATATACTGTCCTTGAGGTTTCCCCCCAGACACAATTTGTGTACCTTGAGGTTGCCCCCCAGGCGTTACTTGAGGTTGCCCCCCAGGCGGTAACTACCCACCTTGAGGTTGAGAACTAGGAGTTGAACTTGACATCATGTAGATGTCTCCTACACCCAACGGCTTATTACCATTGTTTCCAGCTAATAACCCATGTTCAATGGGTTAAGGAGATGCTCTTGCAAAAGTACCAGCAAGTGACTGATACCTAGTAGGAACAAAAGGACCGCCATACAAAAATGATTCAGGTGATTGAGTGAACATGGACGACTGACAAGACATATTTACAGGAGTATAAATACCTCTAGGTGGAAAAGGAGTACGAGGTGGAGAAAAACTTGTACCTGAATTGTCTAAATAATTGGTTAACGAAAGATACCAAGTAGTACTTCTAGGAGGACTGTAAAAGATAGATTCACGCTCTCTTAGATCAATGGTAGGTTGATCTTCAAGAAAAGGGCCTACTTCTTCTTCTGGAGCAAGTTCTTCAATAGCTATCAAACCAGAAGGAAGATTTTTAGTTATGACTCTTTCTACCCTAGGTGAATCAGGAACACTAGAAGTTGGAGTAACAGGTTCAGATATTTCAGGTTCTTCACCTACGTCACTAGCAGATGAAAAACTACCAGCAAGCTCAGAAACTGCAACAGCTTCAGGATTATAACCTGTCTCTAGACTTTGGTAATCTTGATGGACTACCAACGAAGACTCTCCTTCTTCAGGTGAAGCTACTCTACTGCCACTAGGAGGAGTTACAAGGACTTCCAAACCTTCGTAATGACTCGGAACCTCTTCGGGAGGTTCACCCCGAATTCTACGGGATGTCCTCAAAAATTCGGCCACGGAAACAATCTCAGGAGACTGGCCCCGAAGTCTATGGGGCTGTCTCGGTAATTCCGCCACAGTTAAAGATTTTTAACTACTTCACATGCAAACAAAGTAAAATCTCAAAGCAAACTGCCTAAAGTCTCTAAAGAACCAAAAAATTTGAAGCACATGCCTAAAGAATCTAGGGCGTCAAACCAAGCACAAACAGTAGCCTTCCGGACCAAAAGCGCTAGTTGGTGATGAAGTCCAACATCGCCGGATTCAGTACAGAAGTGGCGGGTGGAACAGTTACCCTGGCAACCTGCTTAATGAATAGACCGGCACAAGTTCCTCCACTTTAACCGTCTCAAGTGAAGTGAACCCCCCGGAAAATCCAAGTGAGTCTAGCCGACGTCTGCTCCAGGTATAGTGGGATCTTCCCTCCACCGTCACCTCGGTAGAATCCTAAATATTATGGTCACTAAGGTTACCAACAGCAACAAATACACCTGGGGGAACAGTCTACACTCCGACAGCATGCAAGGGCAGAGTATCAAGCTCAATCCCCTTGTCGGCTCCTTGACAATAATCCAAGGTTTACCGACAAGTGACCCTTGGCTCCTCGACAATGGTTAATCCGAGGTTTACCGTTTGTAATACGTGCGTGTCTGGCATCGTTCCCAACGAGGGAGGATTGATCCCCTCACTAGTTCGGACACGAGCTCGTGCTTCTCCTTTAAGATGAGCTTTCCCAGAGTATAAATGAAACAGTTGGATTTAATCTATCAGAAGATAAGCTACTTGTTTGGTTTTGTTGTCTTGGAGAGTTTATTACTCTCCTACTCCAAGACACTAGCCTGATCTATATTGGCGTTTCAGAGCCCTAGTAAATAAAAAATTACTAAGTTGATTTTACTTTAAGCGTTAATTTTATGGCTTCCTTAAGACAAAAGGTAGTGGAGATGAAACTGGTGGTGTGTAGACTCGACTCGCAACCACTACAAAGATGCACCTAAGATGATTTACACTACTTTTCTTTTTCAATGAATCTCCTAGCTAAGAGAGTTGAGAGAATGCAAATTTTATAGAAAACAACTTTCTTAACAAAGACAATCAAAGAAACAATTCTCTTTATCTTTTCAAAACATGCAACTCATGACCACTAATTATTCACGAAATTCCCTTTTCTTCAAAAGACTACAAATGCTACCAAAGCAAACTTGTTTCCAAAAGAATTTTTGTATTTTTTCTATATTAATCAAGCATATAAAACTATTTATCAAAAATCAAATTTAACAAATCTAAGGCAATCAAATCAAAATCACTCAAAAGCAAATTAAAGGGAAATTTACCTAAAAGCAAAAAATAATGAGGACAAAAGCCTACAAGGATAATTCCCGGATGTTTTACTTAGTCAAAATGCAACTAAGGATCAGTCCATGCAGAATCATAAACTAATCGAAAAACAAAATCGAAATTTTTTTGTTCTTTTTCAAAAAAATGAAATTCAAAGCTTTAATCAACAAACTTTTTCGAGATTTGCAAAGAGAAGACACAAAGGTAGGTCTCTCACAAGGGTGATCTCTACGACAGGCCCGACTCCTAAGAGGGTTGAACAAAACCAGGGAGATCCAAAGTTTGACAACCTCTAACGCCAAAGTCACTACAGGACCAGTTAAAAATCAAACCCTAAGGCAAAAACCCTATGAATTCCACCAAAACTCTCAACACTAACGGAACAAGTTTAGGTGAAGATCTCTGACAGTAAACCAATGGATCTGGGCAGGAAAAACAAATTTAAAGCAAAATCTAAAGAGAAAAAAAGCAAAAAATTGAAATTTTCTCAATCTTGACAGGGTACGCAGGCAACCTGTTTACACAGGTGCGGGTACGCTCTGTGCACACAGTTGCAGTGCGTACAAGTACAAACTGTGCTGAACTCAGAGCCTGCGTACTTCTAGCAAAACTAAGAAAAATGGAAATCTAAATTAACCCTAAGCTAACCCACCCAAACACACAGTTAAACAGCCAAAAACCAGAAAACAAGCGATTTTTCTCAGATCAAAATATGAACTCAAAAAGAACTCAAACACATCCATGGTGTCCCCAGTGGAGTCGCCATTTTGTCACACGGAAACAGTCGACGGTGCGGACACAACCGACCTTCCTAGAAGCCTAAGACTTTCTAATGACAAACAAGACAAAAAAGAGCAATCCTTCTCTAAATATGCATTATACTATGAGAAATCAAGTGTTTAGCTCTTACCTCTAACCCAACGCTGTTGTAGTAGTCCAGCTTCGTTGATCCGGATGAGCTCCTCCTTCTCTTCGAAACCTACATTCACCAACAGTCAAACAATTAAATAGCACCTGATTATGACATAAAATAAAACATATTTAACATATAGACCAAGGAGTATATGAAACAACTCATAAATGACAAATTGTTGAGAAGAATGGACTAATTTGTATTAAAGGTAACAAAAGGAACCATTACAACCTGAGCCTTGGTGTTGTGTAAGCTCCTCCCAGGGTCCACAAGAGTTCTCCTTTACTCTGATCAGCTCACCCACCTCCCAATGGAAACAAGTAAAGATGGTAATCTCCCATCACAAGCTCTCACAAGGAAGTCCTAATTCCAGCAGCATCTACCCTTAGGAATGTTCAGCTTTCAGCCTCCCTCCCTCTGGCCCAATGCCTGTATTTATAGTGCTCTAGAGGAAGTTAATTAGCTCCACCATGGATGGGATAAGCCCCTCTTTCAATGGGATAGGCTCCCCTCTTCATG
Organism: Pinus tabuliformis; assembly: GCA_031772625.1. Taxonomy (NCBI): domain Eukaryota; kingdom Viridiplantae; phylum Streptophyta; class Pinopsida; order Pinales; family Pinaceae; genus Pinus; species Pinus tabuliformis. The sequence goes on along the minus strand of CM062806.1, from coordinate 462,824,352 downwards.
GGATAAGTTCCTCTTTCTTTGGGTACATGAACCATCTGGAGGCGCTTCATACACGTCAAACAAGCTTCTAGAATGCTCTAGAAATGACCACAAGTAACGTTTTTAAGATGAAACTCGCGCCTTTTGACCTTTACAGGGGTACGCACCCACCCCTTTACATACAGAGCGTACAAATACGCAGGTATTGTGAAATTGGGTTGCGTACACGCAGGTAAGGCTAAGAGAAACTGTGTACCAGAGATAATTGACTTTAAATGACTTTTCTCTTCTTTTTGGAGTTTGACATGAAGAGCAGAGGCATGAGACTTGCCAAGGAGGATAGTATGATAGTGGATGGAGCCATACTAACCGCAAATAGTCATGGCGACATTTTTTAGTGTAACATTATTTATACAAGTTGAGGACCCCAATGGTCCTCCTAAACTTTAGGAACTCGGCTGCCAAAACTTGCAGCTAACAACAACTTCATTAGCCCTGCTTAGCTGCCCTTGTGATCATCGATGTGGTGACCCTTGAAATCCGAGCTGCTGGTGGAGAACTCGAGGAAGCGGTCATAAATGCAGGAAACACCCTTCCTATAACTCCTCATCTTGGTTTCTTTGAGTTTTGGCTATAAATCTGCTCATAAATTCTTGGTATTGGTCCAAAAATGTCTAAAAATCTGCAATAAACACTCATTAGACTTTGTGGTAAAGTGACTATCCCCATTCACTAAATTAACATAAATATATTAAAAAACATGCATAAAAATACGGAGAATGGTGGATTAAATGGAAACAATAGGAAAAATGAGCCCATATAGTTACCCATTTCTGGGGCTCATCAAGGCTCTGGTGGAAAACGAGACAAAGATGAAGATAAAGGTGTTGAGGACAAATAACAGTGGAGAGTTTTGCAGCAAGGAATTTGAAGAATTCTATAAGAAGTGTGGTATAGCATGACAAAAGACTACTCCATACACACCTGAGAAAAATGGAGTTGCAAAAAGAATGAAAAAGACGTTGATGGAAAGGGCAAGAAGCATGCTCAGTCGTGCCAAGTTAGGACAAGAATTCTGGGCAGAGGTAATGGAGACAACATGTTACTTGGTCAACAGATCACCTTCATCAGCGTTGGAGGATAAGACTCCACAAGAGGTATGGATTGGTAAGAAACGCTCTCTTTCACATCTGAGGGTATTTGGATGTGATGCATATGTACATGTTCCAAAGGAGAAAAGAAACAAGTTGGATAGTAAATATGAAAAGTGAATCTTTATTGGGTATAAGGATGGTTTAAAGGATTATAAGCTTTGGAACCCAGTAACAAAGAAGGTTGTGTATAGCCGAGATATGGTGTTCAGAGAGGTGAAAGATGTTATTAAACATGAATTCCAACCAAAGGAGCCTGAGAAGATAGAGTTTGAGCTTAAGGAGGAAAAATAAAACTCTACAGCAGAGGAGGAATCAGAAGATGAAGAGCCACAAACTATGGGTGTGAGAAGATCAGTTCGAGAAAGAAGGTAGCCAGAAAGGTATATTCCATCTTATTTCTGTTCAAATTTTTCTTTATCTGTTACTGATGATGATCCCAGAACTATGAAGGAAGCAGTAGATTTAGAGGATGGAAAACTCTGGAAAGAGGCCATGGTTGATGAAATGACATCTTTACACAAAAATGAAGCTTGGGATCTGGTGGAGTTGTCGGCTATAAGGAAACCCATTGGAAGAAAATGGGTGTTCAAAAAGAAGAAAATGTAGAAGGAAAGGTGGAGAAATACAAATCTTGGTTGGTAGCAAAAGGTTATTCCCGAGTGTTGGGAACTGATTTTGGTGATATTTTTTCTCTTGTTGCCAAGGTAGATTCTATTAGATTACTTTTATCTGTTTCTGTTTCTTTTGATTTTGAGGTAGAACAGATGGATTTGAAGACAACATTTCTTCATGGGGATCTGGAAGACGAGATCTACATGATGCAACCTGAAGGTTTTGCGGTGAATGGTAAGAAATAAATGGTATGCAAGTTAAAGAAGTCTCTGTATGGGTTAAAACACTCACCAAGGATGTGGTATCAGAAATTTGATACATTTATACGAGGGCTGGGTTTCACCAGAAGAAAATCAAATGACTGTGTGCATTTTAAATTAATTGGTGACCGTGTTATTTATCTGGTCTTGTATGTGGATGATATGTTGTTGGTTGGAAATGACAAAGAAATTATCCAGGATTTGAAGACCCAATTGTCCTCCAAATTTGACATGAAAGATCTTGGTGCTGAAAAATATATTTTGGGCATGTAAATTAAAGGAGACTGGGAAAAGAGGAAGCTCTGGTTAAACTAGAGGAAATATGTCGAGACAATACTAAAGAGGTTTAATATGCAGGATAGTAAACTGGTGAAGGTTCCTATTCCTATAGGTCTGAAGTTATCTGCTAAACAGTGTCCCAAGACACAAGAAGAGGAAGAGGACATGTCCCATGTTCCATATGTACGTGCAGTCGGTAGCCTGATGTATGCAATGGTCTGTACTAGACCAGATATTGCACATGTAGTGGGAGTATTGAGTAGGTTTATGTCAAAACCAGGGAAGAAGCACTAGACAATAGTGAAGCGGGTTTTCAGGTACTTGTGTGGCACTAGTGATTATGATTTGTGCTACCAAGGAAGACCAAGATTGGACAGAGTGTTGGATAATTGTGGCTTTGTTGATGCAGAAGTGGGTATGTGTTTAACCTATTTGGAGGTGCAGTCAGTTGGATGTGTAAGAAACAATTTGTAGTGGCACTATCAACTACAGAGTCAAAATACATGGCAACAACTCATGCAAGAAAGGAAGTAGTTTGGTTGCAGAGATTGTGTTCAAGCATGGGGTTAGTACAGGGAGCTATAAGGACAGACTATGATAGCCAAAGTGCAATTTTCTTGGCAAACAACCCTGCATATCATTCATAGACAAAGCACATCGATGTTCAATATCACTTTGTGAGGGATAGATAGAAGACAAAAAGGTGTTACTGGTAAAGGTGGACACTATGAAGAATACTGCAGATGCATTGAAAAAATCTATGAGCTCTGAGAAGTTCTCTTGGTGGAGAGAAACAATGGGTGTTGTAGGGCTGGATAAATGACTAATCTCTCCTATGGTCCCCCGTGGAAAGAAAACAACAAGTGGTAGAATGTTGGGTTCTGTTATATTCTTTCCATGACTAGCCCACATAGTTCACCAGGGGGTTAGAGGGGGGGCAGAGCCCCCCCCTTTATTGTTTTCATTGCGAGCAGGGGGGTCGCATGGGGTTTGATGGGTGAAGGTAGCCCCCTTCTATGGGGTCTGGAGTAACATCCCGGAAAATTTTGTTTTTGGACTTATATTAGGTTGGGCGAACCTACCTATGATTTTGTGCATGATTTTCGCACATGGTTTTGAATGCGATGGTTTTCAGTCCATGATATTGGATGATTTGGGATGTATAAATATGTATTATAAAATTGAAAGGAAAATAATGAAAAATCAAGCTGGTAGTCCTGGATTTGGGATCCAGGGGAAAATCTCTGTGTATATGTGTTTTACGTGTTATGCTCTCGCATTATTTATTTTTTGTTTTTTAGAAGTTGTATGCAGGTAATTTCCTTACGGGGTTAAAACCTACACTTCTCAAGCATAGTAAGTATGGGAAGGAGTGACAGGATCGATACAAGGGAGAGAAGAGGAAAGCAGAACTACAAGTAGGTCTTCTTACCTCATCTTATCTATTGCTTATAGGAAAAGAGTAAAACACTTTAAATTGTAGTTCTAGATACAACTACTTATCTAAGGAATTAGTATTTATCAATAGATACCAAATTCTCCAAAACAAATTGGTGACTCTGCTAGGGAAAGATCCTCTTTCCTAGTAGCTTATCGAGCTCCTAGGACATCCTTGCAGACCTTATTTGTGTTCATATATTGTATTTCAACACTTTGCATTGAAAAAGTGGTCAAAATTGTGTCAAATTGCCTCTTGAAATGGCTTATTGTCACTAGCACAGGCTTGTGAGGGACACAGTGCGTTGCAGAGCACCCTTGGCTTAGGGACAATGCTCTGAACTACACTATCTCCCACTCTAGGCTACACTGGTTCTCCTAGGGTCAGTTTCCCACCTTTGGAAAGTGTTTTTGCCAACTTTTCTCTATTTGTTTGTTTGTTGATTGATCAATGAATGTTATGTCTCAGAGAATAAGTTTCTATCTCCTAGTCTAGCCCAACTTTGATTGGATTGATTAATGTTTCAAATGTTTTCATTTTCATTATTGATCGATAGTCAAAGTTAGAATATAATTGATTAATATTCATTCAAAAGAAAGTGTCGTAAAGCCATATCTTCCTTCGAATCAGAACTGTCGTAAAAGTCTTCGTTCTTATGAAAGACTGATTGATTGTATGTGCATATTTCCTTTTTTTTCATATTCACATTAAGGAAATTGAAAATAAATACATGCATGTTGCATTGAAAAAGTTTTTGTGTGCTCATAGGAATAATGTAGGCAAATTGCATTAGATTGTGCTATTTTCTCTTTGATCGAAAGAAATCTGATCGCTCTATCCCTAAGTAGCTAGGATTTTCATCGTTAAATTGAATGGAAAGAATGCTTATCATGATAGTTTCATTCCTAGGAATTTAAAAATGCATCACGTGGTGAACTTGAAAGGCAAATTCTTAAGCAAGATCAACTTAAAATTAACATCAATTTACCTAATGGAGCATTGTCATTAACAGGAACATTTAGTGGTTCTAGGCTAGAGACATGTTTTGTCATCGTAAAACAAAGAAAATGTCGCTAAATTGTTTGCAATACATCCTGATTGTGATACCTCATTCCATGTACGTGAGTATATCGTAGCTCATCCATGTACCTTCAGGTATATAGGGCGGTGTTTCAGTACGTAAATTATATGGGAATGCTCTCACAATGCACTTTTGCATTAGACAACGCTTATACGGACTGGGCCTCCATGTACCTTCGAGTATAAATGGGAGGAAAACATTAGGTTGATATACATCCTTAAGTAACCGAGTCCACCGCCTTGTACACTGTGATACACCGAACACAACATTTGGGGAGATTGCCTATCCGTACTTCTTTGTTCGCCAAGAGGTATTTTGCATTGTGCAGTTGCTTGGTAAACCTTTTTCCTAGTTTACCCCTTTTTGTTTATTTCTTTTTTGACAATAAAATTAATCAGCAATCGTGGAGGAACATCAACCCTTACCCCGTCATTCACGGTAAATAGCGAGTAAATTGCTTTTGTCGCCCAAAGCTACACCTATTCGGTCAAAGCAGTCTCACTTAACTGAGTCAAGTACATTAAGAAATCCTAGTTCCTCATCTGAATTACCTGAATCATCTATTTCGGTAAGTACTGAGACTCCAGTTACTCCAACCATTTCTGGTACATCCGTTTATGAAGGAGATGTTTCACAATTACCTGAGGGAATTAGCACTGATCCTAGTGAAATAGTAACCGAAGTTGTTCAACAACAAGCTGATCCTCAACTTGAAGTTTCTAAACATGAAATTACTTTTAAAATTGAATCAATTCAACCAGAAGTTAATCTAGAACCTATCACAGTTCAAACAGAAGTTACATCTAAACTTGAAGTTGTTCATGAACTTCTTTCTAAAATTGTTGTTCATTTACCCGAACATCTAGACTTCGAATTTGAACATTAAAAAGTTGTCACTTTACCAGAAGACAATCAACCGATTACCCCTCAAACATACGTAATTACTGAAACTTCAACTTTATCAACACCAGAATTATTTTATGGACCAGATAGTGAAGTTCTTCCAACAAGTTTAATTGCTATAGAGGAATAATTGGAAGAAGATTCTACACCTGGAACCCATTCCACTTTGGAGTTGGGATTTATCTTTACCCTCATACTCCTCGTTGTAATGCTCCATTTGATCCTACTTATTTTCAAGTACCCATCGATTCATTAGGACAATTTTTGGGTCAATTAACTATGGCTGAACAAACATCAACATCCAAAACTGTATCATCTGATGTAGTTGTGGTAGGATCTTTTGTTGCAACCTCTTCGATGTTTTCTACCACACCTGAGTCACACCTATATGGTGAATTGTCTGTCCTGGTTGGTTACCAATATTTATCTAGAACCCACTCAGGGGTTTCTTCTACACCATGGTCATCACCCATATCCTCAACTGGAATTTTATGTGGTTCTTCTTTAACGGGAACTCAACAATTTGATCCTTCATATCAATATCAAGCTAGGCAATCTGGTCAACAAAGACCTATGTATCCATTAAATAATGGGTTTCCACCATATGGAGAGCAATATACTTATTCACCTTATCCTCCCTATCTTGGAGGACCATCATATGGTAATATCCCGTAGTATTCATGTCAACCTGGAATTCGAGTTTGTGAATGGAAACCAACAATGCCATTACAACCAAGGCTTGTGTATCCACCACAACCAATGCAAACTATTTCAAGCTATTCCTACTACACCCGATGTTACTATTGTACCATAGTCACAAGTTCAAAATGTTGTATCTCAACCGGTACAAACTGGTTCTTCTACCTCGCAACCACCAGTTTCGAGTCAAGAAGTTCAAGTTTCTCAAGTTGTTGTAAAACAACCACTTGTTTTTGGGGTTCAACAACAACCTCAGGTTAGTATGCCCTTATCTAGATTGACCCAAGCTTACACTGGTATAGTTTATTCACAACCTAGCCAACCTTTCATTACTGGGAAACAACAACCGTTAAATCAACAATAGTTGTACCAACAACAACAACAGTTGATTCAACAACCACGGTAGCCTCAATTTCAACAACCTCAATTCCAACAATTTCAACCCCAATTTGGACTTGCCCAACAGGCTTAACCTAGGTTTGGACAATATCAAGCTTACCAAGGTCCTATTCAGCAAGGCTTTGTAGGTTATGGACAACCACAAATTCAACCTGGTTATCAAAAACACCTTATGCTGGATTTATTCAACAACAACCTTACACAAGTTACCAAATGCAGATGCCCTATGTTGGTATGCAAAGACCTATTGCTCAAGAAATTCCATCATATCATAGGTATGCTCAACCTGACCTGAATTGACAGTTTCCATTTGTAGCAACTTTAGAATTACTAGATTTAAATCGGCTCACTAATGATCCAATCTTATATGCACCTTGGTGGTCGATAATTCTGCATAAGTTACCTTCTGACATTTTAAAAATCAATGGAAATCCCAGAGAATACCCATCAAATCATGTCATGTGTTCATCAAACTCCTTAAATGATGATTCAATTAGACTCCATCTTTTCCAAAGAACACTTACTGGTCCAGCTGCTAAATGATACATCAAGTTACCAAGAGATTCTTTTGACAACTTTACAACTTTAGCCACCACATTTTTGACCCGCTTCCAATTACTTATCAGATACAAGATTACATCGAAACTCCTAACCAAATTTAAACAGACTAATGCTACCCATATATCATATCATATTCATGAGTGGCGACGTCGTCATCGAATGGTTAACACATATGTTCCCGGTCATCTTTTAGCTGAGTGGTTCATAAAATCCTTGTTTCCATCAATCACTAAGGATGTGGAAAAAGGTGGAGTTGTCATGGAAGAGCAAGAAATTGCTCATGCCCAATACTTGGATTTTCTTTACACATAATCCGGCATGCTCATCGACAAAATTCCCAATGCACCCCAACCAGCTTTCACTGTTCCTCCTCCTCCACAATCGAGTAAGGACTCTCATACTGGCGATGGTGTGATCGGTTCTTCGAGCACGCAAATGGCAGGAAGACCATCTGGTCAAACTCTTGTAATTACCAATCAAACTACCAATGCATCAAAAAATGATCTTGCTTTCGAAGTTAATGTCGTGTCATCTAACAAAGGCAAAAATCAAAAGTAACCAGGAGGCAAGAAAAAGGGGAAAAACAAAAAGAAACAAGATAATTCCCCTAAAGATAAATCATCTGATTCCTTTACTTCGAAAAGGAAACCTCGTTATCCATGTCTAATATGTAATGGCGATCATTTTACAAGAGATTATCCACACCGCTCAAAGGTCTCTAAACTTTTAAAGACTTCAAATACATCTACAGTGTTGACTAATCCATTTCCAAACCTGGAGACACATTTCGTTGTGACATACCATGCTTCCACATCCCAAGTACTTAGGTTGTCCATCACAAATCCAAAAAACAAAGCTTTTGTGTTAGCGAGAAATAAATATTATGGAAATCCACCGTCATCGTCGAATAATCAGGCAACTGATCAACCTAATTCTTTGAATTCGACTTCATCTGAAAATTTTCCACCTATCATACTAGAATTGACAATAAAACCACCAAAGGGACTTGTGCATAAATCGACATTCAACCCTCAAGCTCAAGCAACTCAGAACTATAACATAGTGGAAGATCTTTCTCAATCACCTTTTTCTATGTCGACATTTGAGGTGTTACAAAATTTTCCCTCCCAGAAGTAGGCTTTACTATCAAAAATTGGAAAAATAGACCCTATGAATTCCAACCTTGTGGTTTTTAACCATGCAGGATATACACTATTGGGTAGCGGAAGCCCCGCGTAATGGTCATGCGGCACAAAGACTGAAATTTTGGATAAGGACTCCGCGGAATGTACGGAGCGCGAAGGGTAATAGGTTGAGTCAAAGGGTAGTTAGCCAAAATATAATGGAAAGAAATGTAAGTAGAGTTGGCCCACCCTTGGATCGTGGGCTAAGGAAATGTATAAATAGAGTGAGGCTCTATGGGTAGAGAAGTTAAGTTCTTTTTGATATGATTTTGGATCTGAAATGTAATGGGGTGTTGAGGGAAATAGCAAGAAAACGCTTGTAAGTCTGAGTCAAGGGTTTTGGTAGGGGATAGAGGCTTTGTAGCTGTGTGCGCAGACCCCTACAGTTGAGTGCGCAGGATGGATTTGGATGTATTGATGATAAGTGAAAATAAAGAAAAATTTCTTCTGTAAATTCTGTGTTACAATTTGAGTTATTGTGAATCTAACTGTATGAATGATTAATATAATTGTTTAATCTATGTGTATATGCTTATGTTGAAAATACATGTGGATTTAAGTTTATTTTAAGTGCGTGAACTAGTTAGATCTGTTGAATGTTTGATTAAAGACCCTTCTAAGTAGATCTGAGTTACATAGATTAGATCTGTAATCCTTACAATCATAGAAGGTTAACATCTTTTCGAGTATGAATTTGCACGAATATAGAGTAGCATGAAGCTGCAGAATGGCGTGCAATACCTACAAACCACATCCAGACATCCCAAGGGTGTGGAAACCTGGTTCCAGCACCCTCCCCTACTACCTTGGGTGAGACCTCAGTCCGCACTCCACGGACTGTTGCCGAAAGGGCCAGTATCTGTGGGATTTGCTTGGCTAAATAATTCTTCCAAACCTAGGTTAGGCCCATATAAGCCAACAAATGGTTCCATTGTCGGGACCAGGATCTACCTAAGGGGTGTCTAAAGTGGGAACATTGGAATCCTACAAAGAAAGAGCTTGACGAGTGGTGGGATCGGAAACTTCACGAGTTTGCAGTTCAGAAAAACAAAAATCCGTGAAGATCAGAGGAAGATTGATTGGACCGCTACATATTTATAGATATACATGAGATCTTCTTCGCGACATTTCTGATAGAATTGTACAAGTGGCTCGCAAAGTTAGCTGATAGTGTGGGGAGGTGCTGATTAGAATAGCCTATTGTGTGGACTCCGGATCTGGTGCGCAGGCTAGAAGTCACCGAAGATAGACTCGCCCGCGCGGTATATCACTGGTTGGATCGGATCATAGGAGGGTTTATCACTGAATTAACGGTAGATAAAACCGTGAGTTACAGTGAAGCAGAAAGGTGATTTCTTCAAGTACCACGGGGCAAGTACATCAAATCATTGAATACTTGGATTAAGATGATGTTGTGTGAAAAATAGATTATGTGCATATATTGATGTCTGGAGTAACGTAGAGCAGAAGGGGCTATCGAGGGACAACAGGAGTATAGGACAACCCTTTGATTTCTATCTTGCGGGAGAGCGAGGAGGATTCTATGAGGTTCTCACCAGGAAGTGCGGTCTGATTCATTAAGGAGCGCTTCTCGTTGATACCACCTCCATCCACACAACCCCCACCTGCATCACCTACCTCAATAGCATCCACACCTACACCACCCTCACCTCCCCCACCACCAAAAGTTGGGATGGAAACCGCGTCAAGCTACTGATATTCAAGGGTGTAGGGGATGAGGAGCCAGGCTAATTTTGGTTCGTGATAAAGTCTGTATGGGACGTGCAAGGAATAGTAGATGAGAACATCAAGAAGGCTACCTTATTTAGTTCCCTATAGGACCGCGCGCTGACGTGGTACATATAATACTCGATCGACCACCCAAATGAGGGAATAGTGACAATTAAGGATGTACTAAATAAAGAGTTTGGTCGGCCAAAGTCAGAGACCCAGTCTGTCATTGGGTTCAAAGGGATCGCAATGTTGCCTGGAGAAACCTCATGGGACCTGGACCAAAGGTTGAAGAGCATTATCCGTGAAGCTAACATGATCTTGATAGATGTGCAACATTGCACGTGGTTCATGGCATCATTGACACCACCTCTAAGGATGGCTCTGTCACAACAAAAGATCTCAACCCAAGCTGAGGCACTGGAAACTGCTATGAGACTACACGAAACTCCAATACCAGATCCATGGTTGGGAGTTCAACAAATCCATGTGCAACTTCAAAGCTTGAGTTTAGAAATGCAAGGCTTGAAGCAAGAGAGAGTGTCCCGACCAGAGGTATGTACGGAGGTAGGTTATATTAAATGCAAGAGATAAGGACATGACAAGGACCAGTGCCCAGTCTTTGTGAATTAATTGGTAGGAGGAGGCCCAATGTTGTTAAAATTAGAGGTACAAATAGGACCAAATGTCGCACTTGCGCTCTGGTGTACGATTTGTTAAGTAGGGGGGAAGCACGCAACAGATAACTACCACCTATTATAGAAGTATACCCAGACTCTGCAACAGTTGTACTGCAATTTTTGTTGATTGGTAGGTCATGACAAGTGAACATGTTGGAGCTACGATTTAATGATGGAAAGAACGCCGGCCTATAGGGTACAGGCTGAAGCATGAGGGTTTGATCCAACTATAGGGGTGCGTGGAGGATTTCAGGGACATGGCTGAGGAAGAGGTATGGGGCCCGAGCAGGGCCGCGGATAGTTGATCTACTATAACTACGGAGGTCCAGGGCACTACACACGTGAGTGTACTAAGCCAACTAGAGTCTCTTACCCATATTTCAAGCAATTTGATCATGAAATGGTCGATTTCCCAAAATTGATTGCACAAATTCATGAGAAGGGAGTACTACCCCCTACATCGAATCAAAATGTCTAGATGATGTGATCATAACCACGCAAAGAGGACCCCAACATAAATATGGTATTACGTAGTGGCGCAGCCATAGGAGGTGATACGTGGACAGGGCCTGTCGAAGGCAGGCCGGAGCACGACGCCACTCCAAGAAATTCGAGGGATGAGCAGAAGCAAGGGAAGTGGGCGCTTGAGGAGGCTCAAAAAACCTTCCTAGATAAGTCTGCTTTAGATCAGGGGAACCAGATGGAACAAGGTATGGATCCTTCCATGATAACTACCTTTCTAGAGACCTACATGAAGCTATTGCATGATATCAAAGCTGTTAAGGGACTGCAGGAGCTAATCACTAGGTGCACCGGAGCGGGCGAGCCGCATACTATTTGAAAAATAGGAAGGCATGCTCTATGCACTAGACAGGAGATGAGACTGACAGTGCAAATCAGAGACTATGAAATGGATCAAGTCATCTTGGACTTAGGCTCGGACGTGAAAGTATTGCCTAAACAAACATGGGAGCGCATGGGAAAGCCCGCATTGCAGTGGTTGCCGATTCAGTTATGAATCGTCAACAAACAAAAGATCTTACCAATGGGCCGACTACAAGGAATAACGGTAGACATCAACGGTGTAAGCACCCAGACTGATTTTGAAGTCATAGAGATTATTGATGATAGTAACCCTTACCCTACCTTACTTGGAATTGATTGGGCAACGGACATGAAAGGGGTCATTAATTCAAAGAAGGGAAAGATGACGTTCAAAAAGAAGTCCCTACGAGTCGTAGTCCCATTAGATACAGCAAAAGGAGACCGTTACACCGAGCCCATACGCTATGAGGAAAGTGACGACGAACTAGATTGTATTTATCAGATAACAGTGCAAGACCAGGATAGGGTGTATCCCGTAGACAATAAAAGGATCCTGTGGGAAAGCGATAGCACATGCACAGAGGATTCCAATGACGAGACCGAGCGCTAGCAAAACCGGTTGCAGACAACTACAACACTCAATTGTAACATGATGGTTCGGTCATTATGATGCATGACCACAGAAGAAAGACAATAGCCGACAGCCAGCAACGCGACAGCTGAAGGACAGCTTATCCAGTAGAGCACGGGATATGTAGCACCCAAACAAGAAAAGGTGTCGCAAGATATAGGGTGTGCACCAAGGGGGGAGCTGCAGAAGCTGCAATGTAGTCGGTGGGTCTAGGTGTGGCTTCGAGGACGTGCGCAGCGGCCGTAGTGGCATAAAGTAGTCATTCATCAACAAAAGGGGTAGATTAGGCATGTAGCAACCCAATTGCCCCTATGCAAACTGCAGGATCATGTGACCAGGAAGAGACATATCTCTACAACTAAACCTACCACCACAGATGCAACTCACTCTACCGGTGACAACATTCATGAAAGGATTCAACAGCTCTGGGTAGCCATTTTGCATGGTAAACTGCAGCTTGCTAAATTAGAAGAAATAGGGGCTAGACTCCGCATGTAAAGCACAAAGCTAGATGAAGCAATTAAGAAGTTGCAGTTAGAAGTCACCTATACGGACTATGTGAAGAAAATAACAAAGGGACCAAACCTAGCTAACTTCCCTACTCTGCTACAAGTAGTAGCTTTGCTAGCATGGCTATGACTGCACTAAGGGCGATAGAGACGCGCACACTGCCCGATGTTAGTGGAATCAAGGGGACACGAAGGGTGCTCGCACCCAGTCTAGTGGGGAAATATAGGGTTCGTATGAGGGGTTCGCCCACCTGACTATCCATAGGAGGACCAGTCCCAGTGCCCCATGTAGTTGGAAGACGGTGCGAGACTATAACACAGGCTGCTGTGCAGTTGAGTGACATGACCACCTCATACATACAAAAACTGCAGTTACATCCCTGGGGCTTCGCTGCCGCGAAGGAAAAATGGAAGGTGACCGTTGCAAGTACTATTCAGGATATGATGACCCATTTAAAGCATCATGGAGTGGGCGGTGGGAAATTAAGGCAAAAGAATAACCGCAAAAATCACATTTATGAGCTACTGCAAGGGCAAGCAGCCAATCTTGAATTTCGAATCATATATAATTAAAATAAGGGTCACACCAACACATCTTATCATCCTGCAAGAAAAAAGCCCTACGTTAAACACATGATGAGTGACGAGAAATTAGAAAACAGTCCTTGGTTTCAGGACTTACCAAAGCACTACCGGGAAGCATTCCTTAAAGCACAAAACCTTACCACTGATAGTCCACAACAAGCTTTGCTGCAAGCAGCCGAGCTCCCTAAATCACCTCAGACGCTAAGGAACAGGAAAGACCCTTGGATTCCAGGCTCAGTGAGAAGGTCGCCGTGACACCTGCATTTTGGCAAGTTCATAATAGAGGTAAAGGGTAAAACTGTTATCATTGACAGTGATGAGTAAACCGAAGCATATCCCACGCAGTTCGAAGAAGAAAACCCTGAGGAGGATCTTATACAGCCTATGTGATGACCCAAGTATGTGCCTCCAAGCAAGGGGAAGGCGAAAGTACCTGCAAACCTAGATGAAGTTGACACTATCATCACTACCCTGGCTCTACCAAAAGTAGTCCCAGTAGAAAACTCAGTCATTGGCCATGTGGCAGCAATGAAATTCGAAGATTGGAACCTCGCAGATATAGTCAAATTTCCACACCTGGCAATGGACGTACTGATGGAGTAGACTCTAGAAGGGACAATCACAATGCTACAGCCAAAGGAGTGGTTGAGGAAGGTGGACAAAGCTGGGGTTGCTCTGTCTCTTGTCGATTCCCCACTTCCTCCGATCTCTGATAACCATGTTGGTTATAAAGCAGTTGCTCTATTTAATTCATGATAGAGTATTATGGGTTGGCATACTCATCAGTATCACAACTGAACTTGTTCATTGAGTTTGGCATCTCCCCTGCGACGGAAAAGACCCTCGAGAAATTACTGATAAAAGTAACGATGTTGCGATGATAAAATGACTAAAAAAGAAGTATTAGCTCGAGAAAGGGTAGTGGGAGTACGCCATTGATAGTATCTCAGATACAGTAGTCTGCATCGCCACTCAGTTGCTCACAGGGAAAGTAATGTGAAAATGCCATGGCAATGAGATTCCCCCCATAGTTATCACACTTGCTGAGGAATGCACAGTCGACGTATGATTCAATTGGTCACAGTTCCTTTGTGAAGAGTTTCTGACCAATTTCTGTGAAGTGCAGGAGGAGGGAAAAAATTTCCATTATGCATGGCTATGCCTATCCATCATGCTAATCACCACTGACTTACCTGAAGAAAGCCAGTTTCCTATCTTAGACTCGGAATGGCCAGAAACCGCTCGATATGCTACTCTCTAGGCGACGAGAGACGCGGGACGAATCCAAAACATCAAAATCTTTTGGATATTAATGGTTGCAAATGTGTGACAATGGATTAATGAACTACCTCTCCTGTCTGACGAGATCTATGAAAGCATGAAGCATATTTCCAACTTTAAAGCAGACATGCATTGTATCTACATGAGGGCGCGAAAGGAACTGACACAGAAATGGACTGCGCTTTGATTTATTTCCATTGATGACATTATTTATGGGGTTGTGGACACTTGGCCAGTGGCCTGGCACGGACTTGAGGCAGTCGAGCGGGATGAGGCCGCCATTCAGAAAAAAAAGGAGGAAGCTAAGCACATCACACAGCAAAAGCAGAATGAACAGTTCACTGTGAAAGTTCAGGTAGCTCGAGAGGCACCCGGGCAGCAGCAGAGAAGACACCACCAAGTAGGGATACGTCACCCACTGACAAAAGTAGTTAGCCGGCACCAACTCTTAAGGCTATGGACGTACCCCCATAACCTGACACCAATTCACCCTTGAAACAGTTGGCACAACTAGAGCGATCGAAACCATGAAAGAAAGTGCAGGCATCTAAAACAGATAGTGGTGTGACCACCCTCACTGAGTGTGACCTCACTGACATAGAAAACATGGTTCGAGATGCCACATGGGATGCAGTAGACAAGGCTATGACCAAGTAGCAGATTGTGTTGGAGGAGCTTCGAACGTAGTTACAGGCACTTGGCACAAAGATCACACCACCGAGTCCTAGTGATACGATGGGGATTTCTCATACAACAACCACTAAACCATTGTTAAAGGCCCAAATGGCTCATTCCGTCATAGTTCCCACTACAGCATTGATTACCACCAATGCAGAAGATCGCGCGGTGCTCGGATGACTTATAGGGCTGGGATTAAACATGCCTCCTTTACCACGAGAAATTTTGCAACAACTTTAGGACAATGCTACAATTGAGCTCCGCACCTGGGCCAGCCACGCCGAATAAGTACTCCAGGAGCATAAAGTTAATCTTGAACAGCTGTGTCTCCAAAGGGATGAATCCGTCACACAAAAGAAACTGGAGGAAAAACTAGTTACGGAAGCTTGCTCGAGTATCCTTGAGCTAGAAATTGGGGTGGAATTGCCTGTGGAAACACAAATCCATAGGTTGGCCACTGGGTTCTGACATGCCAAAGAGGAGACCACGCGGATTCAGCTAGAGCTTAACTTACAAATTGTGGACTTAAAACTCCAGATTCAGCCATCCAGACCCCCCGAGATTATTGAACAGCGCAAAAACATCCTTACCGTCGGATGCGAAATGCTTGCGAAGTCAATGAAGGAAGGAACCGAGTCGTTAACTCAGTCAATTGTCACACTCACTTCCCTCCAAGAGGATCCCACCCTTCAACAACTAGAACTCGAAGCTAGGGAGCTTCAGGAAGCCTATGATAAATTTTGAAGAACCATCCCGACTGTTGCTATTACGCAGCGCCTGGCTAAGATCAGGGAAGCATAGGACCTCAAGATTCAAGCTAACACGGCTCGACAGAATGAAACAATAATTAAAGCGCATCTCCAGCCATGGTTGGATGAGGCATTTGTAGTTTCAACAACCATTAAGCACAAGGTCACCCACATGCAGCAAGAATATGCCACCTTGGAAGCTGCATCGACAGAGCTTGAAGTAACAACTACACGCGTGACAGAGATGCAGTGGATGATGGAGGAATTTGCTATAGAGACTCGTGAGACATAGCAGCTGATAATCAACCTTAGCGCAAAGATCACTGCAATAGCTGAGTGACTCAGGATGAGTCACAATGATTGTGTTGGGGGACTGTTGGGTAGCAAAAGCCCCGTGTAATGGTCATGTGGCACAAAGACCGAAATTTTGGATAAGGACTCCGTGGAATGCGTGGAGCGCGAAGGGTAATAGTTTGAGTCAAAGGGTAGTCCGCCCAAATATAATGGAAAGAAATGTAAGTAGAGTTGCCCCACCCTTGGATCGCGGGCTAAAGAAATGTATAAATAGAGCGAGGCTCTATGGGTAGAGAAGTTAAGTTCTTTTTTATATGATTTTGGATCTGAAATGTAATGGGGTGTTGAGGGAAATAGAAAGAAAGCATTTGTAAGTCTGAGTCGAGGGTTTGGGTAGGGGATAGAGGCTCTCTAGCTGTGTGTGCAGAGGCCTGGAAGAGTTCACAGCTATGTGCGCGGACCCTTGTAGCTGAGTGCGTAGGGAAGATCTGGATGTATTAGTGATAAGTGAAAATAAAGATAAGTTTATTCTGCAAATTCTGTGTTACAATTTGAGTTATCGCAAATCTGATTGTATGAATGATTAATATAACTGTTTAATCTATGTGCATATGCTTATGTTGAAACTACATGTGAATTTAAGTTTATTTTAAGTGCGCAAACTAGTTAGATCTGTTAAATGTTTGATTATAGACCCTTCTAAGTAGATCTGAGTTACATAGACTAGATCTGTAAACCCTGCAGTCATAGAAGGTTAACATCTTTCTAGGTCTGGATCTGAGTGAATATACAGCAACGCGAAGCTGCAGAATAGCATGTGATACCTACAGACCACATCCAGACATCGCAAGGGTGTGGAAACCTAGTTCCAGCACCTTCCCCTGCTACCTCAGGTGAGACCTCAGTCTGCACTTCGCAGACTGTTGCCGAAAGGGCCAGTAGCTGTGGGATTTTCTTGGCTAAATAATTCTTCCAAACTTGGGTTAGGCCCATATATGCCAACATACACCACAGTTACCGGTGCAATTAGCTTTCCTAATTCAAGTAAAATCTCTCAATAAGAATTTTCACCAAACTACTATTAATGAGGGGGGATCTACTTGCATTATGTCAATGAGCTGCTGGAAAACACTTGGTTCACCGTCGTTGTCACAATCAACAACCACGTTAAAATATTTTCATAGATGAACATATACTCCTTGTGCAATTTTGAGTAACCTGCAAATCGAACTAGGGGGCAAAACAATTACTGTTGAAGTTGAGGTAGTTGATGAACCCCTCGATTACGACATTTTACTGGGAAGGCCATGGGTATATGCTATGGCTGTTGTGGTTTCCAGTACTTTCATACTATTGCATTACCTCATAATGGTGGAATCACAATCATCGATCAACTAGCCTTCTTTGCAAATAGTTCACAATCTATGGGAAGCATTTCATTGGTACATGGACCCCCGCTATCACTTTAAAGTGTTGGAGTAGGTCTCTTTAAAGATCCTTCCCTAATGGATACTTTTACGTTACCATCACCATCTGCTTCGGTGGAAGTAGCAAGAGTAGATACTTGCAACATGATTTCCTCCACCTCGTCTGATTTAAGGAGGATTCCCAACAAGTTTTAAGTTGATAGTAATATTAAGGTAATGCTGCTAAGCCCCATTGAATTAGCATAGCAATCAAATTTTTTGGGCTTGTGCGGAAAACCCAAATCTAAATTCACCAATTGTATGAGTAGACCATTTGTTACAATATGGTACTTCTTCGGATCCTTTCTCTCCTATACATTCTACGGATGAAGGAATCATCCAATCAATGATGATAGGAGAAGAACAATAGGAAGATTATCACCATCTTTCCCATCTTCCAAATGACATCGAAGATTATTCAAATGAAGTAAACCACCCTTCAAT
The DNA here is from genome assembly GCA_031772625.1 of Pinus tabuliformis. Classification (NCBI taxonomy): domain Eukaryota; kingdom Viridiplantae; phylum Streptophyta; class Pinopsida; order Pinales; family Pinaceae; genus Pinus; species Pinus tabuliformis. The sequence goes on along the minus strand of CM062806.1, from coordinate 462,805,930 downwards.
TATTGATTTCCCTTTGAATTCAGTTTTCATAGACACAGTAGAATCTGAGTGAAACCAGTCAAATATTGAAGAAACGATTTCTATTAATATTTCAACCAAGCCTAATATTGTAGAGAACATTCATGTCGACAAATATTGTTCTCCATCAGAACTCGATAGATACTGTACTCTCTTTCATGAATTTAGAGATATATTTGCATGCTCTTGTGAGGAGATGCCAAACATTGACTCTATTATTGTTGAACATGAAATCAAAATGTACCTTGATGTCAAGCTAGTTCGACAATGGCTTAGACGTGTTCATCCAAAGAAAGATTTTACAATTAAAGCAGAAGTTGAAAAACTCTTGCGGGCTAGTTTCATTTACTTTGTACCTCTTACTGACTGGGTTTCCAACCTTGTTCCTGTCATGAAGAAACAAGGGAAAATTCGAGTGTGCATCGATTATAGGGATGTAAATCAAGCATGTCCAAAGGACAATTATCCTACTCATTTTATCAACAAGATTATTGACGAATGTGCTGGATGCAAGATAGTCTCATTCATGGATCATTTTTTCGGCTACAATCAAATCAATATTTTCCCAGAGGACCAATCTAAAATAGCTTTTATTTTTCCATGGGGCACATTCACCTATAGGAAACTCCCATTTGGTATAAAGAGTGCAAGGGAAACATTTCAGAGGGAAATGAATTATGCCTTCCATGACATCAAGCATATTGTTCAACCCTACCTTAATGATTTACTTGCTCATTCACAAAAGCGAACTGATCATCTACAACATTTGAGAGCAATATTTTTACGGTGCTGACACTACAAGATATGTCTCAATCCACACAAATGTGTGTTTGGTGTTGGTTTTGGTCGATTGCCTGGATTTGTAGTGTCTAGAGAGGGGATTCATCTTGATCCATTAAAGGTTCAAGCAAATCTTCATTTTCCTCCACCTTCAAATATTTTACAGTTACAGAAACTCCAAGGGAAAGAAAAATTTCTAAGGAGTTTCATTCCTAATTACACTAAGATGGCTAAAGTTTTTACACATCTTTTGAAAAAGGAGATACCCTTCCATTGAGATCAGGTTGCGCAAGCTTCCTTTGATGCTCTTAAAGATACCTTGATTAGAGCTTCATTAATGTACTCTCCAAATTATCAAAATGACTATTACCTATATCTTTCGGTTGCAAATACAACCATTGGCATGGTTTTAGTCCAAGAAGAAAATGGGATTGAACATCAAATTTATTACTTGAGCCATAATCTCAACAATACAGAAAGTAATTACTCTTATGTCGAAAAACTAGCTCTAGCAGCTGTGCAAGCTATTCAAAGATTTCGCCATTACATCCTACTACGAAAAACAATTGTCATTTTGGATTGCAACCCTATGAAATATATTTTTTCACGTCAATTGTTGGGGGGCAAATACTCAAAATGGATAGTTATTTTACATGAATTTGATTTGGAATTCAACAAGTCCAAATCAAAGAAATCACTAGTTTTTGCAGAGTTAATTTGTGACCTTTCCTCGACCTCCATTGATTCAACATATGAACCATCGATTTTGGATGAGTCTCTATTTCTGATATCGTCAACTGATGCATGCTATGGAGATATATTGATCTATTTTGAGACCCAAACTTTTTGGCCTGATACCTCTCACTTACAACAGTGACATATTCGATACCAAGCCAAAGATTATTTGATCATTGGCGACACTCTTTACTGTCATGGTATTGATACAATTTTACGGAGGTGCCTCACACATGAGGAAGCCAAGAAAGCATTGAATGATTTCCATTCCGTTGTCTGTGGTCATCATTTTTCTGGATATGCAACCACGCAGAGAATTCTCCGTGCTCGTTACTTCTGGCCAACTATATTCAAAGATTTTATTATTGTTGTTAGAAGCTATCACGCATGGCAAATATATGACCAAAAAACCAAATTACGACCTGCACCATTGCATCAATTCGTTGTTGTTGGCCCATTCGCCAAATGGGCCATTGAATTTATGACATGTAACCCCACATCGGCTAGGTGGCATGGGTATATTATAGTCGTCGTTGACTATTTTACCAAATGTGCCGAAGCGATGCTAACATTAAACAATTGTGGTGAAACGGCTGCTCTTTTCTTTTTTAACCATGTGGTTGCCCAGTTTGGTGTACCACAAGCCATAGTTACAGATCATGCGTCACATTTTTGCAATCGCATGATGGCTGAGTTGACTGCTAAGTTAGGAATGTCACGTGATAGTTCTACCCCTTATTATTGCAAGTGAATGGACAAGTTGAGGCCATAAACAAAGTCATGAAGTAGATGTTGCAGAGAATGATATGTGTTCATAAGTGAAACTGACACTTAATCCTGTACTCTTCCTTGTGGGCATATCGAACCTTGGTGAGAAATGCAATTGGATTCATACCCTTTCAGTTGGTGTATGGTTTGGAAGTAATATTACCAATATAATGTGAAATTTCATTACTCAAACTTGTGATTGACTTGTTACCCAACACTTCTGAAGAAGAAGAATGTTTCTTGGGATTTATCCATCTGGATGAAACCTGTCGTGATGCCGCATTCACTAACAAAGTGCATAATAAACATATTAAGGCGCAATATGATAGAAATGTCAAGCCTCATATCTTCTCAGAAAGAGACCTGGTCTTGCTTTATGATTAGGAAGCTGATAAAATTGGAGCAGGGAAATTCGAACCAATGTGGATGGGTCCTTATATTGTCAAGCATGTTCTGGAAAAAGGTGCCTATGAGTTAGTATATTATGATGGGATTCCATTGTCATAGCCCCAAAACAGGTTGTACCTCAAATGTTACTATGCTTGATTAAGCATAGTAAACTCACTGTATATATGCTTTCATTGCATGTGTGTGTGTGTGTGTATCTTTTAGAGATTTTTATTTGATAAGTAATCTGCTTTGCATTTGTTGTAGATGTCGGAGTCTTTGGAACCTTTTGTTGGTTATGCCATTGGTGCTAGTCATAGTACACAAAACTCGTCCTCTGCAACATGGGCTATTTTCATTCCAAGTGGTGAGTTAGTGAGTTTCTAAGGGATTTGTATCGGTCGATCGATGAACAACATCACTAAGTATAGTGTGTTGATTGAACTACTCTTTGATTCCATTTCACTTAGCATTCGTCGAATCATCATTAGGCTAGACTCACAACTTGCTGTGCTACAACTAACAAACATTTATACCGTCCAAAATCCAACAATTTTTCATATGTTCCTTAGAGTTTGCATTTTGGAAATATGTTTTGAACAAATTCAATATCAACATATTTCTAGAAATATTAACACATTAATTGATTCTCTAGTGAATAATGTGTTAAATAGACATTTGTGACATATGTAAAAGTAATATTTTCAAATCACATCATCAAATGAATAGGATTGCATATAACCATAGAAAACTCTGAAAGTAAGTAGATAGTTGTTTTAAGAGTTTTTACAAAAATTTTGTCCAAGACACGTTTGGTCATCTGACCCAAAAAACTCAAAATGCATGCAAAACATCCTAAGTAGATCTAGTGGTGCTCATGGTAACAGGTCACAGCCTGTGCTCTCATGTGCAAAAGCCTCGCCCAGCGGCTAGGAACACCAATAGTGTGGCACTGCAGCCTCATAAGTAACTCCTCGATCTGGACATCCAAAATACCAAGAGTTAATTCCTCTATGTGATCTTGCAACTCTGCTAAGGTCTCGGCCAAATCGAAGTCCTGGAGAACTACTCTCCCAATATTTCTCTACGTTAACCCACCTACAACCTATTGGTGGCCCACAGGTCAAAATGTACCCACATCTGCATGCATAAGAATGATTTTAGTTTAGTCATGGAAACATTAAAGACATAAAAAACATGTAGAAACTTGAAAAATCAAAAAACACGTTGGTCAAACAACTTACCCATAACACCCCATTGTGCTCCAACTAGTAGAATCAAATCTGGATCTCCGTGAAAATCCATCCTTGAGTATGGATGCTCCTCGATGAGAAGGTGTTGTCACTCTATCCAACTGAAGAATGTAGTGGAAAAAATTATTGTTGACTGACTCGCATGTCGAGCCATCAATTCAACCCACCTCTGCACACACGGATCTCTAGGACTAGCTACACCCAATGATACATGCTTTGGTTGCATCAATGGGATTCTCTCTAAGGTAAAAGTGATTAATATCAAACCATAGCATAAATTCTTTGTTGAAAAGTGTGCAACAAGAAATGCTTGTTGAGAATGCAACAAGATGATGGAGCTTAGTGAAAAGAGTTGCCTTCACTAAGTGGGCCCACAGGGAAATTATGGCGCAAGTTCTATTTTTGATCACAATGTGAGTGATCACAGTGTGGATGATCACAGTGTGAGTGATCATAGTGTGAGTGATCACAGTGTGGGTGATCACAGTGTGGGTGACCACAGTGTGAGTGATCACAGTGTGAGTGATCAAAGTCTATTTTTAGACTGGCTATCAAAAATAGAAATGTCAAATATTATTGTCTCATAATAATATTTGGACTATAAACTTGATCTTATTTTCTTGGAGCACTTCAGGATGAGCTACGGATGTGGTACATGCAGATCCCAGAGGGAAATACGTGGTTACCTATGGGATGACTAATATTTGCATGCAGGACTTCAGTTAGAACTCAAGTGAGTTGAGTTTAGTGGACTGGAGGTGCAGTTGGTGGAGTTGTGTTCAGTTTAGCTTTGTTAAGCTAGTTGTATTTAGTCTAACTGATCAATAGACTAGAGATGAGTTAGGTGAATTAGTTATTAATTAATTCACAAGTTATTAACTCATAATGAAACTATAGAATACATCAGTTAACTCAGTTGCATGTCAGTGCATGTTCAGTTCAGCAGGGACAGGTGTTAGAGGATCAGATTGCTATCAGTTGTGACTATAGTTGTGCATGATGATTTTCACAATCAGAGGGATTGAGTATGCCAATGAATTGGCCAATATCAAGAATTGTAGCCTATGCTCACGTCCAACACAGTGTGAGTGATTATTTGCAGGTCAAATACGAGTTTGGTAAACCATTCTCATCAGTTCTTGAGCAGGTATTGAGTTGTGGAGGCAGGCAAGCAGCGGGGGAGATTTGGAGATCAGATCTGAGCTGTATTGTGTGTAACAGGTGGAGCTGGTACTGGATTTCTTGTGATAAGCATTGTAATTTGTAATGTTACATGATTCAATCAATATAATATACATATAGTGTGGGGTTTTTAGTGAGATGCTTTCCCCGGGATACATACTGTGTTTATGAGTTTGATTGATGCTTCTATGTGTGCCTGTGAATGTTTCTGCTTCTGTAAATTGATGATCAACGTAGAGGAGATTATGTATTATACATGTTCCGCTTATAATTGTATGATCAGGATAATCTCTGTGAATATGTGTTAAATTATTCAAAATTTCTACATGGTATCAGAGTTAGATGATTTGTAGAAAAAGTTTCTACATGGTATCGGAGCTGCTTGATTTGTAGAAGAGATTTTTACAGGATATCAAGCGAGGATTGATCATCTGATCTACTATTCAGGAATTGTTTACATTCTATTTCTTCAGACAGAGTCTATAATCGGGCCAGGTAGCCTCTGGATTCATCCTTCTTTTGGAAGGTGAGATATCAGGTAAAAGCCCATACAGTCAATCTATGTGCGAGAAATAATTTGTTCTCACGAATTCTAGATCGGAAGCGGTTGAGTTTTGAGCTGGTGGAATTCGAATTTAATTCCAAAGCAAGAGCGAAACTCAGAAACATTCAGTGTGAGAATGGAGATAGTATGCCCCAGTATCTCACGAAGTTCACCCAATGCCGGGATGAGCTGGGAAGTGTGGGGGTGACTGTCGGATGAGGATGGTGAGTCTAGCACTCGTTGACCTTCCTAAGAGTTGGCATAGCTACCAGGACTCGTTGAATGGAAGGGAGAAACTGCCAAATTGGGAACGACTATGGTCGGATTTGATGCAGGAGGAGATTAGACGGTGCACTAGAGACAGTTCTTCATCCATGCAGGATGAGGAGAACTGTGCCTTAGCGAGTAAGGTGAAGAAGGGGAAGGAGAAGGTTTCTCTTTTCGAATCTTATTCTTCCAGTGATGGGAAGAAGGTTGACAAGTCGAAGGTGAGATGCTTTCGTTGTCATGAGATTGGTTCATGGGTCAGGAACCTGTATGCTCTTGAGGTTCAAGATGCATGCGAAGCCTTGAGCAGCGAGGCAACTGATGGAGACTTGGTGGTTGAGAGGGAGCGTATATTACCTCTCAACATGCAAAGCCAGAAGAAGTCTCAGATGATTGTGGAGGAGCCACGATTGGTGCAGCAGCTTCAGGAGGTTGTGGAGCAGCCATAACAAGGGAAGCTGAGAGGAGATCAAGTAGAGACATCTACTCATGCAGAGACCTCCAATAAGGGGAAACTTCGAGCCAGGTGGGCTGAGGGATTGCATGTAGCCATACCTCCAGGTAGGAGTTGGGGTGATGTGGATTGATCGTCCCAAGGAGGAGGGGCAGGATCCTTGAGGTACCCAACCTCTTCGATGAGACCTTGCTACGGGAGCCCCAATGTGTAGTAGCAGGAACTGATTGATTGGGTAGAGACAGATGCGGATGGAGTGGCAGAGAGAGCGACAGTGCAGGGAATCCCAGGACAACACATAGCTAGCAGGCTACAGCAATGCGAGAGGCACAAGTGTTTTGCACAGTGCTAGGTGGCACAGAGAGGTGTGCAATTGTGCGAGATGCATAAAGATGTTGCAGTAGCGTAGATGTCAGAGAGGGAGCACTTGTCAGCAGCAGGTAGAGCTTCAGCATCAGAGGGTGTTTCTAGCCCAACAGGGAGGTCAATTGGGAGGTGCAGTGCGGATGCAATGCTAGGAAATAGAACCAGTAGCAGCACGGATGCAGTCAGAGATCAAAGTGACAGAGGCTAGAGCAGTCAGATACTGAAGAGCACAGAGATGTAGAGTTTTCAGTCGACAGAGGCAATAGCAGTTAGAGACTTTGATGACAGAGCAAGTGGACCAGCCAGATGTGTTGCATGGAGAACATTCCAGAGTTTCAGGATCGGGTTTGAGAGGAAGCCTTTCTTGTTGAGATGGAGTGTTGAAAAGTGTGCAACAAGAAATGCTTGTTGAGAATGCAATAAGATGATGGAGCTTATTGAAAATAGTCGCCTTCACTAAGTGGGCCCGCAGGCAAATTATGGCGCAAGTTCTATTTTTTATCAGAGTATGAGTGATCACAATGTGGATGATCACAGTGTGGGTGATAACAATGTGGGTGATCACAGTGTGGGTGACCACAATGTGAGTGATCACAGTGTGAGTGATCAAAGTCTATTTTTAGACTAGCTGTCAAAAATAGAAAAGTCAAATATTATTGTCTCATAATAATATTTGGACTATAAACTTGATCTTATTCTCTTGGAGCACTTCAGGATGAGCTACGGATGTGGTACATGCAGATCCTAGAGAGAAATACGTGGTCACCTATGGGATGACTAATATTTGCATGCAGGGCTTTAGTTAGAACTCAAGTGAGTTGAGTTTAGTGGACTGGAGGTGCAGTTGATGGAGTTGTGTTCAGTTTAGCTTTGTTAAACTAGTTGTATTTAGTCTAACTGATCAATAGACTAGAGATGAGTTGGGTGAATTAGTTATTAATTAATTCACAAGTTATTAACTCATAATGCAACTATAGAATACATCAGTTAACTCAGTTGCATGTTAGTGCATGTTCAGTTCAGCAGGGACAGGTGTTAGAGGATCAGATTGCTATCAGTTGTGACTATAGTTGTGCATGATGATTTGCACAATCAGAGGGATTGAGTATGCCAATGAATTGGCCAATATCAAGAATTGTAGCCTGTGCTCACGTCCAACACAGTGTGAATGATTATTTGCAGGTCAAATATGATTTTGGTAAACCATTCTCATCAGTTCTTGAGCAGGTATTGAGTTGTGGAGGCAGGCAAGCAGCGGGGGAGATTTGGAGATCAGATCTAAGCTGTATTGTGTGTAACAGGTGGAGCTGGTACTGGATTTCTTGTGAGAAGCATTGTACTTTGTAATGTTACATGATTCAATCAATATAATATACAGATAGTGTGGGGTTTTTAGCGAGATGCTTTCCCCGGGATACATACTGTGTTTATGAGTTTGATTGATGCTTCTATGTGTGCCTGTGAATGTTTCTGCTTTTGTAAATTGATGATCAACGTAGAGGAGATTATGTATTATACATGTTCCGCTTATAATTGTATGATCAGGATAATCTCTATGAATATGTGTTAAATTATTCAAAATTTCTACATTCTTCATCTAAGCACTTTTTACCTTGCTCAGTTTTTCTTTAAGTGAGGAAAGTATAGCCTCACACTAGTTGAAAACTTTTGGCTCTAGACACTCCAGTGCATATTGCATATAAGATCTGTTGGCCAGATGTAGTGTCACACTATTAGATAATTTTGCGATTATGAAGAGGATCGATCTGAAAGGAAAATCACCCACATCCCTGATGTTTACTTTCCCATCCTTGCTAGGCTGTGTACCTGGTTGACAAAACTATCTAATATAATCTCTCACTGATTCACCTCCACGAGAAAATCTAGAAAGTGAGATGGGGGCACCTCGCCTCGACAATCTAGCAAGAAAGTAAATATAATCAATGGTAATAAGGACCATCTTGTCCCTAATGTGAAAATTTTGATCTGTCGGATCCCATGCATGAACAAGGAACTGTAGTAGTTCTATTTGTTGCCTCATTCTGGACAACTTAAACTATTTGAGTAACCCGCAATTTTTGAGGGCCTCAACTGTACCCGGATTGTTTAGGGAAACCATGTCTTGTTCTTCATGCTCTCTTTCTCACCATGTAATGGACATTTGATCCAATGAAAGCCTGAAACACAATCATAAGCTTAATTAGGATCCTTTCCATGAAAAAAACATTACAAATTTTGGAGCAAACAGCTAAATCAAACTAGGGAAATTTTCCCAGCACAACTAAGGCATAGAGACAATGCACTGCAAAGCATGCAACCTTCTATCTTGGTCCTCTTCAATGCAGTTTTCAATGTGAAAGCCTACGCTGATCCCAAGGAAAAAAGATGAAAAACCAGGGGCCCCAAAAAACCAAAAAACTTGCATGAAATTAAAAAGAATGACTTGAAAAGAAAGTTGAGAGGTTTAGCTCCTACCTAGTCTAGACGGCTCAAGAAATGGTTCGCAAAATCTCTCGCAATCAGCTAGTGAAAATTGAGGTAAAAACCAAGCTCAGAGCACAAAACTGAATGGTAAGTTCCAAATGGTAAAAACGTCACGGTAAAAGCTTGTTTTATGTTTATTTCATGTTCATTAATCAAGTAAAAATTAGTATTTACCTATTTTTGTCTATGAAACAGGTATTTTTAATCCATTTGGTGGTGTTTTGAGCATGTTTTGGAACTCACTTACAAAATTCGACGTGCTCAATTGTAAATTGTACCTTTGACCATAGAGCACACTTTTATCTCTTTTTCGAGCTCTGTTAAAAACAAAAAAGGAACCCCCTTAGAGTCCTCTTTAAGCTATTTTCAGACTCTCTAAACTTAAAAAGATTGTCGAGCGCTTGTCATTTCCAGCTCGTTAACAGATTGGAAATGATATCTGTCTTGTATTATTTTATGCTTTTTCAGGCTTGAGAGATTAATTTACGAAAAATAACTTGTGGATTTTTCTTTTTGTCCCTTTTCAAACTCTCTAAACATGAAAAGGATCGAGTTATCTTTGTCATTAAACTCATTAAAACATCAAATAGCAACAAACTTGTCCATCTAGACAAGATCGAGTTTCACCTTCGCTAGACTCGTTATAACATCAAATAGCAATGGATTCATCCGAAGGGTGAAATTATAAAACAAGCATATGTTATCATCCTCAACCTTGATAATAATAAAGAGGTACTGGTCAGAAATGACTAGGGAAAATGGGAAAAAGGCGAAAACCACTTTATGGTAGCAGGTCTCTCTTGAACATGACACTTTCACTCCATCACCGTGACTATCTGGGTTGGGTTATTAGCTTGATGGTTATCACGCCATTAGTCTATCATACCATCCATCACTTTTTTTGGGTCAGTGCTACCAATTCATTTCAGTGTCTTTGACATTTTCAAGAGAAGTCATTCAATCAAAATTCATACTTTGCAATACCGCAAACCTTCATTTTCATGACCGCCATTCCTGAACCTTGTATCGTCAGTCAAATTCCATCTCCAAAATAACTACACTCATTTCGTGTCGTTGATGTGGGATACATCAAGGCCCTCCTGCGATGAGTTTCTTCTTGTTCACATCAGTACATTATCCAAGAAGTTGACATAGAAACACCCTTCTACTACCTTGAGGCTTGCATGCATCAATGGCAGGTTTCTCGCTTCCAGCGTTAGGCATACATAAATGGCCTTTGACCAAAATAATTTGTATGGTGTTCGACATCAAATCATCCATTTACACCATGCAGAATGTACTGTAGTACCTTGAGGATCATTTTCATTCAGTGATTTCTCTCGAATCTGTTAATAGTTTACACCATTGGCTAGTAACCAGATGGTGTCTTCCCATGTTCAACTTCAAATCACATATTCACATGGTTAGACTCATACTTGAGCGAATGATTGAATGAGATAGAAGACCTTGGATCTAGTTTCATCCATCTAGGCTACGATTTTAGGAGTACTAAATCATATGTACAATGGCTTCACATTGATGGTCATTCCAATAATGGGTCTATATTTGTAGACAATTGTTTATGTACATGTAATGAAATTTTATACGCTGAGCATGGGTATTCCTTCCCTTAGAAATTCATGTAAAATCAAATATCATGATATATGTATTGTAATTGATGCAGGTCACCTTCTGCTTCGATACTTCTTCATCACATTGTAGAAAATTTCATTCGACATTGGCATTTTTCTGACTTCATGCTTTAGGGGGCAGTGCTTACAAGTCCATTTGGGCACATCAATCCCAAAATTCAAATTAGTGTTTTAGGGCTCATCAAACCCTAATTTTAGTTCCTTCATGCCCTAAACAAGTCACCCCTTTGAATTCTTGCTTCCAAGATAGTTTCATGACTTGAAGACATCCAGAAATAACCTCTAGAGGGACCAACACAGGTAGGCCCTTGTAAAGGTGCACTGCAGAGCAGTTGAGTCCACTGCTAGGGTGCTCTCCAGAGCACTTAGGCTTCCTTTTACCTACGTTGGGCAAGAATGTGTGAAATTCACATAGGGTTTGGGGAATATTCTTATCTTTTGGGGTCATATAGAAGGTTCCCTCAGTTATGAACTCCTATGAGCTCGAAAATGGATGAGGCGTGAGTTAAGGTGCATCCTATCCTCTCATCCCTTCCTCCTTGGAACTAATTCTAAGTATGGAAGTCCATTCAATGCCACCATTTATGACAAAAACTCCTTCATCTTCCTATAAATTGATCACTCATCTAAGTGATCAGTGGCTGGATTATGTTGAATTTTAAGGAGATAATGTTGCTATGAGATTTGGCTTTGAAGAAAGTATTGTAATGCTACAAGTTTGTCATGCTTTTGATGTGATGTGGATGGGATCCAAGCTGGAGGAATGGCTTTGAATTAGACACCAATGTTTGTATTTCCTTCTTCTATCTAATAAAGTGTTTGAACCATTTTCCCATATGTTTGTATTGTTTCATAATGCTTATATGTGTGAATTGTATTTGATTCCTTTCACTTATATTCAGTAGATCGTGTGCTTTGATCGATTGTTTGTTTTCTGTTGTGTTTACAGGTACTTCTCAAGTGTATTAAGTAAGGGAATGAGTGACAGGATCGATACAAGGGAGAGAAGAGGAAAGCAGAACTACAAGTAGGTATTCTTACCTCCTAATCTTATCTATTACTTATAGGAAAAGATTAAAACACTTTAAAATGTTGTTCTAGATACAAATACTTATCTAGGGAATTAGTACTTATCTATAGATACCAATTCTCCAAAAAACCGTCTTGTACATTATGATACACCAAACATAGCATTCAGGGAGATTTCCTACCTGTACTTCTCTATTCACCGAGAGGTATTCTGTAGTTCACAGTTTCTTGGTAAACCTTTTTCCTAGATTATCCCTGTTTTGTTTTGTTTTGTTATTTTGATTAAAATAAATTTAATTTACCGCAGATAAAATCCTCCATGCTCACTCTTTAGTTTATCTTAGCTAAGACATATGGCGGCAAATCCGGATTCCACTGATCAAGGAATTCCTTTCGATGGGAATGCTAGTCCTTTTCCTCCTTTCATAAATATTGGTGCTCCTTATATGGCTACATTTTCCCTTCCGGGACTTACCATTGGCTTGCCACTATGGTTGTTTTTAACCTACCTTGGCTCAAAATGTTGTGATTTCTCCGCAATCGAGTACTCCTCCAACTGGAAAAAATCAACCTCCAATTGATCCTAAAGTTGACGCTTTGCCTTCTTCCTCGATTTTTTCTTCCTCCCATTCTTCCTCTTCGCTTGGTGAATGTATTGGTACTAGTAACCAAGTGGCTAAGAAGAAGAAGAAAAGAAAATATTGATTTGAATGCAACTTCTAATGAGAAGTCATCTGATAAGCCTCACCAAGTTCGATATCCATGCAAACTTTGTATGGGACATCATATTCTTAGAAATTGTCATGATATTCCTCATATCTTAGAAGAATGGTCTTCTCGTTCACATCATGCTGTGTCATCAACTTTTAAGGATTATGCTAGTGACACACCATCAACTAGTGGCAGTAAAGTTCATGGAAAGAAGGGTAAAGTTAATTTTCCCTGTAGGTTATCTGAATGGAATCACCCCATTCACCTTTGTCCCTATCTGGATGAAGCCAAAAAAGTGTTGGATAACCATCCTACTTCACTGTAGTGACTTCCATCTGGTTACAAGAGACTATCCCTTGATCCTTTAGTAGTTGATAAATTGACTAACCCAAATCAACCACCAGTCAAACCCACTCTCTCTAAATGTGAATCCCATGAGTCTATACTTGACCAATCACAGGTCGAGGAAACAGTTGACCCGATTTCACCTTCAGTTAATCATACCTTTCCCAAAGAGAGTGAATACGATACCACTCAGGTTCTTTTCATTTCTTTAGATTCCAATGCGCTTGGGGTAAAACCTCCTATTCCATCAAGGCATTAGGAAAATCCTCCCGCTCTCGTAAGTCAAGCGGTTAATTCTCCCGTTTCTATGGTACCCCCTCCAAGTAGCCTGGTCACTTCCTTTGATTGGAATCAATTGATAGGATTTTGTCTTCCTTTTTACGTGCCTTTCTAGATCATAGTACAAGCTTGTAATATGATTATATATAGCACTATTATAGATAAAGGTGCATCTGTGAGTATCCTTTCCTCCACTGCTTAGCAAGTGCTTGGTTCACCACCACTTGTGCCTGTTACCCTAAATCTGTTGGCTTTTAAGAGAGGAACCAGTCAACCAGTATGGATCCTTTCTCAGTTGCCTATTACTTTGGGAGGAAAAATCATTTATCTAAATGTGATGCTAGTCCCAGGCCCTTTAGATTACAATTTACTTCTTGGGTGTGACTATGTTTATGACATGGGAGCTATTTTTTCAACACTCTTTCGAGTGATGTGTTTCCCACATGAAGGAAAAATTGTTACCATTGACCAGCTTTCATTTCCCAATCCAAATATGGCTTCCAGTCAACCATCTTCCCTAAATGGTCCTTTTGTCCCAATGGTATCTTCCCCACCACGGGTCAATTATGTGGCAACCCTTTCCATGCCGACATCAACGGATGATAAATTTCGTGATGTTGTAAATGATGTGTTGGGGGCATTGGAACCAGATATCTCTAATGGATTCCTTGCTACGTATCCCTTCTAGAGCATTGTTCTCTCATCCGATGAGAACATCTTGGAAGTCATGACCTCTTATGGGTCATAATCAAGGAATGTGAGGATAGTTCTTGGTCTTCTCAACCTCGTTAGAAAATGAAATAAGGAATGTGAGGGTAGTTCTTGGTCTTGTGTCAACCTTGTTAAACAATGAAACAAGGAATATGAGGATAGTTCCTGGTCATGTGTCAACCTCATTAAAAAATGAAACAGGTCCATGAGCATAGTTCCTTGTCTTGTGTGAAGCTCATTAAAAAATGAAACAAGGTACCTTGGAGAAAAGTTCCAATTCGAAGTCTTTGATTAGATCTCATAAAATCCAGTCAAGTATTTCACTTGATCTCGTAAATGAACCTTCATTCCGTCCACCTCATAGCTGTGAGTAGTCTACTTAGGTGAATGTAATGAAGCTTGGGGGGCATGCACCTATAATTGAGTCATCATGTTGGGGGCATGCAAACTATTTCAAGAAAAGTTTTTCCTCGTTTCAAGCTTGTGTAAAAATGAAACTAAATCCAAGCATACGTTTTCATTTCAAGTTTGTGTAAACATGAAACCAAATTAAAGCATAGTTTTTCATTTCAATCTTGTGTAAACATGAAACTGGATCCAAGCATAGTTCCCTATAGTTCATGCTTGTGTAAAAATGAACCCATCACCATTTTAACCCTCGTGATTTCCATTCTATCAGCCTCTTCCGTCAAATGAGCCTTGGTTTTTTCTCCTTCCATCGTCACTATCTAAATGGTTGATCATACGCTTTCACTTGGTTGCTTTACACTTTTTGAGGAATAGTTGCAATGAGTGGTCTTATTAGCCATCATCTTCACATAAATAAAAATGTTTTGAGAGGTTCTAACATCACCGGAACTGATTGCTATCCTAGACACCACTCGTTCCTCAAAACAGAGTCCTCTTTAAGCTCTTTTCAGACTCGAAATATGAAAAGATTGTCGAGTGCTTGTCCTTTTTAGCTCATTAACTGATCGGAAATGAAATCTACTCAGTATAAGCTTAACCCTTTTTTGAGTAGAGATAGGTTATTTACGAAAAAGGAATACGTTGACCGAACATGGTCAATAGGTTCTCTCTCGTATTATTTTACGCTTTTTCAGACTTGAGAGACAAATATACGAAAAAGAACTTGCAGAGTTTTCTTTTTTTACCTTTTCAAACTCTCTAAACATGAAAAGGACCAAGTTATATTTGTTGTTAAACTTGTTAAAACATCAAATAGTGACAAACTTGTCGATCATGACAAGACCAAGTTTCACCTTCGCTAGACTCGTTAAAACATCACATAGCGATGGATTCACCCGAAGGGTGGAATTATATAACAAGCATATATTATCCTCCTCAAGCTTGATAAAAATAAAGAGGTACTGCTCAATAATGATTGGGGAAATGGAAAAAGGGGTAAACCACTTTTGGTAGCAGGTCTGTTGGGTAGCGGAGGTCCCACGTAACAGTTTTGGGGCTGAGAGCCTACAAGTTAGGACAAAAACATTGTAAAACTCCGAAATATGCGGAGCGCGAAATGTAAAAGGTTGAGTCAAAGGGTTTTCTGCCCAAGAAATAATATAGAATAATAGGAAGTAAGTCGGTCCGCGGACCATAGGAAGGTATAAATAGAGTGAGGCTCTATGCGTAGAAGGAAGTTTTTGGTATGAAATGTTGTATCTGATATGTAATGGGTTTTTGAAGGAAAGTTTGAAAGTGTCTGTAAGTCCGAGTCAAGGGTATTGGGTAGCAGATAGAAGCTCTATAGCTATGTGCACAGAGGCCTAGAAGATTCCATAGTTGTGTGCACGGACCCCTACAGTTGAGTGCGTAGGGCGGATCTGGATGTATTGGTGATAAGGTGGAAATAAAGATAAGTTGATTCTGAAACATTGTGTCAATCTGAGCTATTGTGGATCTGGTTAATTTATGATTGGTATTGCTATTGATTCTTTATGCACATGCTATGTTCTTGATTAATGTAAATTTGTATCTCTGTTAAATATGTGCACCGGTTATCTTGATTAAATGTTTGCTTAAATACCCTTTTAAGTAGATCAGATCTATAATAAATCATTTAGTGATTAGTATTGAGAAGTAGCCCTACTTCGGGTCTACATGGAAGAAGAGTAGCGCGAGGCTGCAAGACGGTGCATGAGCCCTCCAAACCACATCAAGACATCTCAAGGGTGCAGAAACTTGGTTCCAGCACCCTCCCCTGCTACCTGGGGTGACACCTCAGTCTACACTCCGTAGGTTGTTGCCGAAAGGGTTAGTAGCTACGGGATTTGTTTGGCTAGATAATTCTTCTGAACTTGGGTCAGGCCCACATAAGCCAACAAATTGTTTAGTTGCCAGGACCGAGATCTACCTAAGGGGTGTCTGATGTGGAATGTGGGAACTCTATAAAGAAGGAATTGAAAGATCAAAGTGACTAGGAGCAGTAGCAATTCAGAGTACATCAACAAGGGTGACAATGACGATCATGATCCAACTACTGGTATTCAAAGGAGCAGGAAGCGAAGATCTAGAACAATTTTGGTTCATGTTAACATCAGTATGGAATGCACATCATGGAAAATTTTAGGGGCTAATGTTCGCCCAGTGGGCTAATTTTCCATGATTTTTCCAAAAAAAAGATTCGCCAATTTCCAATTTTATAAAAGACGATTCGCCCAAATTTTAGAATATAAAATTATTTTACCTTAAAAATCGCCAACATTATAGAGAGACTATATATAAAATAATTATAAATTTGATTAATTTTACAAATATATCAATAAACATTTATAATTTGCATATTAGGGATTAGTGAGATTCGCCAATGTTTGAAACTTCAAGAAAATTTTCCATCCTTAAAATTTTCCTTGATGCACATAGAATTGCAGATGAGAATATCAGAAAGGCTACCTTAGTTAGTGCACTGTAGGACTGAGTGCTGACATGGTACATAAAGTACTCAAGTGATCACCCAACTGTCGGGACAGTAGAAATCCAAACCGAACTAAAGAAAGAGTTTATCTGGCCGAAGTCAGAAGCACAATCGATCATAGGGTTCAAGGAAATCATGATGACTCCTAGTGAAACCCCATGGGATTTGGATCAAACACTGAAAAGTACTATCTGCGAAGCAAACATGACACGAACGAATGTTCAACACTACGCTTGGTTTATGGCATCATTAACACCACATCTATGGATGGCTTTGTCAGAACAGAAGATCTCAACTCGGCATGAAGCATTGGAGACAATGATGAGGTTGCACGAATCTCCATTACAAGACCCAAGGTTGGGAGTTCAGCAAATCCAAGCGCAGATACAAAACTTGTGTTTGGAAATGAAGAAGTTAAAACAAGAACAGGAACCTCGCCCAGAAGTCTGGGAGGAAGTATGGTGTATAAAGTGCAGGAGCCAGGGGCACGATAAAGATCACTTGCCAGTCTTGGCGAATTATGTGGTAATGGGGGGACCAACACCATTGCGACCAAAGGCACAAGCAGGGCCAAGCATGACAACCCCGCTCTGGTGCGCAATCTGTCAGGTGGGAGGAAAGCATAACACAGATAACTGTCATCTACTGCCAAAATTCAACCAGACCCCCTAGCAGTTATTTTGCAACTTTTGCAGATCGGTGGGCCATGAGGAAAGAGACTGTCATAGCTATCAATTATTAATGGACTAGTCACTTACCTACAGAATGCAGACTGAGGCGCGAGGTCAGGTCCAGCCACGGTGATCACCTACAGTGGGTTCCAGAGACGTGGACCAGGACAGGGCGGAGTGGGTCCAGGAAGGGGTCGCGGACAGCTAATCCGTTACAACTGCGGTGGACTAGGACATTACGCGCAGGATTGTACCAACCCAACTAGAATATCATGCACTTACTATGAGCAATTTGATCCTGAGCTAATAGATTGCCCCACACTGATAATACGGATTCATGAAAAAAGGGCAACACAGCCTACAACAACCCACAATGTGTAGATGATGAGGTCTGAACCCCGTGACGAAGACCCCCAGGTAAACATGGTACTAAGAAGTGGCATGGCCACAACAGAGGATAAAAGGAACTTAAGTAAGAAAGATGCAAGGACTGGAATATAGACACATTTGGAAGCTAGGGAGAGCTTCGCGAAGGTCTCTATCCTAGGTAGCAAGGATCAACTTAAGCAGGACAAGGATCCCTCGATGCTAGCCTAGAGACATGCATAAAATTGTTGCGCGATAATAGGGCAGTTAGAGGCTTGCAAGAATTAATAGATAGGTGTGCAGGGACGCAGGAACCTAGCATGGTCCTCAAACTAGGAAAACATGCAACACGGACAGGGTGAGAGATGCTATTAATGACACAAATTGGCAACTATGAGATGGATCAAATCATTCTAGATTTGGGCTTGGATGAAAATGTACGGCCTAAACAAACTTGGGAGTGCATGGGTAGGCCTACACTACAATGGTCTCCTATTCAATTGCTGATGGCACACCAACAGAAGATCTTGCCCATGGGAAGGTTGCAGGGAATTATGTTAGATATAGAAGGTGCGAGCACTAGAACAGACTTTGAAATAATTGAAATCATGGATCAAAAGTATGCCTTATCCTGCGTTGTTAAGAATAGACTGGGCCACTGACATGAATGGGGTTATTAATTTAAAAAAAAGTGAACAATGATATTTGAAACGAAGTTTCTCGGTGTAGTTGTTCTGCTAGACCCGGCTGAAGGACTGTGCTACATTGAACTCGTGCACAACGAAGAAAGTGACGATGAATTAGACTGTATCTACAAGATTTCTGCATAAAGGTAAGAATGGGTCAAGTCAATGGAGGATAGATGAATATCACCACCGATAGAGGATAGAGTCTTGCACCACCAATTCAGATGAAGAAGATAAGCGGTGGCATAATAGGTTGAACGGAGTAACCACGCTACACTACAATATGGTGACTAAATCTCTGTACTGCGTGAGGGCACAAGATCGCGAACTGACGATGTATGATGGGCTGACAATAATAGATGGATTCCTGAACAAATTTAAAATCATGGTACCAGAGCACCAACAGTTTGATGTGTTGAGATGGGCATTACGCATGACACCTGCGCGATGGTGGGGCACACATGAAGGGACTTTCAAATATTGGTGCTGCTGTAGGCACATGATGCAGATAAGATTTGAGAAGCCAGAACTACAAATAAACAGAGAAATATGATGGACGTGATGACCTACACATGCACCTTACTAGATGGATCAAAGCCTTTGGAGAGGAATCTCAACCAGAATGGGTGCACTTATTTTATCACACCCTGGACATCAGTCCTCAAAACTGGTATACTGAAGCAGAGCTTTGACACAACAGAGGGGAGTGGGATATCTTGCGCGAAGGGTTTTTTTCGACATTCCTCTTTGAATATCAATGGATGGATAATGTGGACAATGCATTACAGCTGGTGAAGGCCGCCATTTTCAAAATGCCATTGGAACCAGAAGAAATCGTGCAGCCCGACTGGTCACGATAGCTGAGCCAGGCCCTCGAATGCTACAATGTCTAGGTAGAAGATGATGAGGATGACCCATGAAACAAAAATATTGTGGAATCAGAGGGGAGCCATTAGGTGCGTGGACCTGCAATCAAAGATCTAGATATCACGACACCATTGAAAATGAAACAAGTAAATATCAGAAGAGAAGAAGAGCCAAAGTATGCAACGCTTAGGGACTATTGAGACGACACCACGGTGGAAAAGGTCGTCGAGTTGCTTTGGGAATATTGATATTTATTCCCAACAAAAATTACGGAGCTAAAAGGGATCCTAGGAGACCTGGGAGTGATGAAGATAACATTGAAGCTGGACATGAAGCCAGTTAAGCAGCGACCCTACCAATTGAATCCAAAATACAAAGCAAAGGTCCGCGAAGAACTGGGCAAGATGCTAGCAGCAATAATAATTGAACCAGTCAAGGAGTTCGACTACGTAATTCCTATGGTTGTGTAGGAGAAGAAAAGAAAGGGTGAGATTCACATCTATGTGGATCTTAGGAAGCTCAATGATGCCTGTGTTAACGATCCATTTCCAACACCCTTTACAGATGAGGTACTGGAAAATGTGGGTGGGCAGGAAGCCTTCTCCTTCATAGATAGGTTCTCAAGATACCACCAGATCACGATCGCACCAGATGACATGAGCAAAGCAATGTTTGCCACTAAATGGGGTTGTTTTCAGTATACTGTGATTCCCTTTGGACTAAAGAACGCACTGACAATATTCTCACACATTGTGGTAGTGGCATTCAAGGAATTTATACACAAGTTCTTATAGGTCTATATTGATGACTGGACCGTATTCAGACTGGTTAAAAAACACATAGCGAGCTTATGGTTAATGCTGGATACTTGTCGATGACACCAGATTGCGCTAAACCTAAAGAAGTGTACTTTCCTCATCCCCTTCAGGAACCTACTTGGCCATGTGGTTTGTAAGTAAAGGCCTGATGGTAAATCTGGAAAAGATCATTTTCATACTCAATCTGCAAGCGCCGCAAAGTGTAAAACAACTACGTGCCACAATGGGACACACGGGCTACTATCGGAAGTTCATCAAAAGATACGCCCAGATCATGGCTCCAATGGAACAGTTGTTGAAGAAGGATGTTACTTATTGTTGGAATGAGGAATGCAACAAAATTCTGGAAATTTATATGGAAAAGATGGCATCCACCCCTATACTGGTCTTTCCAAGATGGGACATCGAATTTCATGTGCATGTTGATGCGTCGTGTATCGCGTTGGGTGCGGTACTCACTCAAGAAGGAGTGGAGGGAATAGATGACCTGATTGCATTTGCGAGTCACCAGTTGTCAAAAGCTGAGAAAAATTACTCCACTACTGACCAAGAGGGATTGGCGATGGTATACGCGATTCAAAAATACTGCCACTATCTGCTCGGCAGATACTTTAAGATGTATACTGATCACTCTGCGCTAAAATACCTAGTGAATAAGCTTGTGTTGGGGGGGCGAATTTGTAGGTGGTTTTTGTTACTCTAGGAATATGACTTCGAGGTTGTCGTAAAGCCAGGACGTCTAAACGTAGGTCTGGATCACCTGTCCCGAATTGAGACCGACGAAGAACCCACAAATTTAGAGGAAGGACTCCCGGATGCACAACTATACGCAATTCATGTTGCGAACGGCCACTTTGATGATATAATACATTTCTTAACTACAGGAACTGCGCTGCAGGGATATGCTATTCAACAAAATAAGGAATTGGTGATACGTGCAGCAGACTTTACCGTGATTTCCGAGCACCTCTAAAAAATGTTCAACGACGAAATCTTACGCAGATATGTGCCTGAAGTCGAGTGCGGAAAAATATTGTCCGAAGCACATGGTGAGGTGGAAAGAGGACATTTTGCAGGTTGCGCTACTACACAGAAGATTCTTCGTGTAGGACTATGGTGGCCAACCCTACATCAGCACTTGAAAGCATGCTGTCGAGCCTTCGACGTCTGTCAACGGACCAGGAAACCATCGCGAAGAGATGAAATGCCACTCCAGCCATAGATGACACTACAGCCATTCGAGAAGTGGGAAATCGACTTCGTAGGACCTATCACACCGCGAGGAAAGACAGGCACGTGCTATATCATCACCGCAACTGAATATTTGACTCGATGGGTAGAGGCACATCTGGTGAAGGACTGCACGGCTGTGACAGCTGTGAATTTTTTGTTCGATAATGTACTGACAAGGTTTGGATGTCCCAAAATTCTCATGACCGATCAGGGAATGCATTTCCTGAATGAAATGATCAGCGCACTCACTGAGGAATTCCAGATATATCACCAACATAGTATGCCATACCACCCACAAGCAAATGGGACCATTGAAGCATTCAACAAAATCTTGGAGACTGTGTTGACCAAAGTCTTTAATGCACAATGAAATGACTGGGACTTACGCATCCCTGCTGTGCTATGGGCATACTGAACCACGTGCAAGAAGTTAACGGGAAAGACACCTTTTCAATTAGTCTATGGCGATGAGGCCATTATGCCTATGGAATACATTGTGTCTAGTCTGCGAATAGTGGCAATAACAATTATGGCAGACCGCAGGGCTTTGGAGGAACAGCTCGCGTAGCTAGGAACTAGAGGAGGAACGGTTTTTTGCTGGATTCCATCAGCAAATAAAGAAACATCGAGAGAAAGCATGGCATGATCACCATATCAAGGTGTGCACCTTTAAGGAAAATGATCTAGTATTACTATATGACAGCCAGTTTTAGAAATTCCCTGGAAAACTCTAAATGCATTGGTTGGGACCCTATGTTGTCAAAGAAGTTATCTATGGGGACGCAGTTTAGCTTGCCAAACTCAATGGAGACCCCTTCCCAGTAAGAGTGAATGGCAGTCGCTTTAAGCTTTACACGGGTGGGTCAACTGCATGACTAACTGTCCGAGGGATAGTCTCACTGCTTCAACTAGTTGGAAGAGAGCACGGGATGATAAAGCAGTCTAGGGGAAAGAGGCGTGAATGCCAGGATACGTGTAAATTTTGCCAATCACAAAGGTTGCGGTTGTGCAGGAAGGAGTGCGCTGATGCGTTGCTAAGAGGAAAGGTGATCATTGTTGTCACTATTCATGACAAGATGTCTACATTATGGCAAAATGGAGTGGGTGACGAGCAATTAAGAGAAGGGGTACGTGCCAGATATGGCACCATCTACCACAGGGTTAACAAAAGGACACCAGAACAGGTGGGAGTCAGTGAATTTGAAATTCAAAACGCCTATAAATCATAGAGGGGCATCCACTAGGTGACCTACACTTCTGGAAAACACAAGTTGGTTACCCATATGGAACTCTTCATTATCTCTACACAAGGAGTAAGCTCGAGGGTGGTGATATGGCTGATGGAAAGGCAGGGCTCTCTGAGGAACATGGTGTTGATAGCTGCGAGTGCCACGCAGATTTCAGCATCAACAGTAGGGGATGTACCAAAAAATGGGAGACACGAAGCCGAATTAATCTGGATGTCACCGCCTCGCCCGGGGGCAGGCCGATGAACTACAATAGAAAAGAGAAAGGATGGAAACCCAGAGAGAACTGGTAGAAATGTCATTAATATGTCATCTCTGATGTACCTTGAGGATTGGGATCTCGTGGACAGCAGCAAAGGTCTTGCAAAATTGCAACACAAGCTGCAGCAGATAGTGCGAAGAGCAGATATGAAGGTAGGAAGTGGCTACGGTGGTACAAGGAGGTCCCGTATGCGGCTCCCCCGCTCGAGCTAAAATCCTATGAGGGGGTGTTCTATGTTAACCGAGCAGAGCAGAATGAGCATTATCAGTTGTGAGAATTGGTATAAAAAACGAAGCAGGAGTCGGACGAAGCATTGTAGGAGACAACAAAGGAGCAGTAGGACAACGAGTGTCACTCAAAGGGAGGTGAACCATGAAGCCAAGGCAACACATCTCGCCGCATCAACGAGTGACTCGGGATGAGTCACGATGATTGTGTTGGGGGATTGTTGGGTAGTGGAGGTCCCACGTAACAGTTTTGGGGCTGAGAGCCTATAAGTTAGGATAAAAATATTGTAAAACTCTGAAATATGCGGAGCACGAAATGTAAGAGGTCTAGTCAAAGGGTTGTCCACCCAAGAAATAATATAGAATAATAAGGAGTAAGTCAGTCCACGGAGCATATGAAGGTATAAATAGAGTGAGGCTCTATGGGTAGAAGGCAGTTTTTGGTATGAAATATTGTATCTAATATCTAATGGGTTTTTGAAGGAAAGTTTGAAAGCGTCTGTAAGTCCGAGTTGAGGGTATCGGGTAGTGGATAGAGGCTCTGCAACTATGTGCGCAGAGGCCTGGAAGAGTTCGCAGCTGTGTGCACAGACCCTTGCAACTAAGTGCGCAGGGTGGATCTGGATGTATTGGTGATAAGGTGGAAATAAAGATAAGTTGATTCTGAAACATTGTGTCAATCTGAGCTATTGTGGATCTAGTTAATTTATGATTGGTATTACTATTTATTATTTATGCGCATGCTATGTTCTGGATTAATGTGAATTTGTATCTCTGTTAAATACGTGCATCAGTTATCTTGATTAAATGTTTGCTTAAAGACCCTTTTAAGTAGATCAGATCTATAATAAATCATTCAGTGATTAGTATTGAGAAGTAGCCCTGCTTCGGATCTACGACGAAGAAGAGCAGCGTGAGGCTACAGGAAGGCATGCAAGCCCTTAAGACCACATCAAGACATCCCAAGGGTGTGGAAACCTGGTTCCAGCACCCTCGCCTGCTACCTCGGGTGAGACCTCAGTCTGCGCTCTGCTGGCTGTTTCTGAAAGGGCCGGTAGCTGCGAGATTCATTTGACTAGATAACTCTTCCGAACCTGGGTCAGGCCCACATAAGCCAACAAGGTCGCTCTTGAACATGACACTTTCACTTCATCACTGTGACTATTTGGGTTGGGTTATCAGCTTGACGGTTATCATACCATCGGTCTATCATACCATCCATCACTTTGTTTTGGGTCAATGCTACCAATTCATTTCAATGTCGCTGACATGTTCAAGAGAAGTCATTCAGTCAAAATTCATCCTTTTCAATACTCATAAACCTTCATTTTCATGACCACCATTCATGAACCTTGTGTTGTCAGTGAAATTCTGTCTCCAAAATCATTACACTCATTTCTTGTTGTTGATGTGGGATACATCAAGGCCCTCCTGCGATGAGTCACTTCTTGTCAACATCAACTCATTAGCCAAGAAGTTGACTTAGAAACACCCTTCCAGTACCTTAAGGCTTGCATACATCAATGGCAGGTTTCTCACTTTCGGCGATAGGTTGACATCAATGGCCTTTGACCGAAAGACTTTGTATGGTGTTTGACATCGAATCATCCATTCACACCATGTAGAATGTACTATGGTACCTTGAGGATCATTATCATTATTGGTGATTTCTCTCACGTCCGTTAACGACTTACATCATTGGCTAGTAATCAAATAGTAGAAGTGGGTTATAAGCCCTAACTAGGAGCAAGGGTTGCAACAATGAACATACCTACAAACCAAGGTATGTATTGGTGATTTTTATGTTGTTTTGATCCTAGGGATGAGATCCTAAGTTAGGACTGTGGAATAAGAATTTATGGTCTATTTCATGTTAGCATGATAGTGCCCAAGTTGGTTCTTGGTATGTATCACTTTAATGGAAAAATATAGCTGCTAGAGTGGAAGCTATTGAGCTCAAGGTTTAAACATCTTTAGGATCAGTTTGTTTGAGCCCATGCTCATCATTGGAGAAGCGAAATTTGAAGGTGATATGTGGCATCTCTCCTACCCTATATTAGTATTAATTCGAGTAGTGTAGGAAGACTATAGTGGGAACAAGGACATGAGTTTCTAAGGAGCAGCAGTGGGAAGTTGTGAGTTATTCACAAATGGAATTGTGAACTCAATAGGAGTCTCGATGTGATGATGTGTTGATTGGAAAAATTTCAATGACAGATCATATTGGATAGTCAATATTTAGTGGCCAGATGGACTTGGAGCATTGATAGAGGTAGGTGTTGTAGTGTGGAAGTGAAGGACCCGCAAGTGTATAAGATATGACAAAGAAGCTGTCATCATTGACTACATCAGCTAGACCGTTAGATCATCTTGTATTTGTATTCTTGCACTTTTGGAGATTTGAGGGCCATTATCCCTAGTACACGAGCCCTAGACTGTTGTATTATTGAGTTGGATTAATATAATGAAGATTGGGTTATTCTTTTGTGTAAAGTTATGTATATTTTGTGCACTAGTATATTTAAGGTTGTATATTGTTTCGCTATGCAAAGTAACTTCATTATGATTCTTGGTTTTGTAGTGTCGATGACATAATATTATATCCTAGACACCAAGGTCATGGAAAAACAACTATCACAACCTTGGAAAGCATCATATGCTTTGGCATCTTTCTCTCTTAGAACCATGAGCATGCAAATTTTGTTGGAGTTAAAAATCCTTTTTATCTTACCTGCACTAACAAGGTTTGCATTGATGTTGACCCAATGGGATTTCACAATATACTCCACCCCATTCTTGATGAGATGGTATTTTTTCTCATGCCAAAAGAAGACTACTTTCTTTTCATATATATTTAGACTTCCCAAAACTATGCCACATATATCTAATGGGACAACATCTAGATCAACCTCATCTACTAGTTTTGATGCAATGACAAACCTAACCCTACATTGCTTGGTTACATGGAGTTTTGCATTGTCACATACCCAACCAAGAGGGTAGGGTTTTGGATGAGGCTTGGTTTCAATTCCCAACTTCTTAACAATTGATTATGAAATTAGATTGACTTGAGAGCCTAGGTCAAATAATGTTTCTATTTTGGTATGTTTGTCCACAAACCTAATATGGAACAATTCACTCATGTTTTGTTCATGAACATTTGATTCATTTGTAGAACTTAAATTAGCATGAATTTCATAGCTTGAATTATCATGAAGAGAGATGTCACCTTGTATACCCACAACAGTAATATGTGTCTCATTACTAGAATTAGGTTCAAGGTCTTGTTGCACAGTTGCAACCATTTTCTGCTTCTCTTTTCCTCCAAATTTCTTTGGCTTCAATTTTGGATGCAACTTCCAAAAATGTTCTTAATCATTCCCTTATTTATTATAGTGTGTGCAAGATGGATTTCCTTCTTCTTTCTTAGATGTATTTGTCTTCTTGTCATTTCCTTTTCCATTTCCCTTGAATTTGTTGTTATGAGGTTTGGATGATGACTTCTTTGGATGATCTTCCTTGTCATGTTTACCCTTTCTTTCAGGATAGATAGCTTTCACACTAGCTGCATCAATAGTAGTGGGTTCAAACAACAATAAAGAATGTCAGATATAACTATGTAAATAACCAATATATTTCATCATAGTCTTAGGTGAATCTAAAGGAATTCCCAATGCTAAAGCTTGCTTCCTAAATTCCTATGTGAAAATTTGAACATTTTGGAATTTTCCTTGCCTTAAATATTACCATTCCATCATGGCATTTTGTTGATATACCAGAAGATAGAATTAATCTCTCAATGAATAAACAAATTCAAACCAAGAAGAAATGAGTTTACCCACATGTTTTCTACCTTTATGAAGTTTTCTCTCCCACCATACAAGAGTGGTGCCTCCCAATCGAAGAGATGCTAACAAAATATTGGCCTCATATTCTTCAATCTAATAGATCCAAAAATATACTTCAATCTATCTAATCCAATTATTTAAAGTTTATGCATTACATTCTCTTCTAAAGATAGGAAAATCAAACTTTACTTCTAGTTTTAAAAAAACACTTTCTAGAAGCATCTCTATGATGTTTGTTAGAATGATGAGAAGAAGATGAAGAAGTAGGAAATTCACTAGCAGATGGAAATGGAGGCTCAAGAGGTTCTTCTTCATTTGCCTAATTTTTTGAAGCATTATCCTGTACTTTCTCTTCCTTCTTGATCAGTTTCATTTCATAATCTGCGAACCATTTTTCTACCTTATTTCCCATGGTGTAGAAAAATTTGCAGAAAGCTTTCTCATTCTTAGTATGGGCATCATATCTACCATTTTCCTTCTTCATGTTGCACGTACAACCTATGGATCAAAGGACTTAAGTTTACACTCACCCTTTCTGAGCTTGGTCATAGTTATCATTCACACTCGAAATTCACATTAGTAAGAAGACTACTCTGATACCAAATATGATTTAGGATCTTTACTTCATTAATGTTTATAGAATAGATTTAAAAAAAGCATGAAAAATCATATGTGCAAACACTTAAAGAATTAGAAACATAAAGGAGACCATAAAGAAATTCATAAACAAAATTGATAACGAAGTTTGTCTAGTGTAAACAACATCTATAGGACTTGCTTCAATAATGGGGAGGCCTCTTCATTCATCTCAAAAAAAATGAGGAGTATAAGGAAAAGTACATCATTATACCTCCAATACTAGGAGTTATTCGAAATTGGGCTGCTCAAATCCAAAAATATATTGCACTAGTGAAATCCCCTTGAAATTCTATCAAATTTGAGTATAAACTTGACTATATTCAGTCACCTACAACTCTGGCCCCTTAGAGAATCCAAAATATTCTACGCAAATTATATGGGATAATATTCTTGGAAATATTCCCCTGTTAGAACCATAAATCCTGGTTCTAAGTGTACAAGATTCCGCTCCTCCAAATTTGGGTTCCAAATGTTAGTTCCACTGCACCGCGTGTTGTACCTCTGGGTTGATAATGGTCATCTATCAAGCTAGAGAATATAAGATAATTGTTTTGGGGTTTTTGTTTTAATTTGGAGGACCAATGAATGAAACAGACATAACACTTTAATGCCTAACCTTTTGAATAATATTAATCCCAAAACAGAGGGCTGCTATAAAACTTCACACAGTGAAATAGTTTGAATAGTGGTGAGCAGAAACAAAAAATAATATGATTATCACAGTTTTCAGACATAAAATTAGATAATCATAAGTATGGAAACCACTTACCAATGTTAAGAAGGTTCAATAGAATATGCTTATGCTTACAACAGGATGTTGATGATTTATTGATTCAGAGGGAATTAATTAAATAGACAATTCATTAATCCATTCTCATTATACATTTTCACTTCAGAAGCTTATAGGAATATATTGAGACACAATTATTCCTACCTAGGTATCTCTTTAAGACATAAGAATATGAAGAATAACATAATGAGTGTTACTGGAAAAACTTACAGGAAACACAAACTGTGTAAAACTGAATTCAGAATCCTTTGCTTTGTATTAAGGGTCCAAAAAAGCTAGAACATCAAATGTTTACAAATGCTTCTTCAAGGGTTAAGTCTCTTTCAATGGTCAACCTGGTTCAATGGTGAAAATTGAACCCATAATAACTTGTAAAGAGAGTTACTTATACAACAGTAGGACTAAGAAAATATCCTAAACTATTTAAGGATTTATTCTAGGAAAAGGAAATATCTTCATGCAAGAAGATAGAGACAAATATTGAACTGTTGCTTGTTGTCCCTGTTATTTAGGTTCTACTGGCCTTGGTATTTGATATTTTTCCCTTTAAGCTGCTTGTTTGGTTGATCTTTACACTGGAAGTCATATTCACTTATGACCTTTCATATGATACACTTTAATCTGATACTCTTTGACCTTATTGACCTGTCAATATCCTTTACTGTGCCTTTTTACTTTTATTGTACATTTCATTTTTTTACTGTGTATTTCCACAGTAAATCATTTAGTTTTTTTTTTATGTCTCAGCATCAGGTAGTTTGGATATTGATCATCTATTTCTATTTTAACTATATGTTTTATCTGCCTCCTTTGTTTTGTTCTTTAATTGTATAAATTGTCTATTTTAACATTTACTGTGTAAATAATTTCTTCTGCTTTGTCTTTGGTTTAGACCTGATTTATGTTTGTACAGGAAAATTATTTGAATTCATTTCTCGAGAATCTAGAATAAACATGTTTTTAACTGGTATAAAAACCGTTTATCCAGACTCTTGGTCTTCTGTTAATCACCTGCAAAATACAACAATTGTTAAGAAAAACACAGGTTGGTAGGGAGGGCCACAATGGCTTTATTTGAGTTGAAAGGTTTGTGGATGGAATCCAGAGCGTGTTCTGGAGGTAAACAGTGGTGTTACCGGGAAAAGTGTCTATTTAGAACTGCTCTATCCCACTAAGGTGTGACAGTTGCCTTAGAAACAAATAGAGAAAAACTACTTTTGTATTTCCTTTATGAATTATAGATAGAGAAGAATAGAAAGAACCAACCTGTGTCTTACGCTAATCCTTTGATCCAATCCTTCTCTTCTTTGATAGTCTCCAGCTACCTGCTCTCTTGCTTGCCCAACTTCACAAAGTACCTGTAAGATCACAGAAGAAGAGCACTATACAAAGACATGGATCTATATTCATAAACAACTTAGGATCAGATTTAAGTTAACCATATGAAATGTAACAAGCATCAATGATACAAAAGCATGGAGGAAAACTCAAATAGTTTTTATTGATAAAAAAGAAAAGATCCAGGAGGAGTTACAACCAGTGGTTCCGACCTAGCATCAACCTCCCAGCAAAGAAGCCCCTCTTCACCTCAAACAAAGCATAAATCACCCAACAATCTGATGTTTGTCTTTAGAAACCAACAACAATTCCTTACAATATGAAAAATTCCAGCCTCTGGATCTCTGGGATGAGGGATCCATATATAGATATCTGTAAGGAGGATGAGTCAGCTTGTGATTTGATTAGTGTCTTCTCTCTGTCAGTTCTTGCTTCCACTTGGAGATTGAAGGCCTCTTACTCATCCTTGGTCGAATTCAGTGAGGCAAGTGTCACAGGAGAAGATTCTGGAAGCTTCCATTGTCTCTCCACCTCGCGGAATGATACTGCCATTTATCATTTCTTGCCCATCGCACCCCACAAGAGGGGACTTTTGAAATGAAACACACCCTCACAATGTATTTAGGTGCAATGTAACGCACCTAGCCAGTGGAGCAGCTGAAATGATCCTGTTTTGACCAATTCTGAGCAGTTTCTGGTGGAGAACTTCTGGGAGAAGCTGTAATCTGTTGACCTTTTTCCTTTAGGGGTTAGAACAACACTTTTAGGGACTTAGGAGCCCTTGGTTTATGGACATTTCATGCTTGGAGTTGTAGGGCACAAAAAAGTCTATAATAGTTTCCCCCTAAAGTATGAGGCTGTTAACCTTTTGGTGTCGGGTGAAATGCTTTATTATGAGGATCCGAAGTTCTTTCAATGCTGGGAGGAGACTTGTAATAAGATACAATACAATAAATTATCTTCATACTATTTTCATGATCTAGATGAGGCGGGAATTCCCATGCTAAGCTTTATAAATTCATTTCTATGCACATAGGACAGACAACCGTCTGAGTGTAGACTGATGATTCTGATAGAGCCATCATCCTTTTGGTAGGATGATTATCTGTGTTGCAATGCTGTACATTTAATGTCTTTATTTCCCTGAATATATATCATAGCCCGGATGGATGAAACTAGATCCGGGGTCTTCAATCTCATGTGATCTTCACTCGAAGTACAAGTCGATCCATGTGAGAAATGTTCTGAAGTCGAACATGGAAATACATCGCTTGATTACTAGTCAATGATGTAAACCATTAACAAGCGCGAGAGGAATCACCGATAATGATAATGATCCTCAAGGTACTGCAGTACAATTCACGTGGTGTGAATAAAGGACTTAGCGTCGAACACCACGCAAAATCTTTCGGTCGAAGGCCATTGATGTAAACATGTCGCCGGAAGTGAGAAACTTGCCATTGAGGTAGGCAAGCTTCAAAGTACTGAATGGGGTGTTCCTAGATCAACTTCTTGGATAATGAGCTGATGTCGACAAGAAGTGATCCGTCACCGGAGGGCCTTAATGAATCCCACATCAATGACACAGAATGGAGCAAATGATTTTGATGGAGGTGAAAATGATCTGGTGATATAAGGTTCAGGGCGGCGGTCATGAAAGAATGGAGTATAATGTATGGTAGTGGGTGAGACACAGGTGACTTCTCTAGATGACTTCTCTTGAACATATCAGCGACACTGATGTGATGGATTGGTAGCATTAACCCCAAATGTGGATGGTATGGCGTGACCATGGCGATGTGACCGGTGAATGAAACAACCCAACCTGACTCGGACACGGAGTGGAAGTGTCATGTTCAAGAGCGACTTGCTACCAACAAAGTTTCTTTGAGTTTTCTTACCAATTTTTCCCCAGTCATTGCTGACCAGTACCTCTTTATTTTTGTCAAGCTTGAGGAGGATAACATATGCTTGTTCTATAATTTTCCCTTCGGGCAAACCCATCGCTATGTTTTAACGAGCCTAGCGATAGTGAAACTCGTTCTCGTCTATAGACAAGTTTGTCGCTATTAATCTTTTTAACGAGTTTAACGACAAAGATAACTCGGTCCTTTTCATTTTTAGAGAGTCTGAAAAGGGAAATAAAGGTAACTCCAAAATTCCTTTTTCGTCATCTAATCCCTTAAGTCCGAAAAAGTATAAAACAATACAGGAGGGATGAATTTTCGATAGTTTTAACGAGCCGAACAAAACAAGCGCTCGATCTTTTTGTGTAATAATCCCTCAGGTCCAAAAAGATTAAAATCTAGAGGAGGGATAGCACTTCCTGTCCCTTTAATGAGCTGGAAAGGCCAAGGACTCGGCAATCTTTTCATATTTTACGAGTCAGTTGAAAAGAGCTTAAAGGAGACTCGTCTTTTAAGGAACGAGTGATAAAACAGGTAGCAGCTGATTCCAGGTAAGGTTTGGAATTTTCCAATCACGGCAATGTCACAAGGATGGCTAGTGAAATCACTCTTCGCAACTGTTCCTCAAAATGGGTAAACAATCAAATGGAGGTGAATGATCGGCCAATGAAAAGTGGAGGTGACGGTGCAAACATGACCAAGGCTTTAATGGCTGAAGTACTACATTCACGATGGTTATTTACCGGGGAATAGTTCATTTTTTAATGAGCTTAAACGCGGGTGGAAACATTTGCTCATGTCTTATGTTTATTTTTTAATGAGCTTGAACTATGTGCTAAAACTGCTCAATTAATCTAGTCATATGATAAGAATGTCTCATATAAAAATGACAACTTTTAGAGTTTTGCCCCACATCCTTTCTTTATGCAAGTTAGGAAACAACCAATCCTACAGGTTTAAAGGGTTAGAGGTCCTAAAAATTTAAAAAAATAAATAGTCGCTCTTCGCTTGCATTCCAAAAGGTTTGCATGCCCCCAGGTATAAAACAGAGTTTCAAGGTTACCCCTTCTTTAGTCCGTTAAAACATTTGTTTTACCGAGAGAGGCCTACCTCTTACAGGTTACCCAAAGATTTTTCTATTCACAGCGCAAACAAAACACTTCTTCGGCGATGTCTACCGAGATAAACAAAGGTGAGCTGCGGTGCTCGCCAACTCACATAACTTTGACAAGAGAATCTTGTTCGAGTCCAACTCCCTCTTCCAATCACGGACGAGAGTACGGAGGTCATATTCTCTCGCAGAAACCTATCCTATACCCGAAGATTTCCTGCCGAAGCAGACTAGGGTGCATGCCCCCTGGGTTTCAGTCATATCCCTCTGAATCACTCGCGCTCATCGGGAGGACGGACTGGAAATTGAGACATTTCTTGTGTGAAAAGACCATTCAGGGATGGTATATGACTATTTTCTCTGTATGATCTGGGAAATGAAAGCTGGTCCATGAGCTTGACCACTCTTCCATCGTGCGGAAAACACATTACTCTAAAGAGTGAGGAGATAATTGCTCCCATGCAACAAATATAGTCTCGTCCAAGGAGTAGATTGTAATCCAGGGGTCCTTGAACTACCATTACGTTCATGTGAACTGTTTTCCCTCTCAATGTTATGGGCACATAGGGAAGGATCCCTAACGGTCAACTGGTTCCTTTATCAAAGCCTGTCAGATTTCTCATCTCAGGCAAAAGCGATGGTGAACCAAGCGATTTCCAAGCAGTTGAGGAAAGGATACTCACAGAAGGCCCCTCATCTATGATGGTACCAGCCATAACCATTCTATATATTTGAACAATAATTCAGAATGGTACACTAGCTGGTAAACGGGGTCTGCCTAGTTGATTCCAGTCGAAGGAGACAACTAGGTTGCTTGGAGGTGGGACCGTATAAATGGCTGGGTACGACTCTGACAAACTTCCTTCCTGCGGTAAAGGAACGGGTAAATTGTCACCATGTTCGTTGGAGTCTGTGCTTAAGAAAAGAATTTGGACGGTGTCATCCTTGTTCTCTTTAGTGATTGTATCATCTGAAGATGGAATCTCTGAAGGCAAGACCAGGTCAACTGCCACCTCGACCTTTTGACTTTCGTCTGGTGTGGATTCAGACGGTTCATCTTCAATGATAGATGCTTCGGCTGACCACTTGAGTGGGTCAGCCGGATTTTCAACTAGTGACGGACTCGGCAAGAGTTTTTTATATCCAGGAGGAAGTCGTAGCGGTGAAACCGAACGATCATCCAAAACTCTTTTAGCTTCGTCTAAGAAGGGACAACGGTGGACGGCATGATCGCCTTCGCACAGTTTACAAGGAAATCTACATTTCCCTTTTTGTCCTGGGGCTTCACTTTCACTAGTTGACGGTGTGTTTTCAACATGATTATCAGAGGTTGACGACACCGGGTTGTGCAAACGAGGAGACCAGTCCCTTAAGATCGGAGGGATGCAAGGAAAATCTCTGTGAAAGTGGTCTCCTTTGCAAATGACACATGGCGATTTAGGCCTGGTATGTGTGGTGTGTGGATTTTCGTTAGACGACACTCATTTGCCCCCATTCGCTTTTGGCTCCTTCTTCTTCTTCTCTTTCTTCTTCTTTTCCTTCTTCTCCTCAGGAACTTGACTTTTGGCTTTACCAACCCCATCAAGCGAAGAGGAAGGAGGAGAGGAAGTAGAAGGCTGGTGGGCAACTCTGGACTCGTCTAATTACTGATTCGATTGTTCAGGAATAGTGGTGTTCTGAACAACAGAGGTTGAGAAGAGCCATACAGGCAAACCAATTGTCAGTCTTGGAAGCGACAATGTGGCCATATGGGGTGCACCAACATCTCGCCAAGAGGAGAAGGGACTAGGATTTCCTCCAAGGGGAATTCCTTGGTTGGTTGAATCCATTTTATCAACCCAAGATCAACGTAGGAAAGGGGTAATTAATATTTCGTTTAAAATAAATTTTTATACGCTTTGACACAACTTGTTTTTTCAGTTTTTAAGAGTCGAGAAAAAACAAAAGATGGCTCTAGTCTCCTTCGATTTTTAATGAGCCTGAAGTGACAAGTGCTCAGATGGACCTTTTCCATTAAGAAGTCTGAAAAGGAACGAAAGGGACTACTCTGGAAGTCTAGGTAGAGGGAGTACCAAACCAATCACAAAACTGCAGAATACTCTTTACGGTACGGCAGTCAATCTTCCCGAATTTTGTGTTCAGCGCATTGCGATCGATAGGGTGGCAGACACGACTTCCTATGGATAAAGGATTTAAGCCTATATGGGTCTCCCAAAATATACTCGACGGTACGTGGGAGCACAAGTCCGTACTAGCACTTATCGTCTCAAAGTGGAGGAATCACCCAACCATTAGTGAGGACAACAGTTACCAGGCTTTACGATGCCGGAATACGTCTCTAGCCTAGACCTCTAAATGTTGTGCGTTAAGTTCCAAAGCGTTGTTAGATTCATTGAATTTATTTTAAGTTGATCTTGCTTATGAATTTTGCCTTTTGGGTTCACCACGAGATGTAGATGTAATTCCTAAAATGCAATCTAAAGATGATAAACAAACTTTTATCTCTTTTGTGCAATGAAAATCCTAGCTACAAGGGGAAAATAAAGACACAATCTTTTCACAAAGACCAAAGAGCACACTGTAAATGCACTTTCCTAAATCAAGCCAAACAGACTGTCTATATGCAAATGCACATGCATGTATTTGTTTTCGACTTTCTTAGTATTGATGCTAAAAAGAAAGTTGATGCACAAATCTGAATTTCTTTTCAAGCGACAAATATAAACAAGCTCTTTTTCCGAAATAAAAAACAGAGATGATTACGACACCTTACGATTTTGAAATGAACACTTGTTCTTGACACTAGAAAATCACAAATTCAGACCAAAGGCAATAGTAACAGTATAATCGACCATCAACAACAATCAAACTTTCTCCTATGATTGAAATCGACACTTGCGACAGATCCAAATCAAAGGACGACAGTACGACTATTCTACTTTTGCAATGGAAAACTATAAATGACTCAACAAACACACAAAAACATCTACAGTTCTTTTGTACAAAGGAGGCGGAATAAAAGCAAGGAAAAGAGGTTTCAAACAGACATATACTGATCACAGGCAGCAAAATCCAGGGATAGAACTGGAAAGAATGAAGCACAAGAACCACAGCTGCACAGAGCTAGTCTGATCAGCGCACCTGTAACACAGAGAATCTGAAATGCAGCGCAGGTTGCCCCTTCGGGAAATGCACTGAAATTCAGAATCTCTTAACAGTACCTGCGCTGGGCCAGAAACGAGACTTTGTCCGGGTTCTCGGTCACAGTTTACAGTTCAGTCCTTGGTTTTTGGCCGAGTAAAAAGCAATCAGTAATGCAACAATCAGGGGTAGATCTAAGGAGGTTCTAAGAGCTATCACAAGGGCAATCAGATAGTTTGTGAATCAGTTGTTTAAATCATAAACAGATCCAGTGAATGGATTGAAGCAGCAGTTATCTAATTTGCATTTGTTATGGAAAATGCAGTTCGAAAGCTACTTATAAGTTTATGAAACAAACAACAAAGAATGATACACAAACAAACTAATTAGACATTCCCCAGTATGTTCGCCATTTTGTTACCAGGAAAAGTGTCTATTTAGAACTGCTCTATCCCACTAAGATGTGACAGTTTCCTTAGAAGCAAACAGAGAAAAACTACTTTTGTATTTCCTTTATGAATTATAGATAGAGAAGAATAGAAAGAACCAACCTGTGTCTTGCGCTAATCCTTTGATCCAATCCTTCTCTTCTTTGATAGTCTCCAACTACCTGCTCTCTTGCTTGCCCAGCTTCACAAAGTACTTGTAAGATCACAGAAGAAGAGCATTATACAAAGACATGGATCTATATTCATAAACAACTTAGGATCAGATTTAATTTAACCATACGAAATGTAACAAGCATCAATGATACAAAAGCATGGAGGAAAACTCAAATATTCTTTATTGATAAACAAGAAAAGATCCAGGAGGAGTTACAACCAGTGGTTCCGACCCAACATCAACCTCCCAGCAAAGAAGCCCCTCTTCACCTCAAATAAAGCATAAATCGCCCAACAATCTGATGTTTGTCTCTAGAAACCAAAAGCAATTCCTTACAATATGCAAAATTCCAGCCTCTGGATCTCTGGGATGAGGGATCCATATATAGATATCTGTAAGGAGGATGAGTCAGCTTGTGATTTGATTAGTGTCTTCTCTCTGTCAGTTCTTGCTTCCACTTGGAGACTGAAGGCCTCTTACTCATCCTTGGTCGAATTCAGTGAGGCAAGTGTCATAGGAGAAGATTCTGGAAGCTTCCATTGTCTCTCCACCTCGCGGAATGACACTACCATTTGTCATTTCTCACCCATCGCACCCCACAGAAGGGACTTTTGAAATGCAACACACCCTCACAATGTATTTAGGTGCAATGCAACGCACCTAGCCAGTGGAGCAGCTGAAATGATCCTGTTTTGACCAATTCTGAGCAGTTTCTGGTGGAGAACTTCTGGGAGAAGCTGTAATCTGTTGACCTTGTTCCTTTAGGGGTTAGAACAACACTTTTAGGGACTTAGGAGCCCTTGGTTTATGGACATTTCATGCTTGGAGTTGTAGGGCACAAAAATGTCTATAACAAGTGGTGAAATTGGTTGCAAAGGCTCAGGGTGGCGTAGGAAGTGTTATACGGGTTTTACTATGTAAATGGGTGAAAGGAGTGAAAGTGAGGGTTTTGGCATTTAAATTGGAAATGGTTAACTTTTTAAAAATTTGGCGCAAAGTGAATAGTGAATGGTTTTACCATACGTGGGGAGCATTTTCAGAGGCTCATCGCACCACTTTTCGTTGTGGGGTGTTTTTCTTTGAGGGCACGCGAGTTAACATGGGAATGACACGTAACCACAAGGGGCCCGAGCAAAACCACGAATCTCACGTGCTCTCGGGCCTTTAAATATTAGAGATCGGGAGCACTTGATATGGATGTCGATCATTGGATCTGGGGGTAGGTGATCCGATGGCTATCGCGCGGTCGAGATGTGTGGAGGGAGAAGGAGCGGAGATTAGTGAGGCCTGGGGAATAATTACGAGTGATTTGTAATTATTTATTGAATAAATAGGCGATTAAAACATATCACGATCGGTTTAAGAGTGGGACTGGGGTTGAAGTCTGGCAGGGTTTGATAATAAATGTGAGGTTTAATAAAACTTAGGCTAAAAAGGGGTTTTATGGGTATTAGGGAATTTACAAGGGGAAAATGACTTTTTCAAAGGAAACGGGTTTTACACTAGGGAAAAGGGGTTTTTACGTAGGGGAATGAGTTTGGAGGGTAAATTGCTAAGAAAATGTGTGAAACCAAGGGGAAAAGGTGAAAATGAAGGGAAATGGTATTTTCATAAGAAATGATGGGATAATGTGAAATTAGTATGTAGCGGGGAATGAAATGAAATGAGGGGAAGTTAACCAAATCAACTTGTGAACATATTTTCACTTTCAGAACTGCTTCTACACACTGAAACACATGATCAAGCATGGTAAATGTACTTCAACAACTTTTCTTCTACCTACCCATTTACTTACCCTAACATTTTCTCTTCACTTAATTGGGTGCATTTAAGCTAGCATACCCTTTTCTTTCCTTTTTCTTTTGAAAATAAAACTATCTAATTCTAACCTTATAACATCCAAGGGCTCAGATTAAACTGATGAGCTCCTTATTATTCTCTACCTAACTACTGATCTGCCAAGATTAAGGAGTTTGGCTAGATCTTTCTTCTCTAACTATAAACATTAAATTTAAAGCATGAACTAGTCAAGATTAAACTATTTGACTATCATGGGTTGTGGCATTTATGACAAGCTGCACACAACCATTATTTTGCATAATAAAGTAAGTAGTGGCACTTGGACTTGCACACTTTCATAGTTTATTTCTTTTTGCTTTTCTCTCTAACCCAACATTTTATTTTTTCCTTCATTTTTTAGGGCATCTATTCTAACATTTTGTTTGATATGGACATATTTATCAAAATATTTCCTAACATTTTTATTCAATATCCTTTTTGTCCATATCCTAGCTTAACAGTTTTTGAAAAATATTTTCATATTTTGACTAATTGATTGTAACTTATCAGAACCAAAAAATGCTACAACATTGGCTCCAACTGGGGACTGCTTTCTCCTGTAGAATGTAGAGAACCTGCAGATCCGTGTGCATTCTCCTCGGGCTATGGAGTATTTTGTTGTAAAAAATCACACTGATAGCTTGAAAAGTAAAAGAAACTAGAGTTTTTACAATGGAGGTAATGAAATCTACTTCAACTTCTCAGTACTAAATGTAATGTTTGAGAAACCTTCCATTTACAGGATAAGTGGAATATAGCCCCTCAAGATTTTGTAGCACAAAATTGTTGTTTCCCTTCACTTCATCAATTGATAAAGGTCCAAACCACAAGTTTTCAAACTTGCCATGTTTCCCCTTTTCTTCTCTCCTGGAATCCCATCTTAGAACTAGATCACCTTCCTTGATGTCCCTTTCCCTAGATCTTCTGTAAAACAGGCTCTTCATCTTACTCTGATACTTTTTCAATTTGTATTGAACTTCATCTCTGTTTACGTTTAGTACAATAATCTGATTTATTCTCCTTGAAAAATCATCAGGTTCATTTGTTGAATCCTACAGAAATTTTAAAATAGCGAAGGCCAAATTGGTAGGGAATATTGCATCTTTCCCATAAACTAACTGGAAAGGATATTTTCTAATAGATCTCTTTGGAGTAATTCTGTTTTCCCATACTGCATAAATTAAATGAGAATCCCAGCTCTTTTTATGATCTGCTAGAGTCTTTTTTATTACCTTTACTAGGATTTTATTTGAGGATTATGCTAGGCCATTACCTTGTGGGTAGTATGGAGTTGAATGATGTAACAAAATCTGATATTTCTAGAAAAAATCAATCATTTTAACACTAAAAAAAGTTGTTGCATTATCAGTGACAATTTGAGTTGGGCAACCAAATCTAGATAAGAAGTTCTCTTCAATAAATTTGATTACTATAGAGTCAATAACATTTCTCATTGGAATTTCTTCCACCGATTTAGTGAAGTAGTCAATTGTAGTGAGGATCCATCTATGATGATTACTTGAAGTGGGATGAATCTCTCCAATAAAATCTAATCCCCATTGGCTAAAAGGTTCTGAGACTATTAATGGAACCAGTGAAAGAACTGCTAATTTTTGCTTACCAGCAAACATTTGACGAGGAATACAACCTCTGACCTTTGCTCCTACTTTTAAGAACAATGTTGGCCAATAAAATCCTCCTCTTAATATTTTATATGTTGTTGCTCTCCAAGCATAATGTCCTCCACAAAATCCTGTATGAAACTGGTTAATTATTCCTTCACTTTCTTATTCTGTTAAGCATAATAACAAAAGATTTAGTGGGTCTTTCAAGTACAAATTTTCATTTATGACACAGTACTTGACTGCTTTCAATTTGAGAGTTTTACACTGGCTTTTTGAGAATGATGCTAGAAATTCAAAGTGGATCAAGAAATTTACAATGTCTTGGTACCAATCTGACAACAAAAATTTGTTATCAATGTGTAAAGGCCTAATCTAATCTAAAGGTAAAGGTTCTTGTGGATTCTGTTCTTAAGGGTGAAGGGAAGGTTCTTATGGATTCTCCTCTTTAGGATGAAGGGAATGTTCTTGTGGATTCTTCTCATATGAAGTTTGAGAAGGTTCTTGTGGATTCTTCCCTTATATCTCTAAAACATAATTGATTCTGAGCACTTAACAGTTGGATTCAACTAGAAGATTAGCTAATCCTTGCCCTTTTACTAGCTTTGTAGTTTTGATAGTTAGATCAAACTCCAGTATTTGAGTAATCCATCTACCTCTCTTTCCATCAGTGTTTGGTTGAGTTAAAACAGTTTTCACAACACTGTAAGAACATAAGCAGTAATAGGAGAATGTAGGACATACATCCTGAATGATTTCAAGTCTTGAATAAGGGCATATGCGTACTTCTCAATTATTTCATACTTAAGCTCGGCATCTTTCATAACCTTACTGAAAAAGGCTATGGGTTGGTCATGGGAATCTTCATTATTTTGTAGTAGAACAATAGCAGAGGTTGTTTTTGAGGCAAAGGAAAAGATATTGAATGGTTTAGTGTAATCAGGACTGGCCAAGGTGGACGCTTTAGAGATAGCTTTCTTGATCTGATCAAATGTGTGCCTAGAAGAGATAGTCCATTTAACTTCATGATCCTTTTAGAGTATGTCAGTTACATCTTTTACAATCTCAACATAATTTGGGATGAATCTCCTTAAAAAATTAATCTTTCCTAGAAAAGCTTGAATCTCCCTATTTCTAGGCAAAGACAATGTTTTAATGGTAGACACAGACTTGGGATCAATCACCACTCCTTATTTTCAAATTATATGGCCCAACAGCTTTCCTTATTTGGTAGAAAATAGAGAATTTTTAGGGTTCAATGATATTCCAATTTTTCTACACTTATCAAAAACCTTCATCAAGTGCTTTAGATGTTTCTGATCAGATTTAGAAAAAAATAGTTATTTCATCAAGATAAATGACCACAAATTTATTTACCTATCCAACAAAATCTACATCTGTATCTCTGTGAAATGTTGCTCCAGCGTTGGTTAAGCCAAATGGCATTCTAGCATACATGAATGTACCCCAGGGTGTAGTAAAGGTTGTCTTCTCTATGTCTGCTGAATCAACATTTAGCTGATTGTAGCCTAAAAAACCATCAAACATAGAAGGTCTTTGCACTCTTGAAACCATTTGAAGTAACTGATCCATTTTGGGTAAAGGATAGTTATCTTTTAATGATGCTTTGTTCAAATTTCTAAAGTCCACGCAGAGGCTAATTTCTCCATTCTTCTTTCTGACAAGAACTAAATTTGCAACCCAATTAGAATATCTAAGAGGGGGAATAATCTGGGCATCTAGAATTTTCTTAATTTCCTTTTCTACAGTTGGTAGAAGGGCTGAATTGATCCTCCTAAGTTTCTGTTCAGAAGGAATTGCTTCTGGCTTTAAAGGAATCTTATGTTGTTTTAATGAAGTATCATAGGTTTTTAGATCAGCATACGTCCATGTAAAAACATCCTTATAATTTTGAAGTAACTTAAGATATTGAGCTTTAACCTCAAGATCTAGAGATGCACATATTTTGATGTTTTTAATATCATCATTTGTTCCAATATTAATTTCTTCTATGTCATCTTGTGAAGAAATGGACTGAGGTTTTCTAAGGAAATCATTTTGATCAAACAATTTTTCTAAAGGAATGAGGCCCTTGGGAATAAAATTGATAGACAATTGAATGATATCATGATCAACAATTTTTGAATTGAAATTTGAAGTATCATTTTCATTTGTATTTTCATCTATTTATGTTCTATCTTCATAAATTTTTAGAACTGAAAAATCATCTATAACCTACAGAAAATATTTCAAATGTTCATCATCTTTGAATTTTTGCCAGTGTTTAAGATTGTCTGGGATGGATGGTCTATACTTGACTTGTATTTGATAGAGTACATTGGTATGATTAGGAATTTTAAATGAACTAGCAGAAACAGCTAAGGCATCTGCATGAATATTCTGATCTTTTGGAATATAAGTCAAATTAAAAGCATCAAAGAAGTTTTCTATTGAATCCCAAACTTCATTTCAATAAGACCTAAGTCTAGGATGCTTAGTCTAGCAAATATTTCTCACTTGTTTGACAATAAGTTCTGAATCAGTAAAAACACTTAAGTTTTGAACCTTTAAGATTTTGGCTAATTGCAGTACCAAAAGGAAAGCTTCATATTCATCCACATTATTTGTAACTTTTAAGTCGAGTTTGCATGATTGGGTGATATTTTCTTTTTTCTGGTGAAATTAGAACTACTCTAGCTCCTGCCCCATATTTTGTACAAGAACCATCAAAAAATAGTTTCCATACATCAGTTTGATTTGGTACAGGACTTTCAATTACATCTTCTATTTTAACTTGAGTTTCATGTATTTTTTTTTAAGAGAGTTGAAAGCAACCAAAATCCTGATCAATTTCATAAATGGGATGGTTCCTTGGCTGGTATTCTTTGCAAACAGTGTGCACAAAGCTTACCTCTCTATAGAACCTTAGTTGTTCTCCCCCATAAACTAGAATAGTGCCATAAGACATATCCATTTGAAGAGTTCCCCCTAATTTGGCACAACAAGACCTAGAAATGAGCTTTCCCAATTTGGGAGAGATATATGTGACAACTGTATAAAGCACTACACTTTTCACTAGAATTTGGGCAAGGGTGACTACTAAATCCTTATCAATCCTAAGCAGGGCACCCTCTTAGAATCAAAGGTGTACAAGTCATGATAGGATCTAGTCATGTCAAGTTTCAAATGGTCCATGATAGCTTTTGGCATGAGGTTATGTTATGCTCCAGAATCAAGCATACAATTATATAACATGGAATCATTTGTCTTAAGAGTTACATTGAAAGGAGGCACTATTTCATCTATCATATCTGAGCTAGGACCAAAGACAACTGTTGGTTTCAATGGAGACTAATGATATCATTTTCATCACCAGCTGAGGTGTTTTGCATCCATTTGGAGACTTGATTTTTATACCCAGGGTTTTTGGAAAGTTCTAAAAGTGGAATTGGGATTTTAACTCTTTCTAACTCTTTTTCAACATTAAATGTAGTCAAAGCATTTTTTTCATTTTGAGCAGTATCAGTTGATTGATTTAATGGTCGAATAATAGTTGTTTGAGTTTCAGCAACTTCGTTACGAGGTTCAATTATTGGAGTTTCCTTAGGAGGTCTTCTAGGGCCAGGTCTAGGCATAAGATCACATTTATTGTTCAACTCTGCAATTAAAAAGTCATAGAAGGCATGGTATTTAGAAACCTATGAGGATTCTTGATCTTCTTGAACCTGATTTTGTTGTGAGAGAGGAATAATAGTTGTTTTATTAGAAGAAGTATCCATGTTATTGATGTCTTCAGTAATAGTCATAATATTTTCATCAGGTTGCTAGTCATCTATCAGTAAAGGAGTGGGAACCTGCTGATCATTGCTAGGTCTCTGAAGAATTTGTAATTGTGGATTTCTTCTATACCGACCTTGATTTTGATTTTGGGGTCTAGTAACTTGTTGAACTTTCCTAGGTTGAGTCTCAATCTTGGAAATTCTATTAGATAGATTTCTAATAAGAGAAGTTATTTCATCTATTTTAGAATCTTTTGCTTTAGTCTTAGAAGAACTAGAGGAACTAGAGGCTTCTTGAATAGATTTGAGTTTTCTTTGGGCCTTTTCCTCTTTAGCTTTCAAGGAAATTGAAGCAACCCTATTTTTCCACCTCTATAGCAATTTTTTTCATATCTTCAAGAGTTCTTGAAGTTCTCTCTCTTAGCATTACAACAAAATCATTGTCGAAGGCTTTAGGAAACCTAGACTTAGTTGTTGCTATAGGGGGTTTACAATCAGGGGATACCTTATGATAAATCTTATTGAACGTTTTGATAAAACCTGATACAGGTTCACCAAAGTTTCTTTTAAGTTCATCAAACTTAGTTAGAAAGTAAAGAGGATCTTTCTTTACACCCCATTGGTTTTTAAATATGTTTATAAGATATTCCCAATTTCTAATGGAATTTACAGGTAACTGCCTAAACCAGATTCTTACATTTCCTTCAAGTGACTGTACAAACAATCTCATGTAAACATTTTCTTGTTCGATATTCATGTTGTCTACAAAGTCTAGGAAAGCTTGAAGATGGCCTTCAGCTGAGGGACCAGTTTCTCCATTATACCTGGGAAGGTATTTCAAGTACTGAGCTGGGAATGCATTAAGGATAGTAGCTAAGACTAAAGTTGTATATCTAGCCTATACAATAGGTTGGAATGCCATAGTAGAAGGTGGTGTATGAGGTGTTTGTGTGGATGAAGAAGAAGAAGATGAAGAAGAAGTAGAAGAAGGTGATTTAGGGGGTGTGAGACTATATGGAGGTGAAGAAGGAAGGGATCTCCTGAATAACTTTAAAGGAGTCTTAAGAACT
The DNA here is from genome assembly GCA_031772625.1 of Pinus tabuliformis. Classification (NCBI taxonomy): domain Eukaryota; kingdom Viridiplantae; phylum Streptophyta; class Pinopsida; order Pinales; family Pinaceae; genus Pinus; species Pinus tabuliformis. Next base: position 462,760,981 of record CM062806.1, on the reverse strand, counting down.
AACTTTGGGATCTGTGAAGGAATACCTTCTTTTGTTTCAAAGAATGGATTTGTATGCACAGAGAAAGCCTCTTCAATTTGTTCACAAGTAGAAGCTTCAGGTCGTTCAGAAGTGGAAGGAAATGAATAAGTGGTAGGGGATATGAAATTTGTGGGTTTGTATTCAGGTAAATGAACACCCAAGTCAGACTAAGTTTTAGATGATCCTGGTGGTAGTGGGGGTTCTTGATGCTTTTCAAAGGAATGAATGAGGAAACCTGAATCCAAATCAACTCCCATATCTAATAGTTCAGAAACCCTAGGAGGTATTTGTGTCCTATTAGGATCAGATGGAATATTACTAAAAGGATCAAATGATTCTAAATCTTCAGACTGCAAGGAAGAAGAGGAAGAATAAGATGATTGATTTTTCCTTTTAGAATTGGCTTTTCTCAGAATCTTTTCAAGATCTGACCGAGGAATAACTAAGTCAGATTTTGAATGAGATCTGTTGTGCTTAAAAGGTGTCAGTTTGGGTTAGTGGAGTCTCCAGGTGAAGGATTTTAACGTTTATATACCTTTAATCACCTTAAAGTAATAGAATGAATATTGTTTCCCTAGGAAAACTTAATGGAATTCAAAATCCTTGGCAGCGGCGCCAAATCGATGTTGTACCTCTGAGTTGATAATGGTCAACTATCAAGCCAAAGCATATAAGATAATTGTGTTGCGGTTTTTGTTTTAATTTGGAGGACCAATGAATGAAACAGATATAACACTTTAATGCCTAACCTTTTGAATAATATTAATCCCAAAACAGAGGGCTGCTATAAAACTTCACAATGAAATAGTTTGAATAGTGGTGAGCAGAAACAAAAAATAATATGATTATCACAGTTTTCAGATAGAAAATTAGATAATCATAGGTATGAAACCCTCTGACCAATGTTCAAAAGGTTCAAGAAAATATGCTTATTCTTACAACAATATGTTGATGATTTATTGATTCAGAGGGAATTAATTAAACAAATATTCCATTAATCCATTCTCGTTATAGATTATCACTTCAGAAGCTTATATGAATAGATTGAGACATAATTATTCCTACCTAAGCATCTCTATAAGACATAAGAATATGAAGAAGAACATAATGAGTGTTACTGGAAAAACTTACAGGAAACACAAACTATGTAAAACGGAATTCAGAATCCTTTGCTTTGTATTAAGGATCTATAAAAGCTAGTACATCAAATGTTTTACAATTTTTTCTTCAAGGGTGAACTCTCTTTCAATGGTCAACCTAGCTCAATGGTGAACAATGAACCCATAATAACTCATAAAGAGAGTTATTTATACAACAGTAGGACTAAGAAAATTTCCTAAACTGTTTAAGGATTTATTCTAGGAGAAGGAAATATCTTCATGCAAGAAGATAGAGACAACTATTGAACTGTTGCTTGATGTCCCTGTTATTTAGGTTCTGCTGGATTTGGTCTTTGATATTTTTCCCTTTAAGTTGCTTGTATGTTTGATCTTCACGGTGGAATTCATATTCACTTATGACCTTTCATTTGATACACTTTAATCTGATACTCTTTGACCTTATTGACCTGTCAATATCCTTTAATGTGCCTTTTTACTTTTACTATACATTTCGTGTTTTTACTGTGTATTTCAACAGTAAATCATTTAGTTTTTTTTTGTCTCAACATGAGGTAGTTTGGATATTGATCATTTGTTTGTCTTTTAACTGTATTTTTTATCTCCCTCCTCTGTTTTATCTTTTAACTGTGTAAATTTTTTGTTTTAACATTTACTATGTAAATGATTTCTTCTGCTTTGTCTTTGGTTTAGACCTGATTTTTGTTTGTACAGGAAAATTATTTGAATTCATTTCCCGAGAATCTAGAACAAACAGGTTTTTAATTGGAATAAAAACTGTTTACCTAGTCTCCTGGTCTTCTGCTAATCACCTACAAAATACAACAATTGTTAAGGAAAACACAGGTTGGCAGGGAGGGCCACAATGGCTTTATTTGAGTTGAAAGGCCTGTGGAAGGAGTCCAAAGTGTGTTAGGGAGGTAAATAGTGGTGAAATTGGTTGCAGAGGCTAAGGGTGGCGTAGGAAGGGTTATATGGGTTTTACTATGAAAACGGGCAAAAAGAGCGAAAATGAGGGTTTTGGCGTTTAAACTGGAAATGGTTAACTTTTTTAAAATTTGGTGCAAAATGAACAGTGGATGGTTTTACTGTCATGGGGAGCAGTTTCGGAGGCTCATCGCACCACTTTTGATCGTGGGGTCATTTTTCTCTGAGGGCACATGAGTAAATGTGGGAATGACACATAACCACAAGGGGCCTGAGAAAAACCATGAATTTCGCGTGTTCTCGGGCCTTTAAAGATCGGAGATTGGCAGCGCACGATATGGTTGTTGATCGTTGGATCTGGGAGCAAGTGATCGGATGGCTGTCGCGCAGTCGAGATGTAGGAGGGAGAAGGCACGGAGATTAGCGTGGCCCAAGGAATAATTACAAGTTATTTGTAATTATTTATTGAATAAAGTGGCGATTAAAACATATCGTGATGGGTTTAAGAGTGGGATAGGGGTTGAAGTGTGACAGGGTTTGATAATAAATGTGGGGTTTAATAAAACTTAGGCTAAAAAGGGGTTTTATGGGTATTAGGGAATCTACAAGGGGAAAATGATTTTTTCAAAGGGAAATGGGTTTCACATTAGAGAAAACGGGGTTTTTAGGTAGGGGAATGAGTTTGGAGGGTAAATTGCTAGGAAAATGTGTGAAAGCAAGGGGCAAAGGTGAAAATGAAGGGAAAATCGTATTTTCATAAGAAATGATGGGATAATGGGAAATTAGTATGTATGTAGTGGGGAATGAAATGAAATGAGGGGCAGTTAACCAAATCAACTTGTGAACATATTTTCACTTCCATAACTACTCCTACACATTGAAACACATGATCAAACATGGTAAATGTACTTCTGCAACTTTTCTTCTACCTACCCATTTACTTACCCCAACATTTTCTCTTCACTTAGTTGGGTGCATTTAAGTTAGGAGACCCTTTTCGTTCCTTTTTCTTTTGATAAGCAAACTATCTAATTCTAACCTTATAACATCCAAGGGCTCAGATTAAACTAATGAGCTCCTTATTATTCTCTACCTAACTGTTGATCTGCCAAGATTAAAGATTTTGGCTAGATCTTTCTTCTCAAACTATAAACATTAAATTTAAAGCATGAACTAGTCAAGATTAAACTATTTAACTATCATGGGTTGTGGCATTTCTGACAAGTTGCACACAACCATTATTTTTGCATAATAAAGTAAAATTAGTGGCACTTGGACTTGCACACTTTCATAGTTTATTGCTTTTTCTTTTCTCTCTAAGCTAACATTTTATTTTTTCCTTCATTTTTTAGGGCATCTATTCTAAAATTTTGTTTGATATGGACATATTTATCAAAATATTTCCTAACATTTTTATTCAATATCCTTTTTCTCCATATCCTAGCTTGACATTTTTTGACTGATTGATTCTAACTTATCAAAACCAAAAAAATGCTACAACACCATGCAATGTTTCAATCCTCCATTCTGTCATATGAGTGACAAGCATTTAAATATATGGGCCACAACGTTAATAACAAACCCCCACTTGTTGGGCGAGTGGTTGGTAGTTATTTGGTAGTGAGTTTGGTGCCTAGGGGTTGTGGGTTCAAACCCCGTGGACATAAATTGTATGAAAAAAATTAATTGAAAATAAAATGGTCACTTGATTTATGTGACTTGTTCTCCAAGTTTAGAGTTTTGGATTTGGCAGTTCCGTTAAGTTCGTGGCCTGCTAACCCATTACCACTTGTTTCCGCCAAAATTAACTGTGACCACGAACTTGTCTTTGGCTCCACAAAATAGCCGAGACTACTAACATATCTCCTCCTAGTCACCCTGCCATGTTTGTCCATGGCTGAACAACCAACCTTAGGGTACCACATGGCACCCCATGATTGGGACATGTGGTGCCATGTGATTGGGCCATTTAATATGCCTAGTCATGCACATGTATCGCATATTGATTGTCCTGGAAGATTTTGTACTTGTTGATAGGGTTGATGATAGGGCTACCATGTGGTGGCCTATTGTAGTTCCATGTAGCAGTTTTTGGGGCCTACCTGCTCAAAATTTTGTTGTTAAAGAAAAACTTCAAATGGCTATAACTTTCGCATACAGTGTTAGATTGAAGTGTTGTTCGCGTCATTAGATTCAGAATGACGAGCTCTTCAGTTTGAGCTAGGTTTCTGTGAGATTTGAGGACTTTTCATTTTGGCATTTTTGGATCCCCCTAGATTAGATGACCTCATATCCTTGTTTGGGGGTAGTATATGCAGTGGATGCTTACAATTGGGTGGAACATTTCTCTACCAAAAATTGATTTCCTTAGATCAATTTGTCTCAAAGGCAAGTGTTCCATATATTTAATGAAATGGTATATAATTCTATTGATTAGGATTCTATATTGTTCTTGTATGAAGTTGCATACATAGTTGTTGCATGGTTTTACATGCTTTTTTAAATTGGAATTCCCATAGAGTTTATTTCCTCTGGACATACATTATGCATTTGAGGTTGGACAGTGATGGGCACATATAATTCAATTCATTTATGCATATTATATGGCTACATGTTAGGTGTCAATATGAAGCAGGGTCTTTTAAATAAACCATTAGAACTTTTAATTTTGAATGTTGTTTAAATCCTTAGAACAACTTAAGTCCTTTTGTTCATGTTCAAAGTGTTCAAGGTTTTTAAGCCCCCATATGCTAAAATTTGAAGTATTTACATCGAATAAGGCTAGCGATCATTGTTTTTTATGGGTTAATTTCTTCTTTTAATCCAATTTCAACTGATACTTTGAAATTGGTTGATGAGTTTTTTCGAAGTAGGATTGATGGCCTTGTTCTATTTTTCAAAGAGACTTGACTTCAAATTTTCAAAAGAGGTCTAATGAATAGGGCCAAGCTTTTGAAAGTGTTCAGTGGCCAATTTTTTGAAATGACTCAATAGCCTATTTCCTTTCATTGGGTAGATATTTTTAAAGCACCCACCAATCAATCTTTAGAAATGGCCTAATGATCTATTTATTCACATTGTGTGTATCGGTTTAAAGAACTTAATAGATAATATTTAAAAATGGCTCAATGGCCTAATTCCTCACATTTAAAAAATATTTTGATAACACCCAATGAGAAATATTTTGAAATGGCTTGATGACATACTTCCTTGAATTACACGGATCGTACAAATGCTACTAATAGGATTTTTTGAAATGGCCTAATGGTGTATTTCCTTGGATTAGGTAGATCATTCAAAAAAACCTATTAGGAAATCATTCAAAATGACCAATGGCCTATTTTCTTGCATCAAGGAAATATTTTGGAGGCATTGAATGAGTGATCCTTATGAACAGCCCAATGGCCTATTTCCTTTGTATCATGTCAAACATTTGAAAGGGCTAGTTGGTTAAATCATTCAAGAAAACGATTGATTGTTTTATGCTATTAAGGTGATTCCTTTAAAAGGAATTAATGGAAACATGGAAAGGGTATTGTGCATGGTCTTATGTCCACACAAAGAGGATCAATTCAACTGTGAATGATTTCACAACCTTCATTGAAAAAAATCAAACATTGCACCCCTCCTCAAGTGTGGTGATAGAGGGAGATAGTTACATGACAATTTTCATGTATTCATTGTTATTATGGTGAAGAAAATACTAAACTAATTTTTAATTATGGCAAATTTTAAAATTTTATATAATCATTGTGAATGTTTTTAAAATGGTTATATACAAAGATTGAATTAATTTTAATAAAACTAATATAATTTATTTATTTTTTAAGGTCGGTTGGATCTACTTTAAGTGGTTGAAAAATAGTTTGTTATCCTCTTCATTGTTGTTTTGATCTTACCTGAGTTGAAGGATGAGGTGATAAATTACATGTGTTTAGTTTTTGTTTTTTTAATAGAATTCAATTTTGTTAAATGTTTTTCAATAAATTATATATATATAAGTAATTATATTTAATAAATTAGTTTATTTATATTTATCCATATAAATATATGTATTAGTGTAAAAAATATCGAGTAATTTTAACTAGTCATCATCAATATTATTGTCTATTTATTTAGTTAACTACATGTAGATTCTTAGTTTGAAATTACAAAAATCTACGTAAAAGAGATGTGTCACACTTCAGAACCATTGGATCATAGTTTACTGTCATGTTTCCAAGGAATCGAAGAAAAAGCTAGAGCCTAAACTGAGTTGGGAAAATTTGTGGGGTACATAGAAATACCTCACAATTATTGTGTGTACTTTCCATCTCTCAGGATGATAGTTGTTAGGAGAGATGTGAAGTTTGACGAGGAGGAGGAAATGAGGTGTTCTCTTTAGAGGGAGCTTAAGTTGCATTCAGATCAGGAGGTTTTAGCTCCAAAGGAAGAACCTCAAGATGTTGTGGAGTAGCCACAAGTAGAGGAGCAGATAGTGGGTTCGAGATGGATCTACAAGGTAAAGAAAGCAAAATATGGAAGCATTGAAATCCACAAGGCCAGATTTGTGTCTAGGGAGTTCTCTCAGGTGGAGGGAATTAACTATGAGGAGACCTTTGCTCCAGTAGGAAGGTACTCATCCATTAGATCAATTCTAGAACTTGTAGAAAATGAGGTGGAAGATCCACCAAATGGATGTGAAGACAAAATTCCTCGATGGAGTGGTTGAGGAAGAGGTGTACAATGAAAAACCACAAGGATTTGAGACCTTTGACAAAGTGTCGCATGTGTGCAAACTCAAGCGAGCATTGTATGGATTGAAGTAAGAACCCTATGGATTTAAGACATCTGTGGTTTATATCTTTTAACTTAGTACCGAAGATTCCACAGTAAAAACCATTTTTCCGTCAACGTTTCAAATCCCAACCGAGATCCATCATCAGGACTTCTTGAATGCTTGGTAGTAGAAGAGCTAAATTAGGGATTAAATAGTAATGAGGAGAGTCTATTTTGGGTTTTTGGAATGAGATGAATGTCGGCGTTTTTTTTTTATTAATTATTAATGAGATAATTAATTGATTTTTGAATAATAATTTTTGATTAATTAATGAGATAATTAATGGATTTTAATTTATTATGTTAATTATTATTAATATTAAGATTAATTAATATTAAATTTTTTTTCTCGGCAAAGACTATTATCTATTAACTTAAAATAAAAATATTTTTACATATAAGCGAGACCTCAGAAGAGTCATGAGGCCTCTGTACACAGCAAGTTCGCCTCAGAATGTAAGGATTCTGAGCATAGGTGCTACAAAAAACTTCATAATAGAAAAAAATTTCAGATAAGGACCAGAAGATGACAGAGATTGTGCACGAGAGCATAGAAGCGAGAGGCCATTGCAAGTCTGCATTTAAAGCATTGCTTTTGCCCTAAAACTGAGAAAAAACTTCAAGCTGACGGAGATAAGCCATGTGTTTTATCAAGGAAACCTGAAAACAGTCGTCTGCTTGATAGACAAAAAGCAAAAAGATACCGAACAGTGCCGCGTGGCCTTAATCTTCCTTGCTCCCGCCAGAGGTCTTCTCATCTGCTGGACGGTCACTAGCCACCCCCAGAACTTCATCGCCGACCTTATCGTCCTCAGGGATTAAAATTGGGCGGTTGGAATCATTCAGAGCTTCATCCCCCTCAGCAGGGAGAGTATCGACATGGGGCAGAGTAATTCTCGGGCTATCAATATGGCCTGTCTGTTCCACCAACGCTTTCTCCGGGCTGTCCAAGGTCAGATGCTGCTCGCTGCTCTGAGAGGGTTCCGGAGCGATGCAAGCCAAAGGATGGATATGATTTTCTTCCTCAGAGATAATTAAGGTGATGTGGGCAGAGACCAGAGGTCGGTTGAGGTTACTCTGGAATTTAAAATGGGTGGTCTGAAAGGCATTGTTTGGGAGAGGCCGACGAACAGAGCTAGAGGGCTGCACATTCGCCTGAGGTGGAGGGAGATTAGCAGGGGAGTGATCAGGGTTATCAGAGCTACTGGGAGAAAGCCGAGAGCCATCACCAAGATTACCTCTGGGTCTCTTCCTGCCCCCTTGTCGACCCATGATGAATAGCAAGAAAAGGGCAACGGAAACCACAGAAACAGCAAAGAGCGCAATAGAAAAGCGAAATGCGTGAACCAGAGAAGGATGAGTGTGCTGCTTACCCCTGAGACGTGCTTGAAACCTGCAAGGCGCGCCTCTGAGAAGGAGGACTCTCTTGCTTCCAGGAGAATTCGCGAACCAGAACTCAGAACCAGAGTAATTGAAACACATCGTGAAAGGGAAGAGCTGGGTGGTAATGAATATAACCATCCTTGCCATGCTTCGAACCAAGTAAACCATAAATGCGTAGACACCACCGTTGCCGTCGAAACGCTGATCATCCATATTACCTGAGGTGAAGGTCTGGGGAGCCCCGCTGCTCTGCTGCATGCAGTACGCGGTAGTTACAGTTGGCGTCAGAGCCATTTATGACTGAAGTAACACCCGCATCTGGGGAATTAATTTTAATATTATTAATAATTAATTAATTTTAATATATTAATCTTTATTATAAATATTTAGCGGTTGTTATACTAATACTCCATGTCGGCCTTTTTTTTGGATTAATTATTAATGAGATAATTAACTGATTTTTGAATAATAATTTTTGATTAATTAATGAGATAATTAATGGATTTTAATTTATTATGTTAATTATTATTAATATTAAGATTAATTAATATTAATTAATTAATTTTAATATTATTAAAATTAATTAATTAATATTAATTAATCTTAATATTAATAATAATTAACATAATAAATTAAAATCCATTAATTATCTCATTAATTAATAAAAAATTATTATTCAAAAATCAATTAATTATCTCATTAATAATTAATCAAAAAAAAAAGGCCGGCATTCATCTCATTCTAAAAACCCAAAATCTACTCTCCTCATTACTATTTAATCCCTCAATTTAGCTCTTCTGCTACGAAGCATTCAAGAAGTCCTGATGATGGATCCCGATTGGGATTTGAAACGTTGACAGAAAAAAAAAAATGGTTTTTACGATGGAATCTCTGGTAACTAAGTCAAAAGAACCCCATGCTTAGTACATCAAGATCAACAACTATCTCACCGGGTTGGGCTTCACGAAAAATGATGCATATGAAAACCTTTACCATATTGTTGTTGAAGCTAAATTATTGATTATTGTGTTATATGTTGATGATTTAATTTTAATTTTTGCTAAGAAGTTGCTTAGTTCTTGCAAAGAGGATCTTGCAAGAGGATTCAAGATGATGGACATGGGACTCATACATCATTTCCTCAGTTTGGAAGTATGACAAGGATATGGGGAATTGTTTGTCTCTCAACACAAGTATGCCAATGAGATACTAAAGAAGTTACACATGGAGAGTATAAAACCCATGGACACTCCTTTAGCAGGCAGATGTAGGAAGGAGGATGCCACTTCATGTGAGGAAGTGGAGACTACCATTTATAGGTAGCTTGTGGGTTCATTTATGTATTTCGTGAACACATGACCAGACATGTGTTATACAGTTAACCAACTTAGTCAAGTTATGGTTAAGCCAACCAAACTATATTGGAAGGTAGCCAAGCATCTGTTGAGATACCTCAGAGGCACTACTCAGTTTCGTCTTTGGTACAGATGGATAGAAGGAGTGAAGTTGCAAGGCTTCACAAATGTAGATTGGGCAGGGAGTCCATAAGATAGGAAGAGCACCTCAGGAGGAATTTTCGATGTTGGGTCAGCAACGGTTTCTTCATACAACAAGAAGCAGATATATTTGGCACTCATCTTAGCAGAAGTAGAGTACATGCATACAAGTCAAGAAACATGTGAAGAAATATGGATGAGAAAGATTCTTGTTGGGTTCTTTAGTCAGATAATGGATCCTATTATGATTTACTGTGATAATTAGAGTTGTATCAAAATCTCTCAGATCTATATTTCATGATTGATCCAAGCATATTGATATTCGGTATCACCATCTACAGGATTGTGCGTAGAGGCATATTATGTTGTTGGAATACATTCCTATAGAGGAACAAAATGAAAATATTTTGACAAAGGCTTTGTTAAGAGGAAAATTCGAGTTTTGTTGGGGCCTTTGTTTTTTGGACATTTTCTGGAGAAAGAGGCTATTGACAAGTGGTCATTGGGGAGTGACAAATCTCATAGATAAGGGAATATTGGAGACTGAAGGAACATTGGCAGTCACGAAGGAGTGATGGGAAGAAGCAGGGACAACGGAGCAAGGAAAGAGAAGGAACAGTCGAGGATGAAGACTGTCGAGGAAGGGAAAAGGAACTGGCAGTTTGGGTTGGTGCAAGAAGATAAAAGGTAGAGAGGAGAGCAGAGAAGGGGTTGGTCATTAGCATTATGCTCTTAGTTTTTCCATTCTTCCTGTGTTGCACAACGTTGACAACATATCCATGCTTATTTTTGTATGAGTTTTTATTATGTCTGTAGGAGCTCTAATGTTGAGGAGTAGGTTGAGAGCCTTATGTAATTTGTTTATTTGATATCAATGAATAAGACTATTCTGGAGTTATACTGTGTTCATCATGTATTATGCTAGTTATTCAAAAAAATTATATATGCATCTTTTTATGTAGTCTTTTATTGTATCATGAATAGACTGTTTCTATCTATTTCCTTTCCGTGTTAAGCTATTTTCCTATTGACAGTGCTAGACCCACCAACATGTTCGGGGATCTCCCTGGTAGGAAGTCCCAACTAGACCTCAGACAGTTTGGCATAGGAGTCCCAGCAGTGGGTCGCACAGTAATGCCTTGACCACAATGTCGCACAAAGGCAAGTAAGATAACTCTATTGGTAGCAAGGGTGTGACAACTACAGTAAGACAAGCAAGGTGCATGAGAGGTTCTAACACACTGAGGGTGAGGTGAGTGTGCCCCTTGGAAACCTATAATAGTACTTGGCTTGGAAGGGAACACGTGAGCAAAGATACATCACAAATATGGAAAGAAAGATAGCAAGCAATCCAAAGAGATGGTTAAACCAACAACACATTTCAGAAATATTCGTAGATACTTATATAGAATAATCCATACATGCATGCGTAATCAAATAAATACATATATCATTAGACTAAACTAGATAGCATAGAATATAATACAACATATGCATGAAACATGTTGGTTCTATTATATTAAGAAGTGTAAGTCTGAGTCATACAATACATCCATGTCTAGCCACTAGTTCTAATAGTGGAACGTTACAGCCATAACTCCCTGCTCCTCCAAAGAGATGTAATAGCTCTGCGCAGTGGAGAAGCCAAGGCCCATTACAATACTATCCAAGCTCTCTCTAAGATAGTCTTATTAGAAGCTTGGCTGACCAAAATCCTATACAATGAGTTATGAGGTTCTATTTATAGCAAAGGGTGGGGTGGCCCTTGACATTCCCCTTTGTGACCATTCATCTACCATCATGACTCTTCATCTACTCTATGACTGCTACATCCAATTATCAACACTTGAGATTCCATTTGACAAGACGTTGCATTACAATGCACATGTGCCCATGTGAGACAAAATGGCTTGAGAAAGCCATGAAAGACATCACTAACACTCGGTCCCTTGTGGTGAGACCAACTGTTTGACATGCTTGTGATGGTCAAAGTGGTGAGCTGATGCCAAGCTTGGTCATCTGTGATGGTGTGCATGTGTTCCATGGTGACATCTTGTTGACACGAACTCTTACCTCCATTGAATCTACGTGAATTGGTGTGGATCCTCCATCCAACTCATCTGCTAACATGTGCATGGTCTTCTTGGGTGTGGCCAAACCAGCAACACACTGATGGATATTTTTCGTGTTGATCTTGTAGTGTGTGCTGGTGGTCATGCACATCAACTCTCAACTACATGTTCAGCTCCAGTTGGAATTGCAACTTGTCTTTTCCTCTGTGAGTGTTGTTAGTGTCAGTATTTTCATACTTCCATTAGGGATCAAAATTCACTCTTTACATTTTCATATTAGGGGTCTTGTACTGAAATTTTTTCATCATTTCATTAGGTCATCACATACTAGTCCACTGATGGTTGTTTGCTTTTCAAAAAGTATTTCCCTCATAGAGTATACTTGCTAATCCTTCTTCAGGTTGTCTTCAGTTTATGGTTTCATAATCATCTGCGATCCATTCCATTAAGTCTTAGGGCATGGTTCCATTAGGTCTTATGGTTTTATCATCAAACTTAGGAACTTGATTTTAAAGTATAAATAAAGGTCAGTAAGGGTATGAGGATGATCAATAAATCAAGCATGATGGCTTGTAAGTCATAACTATTGAAAATTTTATCTTTTAACTTAATGTAATTTTCACTTCACAAACATGTTTTTGAGGTGAAAATAGAGTATTTTATATTTATTTGTATTTTATATGCAATTTTAAGTCACTATATGTAATAAGTGATCCCAGCTACACCAAAGCATCTGTCCTTGCTGCAAGACAAAGAAACACTGCAAAGAATTAGTTCAAGTCAAGAATTTATCCATCTGCAGAGACACAAAGAAGAAAAATGCATTAAAAAAGAGTTTTGAAGAAGGACAAGAAACATTAGAAAGTGGGTTTTTCAAATGAAAAATCAAAATCTACTCCTATTATCTCCCACATTTTGTTTCTAAGTTCATTATTCTCATTGGCAAGTAAGGAGTCCAAAAATTGAGAAACAAAGGCAAGAATGAGTGAGTTTTGGCAAAGGAAAGCTTGGCATTTTGCTTCTGGAGAAGTGAAGCAGTGGCACTGCGCTTCTGGGGGAGACAGATCGGCGCTGTGGATTGAAGAATTGGCGTTGTGCATCTGGGAGAAATCCACAGTGCATTTTAACACTGGTGATGTGCATAGAGGATGGTGTTGTGCGTCTGGGCACCGGCACTGCGTGTTGAGCTGGAAGGCTCCAAAACCTTCAAAACTTCAAAAAATATCGAATTTTTTTTCTCTTTCCATCATTCCAAGTAAGTTAGGCTCCTTTACTTCATTTTTGGTTTGTATATCAAAGTTATCAGCGCCATTCTCCATGTTAAAAATCAAACCCTAGTTTCACTCCATTCATCCTAAAGACCCTAAACCCCTCTGTTTATCCCCATCAATTATCATTAGAGCTTAAAACCCCTCTTTACATCACTACATATCCCCTCATTATATCCTCTAATCCTAAAACCCCCTTCCCTCACTAGCATGATTCATATTTTACCCTTCATTTTCCAGTTTACCCTAACACATCCCTTCATTCCTAAACAGCCCTACTCATTCCCTTTATCCCTTTCTAGGATAGTGCAACCTTGGATCTTGCAAACATGGATAGACAAGACCTGGATTATGAGGAGGAAAACACAGGCAATGATACTTTAGCAAATAGAACCAGGCAACCAAGAAAACCACACAAGGGAGGCAGGATCATCAGAGAGGAGCCATTAAACCTTAGGGAATTGCAAGCATCTGAGTTAGCTGTCTCATATTTCAGATACCTTCGATGCTATGAGTTATGTGAACAAGTCGAGTGAGTTCAATATCACTCGGAGCTCACTAGACTTTTTTTGGCCCACCTTCAGCACAACAGAGTGACTCTTTTCACCATCTATCATTTCAAATTCCACCAAGATTCCTAATGTTTCTGAGAAGTGGTATAAGGCCTGGGAACTTGATGAACACTACTATGAGCATTACATTAAAACCCAGTACATAAATTAGGTGACGAGACTGTTTCCTTCAAGCTTCTTAAGAACAAGTATGTCCCCTTGATGAGAATCATCATGAAATACTTCACTTATGAGGGCAGATTCTCCAGGCTCTACACTTATCACATTAGGCTCCTCATGGGTTTTACTAGGGTGAAGATGTTAAACCTCCCATACAGTTCAAGAATATTGAGAAGATGGCTCATTTTTTCCAGAAGAAGCCATACCCCCAACATATGAGCAGCCTTTATCACTACTCCCTGATCAAAATCCTTGTGCTTCATCATCTCAGTCTCCTCAACATTCCTTGGGATACATTTATTGCTCATGACATATTCAGGGGTCCTCAAAATTCCCCCACCAGTGTCTCAAGAAGCAGGAGGACCTTCTCGTCAAGTGGAAACAGGTGAGGAGGCCAAGGAGACAAGAATTGCTGAGGTGCTAGTTTACTTGACCTATCAGAGGGGCATAAAGAGATTATTTGTAGCAGCTAGGCAAGTGTTTGCTTCACGGAATGTGGAAGAGACCTTGCCTTCTTCATCAGCCCATAGGCAAATGCTAACTCCATAGGATGTGGAAGGGGCTTTGAATTCTTCATCAACACAACAGGTATAGGTGCAACAGCTACACAATGGAAAGGAAAAGATGTCAGATGATGATGAAGAGGAAAGGGACTTTGACTTGGCAGAACATGATGAGCCTGAGCAGCATGACATTAAGACCATTGACTTAGAGGCCCATGAGAGGGAGACAGTAAAACACATCATCATACAAGGAAAGGAGGTTCAAGTGTAGGCTTTTATGGAAAACTTAGAGAGGGCCAAGTATGTCATCACATACTTAGAAGAAGAAAACAAACAGTTGAGTGACAAAAAATTCCTCATGGAGCTAGAAGTGCTCAAGGCAAAATGACAAAGTGGCAAAGAAACATGTCACTTTGACCCCTATTGAGTAGGAGATTGAAGAGGATAGGGATACTTGGCTTGAGAGAGTCAACCTACACCTTGAGAAGCTGCTATAGAAGGCCAATAGAGATAATCATATGCTTAGATGCATGGCCTATCATTATAGGACATGCAATAAGATTTGCAATATAAGGATCAAGAAGATGAAAGCTAGGTTAAGGCGGGTCTTGAAGGGTAAGAAAGAGGAGGATAGACTTAGAATGTTGGATGACGCTTCCTTATTTCATCAGAGCATACAATGGTGATTCTTCACACCAAATTTGGGAAAATTTTGAGAAAATTTTGACATTTGCAAATTTTGGAAATTTGACACATAGGAAAATGGCCTAGACGCGCAGTGCCATTGGCACTGCCTTTTTCCTAGGGGATCCCAATGAAAACATGGCTTGAATTTTTGGATTCAAAGCAGTGAGGACATGCACCATAGCAAGATTCAAAGTTTTTGGAGTAGAACCGGTCCACTAAAAGGTCAAAAACACCCTAAAATGACCTTTCTGCCACTTTTTGGACACACAGAAGAATCCTTGGGAGAATCACATTTTGAGGGATCAAATAAGCTCCAAATGAAGTATTTCTAGGTGTTTTAGAACATAGACATGACTACCCTTCCAATTAGCTATCATGGGCTCAATTTGGATGTCGGGAAGGTCTCTAAAAGGGACTTGAACGTGGCGCTACGCATTGAGCCAATGGCATTGCGCGTAGGGCAGATTTTTCTCAGGATGCCTATTTTTCTAGCTTTTGACTATGATCATGGATTATCTCTCATGGTGGATGATTTACCATTGTAAATGATGTCATGTGTTATGCTCTTAACCTGCAAAATGATACCAAAATACAGAATATGCGAAGAAAAGATACCCAGAACATAGAAAAGCAATGATTTTATTATTCAGAGAGTAATGTTCACTTGCCTCTTCGAAGGGGCAACCTCCAATAGAGCAGAGCTCGACTACAAAATAAGACACAATGCTCCTCGTAGGGAGTCTCTATCCTTTATATATGACTCATACATGTAATACCACGGGCCAATACCGTGGGTTTTATTAATACCATCTATCTAATACTACGGCCCATTTGCAACTAACTGTGGTCCCGTCATTAATCGCGGGTTAACCAATTACAAATATTAATATGGGCTTTATTGACTCTTGACTATGACGTGATGCCATGACATAAATAAGGGGGTTAGGGTGGGACCCTAACATGCCCTCCCCCTTAAGACTAGCCTTGTCCTCAAGGCTGAAGCTGCAGAAACTGCTGAAGAATAGTGGTTGGTTCCCAAGTTGCATATTTCAGAGAGGTGTCTTTCCATTTGACGAGGACTTCCTTAATCACGCGGCTGCGCAGGTGCTTGTCTCGTGTGTCTAGAACTTGTTCAGGTTGAAGCCATATTGACCCTTCGTCGTCCAATTCAGGTAGACTGGTTTGAACACGACAATTGTTCCCAATCACTTTCTTGAGGCACGATACATGGAAAACTGGATGGATTTTTGCCGTAGGTGGCAAAGCCAACTTGTAAGCCACTTCTCAAATACGGTGAAGTACTTGGTATGGTCCATAGAATTTTGGAGAGAGCTTTTGACAACCCTTGTCTTTGAGTGACGCTTGCTTATATGGTTGCAGCCTAAAAAAGACATGATCCCCTTCTTGAAATTGGCGCTCTGAGCGATGCTGGTCGGCTTGTTGCTTCATGCAGTTCTGAGCTTGATGAATATTCTCTCTAAGATGGGCGAGCATGGTTGCGCGGTGTTGTAGGAGTTGATCCACTGCTTGTACTTTGGAGCACCCCTTGAGATAAGAAGTAGGGGAAGGCGGAAGTTGACCATATACTGCTTCATAGGGAGTCATTTTGGTGGTGGCATGATAGTTGGTGTTATACCACCATTCAGCCAGAGGTAACCACTGTACCCAAAGGTGTTGCTTTTCTGAAGTGAAACACCTAAGGTAGGTTTCTAGACATTTGCTGATGGCTTCGGTTTGACCATCTGTTTGCGGATGATATGAAGTACCGAGTTTGAGTTGAGTGCCTTGTAGTCTGAAGAGTTCTTGCCAAAAATTACTGGTGAAGATCGGGTCGTGGTCGGACACAATAGAAGTGGGCATGCCATGCAATTTGAAGATCTGATCCATGAAAGATTGAGCAACCAAAGTTGGTGTAAACGGGTGGGGTAGGGCGCAGAAATGAGCATACTTCGACAGTCGGTCCACAACTACCATGATGACTGACTTGTTCCCTGACTTTGGAAGACCTGTAATGAAATCCATAGAAACCTCTGTCCAAATTGATGCTGGAATGGGCATTGGTTGTAATGTTCCTGTTGTGTTGATGGTTTCCCCTTTGTGACGTTGACAGACATCACATTCTGCTATGAAAGTAAGGATGTCATTTTTCATGCTTGTCCAAAAAAATGATCTTCTGGTGCGAGCATACATCTTCTGAAAGCCCAAATGTCCTGCAATGGGAGATGAGTGCAATTCTGCCAAAATGCGACTTTTGAGGGTGGATGTTGGTGATATTACGACTCTGTCCTTGTAGCAAAGAATATCATTCTGCCACGAGTAGCCCTTGCTGGAATTAGGATCTATCTGCAATTGAGAAATGAGTTGGGAGAGCCCGGGGTGTGAAAACCATTCCCTGTGAGCCTCTTCAATCCAGTCTGGAATGGGGAGGGAATTTGCGAGCAGAGTACTTTCCTCCTCAAATTGGCGAGATAATGCATCTGCTACACTATTGTCTTTCCCTTTCCTGTAAATGATCTCATAATCATATCCCAGCATTTTGGCTAACCATTTATCTTGTTGTGGGGAGGATAGGCGTTGCTCCAAAAAATATTTAAGGCTGTGATGATCTGTGCGGATTTGGAAACGTCGCCCTAATAAGTAAGGTCGTCAGGTCTCTACTGCATGTAAGATGGCCATCATTTCCTTCTCGTTGGTAGATTGGCCCAGATTTCTCCCACTGAGTTGTTGGCTTGTGAAGGCCAATGGTCACCCTTCCTGAATTAAGACCGCCCCAATACCTGTACCCGAAGCATCACATTCAATGACAAAGGATTTGGTGAAGTCAGGTAGTGCTAAGACTAGAGTGGAACACATGGCGTTTTTGAGAGCGGTAAATGCCTGTTGTGCTTCCTCGTTCCAGAAGAAGGAATTTTTCTTTAGGATTTGAGTGAGGGGCTTTGCTATGCGGCCATAGTTGCGGACAAATTTACAATAATAGCTTGTGAGACCCAAAAATCCTCTCAAGCTCTTCAAGGTCTTAGGTTGAGGCCATTCTTGCATTGCCTGGATATTCTTGGGGTCCACCTTGACACCTTCACGCCCCACAATGTGGCCCAATTACTCAAATTCTTCCATGCCAAACAAACACTTGGACATCTTGACAAATAATTTATGCTTGAGGAGCAGTTGCAAGAGTAGATCTACATGCTGAAGATGTGCAGCCCAAGTGCCACTATAGATGAGGATGTCATCGAAGAAGAGAAGGACAAATTTTCGGGGATATGGTTTGAGAATGTGATTCATAAGGCTTTGAAAAGTAGAGGGGGCATTACAGAGACCAAATGGCACGACCAGGAACTCATAATGGCCTTCATGAGTTTTGAAAGCCGTCTTGGGAATGTCGAATTCCTTCATGCGAATTTGGTGGTAGCCTGAGCGAAGATCCAACTTAGTGAAGAATTGAGCCCCATTGAGTTCATCCAACAAATTGTCAACCACCGGGATGGGAAATTTATCTTTGACTGTCAACTTATTGAGGGCCCTGAAGTCGGGACACATCCGCCAGTCCCCATCTTTCTTGAGCACCATGACCACTGGGGATGAATAAGGACTAATGCTGGGATGAATGACACCTACTTCCAATAGTTCCTTGATGATTTTTTCTATTTCATTCTTTTGGGTGAACGGATATCTGTATGGCCGCACATTTGGGGGTTGGGCCCCTGGAACCAAGGTGATGCTATGATCATGTTCCCCTCGTGAGGGTGGAAGCTCATGAGGCTTGTCAAAGACCGTCTGATGGTTATTTAAAATCTATTGCATCTCAGGATGAATTGGCAAAGACATGGTTTCGACTACCTGGATGGCATTAAACTGAGCTACCACTCCATGATGGCCCTTTTTTAACAATTTTTCCATCCTATGGGAGCTGATGATAGAGGGGGCTCCCGCCTGGAGTCCACGGAGAGTATGTGTGGAGTTGTTATGCTTAAAACTCATATATAACTCCTGGAAATCCATTGTGATTGGCCCAAGAGTGCGGAGCCATTCAGCGCCGAGGACAATGTCGCAACCCCCCATGTGTATGGCAAACATGTGGGTTTTCAACTGATAATCCCCCATTTGAAGTTTGACATTTTCACAGCGGCCTTCACATTTCATTGTGCCCCCATCCACAATTTGGACTTGGAAGTTAGAAACTGCTCGTACAAAACAATGTGCTGCTTCTACGATTTTTTGATGGATGAAATTATGGGTACTTCCACTATCAATCAAGACTACTACTGGGCGATGTTTAAGAAAACCCCGGATTTTGAGAGTTTGAGGGGAAGAAATCCCTGCCAACGCATGCAGCGAAATAACTAGTTCGTCAGAGACATTCTCCTTTGCGTTGTCTTCTTCTAGCGCCTCATGTTCCTCAAGTGGTGGTTCTTCCTCTATTGAGCTGTAGTCAGTGGCATCTATTTGAAAAAATTTGGGCTCCTTGCATTTATGACTTGGGGAGTATTTTTCATCACAGTAGTAACATAGTCCTTGCTTCCTTCTTTCGGCCATTTCTGCAGGTGACACCTTTTGGACCTTAAGTGTTTGAGTCATGTTGTGAGCCTGTGGGGGACGACCTTTAGCGGGGAAATTTGGGCGACTGTATTGGGTTGCTAATGCACGTTCCACCTTACGAGCTACCTGGCAAGCCTCCATCCACGTGGGAGGGTGGTGAAGTAGAACTTGAGCTTTGATGGCTTCTTTAAGACCACTGATAAAACATTCCGTGTAGAACTCATCTGTGAGACCCCTAGTGCGAAAGGCTAAGGCTTTAAAAGCGGTAATATATTCATCCACTGTACCACTCTGTCGGAGCTTAGTGAGACGACCCAAAAAAGAGTCTTCCTGTAGCGATCTCGAAGAGCTTTGGTAAATTGGATCCAAGTCTTAAAAGGTCCATTGCAACGTTGATGCCATTTGCACCATTGCCAACGTTCATTGTCCAAGTACATGCTCCCCAACATAAGCTTAGTCGCATCCTCTGGGATATGATTCAATTTGAAATACTGCTCAATTTGTGCTCCCATGTGGACGGGTGAGAACCGTCAAATTTATGCATATCCAACTTGGGAGTTCGCTGACTGGGTGGTGGATGGGTGTGCCAGACGTGAGGAGAGTGGCTAGACTCACCCTCATTGTATTCATTTCTATTATACTCCTCCTCGTGGGCTTGCTCCTTGTCCTTCGGAAGAAATTGCTGTATCTGGAGACTTAGTCCTCGAAACTCCTTTTGGAGGGATTGCACGGATTCTTCCAGTTTGTCCATCCTTTCATTTGCCATCGCTTGAGCTCTAGTCTCTACCATACACCAACCTGATGAAAAATTGGGACCGCCGAAAAAATTTGACTAATAAATTGAATGGTACCACCTTGCTCAGCTCGTCGTCCTGATTCTGATGGGCTAGATCACCAATAAGCGCCTCGGGAGATCTCAGACTCGTTTTTTTTTTTTGAAAACTCCTAACGGAGTTTTACTCCTTCTTGATCAATACTGCAGTCGTCAAATCCTCAAAATGTCAATGCTGCCAAAAGTCCTGTGAAAAGCATACCCCGGTATAGGAACCCTTCATAACAACTCCGATCTGGTGGGTCTGAGAGATCTGAATGGCGGAACAACTGCTGCGGCGGATCTGATGGATCTGATGTCTGCTGCTGCTGCACCTCTTTGCACCCGTGGATCAGGAATAGATGATGTGTGATCCCTCGACAGAAAAGGAAACTATGGTCGTGAGGAGTGTCAGGTGCTACAGATCGCAATATACATAAGGGTTTGGCAGTAGTACTCGACCCAATGTTTCAGGGCTCTAACTAAGGAGGATCGACCGTACCCTTAGCCGTACAACCCGACTTCCCTATCGTACGGGCAAGTAATCTCTCCGAGTGCTGTTCTCGGTGTACTGTAGCCACAAGACGGCTGACGGTTTATCTATGGCGAGGTTTCAAGGGAGCCTAGGGGGCTTCCGATATACCCAGAGGGTACGTGGAAGACAGTCTGTGCGCGGTTCTGTCTATTGCGCTACTACTCGAAGGGGTACCCACAGGGGTTACAAGGGATTCCAACAGACGTGACCAGAGTGAGGAGAGTGGCTAGACTCACCCTCATTGTATTCATTTCTATTATATTCCTCCTCGTGGGCTTGCTCCTTGTCCTTCGGAAGAAATTGCTGTATATGGAGACTTAGTCCTTGAAACTCCTTTTGGAGGGATTGCACGGATTCTTCCAGTTTTTCCATCCTTTCATTTTCCATCGCTTGAGCTCTAGTCTCTACCATACACCAACCTGATGAAAAATTGGGACCGCCGAAAAAATTTGACTAATAAATTGAATGGTACCACCTTGCTCAGCTCGTCGTCCTGATTCTGATGGGCTAGATCACCAATAAGCGCCTCGGGAGATCTCAGACTCGTTTTTTTTTTTTGAAAACTCCTAACGGAGTTTTACTCCTTCTTGATCAATACTGCAGTCGTCAAATCCTCAAAATGTCAATGCTGCCAAAAGTCCTGCGAAAAGCATACCCCGGTATAGGAACCCTTCACAACAACTCCGATCTGGTGGGTCTGAGAGATCTGAATGGCGGAACAACTGCTGCGGCGGATCTGATGGATCTGATGTCTGCTGCTGCTGCACCTCTTTGCACCCGTGGATCAGGAATAGATGATGTGTGATCCCTCGACAGAAAAGGAAACTATGGTCGTGAGGAGTGTCAGGTGCTACAGATCGCAATATACATAAGGGTCTGGCAGTAGTACTCAACCCAATGTTTCAGGGCTCTAACTAAGGAGGATCGACCGTACCCTTAGCCGTACAACCCGACTTCCCTATCGTACGGGCGAGTAATCTCTCCGAGTGCTATTCTCGGTGTACTGTAGCCACAAGACGGCCGACAGTTTATCTATGGCGAGGTTTCAAGGGAGCCTAGGGGGCTTCCGATATACCCAGAGGGTACGTGGAAGACAGTCTGTGCGCGGTTCTATCTATTGCACTACTACTCGAAGGGGTACCCATAGGGGTTACAAGGGATTCCAACAGACGTGACCACCTCTTGTATTTCCTGCGTGCATGCCTCCCCAAATCCGCAGGTTTATGCGCTTAACGACAGATCCCATGGTTTAAAGACACCGAAACATATCTCTAGCCGATTTTTTTTTTTGCTAAGAATTGGAGATCCCAACGGCCCTGGAAAGTGCTCTGATACCACTTGTTATGCTCTTAACCTGCAAAATGATACCCAAATATAGAATATGCGAAGAAAAGATACCCAGAACACAGAATAGCAATGATTTTATTATTCAGAGAGTAATGTTCACTTGCCTCTTCGAGGGGGCAACCTCCAATAGTGTAGAGCTCGACTACAAAATAAGACACAATGCTCCTCGCAGGGAGTCTCTATCCTTTATATATGACTCATACATGTAATACCACGGGCCAATACCGTGGTTTTTATTAATACCATCTATCTAATACTACGACCCATTTGCAACTAACTGTGGTCCCGTCATTAATCACGGGTTAACCACTTACAAATATTAATATGGGCTTTATTGACTCTTGACTATGACGTGATCCCATGACATAAATAAGGGGGTTAGGGTGGGACCCTAACATCATGACTTGTAAATATGATGGTTAAATAGTAATAGAGGGTAGATTCATTGCTTTAGGAGTTAGTTTGAAGTCAAATGAATCAGTTTTTCAATTTTAGAGGCAAGTTGTTGATGATGCCTATATTCATGTTTCTTGTTCAGTATCAGTTAGATTAGCTCCTCATCTTAGGGATTCGACCCCTGAGGATGAGAGGAGGTTGAATACTTGTCTATATCTTCTTCTTCTTTCTCTTTGTTGAGGGTTGGACTCAGTTGGATGCTCAGACCCTAATTGTACACCTTTGTAAGAAGTTTGGCAATAAGATTTGTAGCTATTTTTATGGGATCCCTGTGGTATGGAGTTTTAGCATGGTTTTCTCTTTTACGATTATATTTTTACATGTTATATGTATGCCATCATTCATTTCATTACTTCTAGTTGAATGTTTTCAAGTTTGATAGGTAGAATCCATTGTATCAGTGCTCTGCCTTGGGAAATCAATCAATATTTCACGTTTTCTATAGTTTAGGAAGAACTCATGGTAATTACATGCTCTTCCTAGCATTTCACCAGTCTCAAAACACTTTCATCCATCAAGCCTAAAGTGCTAAAGCTTATGCCTACCTTGCCCTAAACAACACCCTACATTTCTGACCTAAACTTCCCAGCTCCTCCTGATCCAACAAAACATTTCCAAAACCCAAAAAAAACATTGTGCTACTATACCTAGCCTAAAATCTTGTCCTTGATCCAGTCATCTTGGCTGAGATCCTTACGAAGAGAGCCCTCTCCTGGCCTAGTAGGGCTAGCTACTTGGCTAAGAGTGGTTTGTGGTTACCCTGGCTTACCTCCCTTCAGCCTGAGGTTCAATCTAGGTGATAACATATTGGCGACCATACTGGGGAAAACTAAAAGGTTGATCACCCCAGTAATATCTTTCATTTAAATTCTTAAACTTTGGATGATGAGTTCTAGAATTTATCAAGCTAAAATTGGAAAGTTGTAAAGCAGTATAGAAAATTTCAAAATTTGAGCATACTGGCTTTCAGTAGGTACACCAGATCCAATCCAGATCCAAATCCCCCATTCATTGTCCATGATCCTCATAAAATTGGGAGAAAACCTAGAAAGTCTATAGAAAAATTCATTGTTGTCGAAGAACATTTAACCGAGCAATCAAGTGAAGTTTTCATTCCTTGTGTTCACTCACTCCCAGAAAGGTTAGATACTCTACAAGATATTGATTTTGATGTTCATTTTGAGTGAAGTTTGTTCCGTAGTAAATCTTTGAGTTGGCTTGATCAAATAGTTTTTTATTCTTCTATATCTCTTGATAACCCTATTGAAGACCTATTCACACAAAGTAAATCAGGGTCACAACTTATTCATGCTCTTGATCAGTTACAAAATCTTACTTCAAACCTAGACACTTGGGAAAAAAATAGGCCTTCTTTTCATTTTTGAAACACTTATTTTACATCTACTGTAACTCAAATAATCCCTTACCCACTGCTTTCATCTTTACAGATTGTTTCTCCACCTATTGTTATTTCTCCTTTGAATATACTGAGTGCCACAAATCTTACTTTAAATCCACCTCCCCCACCTCGAGTTATGGCTGCACGATATGCACCCCTGGTTTTACCTCAGAATCTTGGTGCTATGCCTGCCGATTACCAAAGAAAAATACCTTTCTTTGATGCCACTCAAACCATTACATCCCAGCAACATGTTGATAGGATGAATGATTTCTTTGACCTGCATGAAGTTGAGATTGAAGATGTGACTATGAGATTGTTTGTACAAATATTTGGAGGGGAAGTTCACAAATGTTTTAGAGCTTTACCCACAGCTTCTATCACTACTTTACTAGTCCTTCATAGACAATTCTTGGATCAGTGGGAAGTGAAGAAGAATCCACTTCAGAATTTTTCCGAGTATGAGAATATCAAAAGGAATGTTGGTGAAAGTGTGCAAGATTATTGTGTAAGGCTTAATGTGATATACAATGTTATTCCTGCAAACATTAAACCACCAGAGGGATTGGCTTTGATTAAGTTTCCAAACGGATTTGATGCTGATATGGCATATTATTTGCAAGAACGTGATCGTACCACATTAGAAGACATGCAAAAGAATCTTGTGAGCGTAGAAGCAAACTTGTTGTTCAAAAGAGAAAGAATGAGATCTGAGAAGAGAGTGACCATAAAGGAAGAAGCATCTATTTTATATGTAAAAATGGATACATTGATTTCAACAGTGGAGAATATGGTTGACCGGTTAACCATCACAGATAGGTCTGAAGCACCAATCCGCAATCCAAATTTTAGAGGCCAGCATCAGCCCCAATTCCGCATCAAGTAGAGAGAACAAAAGGCACCAGAGCAACCAGCACAACAACAACAGCAGATTAGTACCCCCTTACAACAGAATTATGTTCAGGGAATGGAAGAGGAAGATGATGAAGAACAAGGAATAGAAACAAATCACTTTTTCACTGCTGATGGTGCACCTATATTTCTGATAGAAGATGAAGAGTATTCAAAGGTTCTCGATATTCAGAAGGACGAGGATTATATATTGGAAAATGATGTAGTTTTGGAGGCTAAACCTTATGATTATCAGCGTGGTTATATGAATGCTTTGACTGCACAACAAAAGTAGTATTCTTTAAGGAGCAGAGATGTACCAGTTAATACCATTCAGAAATGAAAGGATGCACAATCAAAGAATGACTCCTCAAACACTCAGAAGAAAGGAAAAGAGACAGCCAATCCTAATTCCAGTAAGGTAACATCAACAAGTACTGCTGCAAATGAGAAGAACAATAAGCAAAAGGATAGTGCAGCAAAAGAGCAAGCAGACACAAGGACATTGGTGTCAAAGAGGTAGAAAAAGTTTCATCCTTTAATTTATAAAGCGAAATTGCTAAATTAAAAGTGTACATACCTTTGACTGAGCTTATTAAGAATAGTGGTTATAAACACCAAGTATCCAGAATATTGCAAATAGATCCTTTGTCAGATATGGTGAATGTCAAGGATGATCATCCTGAACTCATTTTTGGTCCAGCCATAGAAGGTCAGCCTGAAGATAGTGAAGTCCCTCCCTTTTATCTAAGTCTTAGACTGCATGAATATATTCTCCATAATTCCATGTTTGATTCTGGAGCTTCTCATAATTTGTTGCCCAAATCCATTATGGAAAAGCTTGGCCTTGATATCACCTGGGAATATCATGACTTGTACTCCTTTGACTCCGGAAGAGTTCGTTGCATTGGTTTCATCAAAGATCTGGTAGTGTCTTTAGATCAAGTCCCATCCAAAAATGTTTTGATGGATGTAGTTGTTGTTGATATACCACCTCGGTTCAGGATGCTCTTGTCTAGATCGTGGGGTGCTAAACTCAAGGGCACTTTACAACTTGACTTATCTTATGCTACTATTCCTGTTTTTGGTCAGTTGAGGAAGCTGTACCGAGAGAAGAAAATGAAATACATGATCACAAGTAAAGAGAAGCCAGCCTGTGAATCATCCAATAACTGTTGTACATATTAATTTAGAGTCTTTTGTTTTGTACTCTGATAGTAGATTGAATGATGTAGATATTCAGCTTCTAGAAGAAGATGATGTACCAGAGATTTCCAGTAATTTTAGAGTGGTTCTTAGTAAAGAAAGAGAAAAAGTGGTGTTGAGCCTCAACCTTGCACTCATTTACCTATCCTACCAACAGCTTTTTCCTACTCACTCTTCTCTTTTGCCATCATTTCCTCCATTAACTTGTTCAATTCATTGCATTATATGTCTTTTAACATGATTTGATTGACTGTGCTAATGATTGATTGTTTGTTTAGAATTTTGGTACATATACAGCAATTCCGCAGCTATTCAGCAATTCCGCAGTTGTTCAGAGATTCCGCAGCCTTTTTGTTGTTTGCTATACTCCACGTGTCTTCTCAAGGAACGGGCCACATGGGCACGTTGGTATGGATGTATACATGGTTCGTATGCTATTAGTTGGGCCAAATCAGTCACATATGCCCCCGGTCAACGCAGGTGCACCCACGGTCAAACAGTCAAGTTGCAGACGGTGGCACGGCTCTGCGTGAGCAAAATGGAACACGGAACCACAGCTGGCACTTCCTCCACGCCACGAAGACATCAAGGGACAGGATCTAACCATAGATTTATTCCCCATGATGACCGTTTCCTCCAAACGTGCACGGAGTTGCCTGCGTGTTGCTGCATAATGAATTAGTTAAGACTGTAGTTGCTTAGTTCACGCAGAGGACAGTTTGTCCCTGTGCCTATAAATAAAGCGTTTGCTAACGCTTAGAGATTAGTTTTTTCAGTATTGTAATCGCTGTAATTACTTTGGTTATCAAACTCTGTTTTAAGACTGTTTTTACAGCACTTTCTCATTGTATTTTGACATGCTGGTTTAATAGAAGAAGACTGTTTCTGCTCATCTTTACGTAGCTGATCTTTAGCTGGTTGATTGGATGGAGGGCCCCCATCTGACCCAACCTATGTACAGTAGCATTTAACTTTATTTTCCTGCCTTTCTTTGTTTTCATTTTCACATGTACAATAATGTATAGTTTGAATTCTGCAATTTTTCATTTCTTTGAACATGTATAATAATGTACAGTTTGATTTCATGCCTTTACATTTCCAGCACTTTTCAGAATTGATCAGTTTGTTCTTGCAGGTGTGTTAGGAGCCCGGGATAGTGTGTTTTTATTTCTTTTTATCACTGATGGTATTTGAAGTTGTCTTGTCTTAGCTGCTGATTTTTACCTTGCTTACTTAGTTTCATTGCTAGTTTACTTCATCAGGTTTCTGACAAGTTGCTTACTAACCTTTTAATGGTATTTTCATCATAATTGACTAACCTTTATTGGACCAAAATATCATTGAGTGGCAGCTTGGTTTGATTAGCTTTTAGACTCATATTACTGATTCCTTCTTAACTGTTTTTCACATGAACAATTTCAGCTAGAGGCAGAATGTTAATGAAGAATGAAGTATTATGATTTGTCATTTAAGTTTGCAGTTAAAGCAGTGTTTTTCACTTTCCATTGAGTTAACATAGATGTTCTTTTTATCAGCAGCATAGATAGTGGACTAGTGCCATTAGTCACTTTGTTTACTGCTTTTCTTTTGTTTAAAGTTTCAATTCCATTTGCAAGTCACTTTTCAAGCTTTCTCTTTAAATTCAGTAAGCACTTAGAAACCACCATATACACACACTCACTCATTTGTTCATAAAAACATCACTCCATCTTAGGAAGTTAAATCAACCACAAACATCATCTAAAAACGACAAAAAGAACTAGGAAAGGCTGCTTAAGTATATATTGTACACTTCACTTCGTCAGCCTACGAGCCCCGGGTTGACAATTTATGATAGCAATTTAGACAACACTAAATTGACTAAACATTTTGGCGCCGTTGCCGGGGAAGTGAAATTAGGTAGCCAATTTCTAAAAAAAATAATAATTAAGAAAAAATTCAAGAAAGGAAAATTGATAACCTCTCAAAGTATGCTCTCCTCTTGCACTTAGAGTGATCTGGAGGATCAGAAAAGAGAAAGTTATTAGTTTAATAGTTTCTTAAGTATGCTCTCTTCTTGCACCTAGAGTGACCTGGAAGATCAGAAAGAGAATTATTAACCTGACTTGAAGAAAAATAATAAAAAATGACATGCATAGAGCTAGAGATTCTAGGGGAAGGTTTTTAGCTAGAGCTAGAAGTTCAATTTTTACAAGTCCATCTGCTTCAAGGAATAGACAAGAGACACCTCCCTCATCTCCAACCGACACTCCTAGCCCTAGAATTCCTGGAATTCAAGAGGCAAGAATTGACTCTCCCACACCTTCTATTGAATTTGAACTAGAAAGAGACCCTTTCCTTTCTTCTACAGAAAGACCAATTGTAATTGAGGAAGTAGAATCATCTGAAGAAGAAGGAGAAATCTCTTCTCATTCACCCTTTGTAGAAGAACCAGAAGATCCTGAAGTCTCTAGGGGAACCATTATGGCAGAGGAAGAAGGAGGTGGTAGAGGTAGAGGTAGAGGAGGAAGAGGAGGAAACAACAATGGAGGAGGTAGAGGTCCCATTGGAGGAGGAAATAGAGATGGGGATAACTCATTTGGGTTTCCTATCGTTAATGAGGATTCCCGAGCTACTATGAAAAACATATCGCCATCTGTCCTCCCAAATTTCCATGGGTTAAGAACTGAGGACCCTGAAACATTTTTATTTGAGTTTGAAGTTGTGTGTCGAACTTATGACTATCTAGATGACTCTCAAAAACTCAAATTGTTCCCTTCAACATTAAAAGATCAAGCTTTGAAATGGTTCATGGGGTTACTCACTCAATCCATTTGGTCTTGGGATGAAATGAAACAAACATTTTTGGATAGGTATCTAGACTATTGTATGCCTACTAATCACAAGGATGAGGTATTTAAAATGATACAAAGAGAGGATGAGAGCCTAGAAGATTTACTTGAAATATTTCAATATAACCTGAAAAGAGCAAAAATGAGTAACTTGGACGAGGAGACCTTAAAAGCCCTCCTATTAAAAGCCATTAGAGACGAATGGATAGATATCTTGAACATGATGGGGAAAGGGGATATATCTCAACTTTCACTCAGCGATATAGCAGAACTATGTATCCATCTTTCAAGGGGCAAATCAAAAACTCAAAAAGGGCCTAGAGATCCTTCTCTCCTTAGAGCAAATAAATATGCAACTGGATCAGTAAGTAGGGCTGAAATCGGCAATATGCTTGATGAATTCAAAACTGACATCTTAGGGAGTCTTAGTGAACAATTAGATACCCTTAAGATTCACAATAAACAAAAAGCAGAAGCCAAGGCTTTGGCCATTTTTTGCCCGAAATGTAGAAAGAAACATGCTTTAAGGGAATGTCCCTTGGATGCACACGTTGCAGAAACATGTGTAATTTGCTCAGAAACTCATGAGACCAAGGATTGTCCTTCAATTCTTGGCCTCAAAGCAGTCTTTCAAGAAGATCCAAATACACTTGAATCTCTCTGTTTTGTTGCAAGGAGACCTTGGCAAGGGCAACAGAATCAAGGGTTTAACAACTCTATGAATTTTCAACCCCAACCAAATTGAAATCCTTGGCAACAACCCTGGTCTCAACCTCAAAATCCTTTTCAATCATGGATGCAAAGCATGCAAAATCCTTATGGGAGATTTTCTCAATTCTATCAATATCCTCCATCTTTTCAGAACCAGCAAGCTCCACAACTTCCAAATCAAGGTCAACAACTATCATTGCCATACCCTCAACAATAACAACCTCCTCCACAAAATCAAAATTCTCAACTCTTGCTTCAATCCCAACAGAAGTCAAATCAACTTCCTTCTCAGCCATTGCCAAACCCCAATAATAGGAACCCTCAAAATGCTTACATGATGGAAGGTCAACCATTCCCTACCTATATGATTGTTCCTCTCAATGAAGTACAACTCAGATAAGGTAGAATCCTAGATCAACCTTCTATAAATGTTCAACAGCCAAGCATTTCTGAGGAAGAATCTCTTAAAGTCAATAAGGGTTCTGAAGCATCACTTCAAAACCAAAATATCCAAAAAGAAAAAGAAAAAGAATCAACCCCCACAACTCCCATAGTTGAGCAACCTACATCTTTAGCCACACCTCCTTTTCCAGAAAGATTACAAATTGACAAAGGAGTGGAAAAGCAAATTTGGTTGCCTGACTATAATTTTCTAGATGAATTGAAGAATGTCTGTATCAAGATTCCCTTGTTACAAGCCATTAAAGAGATTCCCATTCTAGCAAAAACAATAAAGGAGTTGAGCCTTAAAAGACCAGGAAGGAAACCAAGAGATACTAGAAAGATCCACCTGGTAGGGAAAATTGCAGATATCATGATGGGAAAGATTACTATGCAGAAATATGTAGACCCTGGTAGTCCAATTGTCAAAACACATATCAATGGGGTAGAAATACCAAATACTTTGATTGACTTAGGGGCTGCTATCAACATTATGAGTAGACAGACCATGGACCAGTTAAAACTTCCTAACCTTCTCTTTACACCTACCTTACTGCAACTTGCAGATAGATCAATCATTAAACCTGGTGGTGTATTGGAGGACATTCCAGTCTCCCTAGACTCTTGGGAATATCCAGTTGATTTTATGATTTTAACTTCCAAGAACAATCTAGGAGGACATCCTCTTATTTTAGGAAGACCTTGGCTGGCCACAGCTGATGCTTTTATAAGTTGTAGGTCTGGGGATATGTATATTTTTGATGGTAGTTCAACAAAGAAGTTCAATTTGTATCCTCCAGCAAAAGCAATTACAGAAATAGGAGATAATGAGTGGATTGATGATGAAGATACTATACAACCTGTCTTTACCATTTCTGAGATTAGTGAAGACAGTCAAATTCTGAATGCATTAGAAAATTTTAAACCATCTTCAGAATATGACTCTACACAATTTCAGTTGGATTCTGACATAGAGTGTCTATCATCTAGACAAATGTCTCTTTTCTCTATGGAAGAATTTGGTAGTTCTGCCATTGAGATCTTTCCAGGAAAAGCATTGAATATCAATAAAAACTTGGAAAAATCACAACAGGAGGAACTAACTAAAATCTTGCAAAAGCATTCTACTGCATTTGCATGGGAGTATACTGACATGAAAGGAATTGACCCTAAGACTTGCATCCATCACATCTACATTGAGGAAAATAGCAGACCAATCAGACAACCTCAAAGAAGGATGAATCCAAATCTTAGGGAGATAGTGAAAGAAGAGCTCCAAAAGTTACTTAATGTAAACTTCATTTACCCCATTTCAGATAGCCAATGGGTTTCACCTTTGGTTATAGTACCCAAAAAGAATGGTAAATGGAGGGTTTGCATTGATTACAGAGAGTTGAACAAAGCAACCTTGAAGGATCACTTTCCTTTGCCCTTTATTGATCAAGTCTTAGATACTTTAGCAGGCAAAAAGTATTTCTCATTTTTGGATGGTTTTAGTGGTTACAATCAAATTCAGGTAGCACCTGAAGATCAAGACAAAACCACATTTACTTGTCCTTGGGGAACTTTTGCTTACCGAGTACTTCCTTTTGGGTTATGCAATGCACCCGCTACATTTCAAAGGGCTGTACTAGGAATCTTTTCAGATCTAATTCATGATTGTGTAGAGGTCTACATGGATGATTTCACAGTTTATGGTAACACATTTGAAGAAGCATTAGAAAATTTGGAAAAAGTCTTAATTAGATGTAAAGAAACAAATCTTTCATTAAGTCATGAAAAGTGTTTTATGATGTTTACTGAAGGGATTGTTTTAGGACATCATATTTCAGGAGATGGAATTAAAGTTGATAGATCCAAAGTGGAAGTCATCTCTAAGTTACCGATTCCAAATTGCCAGAAAGATGTTAGAAGTTTTCTTGGGTTTACTGGGTATTATAGAAGATTTATTGAAAACTTCACCAAGATAGCATCTCCTCTTTTCAAATTACTTACCAAAGACTGTGAATTCAAGTGGGATCCTGAATGTCAATCTGCATTTGAAACTTTAAAGACTAGAATATCTGAAGCACCCATTCTGAGAGGGCCTAATTGGAAACTCCCTTTCCATATTTCTACTGATGCTTCAGATACAGCTCTAGGAGCTGTCTTGGGACAAAAGGATTTGGTCCCTTATGCCATTTATTACACCAGTAAAAATTTGACTCCCACTGAGTTAAATTATACTGTAACTGAAAAAGAATTCTTAGCCGTTGTTCATGCAATCAACAAATTTAGACATTATATAACCGGCTATGAAACTTTTGTCCATACTGATCATTCTGCAATTAGATATCTTATGAACAAACCTATTACTAATGGCAGAGTTACAAGATGGCTTTTACTTTTACAAGAGTTCAATATTACTGTGTTAGATAGACCAGGGAAACAAAACACAGTAGCTGATTTCTTGTCTAGAATCCAAAACACTAACGAAGATTCTCCTGTAGAGGATAAGTTCCCAGATGAATATTTGTTTGCAGTAACTACTAAAACTCCTTGGTATGCAGATATTGCTAATTATCTAGTCACAGGGAAGCTACCTCTACACTTATTTCCTAATGAGAAAAGGAAAATCATTCAGGAGAGTTCACATTATTCTTGGATTTCTAATGAGTTGTTCAAAACAGGGCCAGATTGTATGATTAGAAGATGTGTTCGGGAAGATGAAATGCCTGACATCCTTAAGGCATGTCATGATGAACCGTGCGGCGGACACTTTGCTGACAAGAGGACGGCCTATAAAATCCTTTCTTTAGGATATTATTGGCCTTCTCTCTTTAAAGATGCAAAGCAATATGTTAGAAGGTGTGACAGCTGCCAAAGAGTTGGAAGACCAACTCCTTCAAATGAAATGCCACTACAGCCACAGGTATGCATCGAACCCTTTGAAAAATGGGCTCTAGATTTCGTTGGACCTATTAATCCACCATCTAAGCAAAGAAGTATATATTGGTTTGCACTGATTATGTTACTAAGTGGGTAGAAGCGAAGGCATTGCCTTCTTCCACTGAAAATTCAGTTGTTCAATTTCTTTTTGAGGATATTTTTACTCGTTTTGGTGTCCCAAGAGAAATTGTGACAGATCAAGGAAGCCAATTTACATCTAACTTGATGAAGAAGCTGATGGAAGAGTATAAAATCAAGCACAGAACATCTACTCCATACCATCCGCAAGAAAATGGTCAAGTGGAATCTACAAATAAAGTTCTTGAAAGTATCATCACCAAGACTGTTCATCTCCACAGAAGAGATTGGGCAGAAAGGCTTCCTAAAGCCTTATGGGCCTATAGAACCACATGGAGGAACACAACAGGACATTCTCCCTATGAACTTGTTTATGGGAAAGAAGTCCTGCTCCCCATTGAGTTCCAAGTTAAGACCTTCAAGATGGCAGTTCAATTGGGGATGAGCCTATCAGAAGCCCAAAAGCACAGAATGAATCAGCTAAATGAGCTAGATGAGATAAGACAAGATGCAATTCTAAGGACCGATCTAGTTCAGCACCAAAGAACTAAGTGGCATGATCGACACATCAAAGAAAGAAAGTTTCAAAAGGGAGATTGGGCACTATTGTTTGATTCCAAGTTTAAGGACTTCAAGGGAAAATTTCAAACTCATTGGCTTGGACCATATGAGATTGATGAAGTCTTTAATAATGGAGCAGTTCGAGTGAAGACCATTGATGAACTTCAAACTCCTTTCATTGTGAATGGCCACCGATTGAAAGTCTACCACAAGCCACTCTCAAGGGAGGAATTTGTTAAGTTGTTCCAAGAAGATTCTGCAATAAAGCTGGTGGAGAAGAATTCTTCTCCTCCATCAGCTTGATCTTTGTTCCTTTCAGTTAAAAAAAAAAAAAAAAAAAAATCTTTTGTATAAGCCTGAAAACCAATCTCAGATTGGCGGTCTTATGCAGAAAATATGAAGTGAAAATCAGGGTCACCTGACACTTTATATTTTCCAAAAAAAAAAAATCTCTCTTTCTCTGTCCATCTCATCCATCTCATCCATCTCATCCATTCCATCCATCTCATCCATCTCATCATTTTCATTCCACTCTTTCCAGTCCATTCATTCCATCTCATTTTCACTAATAAAGTCCCTCTCAGGACTATTTCATTCAGTCAAGTTGTTTTAATCCTTTTTGTGCAGGCAGAAAAGTGTTGCTGCAATTTCCGCAGCTAGGAGCCAATTCCGCAGCTGATATCAGGATTCCGCAGCCAATACACTCTGTTCCTGCAAGAAAAACAAACTCTGTTTCAAAAAGAAAACTCTGCAGTCAAAAGCACCAGCATCATTCAAGAGCAAGGACACATAGCATATACAAAGGCAGCAATAAATCAAAGGTTAGCATCATAATTAGCAAAGGGATCAAAATGTAAATACACGAAGGTATGTTCTAAACTTCTAACTAACAGTTATATCATTTATGTATGGTTTTCGGATTATGTTATGAGGCAACTTAGTGTAATGATTGAACAAAATCCCGTCCACTCCTCATCCATTATTCTGCGTAATCCACCTCACCCTTTTCCTAACGGTTCCCTAATGGCTGTTGATTCAAACTTAATACGAATTGTACTCCCATTAATTCTTCGTACCAGAGTGACGTGTACTGTTGTACCACGACTCTCCAATTGATCATTCCGCAGCCAGATGTACACAATCACCCGACGTTTATGGGATTCGGCCGTTTCATCCTTCACTCATAACACCCTTCTACGCATGCATAACCCCATTTCTATTGCTGTTCACTCCCTCGATTGTATCGTCTTCACTCTCGGCCTCATTCACTACTCTGTTTCCCCGTAAACTTACGCTGCTCCGTTTGCCTCACCTCTCCGCTCAAAACCCTGATCGTAATTACATCACGGCCATTCTGTTGTAGCCGTAATACCCACTGCTGAGCACTATTTTCCCGTATTAGCCAAACAACGGCGCTGTCAGAGCAGCAAGAGAGCTGGTAACCGAAATGGGAAAGTTATTAAGGGCAGAGCTGGAAGGTTCTAAGTTTCTAAGCGGTTACCCACAAACAAAGAGTGCCCTGCAGAAAGCCAAGTGGTTAAAATTCATTCAGAAATTCAAGGGATATCATAAAGAAGTTACCAAGGCCTTTGCTCGGTCATTTGATGGAAAAACAAATGCTGTGGAGATTGGAGACCTACAATTCACTGTCACAGAGAGCAACTTGGCTGAAGCAACTGCGTTGCCTCGTACTGGGGAACGTTGGTTCAAAAATCAGACTGTTGAAAGCCAAGAGTGGAAGAACATATTGAAAGATCCAGGTATGGATACCACTATCTTCACCAAAGGAATACCTGTAAGTAACATTAAAGAGGAATGGACTGCCTTACTTTTGCTAGTTCAGAAATTTTTTACATGTGAAGGCAGATTTGGTGTAATGTATGTTTATCATGCAAAGATAATGATGCATTTTATGGGTGAACATACCATCAATCTCCCTTACTTCTTGCTGTCTAGTCTAAGAAAAATGTGTGCAACTGTTCAAAAACATGTGGGAAACATTGAGCCCCACTTATACCACCATGGACTCATCAAAATCTTGATTGAGGAGCAGTTAAAAATGAAAAGGGATACATGGGAAAAATTCCTTGTTAGAAATCATTTTCTAGAGGCAGCTGAAGCCTCTAGTAGCTTCTCTAGGACACCCAAGAGAAGTAGAAGAAGGGGGAAAGAAATGGTTACCCAAGAAACTGCTGTAGAAGAAACTGCCCCAGAAATTGTTTCAGAAGAGACTGCTGCCCAAGATACTGATGTAGAACAAACTGCCCAAGAGATTATTGCAGAAACTCTTCAAGAGATTGCCCAAGAAACTGTTCAAAAGGAAAGGAAAAAGGGAAGCAGAACAAAAAGACAAAAGAGAGATAAGGGGAAAACCATTCTCCAAGAACCTGAGCCTTCTAATGAAGAAGATAATCAAACATTAGCTCATAGGCTTGCTCAGCTTCATGAAACTGCCATCTCCAAGAAAACACAAAAGCAAAAACAGCAAGAGCCAAAGAGTACTAGCATCCAAATAAGAAGAAGCAAAAGGCTTATAGAGAGGAAAAGTGCAACTAGAGAGAAACAGTCCCATTTCATTGATTTGGGCACACCTCAAAAGAAGCCAATTCAGCTAGATGTTGAGCTAAGTCCTCCAAGAGAGGAAAGTCCTTTCCAGCAAGAGGAAGAAAGCAATTTTCAGGGATTTGAATTTAGGGCCAGACCAACACCTGATATTGATCCTGTCCAACAGAAGGCATATGATTTTGTGGAAACATTAGAACAATCTGTGGCTGGTCCCAGCACTGTCTTACCCCTTGAACAGCAAGTTCAATCTCTGAAGGAAGAAATATTTGAACTTGAAGTCTTAAATCGCCACATCAAGCAAGAAAATGAAGCCTTGAAACAACAGAGCAAAGTGGACAAAATGGTCCACGATAACACCATGCTTCATTTGGGTCTTTGGCAGAGAAAGAACAGGAAGTTAAAAAGGAAATGCAAGAAGTTAAGCAGGGCTTTGGTTAACTTAAAATTCAGGTGCTTGGTTAGGAAACCCAGAGCAAATTTGGCAACAAAGAGGAAAAGGAGAAGGTTAGATGTCTTGGCAGAGGCATCTGAACATGCAGACTGAAGGATTATGACAAAGTTTTGGTTGCATGAGGACATGCAACACCCTCACAGTGGGGGTATGTTGAGCCTCAACCTTGCACTCATTTACCTATCCTCCCAACAGCTTTTTCCTACTCACTCTTCTCTTTTGCCATCATTTCCTCCATTAACTTGTTCAATTCATTGCATTATATGTCTTTTAACATGATTTGATTGACTGTGCTAATGATTGATTGTTTGTTTAGAATTTTGGTACATATACAGCAATTCCGCAGCTATTCAGCAATTCTGCAGCTGTTTAGAGATTCCACAGCCTTTTTGTTGTTTGCTATACTCCACGTGTCTTCTCAAGGAATGGGCCACATGGGCACGTTGGTATGGATGTATACATGGTTCGTATGCTATTATTTGGGCCAGATCAGTCACATATGCCCCCGGTCAACGTAGGTGCACCCACGGTCAAACAGTCAAGTTGCAGACGGTGGCACGGCTCTGCGTGAGCAAAATGGAACACAGAACCACAGCTAGCACTTCCTCCACGCCACGAAGACATCAAGGGACAGGATCTAACCATAGATTTATTCCCCATGATGATCGTTTCCTCCAAACGTGCATGGAGTTGCCTGCGTGTTGTTGCATAATGAATTAGTTAAGACTGTAGTTGCGTAGTTCACGCGGAGGACAGTTTTTCCCTGTGCCTATAAATAAAGCGTTTTCTAACGCTTAGAGATTAGTTTTTTTTTTCAGTATTGTAATCGCTGTAATTACTTTGGTTATCAAACTCTGTTTTAAGACTGTTTTTACAGCACTTTCTCATTGTATTTTGACATGCTGGTTTAATAGAAGAAGACTGTTTCTGCTCATCTTTACGTAGCTGATCTTTAGCTGGTTGATTGGATGGAGGGCCCCCATCTGACCCAACCTATGTACAGTAGCATTTAAACTTTATTTTCCTACCTTTCTTTGTTTTCATTTTCACATGTACAATAATGTATAGTTTGAATTCTGCAATTTTTCATTTCTTTGAACATGTATAATAATGTACAGTTTGATTTCATGCCTTTACATTTCCAGCACTTTTCAGAACTGATCAGTTTGTTCTTGCAGGTGTGTTAGGAGCCTGGGATAGTGTGTTTTTATTTCTTTTTATCACTGATGGTATTTGAAGTTGTCTTGTCTTAGCTGCTGATTTTTACCTTGCTTACTTAGTTTCATTGCTAGTTTACTTCATCAGGTTTCTGACAAGTTTCTTACTAACCTTTTAATGGTCTTTTCATCATAATTGACTAACCTTTATTGGACCAAAATATCATTGAGTGGCAGCTTGGTTTGATTAGCTTTTAGACTCATATTACTGATTCCTTCTTAACTGTTTTTCACATGAACAATTTCAGCTAGAGGCAGAATGTTAATGAAGAATGAAGTATTATGATTTGTCATTTAAGTTTGCAGTTAAAGTAGTGTTTTTCACTTTCCATTGAGTTAACATAGATGTTCTTTTTATCAGCAGCATAGATAGTGGACTAGTGCCATTAGTCACTTTGTTTAATGCTTTGCTTTTGTTTAAAGTTTCAATTCCATTTGCAAGTCACTTTTCAAGCTTTCTCTTTAAATTCAGTAAGCACTTAGAAACCACCATTTGCACACACATTCACTCATTTAGAAACCACCATATACACACACTCACTCATTTGTTCATAAAAACATCACTCCATCTTAGGAAGTTAAATCAACCACAAACATCATCTAAAAACGACAAAAAGAACTAGGAAAGGCTGCTTAAGTATATATTGTACACTTCACTTCGTCAGCCTACGAGCCCCGGGTTGACAATTTATGATAGCAATTTAGACAACACTAAATTGACTAAACAAGTGGCAAGTTCATCTGAGTAGTCTACATACCAGTAGCAAAAGGTCAATGAAGAGCAGAAAAATAAAGTAATTAGTTAAGGTAAGGTAGAAGAGGAAACATAATTTCAGCATCTAGAAGATGAAGCCGGTCTTTGGAGCATGGAATTTGATGGTGTTGTGGGAAAGGACGATGCTGGTATTGGAGTTTGGATTCATAGCCCCGCTTTCTAGCCTAATAAAGTTCAAATTAATGTTAGAGTATGTTCTGCAAGTTGGATTTTGATTTCTCTAACAATGAAGTAGAGTATGAGGCTTTGATTACAGGTCTTAAGATTTTGAAGAAACTGAATGCAAGAAGGATTTCTGTCTATGGTGATTTAGAGTTGGTGATCAAATAGGTAAAGGGAGAATATCAAGAAAAACATCCACAGATGAGAGCCTACATAAATGCAGTCCTAGATATTTTAAGAATTTTCCCTGAATATACCTTGACAGTTGTTCCCCGTGCTTAGAATATTATTGCAGATTCACTAGCCACTGCTGCAATGAAATTGAAAATCTTGATGAACTCTAGCAATAAGTTTGAAATTCATGTCAAAAACCAGCCTGCTGTTCTAGATAATTTAAGGTATTGGCAAGTGTTTTGGGATGATAATGAAATCAATGCTTTCTTGCAGAATGAAGAAAAAGTTTAAGAATGCTTTTATTGATGAAGATTGTGATACTGATGAACAAGATATTGAGGTAAATCAGGAGGTATTACAATTGAAGGATAACATTATTCCTAGAGATATCATACCTTTAAAGGATCTTTTTGATCAGGATGATGTGGCAAGAAAACCAACCTTGGTTCTTATAGACAAAGGAGTAGAAGATGTAAATCTTGGAATAGCTGACAAGCCAAAACTTGTAAAGCTATCAAAAACATTGTCTCTCGAGGTAAAGGCCCAGTACGTTAGATTACTTTCTAAATTTTCTGATGTGTTTGCGTGGGATTATTCAGATTTTAAAGTGTATGAAAAAGATATAATTCAGCATACTATTCCTATCAAGCCGGATCAAAAGCCTTTTAGACAAAAGTTGAGAAGGATCAATCCAAAGCTGCTACCATACATCGAGAAAGAGGTAAACAGATTGTACAAAGCTGGCATCATTGTTCCAATCATATTTTTTGACTGGATTTCGAATATGGTACCGGTACAGAAGAAGACCAGAGAGATAAGGTTGTGTATTGATTTCTGGAATCTCAATAAGGTATCTTTGAAGGATAATTATCCTCTTCCTAAGATGGACCATGTTCTGCAAAAAGTAGTTGGAGCATCAAGGATGTCACTACTTGATGGTTATTCAGGCTATAATCAGATTTTGGTGCATGAAAAAGACCAAGATAACATTGCTTTCAGAACACCATGGGGAACCTTTCAGTGTGCCAAAATTCCATTTGGATTGAAGAATGTTGGAGCTACGTTTCAGCGGGCAATGTACATAGCTTTTGCTAATGAGAAGGATGCTTTCTTGGTAGCCTATTTAGATGATTTGACAGTGTTTTCTGACT
The DNA here is from genome assembly GCA_031772625.1 of Pinus tabuliformis. NCBI lineage: Eukaryota > Viridiplantae > Streptophyta > Pinopsida > Pinales > Pinaceae > Pinus > Pinus tabuliformis. The sequence continues at coordinate 462,720,731 of CM062806.1, read as the reverse complement.
CTAATGATGAAAATTTTCACCACTTAAGAATTGTTTTTTATAGATATAGAAAGTTTTGGATTTCTTTGAACCCAAAAAAGAGTCTTTTTGCTATGGAGGAAGGTAAACTGCTTGGTCATATAATCTCTAAAAATGGTATTCGCATTGATCCTTCAAGGGTGGAGGAAATCCAACAAACAGACTTTCCGCGCAACAAAAAGGAGATTCAGGATTTCAATGGTAAGATGAACTTCTTAGGCAGATTTATACAAATTTAGCTGAGCATTTACGAGAGTTAACTAATATGTTAAAAAAGGACAGCGCTATGAAATGGACTGAGGATGCCATGAAATCATTCAACTTGGTAAAGCTTGCTCTGACAATAGCTCCAGTTTTGATAAATCTTGACTGTACTCATGATTTCATTATTTTTTCATTTGCATCTGAGCACACAATGGCTGCGGTGTTGATGCAAAAGAGGGATCAGGTGGAATATCCCATTTTCTTTTTCAGTCGGACTATTAGAGATGCAACTTTGCACTACAATATTATTGAAAAACAAGCATTGTCTCTTATAAAAGCAATGAAGGATTTCAGTCTACATTCTGCATTCACATACCATAGCATATGTTCCTAATGCAGTTGTCAAAGATGTTCTCATACAAACTGATCCGAAAGGAAGAAGAGGTAAGTGGATAGCAGTGATGTTGGAGTATGATCTAGAGATTAAGCCTACCAAGTAGATCAAAGGATAGAGTTTGGCGAAACTGGTGGCTAAATCAAATTTGCATGCTCTAGACATCAATCTCATTGTAGCAATGTCGGATGATGAGGATGATAGTTCTTTTGTTCAGGTATTAGAAATTTTCCTTAAATATTCTTGGTACTCTGGTATTGTTTATGTTCTTCAGCATATTTCACCACCTCCTAGAATGTCAAGAAGTATAGGTAGATCATTGAAATTAAAATCTACAAAATTCTGCATTCTAAATAGTGCTCTTTATTGGAAATACCCAAGAGGTGTGCTTCTCAACTTTTTGGTTGAAGATGAGGCTCAGCAGGTGATGAAGGAATTTCATAAAGGTGATTGTGGCGGTCATTTATTTTGGAAGACTACAACAAACAAGGTGTTGAGAGCAGGATATTATTGGCCCACTTTATTTTCAGATATATATAAGACAGTAATGAGTTTCCATGAATGTCAGGTATTTCAAGGGAAAAGAAATTTGCTACCTCTTCCTTTGAAGCTAGTTGAAGTAAATGCACCATTTCAGCAGCGAGGACTCGATTTCATTAGAGAAATCCATCCTATATCATCAGAACAACATAAATGGATCCTAACAGCTACCGATTACTTTACCAAGTTGATTGAAGCTATTCCAACTAGGCAAGCCATAGACACGGTAATCATTCAGTTTCTAGAGTCTAATATTTTGTCTCGTTTTGGTTGCCCTTAGAAAATTGTTACAGATAATGCAGATGCATTCAATTCAAAGAGAATGATCAAGTTTTGTAGTAAGTATAATATCACTTTGGGTCATTCTATAGCATATTACCCGCAGGGCAATGGATTAGCTGAATCATCAAATAAGTCTTTGGTGAACATCCTCAAGAAAATGATGGAAACAAATAAGAAGAATTGGCATTGGAATCTTATTAATGCCTTGTGGGCTGATAGAGTGAGCATCAAGAAATCCATTGGTATGTCACCCTTTGAGTTAGTTTATGGTACAGATATGGTTTTTCCACATCTCTTGCAGTTCCGGTTATGAGACTACTACAGGAAGCCAGTAGTGAGGAGAATGATTTTTAGCGCAGAATTAACCAAATGATCCACCTTCAGCAAATAAGAGAAGAAGTTTCAAGAAACACTTTCAGACTACAAGAAAAGATTAAGAAGATATATGACCACAAAACCAAAGCAGATAAATTTCAGCTAGAGGATGTGGTGCTATGGTGGGATGCACGAAATGAGGACAAAGGAAAGCATGATAAGTTCAACAATTTATGGAAAGGACCATATAAGATTTCAGCATACAGAGGATATAATGCTTTTATACTCAAGGAGATGGATGATCAAGAGTGCCCAGTAGGACCATTCAATGGCAGGCTCCTAAAGCACTACTACTTTCGAGGTTGTCCCTTGAAATTACTTCACATTCATTGTACATACCAATTTACTTTTCCTTGCAAGATTTCAAGTACACATTCATTGAAGCTTGGGGCCCAAAATGAAGGCTATAAGGTTTGAATGGTATGTGTCAAGTTTGGTTGTTTTGGTTTATTTTCATGTTTCAAAATTAGTTGTGAGTCAGTTTTCAGTTCACATAGAGTCAGTTTGTTTCAGTTTTTGGTTGTTTTGTTGACCATATTGGCCCAATCAGTTAGGCACTTTGTCTACGGTGTTCTTGACACCTCCAAGGAGTTTCCATCCCCAATAAGGCCAATGTTAGTGTCAGTATTTTCATACTTACATCAGGGATCAAAATTCACTCTTTACATTTTCGTAGTAGGGGTCCCGTACTGAAAATTTTGCATCTTTTCATTAGGTCATCACATACTAGTCCACTAATGGTTGTTTGCTCTTCATAAAGTCTTGCCATCATAGAGTATACTTGCTGATCCTTCTTCAGGTTGTTAGTTTATGGTTTCATAATCATATGCAGTCCATTCCATTAGGTCTTAGGGCATGGTTCCATTAGGTCTTATGGTTTCATCATCAAATTCAGGAACTTGATTTTAAAGTATAAGTAAAGGTCAATAAGGGTATGAAGATGATCAATAAAACAAGCATGATGGCTTGTAATTCATAACTACTAAATTTTTATCTTTTAACTTAATGCAATTTTCACCTCAAAAACATATTTTTGAGGTGAAAACAGAGTATTTTAGATTTATTTGTAATTTATATGTAATTTTAAGTCACTATAAGTAATAAGTGATCATAGTTGCACCAGAGCATCTCTCCTTACTCCAAGACAAAGAAACACTGCAAAGAATTAGTTCAAGTCATGCATTTATCCATATACAGAGACACAAAGAAGAAAAAGGAATTAAAACAGAATTTTTAAGAAGGGCAAGAAACATTAGAAAGTGGGTTTTTCAAATGAAAAATCAAAATCTACTCCTATTTAAGTTCCCACATTTCATTTCTAAGTTCATTATTCTCATTTGCAAGCAAGGAGTCCAAAAATTGAGAAACAGAGGCAAGCTTGAGTGAGTTTTGGTGAAGGAAAGCTTGGTGTTGTGCTTCTGGAGAAGTGGAGCAATGACACTGCACGTAGGCTAAGTGGCATTGTGCTTCTAGGTGAGACAGGTCAGCGTTGAATGTAGAAGACTTGGCACTACACGTAGAGCTCGGTGTTGCGCGTTTGAGAGAAATCCACAGTGAATTTTAACACTGGCGGTGTGTCTAGAGGATGGCACTGCACGTTGAGTAGGAAGGCTCCAAAACCCTCAAAACTTCAAAAAATCTCCAAATTTCTCTCTCTTACCCTTATTCCAAGTAAGCTAACCTCCTTTACTTCATTTTTGGTTTGCATATCAAAGTTATAAGTGCCATTCTCCATGTTAAAAATAAAACCCTAGTTTCACTCCATTCATCCTAAAAACCCTAAACCCCTCTCTTTGTCCCCATAACTTATGATTAGAGCTTAAAAACCCTCTTTACATGACTACATATCCCCTCATTATATCCTCTAATCCTAAGACCCCCTTCCCTCAATCTCATAATTCACATTTTACCCTTCATTTTCTAGTTTACCCTAACACATCCCTTCATTCCTAAACACACCTACTCATTCTGTTTATCCCTTTCTAGGAGAGTGCAACCTTGGATCTTGCAAACATGGATAGAGAAGACTGGGATTATGAGGAGGAAAACACAGGTAGTGATACTTCAACAGATAGAACCAAGCAACCAAGAAAACCACACAAGGGAGGCAGGATCATCAGAGAGGAGACATTAAACCTTAGGGAATTGTAGGCTTCTGAGTTAGCTATCTCACGTTTCAAATACCTTGGATGCTATGAGTTCCGTGAACAAGTGGATAGAGTTCAGTATCACCTGGAGCTCACTAGAATTTTTTTGGTCCACCTTTAGCACAACAGAATGGCTCTTGCTGGGTTAACTTTCACAGTTTCACCATATATCATTTTAGATGCCACCAGGATTCCTAATGTTGGTGAGAAGTGGTATAAGGCCTGAGACCTTGATGAACACTATTATGAGACTTACATTAAACCCCAGTACAGAAATCAAGTGAAGAGACTAATTCCTTTCAAGTTTCTTGAGAAAACGTATGTCCCCTTGATGAGAATCATCATGAAATATTTCACTTGTGAGGGAAAATTCTCTAGGTTGTACACTTATCACATCAAGATCCTCATGCATTTTACTAGGGTGAAGATGTTAAACCTCCCATACTTTTTTTTCAAGAATATTGAGAAGATGGTTCATTTTGTCTAGAAGAATCCATACCCCCAGCATATGAGCAACATTTATCACTAATCCCTGATCAAAATCCTTTTTCTTCATCATCTCAGTCTCCTCAACATCCCTTGGGAGACATTTATTTCTCATGACATATTCAGGGGTCCTCAAATTCCCCCAACAGTGTCTCAAGAAGTAGGGACCTTCTAGTCAAGTGGAAACGGGTGAGGAGGCTAGGGAGACAAGAATTACTAAGGTGCCAATTTACTTGACCTATTAGAGGGGCACAAGGAGATTATTTGCAGCAGCTAAGCAAGTGTTTTCTCCATAGAATGTGGAAGGGGCCTTGCCTTATTCATCAGCCCATAAGCAAATTCTAACTCCACAGGATGTGGAAGGGGCTTTTCCTTCTTCATCGACATAACAGGTACAGGTGCAGCAGCTGCACAAGGGAAAGGAAAATATGTCAGATGACGATGAGGAGGAAAGGGACTTTGACTTGGCAGAACATGTTGAGCCTGAGCAGCATGACATTGAGACCATTGACTTAGAGGCCCAGGAGAGGGAGACAATAAAAGACACCATCGTACAGGAAAAGGAGGCTCAAGTGCAGGCACTGATGGACAACTTAGAGAGGGCCAAGTATGTCATCACATATTTAGAGCAGGAAAACAAATGGTTGAGTGACAAACAAGTCCTCATGGAGCTAGAAGTGCTTAAGGAAAAACGACAAAGTGGCAAAGAAACACAAGTCAATTTGACCCCTATTGAGCAGGAGATTGAAGAGGATAGGGAGACTTAGCTTGAGAGATTCAACCTACAGCTTAAGAATATATTATAGAAGGCCAACAAAGATAATCAGATGCTTAGACACATGGCCTATCATTATAGGACTCGCAAAAGGATTTGCAATATAAGGATCAAGAAGATGAAAGATAGGTTAAGGTGGCCCTTGAAGGATAAGAACGAGGAGGATAGACTTAGAATGTTGGCCGAGGCTTCCTTAGCTCATCAGAGCATATGATGGTGATGCTTCACACCAAATTTGGGAAAATTTTGAGCAAATTTTGACATTTACAATTTTTGGAAATTTGACACATAGGAAAATGTCCTAGATTTTCTAGGGGCACCCAGTGAACAAATGGCTTGCATTTTTGGATTGAGAGTAGTGAGGACATGCACCCTAGCAAGTTTTAAAGTTTTTGGAGCAGAATTAGTCCAATAAAAGGTCAAAATTCACCCTAAAAATGACCTTTCTGCCACTTTTTGGACACACAGAAGCCGCCTTGGGAGAATCAAGTTTTGAGGGATCAAATAAGCTCTAAATGTAGAAATTCTAGGTGTTATGGAAATTAGACTTGAATATATTTCCAAAGAGATATCCTGGGCTCAATTTGTATGTCAGGAAGGTCTCCAAAAGGGACCTGAAAATGGCATTGCATGTTGAGCCAGTGACGCTACGCGTAGGGCAGATTTTGCTCAGGGTGCCTATTTTTCCAGTTTCTGACTATGATAATGGATTCTCTCTCATGGTGGATGATTTACCATTGTAAATGATGTCATGGATTGTAAATATTATGGTTAAATAGTAATAGAGGGTAGATTCATTGCTTTAGGAGTTAGTTTGAAGTCAAATGAATCAATTTTTCACTTTTAGAGGCAAGTTGTTGGTGATGCCTATATTCCTATTTCTTTTTTAGTATCAGTTATATCAGCTCCTCATCTTAGGGATTCAACCCCTGAGGATGATAGAAGGTTGAATAGTTTTCTATATCTTCTTATTCTTTCTCTTTGTTAAGGGTTGGACTCAGTTGGATGCTAAGACCTTCATTGTATACCTTTGTAAGCAATTTGGCAAGGAAATTAATAAGATTTGCAGCTATTTTTATGGGATCCCTGTGGTATGGAGTTTTATCATAGTTTTCTCTTCTGTGATTATTTTTTTACATGTTATATGTATTCCATCATTCATTTCATTGCTTCTAGTTGAACGTTTTCAAGTTTGATAGGTCCGTTGTATCAATGCTCTACCTTAGGAAATCATTCAATGTTTCATGTTTTCTACAGTTTAGGAAGAACTCATGGTAATTACATGCTCGTCCTAGCATCTCACCAATCTCAAAACACTTTCATCCATGAATCCTAAAGTGTTAAAGCCTATGCCTACCTTGCCCCATAGAACACCCTGCATTTCTGACCTAATTTCCTAGACCTAAAATCTGCAGCTCCTCCTGATCTGACAAAACATTTCCAAAACCCAAACAAAACATTATGATACTATACCTAGCCTAAAATCTTGTCCCTGATCCAGTCATCTTGGCTGAGATCCTTACGAAGAGAGCCCTCTCCTGGCGTAGTAGGGCTAGCTACTTGGCTAAGCATGGTTTGTGGTTACCCTGACTTACCTCCCTTCAACCTGAGGTTCAATCTAGGTGATAACAAGTGTGATGAATGGGTGGGATCGCATGCATGTGCACAATGACATGGATGCTACTAAATGCCCTTGCATGTGATCAAAAACACTGCTCACCATGTCTGCTCTGTGCTAGCTACTAGGATGGATCTTAACTTGTACTGGTGCAGTTTCATCTGTGACTGCATGTTGTGCCCACTGCTATACATGTTCTTGTTGCAACTCATTCTCTTGTCTATGCAGCTCTAATTCTTCCTAGATTTTCTGCTTGAGCACATGAAACTCCTTCACTATTCCACTCTCTGCCTTTGTGTGATCCTCATGTCGTGTCATAAATTCATAGCCTGAGTCTCCAAAGTTGCTTTCACCATACATGGATCTGCTTGAGCTTGCAACTTTGTTCTCCCTTTGTGTTGTCAACAACCTTCCTCTTGCATTTGTTGCATCTGGTATGCTACCTTTAGCTGTTGTTCATGATGTTTCTCATTGTGATGCTATTGTCGTCATATCTTGATTTCCTTGTCTACGAACAACTTGATGTCTTCATGGGTAGGCAACTCCATAGACATTTGATCGACTGCATCCCCAAGTGTGCTATAAATAGTGTCTTCGAATCTCCTCTCTTGGGAACCATTGTACCTGTGCTACTGAGAGGAAGAAGAATACCTATGATACCTAGAGACATCGAAAAACTCATGAAAAGCAATCTGTCAGTCAAAAACCAAAATGAAATTGAGAACTGACTTGCAACATACCTATGTGACTAATCATGAAGGTTGCACAATTTATGTCGGGAGGTCAAGAGAATGACTACCAAGACTATGCAAGGCATAGTTTGGACTGCTGGAAGGCTGACTAATTACTGGTACAGTGCAATGCATAGTCCAGTCTAGCTCCTGACTACTGGAATTTCACAATGCACAATCTCAGCTGGCAATGGTTGCAAGCTTAGTGAATGCATTGCGCAATTTTCTGGGATAGTAGTCATTGTCGCTCAGTATTGTGCAATGGAAGACTAGAGGATAGTCGCTGGGTAGAAATGTACATTTCCTGAGAGGAAGACAGAGCCTTCCCTCTCAAGATTGCATAATGTTGTCTTGGTGAGGCAGAGTCTAGGCCAAGGCTACCCAGACTCGCCGACGGAAAACTGAAAGCGAATGTGAATGTGAATGCATGGCGATATTGACTGTAATAATAAACGAATGATGATGCATGCAAACAATGAATGGTATATTTAAAAAATGGAACAACATGCATGTGGGTGAGGCAAGTCACCGAATCGATGACTGTTCATGAAAAATAGTTTCATGCATGCGACAACAGTTAAATGTTAACAAAAATTGATACGGTTCTAGTCAAAGCTAGCATGTATCAAAATGATAGGAAGAACTCACTGAAATCAAGCAGACAACATTCATATGAAAAAAAACATAAAAAACGCCAAAATGCAGCTAAAAACATGGAGAGTGGGCTTACCCCAAAACAACTGAGTTGAATGTGCCGATAGCTGCTAGATGCGATGTGGGATGTTAAAGTTGTAAGGTTGATGTTAGGAATGAGCTCTGTAGTGTATGGTTCATGAGGTTTTATAAAATAAAAGATGTGACGTGCATGCCACAAATATAGGAAAAGCAACACTTGGTGGGAGGTTTCCTAAATGATCCTTGCATGCAACATCCAACTGCTAAAATTAAATCCCTGAATTAAGGGAAACCTTTCATGTTGATGTGGGAGAAGTATCACATGCATGCAAATTGGTTTTTCTCGGTCTCAGAGGGAACTAGTCAACTCAACTGCACATGTAAGAGGCTGCTCAACTGCTGGGAGAAAATGTGCATTTCTGGAAGGGAGCTGGGTTGGATGCCCAAGAGATTTGCGCAATTTCTAGGTAAAGTGGCTGACTGCTACCCAGGACTGCACAATTCTTGGGTTGAGCATCCTTGCAAGGAGGAATTACTATTTGCTGTATGAATCCTAACTCGCAGAATTGCACAATTTCTGGAGGGAAGGTTGGTTTCCCTCCAGAATTGCGCAGTTTCTTGAGGGAGTTTCTTAGCTTGCAGCTAGACCAAGTCTGGAAAAATAGCATATGAGGGGGATGCATCATGATCTGATCAACAAAGATGCCTTTCTGCAAGAAAAAAAATGAAGCTTTTGTACTGGACGAAGCAAGACACGTTGCTGTGAAAGGTTGGTAGGGAGGCTCCAAAATGAAGCTAAGGAAAAATTTTGGAGGGTGGTTGTAGCCGCTACAACACTTGGCATCACAAGGTAGAACTTCAGCTGTCTGAATGGACCTTGTTCTTGAAAAACAAGTCGAACACCTCCGGAAGTATTGTTCAGTTCTTAGTTCATCTTGGTTTCACACTAGCTTGATTGTAAGATGTTGCATCTGCAAGATCTTGGTCAATTGACACACATTCCAAGCAAAGGAAACATAATTATTTCGATTGGGGTTGAGGGGTATATTGGTGCACAATCAGTATAGTCGTCCAAGTCTTAGTTTCATCTCTCATGTTGCTCCGCTGCTAGTAGGCCTCGACAGTACCTCAGCGAAGTCACATAGGAACACAAGCATGGATCCGCTGCCAGCGAGCCTGGTCAGTACCCCGGTGGAGTTACTTGCATCACCTCTTTGTGTAGGAAACCTTTCTCTTCTTTCAACTTATTCATTTTCATTTTTTTCTTTTACTTTTTCACTTTTCATTTTTTCATTTTTTATATTCTCAATTGTGCATAGCACTTATTAATTTCAGAGGCGAAAGAGGGATCCCGACTTATTGAAAGCAGAAGAGGTTGTTCCAGTAGAGAAGTAGTTTATTATACCTATGAAGTTCCTGTTAGGGTTTCCCCCCTCATCTTAATCTACTTGACTAAGATGACAAGGGTTAAACCAAAAACAATCGACTAGAGTAGGTGACACTAGTTAGCACCAAAGGATTGTGTTTTCACCAAGGTTCACTTCAAACGATGTGTATTTTCCTTCAACATATAATGGACTAAATTAACAAGTTCTTCATACAGAGGTAGGATGACAAATAACCAAGTAGTGATAGTTGCACAAGGCCTCTTGTATTTTACCCAGCGTGTTTCAAGGGTCATACATGGTTTCATGTGAAATTAACCTACAAATGAAAAAGAAAACAAAAAGAAAACAAAGAAAAGCAAGATCAGAAGAAAAATAAAACGAAAAGCTAGTAAGAAAACAAGCACACAAACAAGAAAACAAACAAACAAAAAAGGTAAGCAAACAAGCATGCAAGAAAACTGACTGAAAGAAAAGACTACTCCTACTCCTAAACTAATGGTGCTGGGCTTGATCACCTGAAGTGATATTTCCAATGTAGCCACCAGTGCATTGGTTGACCCATGTTGGTGAAGGCTTGGTCCACGAGCAACCCAGTTGTGCGAACCAGCAAGAAAGAAAAATATAACAATGAATACAACCACACTTCATGTTTCAAAGTGCACACAAAACATAAGTGAGTGTAAGTGCATGACTAGAAGTCTGTGGATTTACCACAGTGTTGTGCGACATTGCGTGCAACTTTGAAGCATGTGAACACTCTTGACTATGACATGCAAGCAAATGAAAGAAGCAAGACAACTTTCATTGTGCACGTGTGCTTGCAATGTAAGATTCATACAATGGATGAGCGATAAGATCGCGTAGTTCGAGTGGAGGAAGTATGCTATATGCGTGAGATTGGTCTTCAATGTATATAGATGAGTGATGAGGAGCCTTGTGTGATTGAATAGTTTCCTGATCAAAAGTGAGACTAACCCCAAGAGAGCGAGGGCTTGACATAATCATCAGCTCAAGTTGAAGTGCCTCGATAGTCTTGGGTGTTTCAACTTCATCGTCAGATATATCATCATAAATGGTGGCTTCTAAAAATCAACTACGATAGAATAATGATCGCCATCAGATATGGAAGTAAATGGATCATGATAGACACAATCAGAAAAATCAATGATTTAATCGGCATCCTCATGATCTGATGAATCAAATAGAGGGGTAGGTGAGAAGCGAAAAAAATCATCCTTTGTGTTTTAGGAAAAGATAGATGAAAGACCAAGTGGATTTTCAATGAATAACTCATCCTCTCCATTGTCAAATGATGGGCTGACATCTGGTGTGTCCAACGAGTGATCGATAATGGGTGAATCCATAGATGAAGATACACATGCGCAATCATGGATGCGAGGTTCACCAAAGATGTCATGGAAGAATGAAGGGGGATGAGGTGGAAGGGGATCATTCTTCGCCAAGTGTTGATGCTCAAGCTCCCACTCATAATCTTCATGAATGACAACTCATGTTGGTTGTGCAACACCAACTTTGGCAGTGGCTTGTTCCTTGTTCAAAGCAAGTGTAGAGTCTGAAATGGAAGAACATAAGACAGTATCATCTCGAGGAACAGCCGAGTGTGAATATGGAGGTTGTGGAACAAAATGCATATGACAACTCAATGGACTCACAACCAAGTCTGCGTGAACATTAAGCGAAGCGATGTTGGGAGGATGTGATAGCTGAGTAGGTGTGTGAGCATGATCCTTAACATCACTCTATGGTGGTGGAACTGTTTGATGAGGGGATGGAGGAAAGTCACTTGTGACAGTGACCATCCCCATTTGAGATTGCGCAGCTCCATCACTAAAGAATGTTGAGCGAGGCTTTATTTCAAACTTCTTCTTGGGATGAGCATATTTCTTAATACAATACTCTAACTAGTCCTAAAGATAGAAAAAATTCATCTGGATCTTTGGAGCTTGAAACTGTAAGTCGATTCATGCAGAGCCTTCCGTTGTTGTAACAATTTTTGGTCAAGATCGTCTAGATCAAAATGATAGAAAGTGTCTTCAATGAGATCGTATAAGTTCTCAAATGAGTGCATGTTATCAACCGGTAGGTTGCATAGCCATCGAAGTGGAGATTTTCGAAGTGCGTATGCAAGCAACAACTTGGCATGTTCATCACAACACCCTTCTTCCTCATGAAGCATGGAAATAAATTCATGTAAGAACTCAGGCCAGACCACTTCGTCTTCACCATCATACATGTAAGTGGATAAGTGATCAAAAAACTCCCTCATGATGGTGACATCTTCATGATTCGCAAAACAACGTGGAGGGAGAAGAGTGCAAGGATCCATGACAGATATGCAAAGGTTAAAAACTAGATGAGAGGACACAACTTGTCATATGGCCCTCCTTCTAGCGCCATAAATGTTGATAGTGTTGGATCTCCACAATAAGAAGTCCCAATTAGACCTCAGACCATTTGGTGTAGGAGTCCTAGCAGTGGGTCATACGGTAATTACTTGACCGCGATGTTGCACAAAGGCAAGTAAGATAAATCTATTGGTAGCAAGGGTGTGATAGCTACAGTAACACAAGGAAGGTGCATGAAAGTTTCTAACACATTTAGGATGATGTGATTGCACCCCTTGGAAACCTGTAATAGTACTCGGCTTGGAAGGGAACACACAAGTGAAGATGCATCAAAATATGGAAAGAAATTTAGCAATCAATCCAAAGTGATGGTTAAACCAACATCACATTTCAAAAAGATTCGTACATGCTTATACATAATAGTCCATACATGCATGTGTAAGAAAACAAATACATATATCATTTAGAGTAAACCAAATAGAATACAATACAATACAACATATGCGTGAAACGTGTTGGCTTTGTTATATTAAGAAGTTTAAGTTCGATTCATACAATACATCCATGTCCAACAACTAGTTCCAATAGTGGAACATTATAGCCACAACTGCCTGCTCCTCCAAAGCGATGTACTAGCTCTATGTAGTGGAGAAGCCAAGGCTCATTACAATACTATCTAAGCTCTCTCTAAGATAGTCTTATCGGAATCTTGTTTGACCAAAAGCCTATACAATAAATTATGAGGTTCTATTTATAGCAAAGGGTGGGGTGAACCTTGACATTCCCCTCTGTGACCATTCATCTACCCTCATGACTCTTCATCTACTCTATGACTGATACATCCAACTATTAACACTTGAACTTCCACTTGACAAAACATTACTTTACAATGCACATGTGCCCATGTGAGACAAAATGGCTTGAGAAAGCCATGCAAGATATCATTGACACTTGGTCCGTTGTGGTGAGACCAACTCTTTGACATGCCTGCGACGGTCAAGGTGGTGAGCTAATGCCAAGCTTGGTCATCCATGATGGTGTGCATATGTTCCATAGTGACATCATGTTGAAGTGAACTCTTGCCTCCATTGCATCTGAGTGCATTGGTGTGGCTTCTCCATCCAACTCGTCCGATAACATGTGCATTTTCTTCTTAGGTGTGAGCGAACCGGTAACACACTGATGCAAAGTTTCCATGTTGATCTTGCAATGTGTGATGGTGATCATGTGCATCCACTGTCAACTACATGTTCAACTCCAGTTGGACTTGATTCTTGTATTTGCCTCAGTGAGTGTGCTGAATGGGTGGGATCGCATGTGTGTGTATGATGACATGCATGCTGCTGAATTCCCTCGCATGTGATCAACAACACTTCTCACCATGTCTACTCCATGCCAACTGTTGGGATGGATCTTTAATTTGTACGGGTACAATTTCATCTGTGAGTGCATGTTGTGCCCGTTGTTATACGTGTTCTTGCTGCAACTCATTATCTTGTCTATTTAGCTCTTGTTCTTTCTTGAGTCGTTATTTAAGCACATGCAACTCCTTCTCTATTCCACTCTCTACCTTTGCGTGATCTTCATGTTGCATCATCACTTCAGAGTCTGAGTCTTAAAAGTTTATTTCACCAGAAGTGGCTCTGATTGAGCTTACAACTTTGTTCTACCTTTGTGTTGTCAACAACATTCCTCTTGCATTTTTTTCATCTGGTATGCTGCCTTTAGTTGCTGTTCATGATGCTACTCGGTGTGATGTTGCTGCCAACATATCTTGATGTCCTTGTCTACGAACAACTTGATGTCTTTGTGGGTAGGCAAGTTCGTAGACACTTGATCGATTGCCTCCCCAAGTGTTCTCTGAACGGTGTCTTTGACTCTAATCTCTTATGAACCTTTGTACCTATGTTGTCAAGAGGTAGACGAACCACTTGCAATTCCTGGAGAAATGACAACACCCATGGCAAGCAATCTATCAGACGAAAACCAAAATAAACTTGATAACCAACTTGCAACATACCTGTGTGACTGATCATGAAGGTTACACACTTTCCACTGGGAGGTAGGGAGACTGACTACTAAGACTACACAAGGCATAGTCTGGGGTGCTAGGAGGCTAATTGACTGCTGAAACTATACAATGCATAGTCCAATCTAGTTGTTGACTGCTAGAATTGTGCAATGCGCAATCTCAGCTGGCAATGGTTGCAAGCTCAGTGACTGAATTGCACAATTTTCTAGGCTAGCAGTCACTGTCCCTCAACATTGCACAATGAAATACTAGAGGAAATTCACTGGGAAGAAATGTGCATTTCCTAAGAGGAAGACAACGCCTTCCCTCTCAAGATTGTGGAATGATGCCTTGGTGAGGTAGACTAAGGGCCAAGACTGCCTAGACTTGTCGATGGGCAACTAAAAGTGAATGTAAATGAGAATGCATGCTGATACTAAGTGTAATCATAATTGAATGATCATGCATGAAAATGGTGAATGACAGATTCAGAAAATGGAACAACATGCATGTAGGTGAGGCGAGTCCCCGAATTGACAACTATTTGTGAAAAACAGTTTCATGCATGTGACAAGAGTGATATTTTAATGAAAATTGAAATGGTACGAGTACAAGCTAGTATGTATCAAAATGACAACAAGCGCTCACTAAAATCAAGAAAACAACATTCATACTAATTGAAACACAGAAAACACCAGAAATGCAACAGAAGACATGGAAAGGAGGCTTAACCCAAAATAGTTGAGTTGAATGTGCCGACAACTCCTAGATGTGATGTGGGATGTCAGAGCTACAAGGTTGATGCCAAGAATGAGCTCTATAGCATCTAGTTCATGAGTTTGATACAATCGAAGATGTGACGCGCATGCCACAAATCTAGGAGGAGCGAAATTTGGTGGGAGGTTTTCGAAATGATCCTTGCATGCAACCTCCAGCTGCTTAAAGTAGATCCCTGAATCAAGGGAAGCCTTTTCATGCTACCTTGGGAGAAGCATCCCATGCATAAAAATTAGTTTTTCTCGGTCCCGAAGGGAACTAGTCAACTCAACTGCACATGCAAGAGGTTGGTCAACTGCTGGGAGAAAATGCGCATTTATGGAAGGGAGCTAGGTTGGTTGCCTAGGAGATTTGTGCAATTTCTAGGTAGAGGAGTTGACTATTTCCCAGGACTACGCAATCCCTAGGCTGAGCAGCCCTGTTGGGAGGAATTGGGAAATTTTTTGGATGAATCCTGACTGGCAGAATTGCACAATTCTGGAGCCCAACAGGCTGCCAGACTAAATTGCACAATTTCGAGAGGGAAGGTTGGTTGCCCTCCAGAATTGCACAATTTATTGAGGGAGCTACTCATCCTATAGCTGGACCAAGTCTGGACAAACAACCTATGAGGGGGATGCATTAAGCTCTGATAAAGAGGTTTCCTTTCTGCAACAAAAACACTGAAGCTTCTGTACTTGACAAAGCAAGACATTCTATTGTGAAAGGTTGGTAGGGAGGCTCCAAAATGAAACTAAGGAAAAATTTTGGAGGGTGGTTGTAGCCACTAAAACATTTCCTTTGTTCTTGTCAAGTTGATATGATTCCCCTGATATCAAATTCCTAACCTCATCTAACGTTGGTTGTGGCACGCCTCAGGTGAGACTCTTAGCCTTTTTGGGTAAGGTGAAAATGCAAACATTTTGATAGACTACAATGGATCCTTATTGGCCCCCTTATGCCTGCAGCCAAGATATTAACCCTACTATCATTTTTATGCCAACAAATGGTTCTATTTTTAGGACATGAATTTCAAAAGGAGGGTTTGGAATATGGTATTGAGGATTTTTAAGAAATAATTATGGAACTGGTGGTATGGGCAATTGAATCGGTTTGTTTCTTAGCAAGCTCAACTCCACTGTCAAACTGTTGAAAAACTAAAAGACGAGATCCTGTATTTGGAAGCTGTGAGTGATCAGTACAAGATCTTCTGGTGAAAGTTCACAGAATAACTTTATAACCAGTTGTGGAGATTACAAGTGAAAGGGAGTTTTGGTGGAAAAAAATTGTCTCGTTGCGACTGGACTCAACCAGAGCTTGCCACACTCCATCATCTTAACATAGATCTGATGAGGGAAGATGATTTCTGGGTATAGACCACACTAGAGGGTACATTGTTGAGTTTTTTGCAGAAAGCCACCAGTCCTTTTCAAAGGCTGAAGCTGTGTTTCGAGTAGGGTTGATGGGGAAGCTGTTGAAAGAAATAACCATCTCGATTAAGGTCTTAATGGTAGAAGAGGGCTTGCTGGTATTCAAAAGTCCAAGCATGGAAGTGTAAACACCTAGTACTATGGGGAGGACATAAAGGGAGGGATTTTACCAAGAAGGGAACCATGAATCTATTAGGAAGATGGACACAGAGGATTCACAAAAAGCTAGGGATCTAAGAGTGCACAGGAGAGTGCAAATAGTGGAGAAATGGAAGGAAAGGGCCATGTAGGTGATTAAAAGACAACCATAGGGATCACACCAAGCATGAGTAGTGTTTATAAGTCAAGAATAAAAAGACAATATGGAAGATAACTTGGCGAATAGATTAGAGACGATTGTCATAACAGGGGATGTAGAGGGCAATAGAGACCCTCTGTCACTAGTTGAAGGGGAGAGGTTGGATGGAACAGGTTTTGTTGGCTTAGAAGAAGGCCTAGAAGAGGATATGTAACTTTTTTTGAGGAGGTTGTTTGTAGAAGATGATGCATTCAGAATAATCAATGATCCAGAACCCCGAGGCTTAGGTAGTGTCTCCCCCAACCTTCCCTTGGTACTCTACAATGATCTTGAAAAATGCATTTCTAAGATACTCAGTATGATAAGCATTCATAGTGTGAATGTTAATTATAAGTTAATACTAGTAGTGTTATCGAAATAGTAGTGTTATCGAAATATTTTGGCAACCCCAATCATATATGTCCATAAACCAAGGCCTTCTAAGCCCCTAAACGTGTTGTTTTCATACCCTAAAGGAGCAAGGTCAGCTAATTACATCATCTCCCATACGTTCTCCATGAAAAATTACTCAGAACTGGTCAAAGCAAGACCATACAGACTACCCAGTGCTAAGGGTGCAATGCATCTAACTTGCCACATGAAAAAAGTGTGATTCATATTGGCAAGCCCTTCTGTAGGGTGCGATGAACGAGAGCAGACAAATGGCACAAGCAGTTTGCTTGGTGGAGACCCTGAGAATCTTCTAGAAGTTGCTCATTTGACACCTGCCTCTCTGAATTCACCCAAGGATGAGTAAGAGATAATGAAATCTCCAAGTGGAACCAAGAACTATCAGAGAGATGACACTAATAAAAATCCTAGAAGCTGACTCACCCGCTGCAAACATCTATATATGGATCCCTCATCCCAAAGATCCAGGGGCTGGAATTTTGTAATTTGTAAGGAAGTGTTGTTGGTTTCTCTTTGAAGACATTGTTGGGTGATATTGCTTTGTATGAGGTGAAGAGGGCTTTCATGCTGGGAGGATGGCGCTGGGACGGACCAAGTGGTTGTAATTCTCTCTTCTACTACTTCTATCAATAAAGCTATTTGAGTTTTCCCCCATATTCTTGTGTATCTTTGAATATTGTGTTGATATAAGAATTTGTATGGTCAATATATATCTTATCCTATATTGTTTACAGTGATAATCTCTATGCTTTGATGGTATTATGCTACTTTGACTCTATAAGTGCTCTTTGAAGTGGGAGAAGTAAGGAAGGAGTGGCAAGATTCTGTCAAAGGGGAAAGGAAACAGGCAAGGAGCCAAGCGAAAGACTGAGGTTGGTACTCTATGCTTCTTTCTCATCTATCTCTTATAAAGGAAAACACAAGTGACTTTAGTTTGCTTGTTTCTAAGATAGCTACCCGTCTTAGTGGGACTAGCAGCTCTGAATAGACACTAGTTTTCCCAATAACAAGTAGTAGTAGTACATGATTGCAAGGATCTCTACAACTGGGATCACATCGCTTTGTGCTTTTAGCACGAACATAGTCAAAAATGGTGGGGTCATTAATAAGGTACCCTAAATTCTCTGGTAGAGGGAACGAAGACATCAAACAACACTGGTATCTATGTGAGGCCATCTGGAGAGATTGATAGACACCTGATAATGTGAAGCTAATAGATTTCCATACCACACTTAGGGAAAGGGCCTTGAAGTGGTTCATAAAATGGTCAGAGTTACATATGAATTCGATTGTGGACAATATTAAAAGTGTTGGACATTTGATGGTATGCAGGTGGCTGGCTGTGTAAATGTTGGCATTGATCTGAAGCAAGGCTCAGCGTGATGATTGGGCTTCATGCCTTGTTTGTTGGGATTCTAGTTGTGGAGATATTTTGGAGCCCTTCTTGAGGTATCATATGGGCTCAAAGGCTAATCATGCCCCTCCATTGGATAATGCTTATAATAATATTTCCAACGGTATGTAGAAGTGCCATAATGGACTTTTGGATCAAAATTTAGAGCCAATTGAACTTTTGCCTCTCCAAAAGAGAAGGACAAGGAAAATGAGTCATTTTCTTGATGACATGTGTCCAATCGACCATCGAAAAGTAGACATTCCGAGGTGTAATGCAACAGTGTAATAAATTCTCCTTTTAGCGAATTGTGATATCAACAATCGAAGGTCCTGACATATTGATGATCAGAGGATTGGCTATATTGCATATCGGAGCATTGGCAGACGGAGGTTAGTGATTCATGCATATCAGTGATTGATGTTCAACATTTCACAATTGATAGTAATGGGAATTTTCTGATCAATGAATGATGACTGAGTTAAAATGTCAGGGACAGTGCATTCTTTGATAAATCGTTGGAGAGCCAAAAATACACTTAACAAAGGAAATCAATCACAAAACCAAGTGGGGGAAATCTCTTTCTCTCTCCTCCAGGTGGACATGTGGAGGCATCTGATTAGGTTTGATAAGGACACATGGTAGCTAGTGATGAGCTCCAATGAGGACACGAGGCAGTATTTGATTATTTTAGATAATGCCAAGTGCTTGCTGACATCAGCATGATGTGGCAATACGAAAGGATACGTGGCAGGTGTTTTTGACTATTTTGGATGGCCTAATGGGCCATATCCAAGTGACATTTCATCAATTAGAGAGTGCCAGGTGCTAGTGATGGCGTCACATCATCGATCAGTGATTAGACGATGATATTTGTCGATGCTAATGAATACTTTGATTGCGATCTACCGATAAAGGGGCAGTGATGCATAGGATAGAACATGGTCTTGAAGAGTCAAAGAACCAAGCACTAAGGTGAAGAACATAGGGCCAATTAGAAAAATGTGATCAATGATTTGTGATGGACAACACATGGTCACAAAGTGGAAATCATCGATAAGGGGCTCCGATAGTGCTAAACTCTTGGTATATATTAAACAAAACACAAAAGATGCAATGACCTATATAAAGGGAAAAAGGCCCTCGGAAAGGAGTCTATAGGCCTTAGCACCTTAAAGAAAAGCCTTATGTCACAAACCTCACTCCTATGATGGAAGTTAGATAAGGGTTGAATCAAAAGGGGCTACATAATCGGAGGTCGACAATCAGTTGTTTCATAGTGTTAACACCACAACATAACACTGCGATGAAAAGCTCCAATATGATGGTACATGGATACATTAAAGATGTATGAATTGGAATTTTTGGTCTTGAATGAAAAATAGTAAGGATAATGGTTGAATACCTCTTGAGCATGCTTTGTGAATTTAAATGAAGAACAAAGACTCCATGAGAATGTACAGGTAGATATCTGTGAGCCATAAATTTGCATGGGGAGTATCTATGAAATGTGTAAAGGGATTGGAAATAAATACACAACATGGGGTGCCTACAATGAGACAGGGAAGTGATCATTGCTCATTGTTGGCTTGTATGGGCCTGACCTAGGTTCGGAAGAATTATTTAGCTAAACAAATCCCGCAGCTACTGGCCATTTCAGCAACAACCCGCGGAGCGCGGACTGAGATCTCACCCGAGGTAGTAGGGGAGGGTGTTGGAACTATATTTCCACACCCTTCGGATGTATAAATGTGGTATGGGGGCTTTGCGCACTGTTCTACAACCTTGTGCTACTCTATATTCGCGTGGACCCTGAGTATATCTTGCTCTTTATTAGCACGCTATTTATAAATCTTCTTTATAGAATGAAGTGTCATAACTCCGATCTATTTAGTTAGGTCGTTAAGAAAACATTTAACAGATTTAACCAATTCGCACACTTAAAATAACCTAGATTCACTTATATTCACAACATACAGATATAAATCAAATAGATATAATAACCATAAAGTCAGATCCGCGAAAACTCAGATTTAACATAGATTCTTAAAAATAACTTATCTTATGTTCTTTCTTCACCAATACATCCAGATCTACCCTGCGCACTCAGCTGCAAGGGTCTGCGCACACAGTTGCAGACTCTTCCAAGCCTCTGTGCACATAGCTACAGAACCTCTATCCTCTACCCCAAACCCTTGACTCAGACTTACAGATACATTTAGAGAAAACCCATTACATTTTAGAACCAAAAATACATCCAAAGAACTTAGCTACCTCTACCCATAGCTCCTCACTCTCTTTATACGTTTCTTTGGCCTGCGATCCAAGGGCAGGCCTACTCTACTTACATTTATTTGCATTATATCTGGGTAGACTACCCTTTAACTCAACATATTACAACTCGCGCTCCGTGCATTTTGTGGAGTCTTTGTCCTAACTTTTCCAAAATTTCATTCTTTGTGCCACATGACTGTTACGCCAGGCTTCCTCTACCCAACAGTCCCCCAACACAATCATCGTGACTCATCCTGAGTCACTCAGCTGTTGCGGCAATCTTCTCATGGAGGTCAGTTATCAACTTCTGCATAGCACGTGTCTCGTCAGCAAATTCTATAGCGATTCGTTGCATCTGTTCCAACCGAGACAGTGATGCGTTTGTGTCATTTGTAGTGGCTTGCTGAGTATCGCATACTACTTGCATATGTGCTCATTTACCTTCAATCATTGTAGAAACATCAAATGCTTCATTGAGCCAGCGCTGGATGCATGCTTTCAGTTCTGCCTAGTGTTGTCGTGCAGCATCCATTTGGGCTTTGAGATCCTGGGCATCCCTCATTTTGGCCAACCATTGTGTGATAATGACCATTTGTGCAGCCCCGCGAGTGGTCTCATAGCCCTACTGTAGCTCACATGCCTCAGCTTCCACTTGTTGTATGGTTGGGTCCTCTTGGAGAGATGTGAGTATACCAATAGATTGATCTAGAAGTCTTGAATATTCACGAGTAGTGCACCTCATTGCTTCTAATCCTGCTTGAATTTCTGCACGGTGTCATTCACGATCTGCCAGAGGTTGCTACGCCTGGAGTCTGAGCTCTACAATTTGTCAAGTAAGTTCTCAATGTGCTTTTGTGGCTGCCTCTTGGGCCGTACGGACTACTGCGACCATGTGTTGGATCTTGGTAACTGTTGGAAGGGCCTCGAGGATAGCTAACTCTAGTACGGTGCTTCAAGCATCTATCACTGCTTGTTCTACTGCTTGATAACATCCGACCAAATAAGCATGCTGGAGATTAACCTGCTCTAATTCAGCCTTTTGATTCGTGAGAGTATGAAGTGCGCGACCCTCCCTGGCCCGAAGTTCATTAGTGATTCCTTCCTGCAGTTGGTAGAGTATCCCATTGGTTAGGGCAGCCAGATTTACTCCCCAATTATGCTCGTTGCCTATGCCTTCGCCTAGGATAGCATCGGCTAGCAATGGTAAAGTGTTCAATGTGGGCCCGTGCACCATCTGCCTGGCTGCGGCTGTATCGTCTACGAGATGGATCCCGCTTGGAAGTCGTGCATGGAATGCCTTTATTTGCATTCAGATCTCCCCCAACACAGTTGTTTTCTCTGTAATTAGATTGTTCAGTACACCAGTGGTCGTTGTGATTACTGGCTGGCTATTGTCTGTGAATTCCTTCTCGAAAACCCTCACTATTTTGGATTTTTTCTGGGTGGTTGGTGATTCATGTCCGCACAACTGCTTGACCTCGTCCGCGTGGTCCTGCGTCTCTGTTTCCTATTCTAAATCCAATCATTGATCTATTTCATTTTCTTTAGTTGGCAGGTTCTTGGGAGCCTCTTGTTGCGATGCCAGCTATTGTTCTCAACGAGCCTTTTCTGCTAGTTGCATGAGCTGTTACTGACAGTCCTTCTTCTACTGTTGTACTATGAGTTGGTCGAGAACGACCTTGTCTAGAGTGCGCCATTCGAGGGGCCATGCTAAAACTGTGTAAATTGCCTCATCTATGGCCATGAACAGAAGTGTGACCCATGCTCGTTGCGGATCCTTCCACGCCTGGATATACAAGTGATGCATATCGGCTTTAAACTCATCCGTGCTTTGGAAATTATTGTAGATCGTGGGAGACATGCGTGGTCATCGAGCAATGCATGTCTGTATCTTCCCTTCCATGGAGGTCCAAAACGCCCGGATGGTAGAAACCCTTGTCGCATCCTTTGTACCGCATAGCCTAATATACCGCACAGCTTTCGGTAGGTCATCTATAATGCTTGGGAATTGGCTATCCTATGGCAGTTCCCCTATAACCATAAGAGTTGGTAAAAGCAACCATGCATAATGAAAGGTCTTACCTTTGTCATGTTCTTCTTGACAGTTGGTTAGGAATTCATTGCATAGAAACTGTGCCCAATTGAATTGAATTTCTTCGGCACATTTCCCTGCCAGTGCAATGACAGAAGCGGGTACCTCATCTGTGTGACACTTCCGCATTCAAGAATAGGTTTTATTTAAGTGAATCCATTCGCCCATTTTCAAGAATATGTTTTATTTAAGTGAATCCTATGGGCCAAATACCATATTTATAAAAGAGGTATGGTAAATTAATAAAAATATAAATAAATGAGAGGTATGGTAAATAAATAAAACATTTTTTATATTTACTCCATAAGTCACCTTATATACATGTAACGGTGTAAACAAATAAAAATATAAGTAAAGTGGAGGTATGGTAAATAAATAAAACATCTTTTTATTCTTACTCAAACGGTATGGTAAATAAATAAAAATATAAATAAACTAGACGTATCGTAAATAAATAAAACCTCTTTTTATATTTAGTCCATAACCCTCGTTCTATTTATGAAGGCTCAAGAAAGAGGTTTTATTTAAGTGAATCCTATGGGCCAAATACCATATTTGTAAAAGAGGCATGGTAAATTAATAAAAATATAAATAAACGAGAGGTATGGTAAACAAATAAAACATTTTTTTATATTTATTCCATAAGTCACCTTATATTTACGAACACTCAAAACATAGGTTATATTTAGGTGAAACCTATGGCCAAAATACTATGGGACAAATACCATGGACTAGATTGTTATTAATACCATGCAAAAAACCATTATTAACCCTAATATTAGAATTAATAAAAATAAAAATGGCACATGGTATTGACCCATGGTATTCACCAAAATGGCACATGGTATTGACCCATGGTATTCACCTGGAATGTAGCCTATTTAAATGGGGGAATTAAACTAGCATGTAGCCTATGCTAAGATTCACTAGGACTTTACAAAGTTTTATTATTTAGTGAAAGACTCACCAAGATCTTACAAGATTTTATAATTGAGTAAAATATTCGCCATGCCTGGTGAGAGATTCGCAAAAAAATTATATATACATATTATATTATTGATAAAATCGCCTTCCATTTTTCCTATATACCATGGAGATTCGCCCATTTATTATATTTATAAATTTAGGGGGGGTTCTTAAAATTTTCCCTGGTTGGTTCTTTCTAAACATAGGGGTTTGGTGCCTCCAGTGAGTGGGTTCTCACAAAAAAATATATGAAATTAATTTTTTGCTTAAATTACATCATAAAACAAACAACAAATTTGTGGTTTTTTCCCTCTGGGTTTCAGTGTGGAAATTCTGTGTCAAATGTGTGATGCTCATGGGATTGTTATTTGAGTGTGTATATGAAAGTTTATTGATTTTTTTTTCATGAATGAATGCTCTCATATATGAAATAACATAAGAAAGAACTCAGAGCACAATAAGAAAATAAAAGTAATAGTTTCTTAAATTAAGGATTCACCCCTATACTCTCTCGACAATTCCTTATTCCAACAATTGGTATCAGATCCAATCTCCTTCAGCAAAAATTTAAATACTAGAAGATAGATCCATAAGGAATTATGAATAGGCGGGAGATTCAGGAAGTTTACTCAAGTAAAGTACTGGTCCTGGATGGAACAAACTATGTGTTTTGGAAAGTAAGAATGGAGGCATATCTTATATCCTTAGGGGTAAAGGTTTGGTCCTCAGTACTAGTAAACTACAATGTCCCTGACATTACCCCCAATGATGCAAATTGCAAGAAATTGTATCTAAGCAATGATAAATCCAAGCATGCCATTCTTGTTAGTCAAAACTTGTGCAAGTTATGCACTGTAAGTTTTCTTGTGAAATGTGGGACAACCTTAACCAATTCCATGAAGCAGATGAAAAAGTCAAGCAAGAAAAACTTCAGACCTTTAGAATGAGGTTTGAAAGCTTGAAGATGACTGAGAATTAAAGCATATATGAGTACTTACTCAGAGTTTATGAAGTGGTTAGTATGATTAGAGGACTTGGTGAAGAATTCAAGGAAGATTTTATCTTTCAGAAGGTATTGAGATCTCTACCCATGAGATTTAATGCCAAAATCTCAACGATAAAGGAAATGCCCAAGTTAAAGGATCTCAAGATGGATCATCTACATGGTACTCTCATATCCTATGATATGAGAGTAGGAATGGAGAAATATAAACCAAAGGAAGAGACATTCAGAGCATCCAATAAGATTAAGGAGAACAAAGTTCATCAAGACTACTCTAGCAGTGAATTTGATTAGGACCTGGCTCAACTAGCTAGAAAACTGAAGCGTGGCTTCGATAAATATAAAGGAAAGTTTTGCTTTAAATGTTAGGTCCCTATAATACTAGTGATTACCCCATTACTATTATAGTTGCATCCCTTATTAATATTGTTGTGCCCCTATTGTCCCCATATTTTTATTATTATGCCCCATAGAATCCCTCTATTGTTATTTTTGTGGCTTTATATTATTATTGTTAGGTCGGCTGAGTTATATTGTGATTCCTTAGACTCCTATATATAGAAAGGAGGTTTTGTCATTTGAATCATCCAAGAATTGTTCATTTGTGTAATGTAAAGGAGGTTGCCCCCTCGAAGAGGCTGAATTATAAGGCGTTCAACTATCTTTTCTATCTTTTTGTGAGCTGGTTTCATAACATTTGGTATCAGAGCTTTAGATTCTAGGGTTTCGCTGCTCCAAATAGGTCATCGTGGAATTTTCGCTATAACATCTTTTCTGCAACATTTCAGGAGCGAAAAACAAAACCCGTTTGAGATGAGATCGCACTGAACCTCAGATCTGAATTTCAGAGCTTTTTGTGCTATATTTGTGGAGATATGATATGAGGAATTTGGTCTTTTTGCAGACTCTTGAATTACATTCCAAACAGGTGACTTGGGGAAAATCATCATAACTTTATCTCTGAGCATCAGATTGAAATTTTGTAAGAAGGCACAGAAAGAGGATGGACTGTAGTTTCTTGTATACATTTTTTAGTGGCAAAGGTTGAAACATTGACACGTGCCACTTCATACAAGTTCACTCTTCTGGAAAGGTCTATAATCAGGTCATGTTGGGAGATTGTGCATAACTCTCTCTTGGAGAATCCAATTTGGATCAGACTGGTGGCATTGGAAAGAGAATGCAGAGGGTTGCTATAGATCGCAATTTCAGAACTGGATGATCCAAAATTATAGAGATACATCAGATTCAATATCAAGCTCCTACAAAATGAAAAAAGGTGTGTAGTTTTTTTTTTAATTTTTGCATAAGCTTGGCTTGAAAAAATAGTTTGGAGAAATTCAAAGGGCATAGTAAAGCATTATTATTGGTAATTGATGGCCCGAGGAAAGAAAATGTAAACACCTAGTAAGAAACCTGAAAGCTCTAGCATGACTCATGAAGAAGAGGAAGAAATGCAACATGATATATCAAAATTACGAGACCAAGTGCAACAAGTGTCACTTACACAAAAAGTAACAGAATCTAAGATGAAAGATGTAGAAGCTAAGATGGATGGTCTAAAGAAATGTGTAGAAGCTAAGATGGATTGTTCAAATAAAGGCGTAGAAGCTAAGATGGATGGCATGGAAGCCAAGATGAATGGCATGGACACTAAAATGGATGGCATGGATGATAAGATGGAAGAATTGAACATAAATATGAATAAGTTGCTACAAGAAGTAGTCACTAATGGTGAAAGGGTAGTAAAGGAAACTCATGACGAGAACAAAAGAAATGTTAATCATGATTCCATAGACTCTAATGTTGGATCGAAGACCCACCATATTCAAAAAAATTAATATGAGGAAGTTTGATGGCAAGGATCCCGCAACATGGATATTACAGATGGTGTAATTTTTCGATCTCAATAATGTGCAAAACACACAAAAGGTACGTATTGCAACTTTATATTTTGAACCAAATCAGTTTGTATGGTACCAATGGCTTTGCTCTCGTAAACAAATTATCACTTGGGTAATTTTTACGGAAGAATTGATGGCACATTATGAGGATACAAAAAGCAACACTTTTTTTAGCCAATTGATATGTCTCAAACAAAAGGGTTCAATAATGGAGCACATTGAGGAGTTCCAAAAATTGAACATAAGGGTAAAAAATATTCCAGAGGAACATAGGATTGATGTGTTCATAAGGACTTTAAAGGATAATATCCAACATGATGTTTGCCTTTGGGAACCTGATTCATTAGAGAAGGCATTCAGGTTAGCAAGAAAAATGGAAAGCAAAATTATGGCAACTAGGAAGCATACCGGTGACAACTATAAAGATGGAAGCGTTTTTACCCCTAGCCTTCCACAACCTATAAGGTTGACACCACAACAATTGGAAGAAAAAATAGCAAAAGGGCTTTGTTATAGTTGTGATAGAAAAGACACTAAAGGTCATAAGTGTGCTTATAATAAATTATTCTACATAGATTGTGAAGAGGAAGAAGAAAAGGAGAAAGAAAGGTCAAAGGAAGAGGATATACTCCAGGAACAAAGCCTAGATAAAGAAGAAATGAATCCGACCATATCTTGTAATGCATTGGCTGGAATTACCACTCCTAAAACCATCAAGATAGAAGGACAAATCAAGAAGAAAAAGGTAATAGTGTTGATTGATTAAGGAAGTACCCACAATTTTATTCATTGTAAGGTAGCAAATGAATTGAATTGCTTCCTATATCTAGCACCAGAGTGTCAAGTGATGGTTGCAAATGGAGGAACGATAAATGCTCTGGAGAGTGCCATAATATCAAGCTATCCATGGGAGAATATGTATTGACTAGCCCAATGCTTTCCATTCCAATGGGAGGTGTTGATGTTGTACTAGGAGTCTAATGGCTACAATCCTTGGGTACAATAGCTTTTAATTTTCAAGAACTTTTCATGAAATTTTCTGGAAAAGGAAAGGAAGTTGAATTAAGGGGTATTGTAGGGAAACCAGGAAAGATAATCAACTCTAACGGTATGACAAAGCTTCTAAAAAATGAACAAAGAGGTGTAACTGCTCAATTATGTTTGCTAGATGTTTCCATATCAGAATCATCTATTTCTCCAGATCTTCAAAAAGTCTTGGACAATCATTCCAAGGTATTTGAGACTCCCAAAGGTCTCCCACCTATTTGTGATCATGATCATGCTATTCATCTGATTCCAGGAAGTGTTCCTCAAAACATCAGGCCGTACAGATATCCCTATGCCCAAAAGAGTGAAATTGAACGTATGGTTACAGAAATGCTAGAGGCTGGTATAATTCAACCTAGTCAAAGTTATTTCTCTACTCCAGTAGTATTGGTGCACAAGAAGGATGGATCATGGCGCATGTGTCCAGATTATGGGGAGCTCAACAAGCTCACTATTAAAGATAAGTTTCCCATTCTTGTCATTCATGAATTACTGGATGAATTGCATGGATCAATTTACTTCACCAAGTTGGATCTTCATTTAGGATATCAACAAATCAGAATGAAGACTGAAAACATTTCGAAAACAACATTTAGAACTCCTGAGGGTCATTATGAATTTTTGGTCATGCCTTTTGTCCTTACCAATGCACCTTCTACATTTCAAGGTTTGATGAATTCCATTTTCAAACCCTTCCTTAGAAAATTTGTGTTAGTATTTTTTGATGATATACTAATCTACAGCAAGTCTTGGAAGGATCATGTTGAACATGTTGACAGGGTGCTACAATTATTGGAGGAGAAACAATTATATGCAGAAAGATCCAAATGTTTCTTTGGAGTACAAGAGGTGGAATATCTGGGTCATATTGTATCTCATGAAGGAGTTAAGGTAGACCCTAGCAAAATTAAAGCCATTAAGGAATGGAAAATCCCCACATCCATAAATCATCTGCGAGGATTTCTCGGGTTGACTAGGTATTATCACAAGTTTGTTAATAATTATGGGAGAATAACAGCACCTCTAACAACATTATTGAAGAAATATGCATTTTCATGGACTCCAGAAGCAACAAAGGCCTTCGAACATCTTAAAGAGGCAATGTGCCAAGCACCGGTCTTAGCTACACCGGACTTCACAAAAACCTTTATTGTGGAATGTGATGCTTCAGGAAATGGAATTGGTGTTGTTTTAATACAAGATGAAAGGCCCATTGCTTTTGAAAGTCATCCAATCAAGGGGAAATTTTTACACAAAGCTATTTATTTGAAGGAAATGTTGGCAATACTACATGCACTTAAGAAATGGTGACCCTACCTAATGGGAAGAAACTTCAAGGTAAAAATGGATCATGATAGCCTTAAATAATTTTTAGAACAAAGTTTATCCTCTGAAGAACAACAAAAGTGGGTCACAAAGATGTTGGGTTATGACTTTGAAATCATCTACAAAAAAGGGAAGCAAAATGTGGTGGCAGATGCACTTTCAAGAAAGGATGAGGATGTGGAAGCATTGTTGTGCGCCATTTCTATTATCCAACGAGATTGGATAAACGAAGCAAGGGAGGAATGGAAGAATGATGAAGAAGTATGGGAACTTATTCAAAAGTTACAACAAGATTCGAGTACATCTGATACATTTAGCTGGAAAAATGATTCATTATGGTACAAAGATCGCTTATACCTCTGTAAGTATTCGCAACTCAAACAAAAGTTTCTTATGGAATTGCAAACTTCTCCCTTAGGAGGGCACTTAGGATTTTTAAAAACTTACCACAGGGTTAAGGAGGAATTTTTTTGGGATGGCCTTAAATCGGATATTCAAAAGTTTGTGGTGGAATGTTTGGTTTGCCAAAAAATTAAAGTTGAAACAATTAAGACCGCGGGTCTATTACAACCTTTATGCATTCTAGGCCAACGTTGGGAGGAGGTTTCAATGGATTTTATCACAGGTTTTCCCAAGTCTGAGGGAAAGAGTGTCATCATGGTGGTAGTTGACAGACTTACCAAGTATGCACACTTTTGTGCATTATCACATCCATTTAAAGCCAATATAGTTTCCATTGCATTTATGGAAACAATTCAAAAGCTACATTGAAACCCAAAGACTATTGTAAGTGACAGAGATCCCATTTTCACTAGAAATTTTTGGAGAGAATTATTTTCTTGTCTTGGTACTCAGTTAGCTCATAGCTCATCTTATCATCGTCAATCTAATGGGAAAATTGAGATAGTAAACAAATCTTTGGAAGGATATCTTCGTTGCTTTGTATCTGATAAACAGACACAATGGGTCAAATGGTTGCCTCTGGCTGAATGGTGGTATAACACTTCCTTCCATACAGCAACAAAAATCACCCCATTTATGGCACTTTATGGATATCAGCCACCATCCATCACATCATATTTAAGAGAAAGTTATAAGGTTCAAGCAGTGGAATATCACATCGAACATCAACAGAAAGTCCTCCAACTCTTAAAGGATAGCCTTGTGTTGGCACAGAATAGAATAAAATAATAGGCAGATCAACATTGTAGCGAAAGAAGTTTTGATGTAGGTGATTGGGTATTCCTACGGCTACAACCATATAAACAGATGTCCCTCAAGCAAGCTAAGAAGGATAATGAATTATCACCAAATATTATGGTCCGTACAAGGTTTTGCAAAAGATTGGTACTATGGCATAAAAATTGGAGCTTCCTGGAGCATCTTGAGTGCACCCAGTTTTCCATGTTTCATGTTTAAAGAAGGTTATAGGTGACAAGCTCCCAGTTCAAACAATATTGCCAGAACTTGATGAGGAAGGAAAAATTATATTGGAACTGGAAACAGTCACAGAAGCAAGAACTCGACAGCTACGAAATCGATCAATTTCGGAGTATCTCATCAAGTGGAAGAACTTATTCGCTGAAGATTCCACATGGGAGGATGAGAATTTTATACAGAAGCATCTAGAACTACTCAAGCGTTGAGCACAACACTTTTTTTGAAGGAGAGGAGCATGTTAGGTCCCTATAATACTAGTGATTACCCAATTACTATTGTATTTGTATCCCTTATTAATATTGTTGTGCCCCTATTATCCCTATATTTTTATTATTGTTCCCCATAAAATCCCTCTATTGTTATTTTTGTGGCTTTATATTATTATTGTTAGGTCGGCTTGGTTATATTGTGATTCCTTAGACTCCTATATATAGAAAGGAGGTTTTTTCATTTGAATCATCCAAGAATTGTTCATTTATGTAATGTAAATGAGGTTTCCCCCTCGAAGAGGCCAAATTCTAAGGAATTCAACTATCTTTTCTATCTTTTTTTGAGCTGGTTTCATAACATTAAGTCTTTTGACTGTGGAAGAGTTTGACATTTCTATTCCATGTGCCCTTACAAAGGAAAGGCTGAAAAAGAAGAATAACTGAAATTTAGAAATAAGTCCCAGACATATAAGAAGAATAAACCATACAAGAAGAAGGGATTCTATTCCAAAGAGGATAGTCCAGCTCTGGAATCAGACTTTGAAGACTCATTCGAAAATGAATCAAATAAGTATCTTCTTATGGTTGTTGAAACAGACTCCAAGAAACAAGGTGTTATGGAATTTGAAGAGGAAGAAGAGGAAGGAGTGGTAGACCTTGAAGGATAACTCATCAATGCTCTTGATGAGTTGAAGAAAGCAAGGAAGAAAAAAAAAGCAGAAGGAATAGTTGCGGCATGTAGAACAAGGAATGTACGACTCATATAATGAGGAGTTTACATATCAGAAAGAAAAACTTGAAGAGGTTATCAAGAGAAAGGATAGTCTAGTTCTTCTTATAAGAGGAGAATAAGCAGCTAAAACATGAGATGCAAAGGTTGAAAAGGAAACAACCTCAAAAATCTGCAAAGATGAATTTTTGTCTTTAAAGGTTTAGCTGGAGGAAGCCAGACAAAAGGAAGAGGTACTTCAAGATATGATTCAAGAATGGGAAGAAAATTGCCAGTATCTAAAAGTAGAGGTGGTATCTCTAAGAACTCACCTTGAGAAATAAAAAACTGAGAAGGGTCTAAATGAGAGATTTTCTAAAGTGACTAGAAGACTAAATCCAATTCTAAGTTGTCAAAGGCCCTTAGGAATCAGAACCAGACTAGGGTACTCAAAGGAAAAATAATCTTCTAATGGGAAGAAGAAGATAAACTTTAGGTCCACAAGAGTTGAAGAATCACAAAGTCATAGGAGGAATCATCATGAAAGAGTTCATGAAGACAAAGAGCATCCAGACAAAGAGGAGATCGTTAATGGAGGATGAGTCAAACAACCAGTCGACAGAGGTATTTCTTTGTTAAACCTCACAATTTTTTTAACAATAGATTCGCCTACTTGTTTTATGGTCACTACTATAAGTGTCATATATTTGGACACAAATCTATTGATTGTAGAAGTGTCAAAGTTGAAAGAGATGAAAATCTCAGGTTTAAGACAAACCAGACTACTAAGTCTCAAGACTCCTCTTTTAGGAATCAGAATGTCTTCACTCCCCTACAAAGTGAAGTTGAATGATTTAAATGTAATAACTTTGGGCATACTGCTAGGAAATGTAGAAGTAGGTTTGAATATTTTCCCAAATCTGAAACTAACATAGAGACACACATACAAAAGGATAAAGGAAGCTGGAAACAAAACACCAAAAAGAGCATGCCATGTTCGCTCACCTTATCAGTGCATGATAAAGAAAAAAATGGTATGTAGATAATGGTTGTTCCAAATACATGACTAGAGACCATATAAAGTTTATGTCACTGAAAGAAAAAGGTAAAGGAGGAAATTTCATCTTTTGCAACAATGCTCCAACAAGAATCAAGGGAAAAGGAGTGGTTAGTCTTGATCAGAAGACAAAAGCACAAAATGTGTTATATGTGGAAGGCCTAAAACAAAATATACTCAGTGTTAGCCAATGTGTGAGAATGGCTATAATGTGACCTTCCAATCTAAATATTTTGAGATCTGCAATATAATATATGAAAACCTAGAGGGGAAGGCAGCTAGGACTCACAATAACATTTATGTGTTCGACGACTCAAGGGTTAGTTGTTACTTGACCAGAACAAGTGAAGCATGATTGTGGCATAAGAGGCTTGGACACATGAATTTTGATAGATTTATACGTATAAGTAAGATAGGCATGGTAAAAGGATTACCAAGATTGTCAAGGAATGATAACACCATCTGCAAGTTATTTCATTCTGGCACGCAGACTAGGACTCATTTCAAATCGAAAGAGTCCTCCTCATCTAGATCTCTACAACTTATTCACACAAATATATGTGGCCCCATTAGAACAAAAACATCAAAAGGAGAAACACACTTCGTATTGTTCATTGATGATTCCATGAGGGCTACTTGGATTCTCCTCTTAAAAGAAAATTTGGAAACATTTGAGCACTTCAAGAAGTTAAAGGCTCAGGTAGAGAATGAGAAATATTTGGAGATAAAATGCTTGAGATCAGACATAGGGGAAGAGTTCACCTCAAGATATTTTGAGGAATTCTGTGAAGATCAAGGTATTAGATGACAGTTCTTAGTGGCTAGAACTCCTCAACAAAATGGAGTTGTGGAGAGGAAGAATCGAATTATCCTGGAAATGACTAGACTGATGTTAGATGAAGCAGGAGTGGTTCACAACTTCTGGGGAGAATAAGCTTAGCAAACAGTATACTTGTGAAACATAACTCATCTCAAGCATGACAGTGACAAAATTCCATATGAGTTATGAAAGGGAAGACCTGTATTAGTTAAACATCTCAAGGTGTTTGGGAGCAAGTGCTTCACTAAAAGAAATGAAAATAACCTTGGGAATATTGACTCATATGATGATGAAGGAATAATTCTTGGATATTGTATTCAAAGAAAAGGGCACATATGCTGCAACAAGAGGAAAAGGAAGATAGAAGACTGAATTGACATAGTGGTTGATGAATTAGGCTCACAACCTAGACCCTATAAAAGTAAATTGGACTAAAATGATGAAGAGAGTTCAAAGTTGAGGTCTGCAAATATGAATGAAACAAATTCAAACAATGAATGTGGAAGAAAGGATGTCTTCAAGGCAAAAAATGCCTTCCAGGTATGTGTAAAAGGAACACACTAAGAGTTAGATTCTTGGAGATCAAAGACAGGGTGTCCAGACCATAAAGAAACTTGTGGGAAGTAAAAATCATGCAAATTTGGCTCTATTATCACAAATAGAAACCAATAACCTATATCAAGCAAGTGAAGATAAGTTCTAGGTGAAAGCCATGAATGAAGAGGTAGACCAAATTGAAAATAATGACACATGGGAGCTTATTCCAACACCAAAAGAGAAAAATGCTATTCGAACCAAGTGGGCTTTCAAGGAAAAACTGAATGAAAAAGGTCAAGTAATTATGAACAAAGCTTGGTTGGTTTGCAAAGGGTATGCCCAAATAGAAGGCAGATTTTGAAGAGACCTTTGCACTAGTAGCTCGACTAGAAGCCATAAGAATCTTTCTTTCTCTTGCCATTCATAAGAACATCAAAGTATATGAGATGGATGTGAAGTCTGCCTTTCTCATTGGAGACTTAGAAGAGGAGGTTTACATTGAGAAACTTGAAGGTATTATGCTCTCCTTTGATGAAGGGCTTGTATGCAAACTAAAGAAGGCCATATATGATCTAAAAAATACTCCTAGAGCTTGGTATGAAAGTTTGGATAAGTATCTATAGTAACAAGGGTTTAAGAAAGGCTCAGTTGAGAGAAATATTTATGTAAAATCTAAAGATGATCATCTTGTTTTGGATAATTTAGTATCTACAGATAAACACTAATTCCCTAGATAAGTAGCCATATCTAGAACAACACTTTAAATCACTTTATCCTTTTCATATAAACAATAGATAAGATCAAGAAGATGAGAAGACCTACTTGTAGTGTTTCTTTCCTCTTGTCTCCTTTGTATTGATCCCGTCACTCCTTCCCATACTTAACATGCTTGAGAAGTATCTGTAGACATCGACAAAAGCAAAAAACCAATCAAAGCAAAAGATCTATTGAATACAAGTAAATGGAATCAAATTCATTTCACACATATAAGCATCATAAGACAATACAAACATATGGGAAAAAGGTTCAAATTCTTTATTAAATAGAAGAAGGAATTACAACCATTGTGTCTGATTCAAAGTCTTTCCTCCAGCTTGCATCCCATCCACATCACATCAAAAGCATGAAAAACTTGTGGCATTACAATACTTGCTTCAAAGCCAATTCTCATAGCAACATTATCTCCTTACAATTCAGCATAGTCCAGCCCCTGATCACTTAGATGAGTGGTCAATTTATAGGAAGAAGAAGGAGGTTTTGTCATAAATGGTGGCATTGAATGGCCTTCCATACTTAGAATTAGTTCCATGGAGGAAGGGATGAGAGGATAGGATGCACCTTAACTCATTCCTCATCCATTTTCAAGCTCATAGGAGTTGATAAGTGAGGGAACCTTCTAGATGACTCCAAAAGATAAGAATATTCCCCAAACCCTATGTGAATTTCGCTCATTCTTGCCCAGCATAGGTGAAAGGAAGCCTAAGTGCTTTGCAAAGCACCCTAGCAGTGGACTCAACTACTTTGCAACGTACCTTTACAAAGGCTTACTTGCGCTGGTCCCTCTAGAGGCTATTTCTGGATGTCTTCAAGTCATGAAACTATCTGGGAAGGAGGCATTCAAAGGGGTGATTTGTTTAGGGAATGTAGCAACTGAAATTATGGTTTGATGAGCCCTAAAACACTGATCTTGATGATGGGATTGATGTGCCCAAATGGATCTATGACAGTTGCCCCTTGTCATGCGGAAAGAGTCAATTTTGCAGACAAAACCGACCTCCCTAGAAGCTAAGGCTTTCTAGTGACAAACAAGACAATCAAGCACTATATTTCCCTAAATATGCATTTAAGATACAAGCAACCAGGTGTTTAAAGCATACCTTTAGTCCAACGCTGTTTGTAGCAGTCCAGCCTCTCCGATCCAGATGAGCTCCTCCTTCTCTTTGAAACCTACATTCACTAACAAGCAAACGATTACATAGCACCTAAATAACTCATAAAATAAAACATATTCATCATAAAGACCAAGGAGTATATGAAACAAATTATATATAACAACTTGTTGAGAAAAATGAACTTAATTGTATTAATTGGAAATAAAAGAAACCATTACAACCAGTGCCTTGGTGTTGTGCAGGTCCCTCCGAGGGTCCAGCAAGAGTTCTCCTTTACTTTGATCAGCTCACCCACTTCCAAATGAAGCTAAGAAAGGATGGGAATCTCTCCTCTCAAGCTCTATAATGGAGTCCTAATTTCAGCAGCATCTACCCTTAGGAATGTTCAGCTTTCAACCTCTCCTCCCTCTGGCCCAATGCCTGTATTTATAATGCTTTGGAGGAAGTTAATCAGGTCCACCATCAATGGGATAAGCCCCTCTTTCAATGGGATAGCTCCCTTCTTGATGGGATAAGTTCCTCTTTCATAGGGATACATGAACCATCTGGAGGCGCTCAATACACGTCAAACCATCTTCTAGAATGCTCTAGAATCGACCACAAGTAACTTTTTTGAAGTAAAACTTGCGCCTTTTGACCTTTACAGGAGTACGCACCCACCCCTTTACAGACAGAGCGTACAAGTACGCAGGTATTGTGAACTTGAGGTGCGTACATGCAGGTAAGGTTAAGAGAAACTGCGTAACCAGAGTTATTTGACTTTTTAAGGACTTTCTCTCTTTCTTGGAGTTTGACATGAGGAGCATAGGTATAAGAATTGCCAAGGAGGATAGTATGACAGTTGATGGAGCCATACTAACTGCAAATAGTCATGGTGACAAATTTTAGTGTAACAGATTGCCCCCTAAAGTGCGAAGCTTGTAGTAGATTAGGGTTTCATATCATCTAGGAAGGGTGAAGTACTTTATCATTTCAAGGATTATCTTGTGGAGAGCCCAGTCGGAACCTGCAAATATTCAACACAAAATACATATATAAGATCATATCATCACTGAGGTAGGCATTCCCATACTCAGATTGAAAACTTTAACTAACAAACTAACTACTGCTCTGATATAGGAATGATTTCACAGTACATCATAATCATAGACTCATGTAGACACAGTATGGATGCAACCATCTGTTTATGATTAGCCTACTATATAATGAATACAAAACTCCTCGCAGCCTGGATGGTGGAACTAGATCCAGGGTCTTCATTTCTACTTCCCGAAATAGTACAATTCTATCCATGCGAATAAATGAGTTGATGTCGAACATGGTAGAGACCACTTGATTATCAGTCGATGATGTAAACTGTTAACAAGTGTGAGAGAGACCACCAGTGATGTCAATGGTTCTCAAAGTACCCAGTACAATCCATGAGATGTGAATGAATGCGTTGAGGTCGAACATGTCACGGAATCCTTCGATTGAAAGTCAATGATGTAAACCGTCGTCAAAGGCGAGAAACCTGCCATTGATGCATGCAGATTTCAAGGTACTGATGATTTCTAGGTCATCTTTCTAGATAATGTTCTGATGTCGATAGAAAGAGACCCGTTGCAGGCAAGCCCACAACACGAAATCATAAATCAAGTTGAAGAAATGTAGCTGTAAGGACTGACTCAGGAATGGTCGAGATGGATGATAGGTATTTTGCAGATGAATGGTTTATTTGCAGTGACCTCTTGAACACATAACAACACGACAGATGGCTTGGTGACAATTGACCCAAAGTTAATACCCGGAACCGGCTGAAGATTTTCAATGTGGTTTGATCAACTGTTAGGCAAAGGATTTCCCAACCCAGGTGAATGAAAAGTGTCGTGTTCAAGAGTGGTGATAATGTTTCTTCTGAGACAAAGGATAACAAATAGGCTCATTTTTCTCTCTTTTCCCCCACCATTTCTGGCAAGTACCTCTTTATTTTTTACAAGCTTGAGGAGGATAACATATGCTTGATTATAACCTCATCCTTCGGATGAGTCCAACTAGTTTAGATTCGAACCCTAAGAAGGAGTGGTCCGTTCCTATTTGTAATCAAACAGGTCCTTTACTGTGAAATTTTAACGAGTCCAGTATAGGAGAAACTCGGCGTTTTTCAATTTTAGAGAGTCTGAAAAAACTTAAGACTCCAGGGTTGACCTTTTTCGTAAATTTGTGTCTCCCAAGCCCAAAAAAGTATAAAATAATACTTGAGAGAACCGCTTGATCTTTACGACCAAGGAGTACTTTCATGATTAGTGTCTTTGACCTGAAAAGTAAAAAGTGATCAAGGACACGTCGTTTTATTTCCAGTATCAAATTTGAAACGACAAAAATCCGGCAATCTTTTCATGTTTTTATGGTCAGAAAAGGGCTATAAGAGGACTGTCTTTTAATTCTGTTTTAACTAGTGTAAAAGAAACGCTCGACAATCTTTTCATGTTTTAGGAGTCAGAAAAGGGCTTAAAGATGACTCTGATGTTTCTGTTTGTAAAAAATGACAATTTTTCCTGAAAATCCTTTATCTTGCACAAAAACCAACACATTACTCATACCCGTTTAAAGATAGATAAAAATACTTTGAAAAATACCTTTTCATGGTGAAAAATAAACAAATTTACCATTTATTTACCCAAAAAACCTATAAAAAGGGCTTTTACCAATTCATTTTTACCATTTTACTATTGAGGAGAGAAAAAGGGCTTTTGGCAAGAAACTTCCCGTGGACATTGCGGAGAATCCGACCGTCGAAATCGAACGCCGTCTCTTTTAGGTATTCTACAACATCCTCCTCTTCATATTCATCTGTTTAGAATTTGTTTTTAGGCCCTAGTTTCATTTTTTTGGAGGCTTTGGGGTTTCAAGATCCACCTTTCGGGGTACGCAGGTGCTCCACTGGTGACCCGCGTACCCTGACATTTTCTAAGTTTGGAAAATGGCTGGCGTACGCACCTTGCCTTAAAGGAACCCGCGTACCCATGCTTTGTTCCTAAAGGCGGGGTGCGTACTCCGCGCAAAGGGTTTACAAACCCCAAATTCTCCAAATTGGACCAATAATTTTTAATTTCATGGATTCTAATGGATGTTTTCTGGTGTGTAGATTGCCCACCATGCTTGATTGGCGCGAGAGAGAGCATGAAGATGTTGATTTGGCCGCCATTAATCATCAACCATCTATTGATGCTTTGAAGGCATGCGACCTTTACAAATACTGGGCCATACCTGGCATGAGGGCCCAAGTGCGCTTTCTAGAGTGGCTGGTAGAGAGATGGAACGTTCAGGACCAGTGTTTTTACATTGGAGGGCATCAGCTCGAGATAGAGCCCTCAGATATCTACTTCCTCACTGGTTTTCCCAAGAGAGGCGAACACTTGACTTTGTTAGGGACTAGGCCGGGTGTCCAGTCCATCGCTAGTCTCCGACTAGAGTGGTGTAACACTCAGTCTCAGGAAAAGGGGATAGAGATCAAAACTATATCCCGACCTGAACTTATGGTGATTGCTTTTACAGTTACCAGAATTTGCGGGGCTGGCGCTTTACACATTGCCACTGGATCCCAGATGCAGATGGCGATTGATTGCTATCGAGGCACCATTTTCAACTGGTGTGATGCTGTGTTGGCCAATTTAAAGGGCCAACTGACTAGAACCAAAAACGGACAGCTAAAGACTTTTGGTTATGGGCCTTTAGTTGTGAGTTTTGCCTTAGAGATGGTTCCAATGCTGATCCCACAGCAGCTCACTGTTGAGGCTGGGCATCCTCGAGAGCCTAAATTGATGCGATGGTTTGCGGTTATGGCCCGTCATCCTGATGAGGGCACGAAGGTTGTCCGATTTACTCCGGAGTACTTTCACTGGTTGGAGGACCAGATATTTTCTATACAGGATTTTCCTTATGCCGAAGTTTATTTTCATGGAGATCCGGACATGGTTCTTCCACCAGGAGAACAATGGGATGACACAGGTAATTCTTTTTTCACAAGTTTTTAAATTATCTATTTTTTTTGTTTTTTATATCGTCTCAAAACTGACAGTAATAATTTTCAAAATGCAAATGTAGGCCCACGTCGTCCAGCCAATCTCTGGCCTTTCGAGAGGAGATTACCAGTTGCAGCAGCACTGGCCCCACGGGACAAGGCCACAGAGACCCTAGCTGAGTTGGAACAAGACCTAGAGCGTCTTAAAGTAGATATATCAGAGACTACTATAGACGATATTCCTATCAGGCTTCAGCGCTATGTAGTCGCAGTCCCAGGACCTTTTAGGAGGTTCTTGTGTAGGGTGGCTCGTGCAGTGGTGTCGTATAGAGAGCATCACCAGTGATTGGATGGTCGTTTTTGTAGACACATGTGACATTTTGGTTTTTTTTACTTATCATTTTTGCCGATCATAAGGTGTTTTTCAACCTATGATCGAAGACGATGTATTTTTTGACACGCTCCTATCTATATATATCATTATTACCGTCTTATCTTGTTAAACATGTGCGATGAAATGTTTTTAAATTTACATGTATGATTATTGCAAATGTCTGTTTAGCATTCGAGAAGCAATTGCATCTGCTAATGTATTTAAAGACCTTGGAATATGCTGATATTCAATGTAATCAAATTCACGTTCCAAGAGACGCAATCTCAAAAATAACCTTAATAACACTGGATTTCTAATGGCATACACTCTATTAAGCTATAATACAACGAGTTCAGAATCTAACCTCACTATCAAACTCCGAATCCCAAATGAAATAGATTCAGATAATAACTCAATCACTGCACTGTATTCTGCAATGTTGTTTGTTGTTTGACCGAGGCTCACCCCATGCATAGAAACTAACTCGTCAGAGGGTGAATAGATAACCCAAGCTGCGGAAGAGATATTCCGTGTACTACGACAAGCACCATCAGCGAATCCAATGTATGTTTGGAGAGGAATCGACATCTGCAATATCAAGAGTAAAACCAAGATAAGTAGAATAACGATGAAAAACACACTCTCTAAGCTAAGCACACTGTCTAAACTAACAAACACACCAGCTAGAAAGAAAAGCCTAACCTAACTAAAAATTCTCCATACCCATCATTTAAGCATAATACCTCTTTAGGTAAAGTCCATTTCTGGGTTTACCCAAAGAGTCCCCGTCAAAGTCTACCAGCTCATAGGCCCCTTTTGCTAGCTTTTGCTTGACAATGTAGGGCCCATGCCACATAGGAACGAATTTTCCAGCACCTAATTTATCGTTAGCTTGATCATATAATAACACTAGGTCTCCTTCCGAAAAATTTCGAGGGGTCACATTTCGATCATACTGAGCTTTCATACGTTTTGCATGAGTCTCGATCGCCAATGCAGCATCACGTCGAGTCTCATCTAATTGAGCTAAGTATAATAAACGCTTCTCCTCTTCGGAAGTAGATGGAAGTAATTCGATGGCCATTTGAAGTGACGGGATTTCATATTCAATGGGCAGCACAACTTGCAAACCATAAACTAGTTGGAAAGGAGTGAACCCTGTTGATGTTTTCACTGAGGTTCGATATGCCCAAAGCACAGAAAATAACATGTTGTGCCAATTCAACCGATGAATACCAATGATTCTTCGGATCATGATAACTAAAACTTTGTTGATGGACTCAACCAGACCATTCGCTTGTGGATAATAAGGAGTTGAGCTATCGTGACGCAAACCAAGCTGGCCTGTAATTTCTCTCATCATAACGTTTCGAAAATGGCGCCCATGGTCAGTGATTATCGCTTGTGGGACACCAAACCTAGCAATAATGTGATTGAATACGAAAATTGCAGTTGTCTTGCCGTCTGCCTCGAATGTAGGCATCGCCTCGGCCCACTTAGTAAAATAATCTACCGCAAGGATGATATACGCATGCCCCGCGGCCGAGTGAGGGTTACATGTAATAAAATTGATACCCCATTTGGAAAAAGGACCAATGGTAATTATAGGGTGGAGAGGAGCAGGTGGAGCGTGCATCTTGTGATCAAACACTTGATAGTTGTGGCATTTCCGGACCGCAGTAATACAATCTTTAAACAAAGACGGCCAGAAGTAGCCAGCGCGCAATATCTTTTGGGCTGTGGCATACCCAGACATATGACCGCCACACGCTCCAGAGTGACAGTCATTCAGAACCCTTTCAGCTTCCTTGTGAGTTAAACAACGTCGAAAAACCAAATCCGCCCCACAGCTATAAAGAGTATCTCCAGTAATTTTGTACTGTTGGGACTGGAACCGAATTTTCCGACGTTCTGACTTTGAAACTTCAGGCCGAAAGGATTGGGTCTGGAGATAGACGATGATATATCCATACCACGGATCTAAAGTGCTGATGAGAAACAAATATTCGTCCGCAATGGGCTCCTCTGCCACAGTTTCCGTGTTAGCACGCGGGAAGTCACACATTAACTCTGCAAAAACTAAAGATTTCTTAGACTTAGATTTCTCAAACTCCAAGTCGAACTCTTGCAGGATAACGATCCATTTAGAGTAATTTCCCCCTAGCAATTATTTAGTCAAAATGTAGATCATAGGGTTGCAATCTGAAATGACTGTAGTTTTACAGAGTAGAATGTAGTGACGAAAACGTTGGACAGCTTGAACGGCTGCCAATGCCAATTTCTCCACACGTGAATATTTGAGTTCAGTTGGATTTAATGTCCGACTAAGGTAATATATCACATGTTCCGTTCCGAATTCATCCTCTTGTACTAAGATGATTCCAATGGTGGAATGAGCGGCAGCGAGGTACAAAAAGTAATCCTGGTTGTAGTTGGGAGGATGCAGCAACGGTGCATGGGTCAACGCGTGCTTGAGTGCATCAAAATATTTCTGAGCTATCTCATCCCAAGAGAATTAAGCGTTCTGTTTCAACAACCGGGTAAAACCCTTTGTAATATTGGCGTAGTTAGGAATGAATCGTCGTAAAGAGTTTGCTTTCCCCTGCAAACTTTGGAGTTGGCGAAGACTCGAAGGAGGAGGCAATTTGATGATAGCTTCTACCTTCGAGGGATCGATGCGAATGCCGGCTTTCGAAACTACAAATCCCAGCAATCGTCCCACTTCTATATAGAAGACACATTTGTGTGGGCTTAACCGAATACGATAATGCCTACACCTCATGAAAATTTCTCGTAAATGGACAAGGTGATCAGCTCAATGTAATGAATGAGCGGGCAAATCATCGAGATACGGTTGCACAATGTGTTTGATGTCATGAAACACATAAGACATCGCCCTTTGAAAAGTGGCTCTGGCATTCTTAAGCCCAAAAGGTAATTTGCAATAAGCAAATGTCCCCCATGGACAAATGAAAGCCGTTTTTGGTTGATCGGCAGGTAGAATATTGATTTGGTTGTAACCGGAAAAACCGTCCATAAAGGAAAATATTTCACTGCCGGCACAATCGTCAATTATTTGATCGATATAGGGTGTTGGGTAGTTGTCCTTTGGACAAGCTCGATTAATGTCCCTATAGTCAACGCATATTCTTATTGTTCCCTATTTTTTGTTAACCGGAACAATATTCGATACCCAATCCGTTAACGGGATCGGATAAATGAAACCTGATTTCAACAGCTTCTCAACTTTTGCTTTAATTGCAGCCGCTTTTCGTGGGTGAATCTGACGCAAACGTTGCCGGACGGGTTTAGCGTCCGGGTAAGTCTTGATCTCATGGACAACAATCGCGGGATCAATTCCTGGCATTTCCTCATAGGACCAGGCAAACACGTCGCGGAATTCTTGAAATAGGGCCTTGTATGTCTGAATTTCGTCATCTAAACACGAGGCACCTCTATGAATGTGCTCAACAATTCCGGGCTTGACTGAAATGTCAATGGGAATAGTGCGACAAAGGTTTCCCAAATTCAGCTCTGAATCAGGATGTTTCATTGGATTCTGAGCTTCTTTGACATATTCAGCTGTAAAGATTGATGAGAAATCATTTTCAAAACAATCATCTTCAGGTAAAAACGAAGATCTGTGATGGAGATCTTCCCATGGTAAATCTTCTACACACAGGACTTCACGAAGTTTCTCGTCAGATGAAACAACTTCGGGAAACGCTATTAACTCCGAGGTTGACGTGAAAATCTATTCCTCAC
The DNA here is from genome assembly GCA_031772625.1 of Pinus tabuliformis. Classification (NCBI taxonomy): domain Eukaryota; kingdom Viridiplantae; phylum Streptophyta; class Pinopsida; order Pinales; family Pinaceae; genus Pinus; species Pinus tabuliformis. The sequence goes on along the minus strand of CM062806.1, from coordinate 462,676,977 downwards.
GGACCACATTCATTTGGTCGATTTTGGTTGAACGCGAGTCGGTAAAAGACTGCACGGCTTCATAGGCAATTTCATATGGACTCAAAGGCATAACATCACCAAATGAGTCTATCTCAGATTCAGAAGGAACGATCCAAGGATCGTCATAAACAATGGTATCTGATGTAATCATACGAATGGATGTAAATGAAGACAAGGCGTTGATTGGAGGAAAAGGAAAAGTTCCCAGTAAACCGACATCTTTAACTAATCCTACTCCAACATCCTTATAAGGGATAGTCGTTTTACTGACATGCTGAATACTCTCTGAAGAGGCTGGGTCAAATGAAAAGTAAGCCAGCTGGTCTATTGTTACGATCTTGCCATTATATGGAAACTTTATTACTCGGAAGACCGATGAAACGACCGCTGTCATAGCGTAAGACCAACTTCGACCCAAGAGAAGGTTGTAGTCTAGAGGGGCATCAACCACCTCCACATCTAGAATGCCAAAAGGATGGAACCCACGGCCATCAAAGGCCTTAAGAATTGTCGGGGATTGATTTAGTGAAGGAGAACCAAGCGATCTCCAACACTGTATCGACATAATACACGTGGAATCTCGCTCATCAATTACAGTCTGATGAATAGGCCTGTTTTTGACTATCACTGGGATATGGAAAGCCATTTGATGAGGTAAATGCGGTGTACTATTTTCTAGATCAAAGATTATTAGGTTCGGGTCCTGAACATCAACAGCTCCTATAGCCGAAAAAAGTAATTTGCATTGTGCTGGGCATGATTGCAGCACTTCCAAACCTGACATTGCTGAGGGTGAAACAACTAAATCCTCAACAATGTTGTAATTCTAGGCTGCTCTCGCATGTGGATTGAAAGCAGACCTTCGAAGTACACCCTTGGCGGGCAGTTTGATTACTAAGTCCAGGTTAGGTTTCTCGATCTGTAGTGGATTGGAACTGGGGGCTGAGGTTGATGGATTAGAATGAGAAGATTTTGCTTCTTTGCCATCAACAGGACTTTTACTACCATAATCTTGCGATCGAGTCGCAATCCGAAGATGAGACATCATCAATATGGGTTCTTCACTGGCACTCGAGGAAGAACCTATCATCTTACTCTCCTGCTTTGGAAATGGATCTTTCAAAACAGCAAGAGTTGGGGAACCCTTGACGATTTTCACAACCTCGGCCCGATGAGGGCAATCTCTTGTAAAATGATCCTCTTCACAAATAAGAAAAGGATATCGAGGTTTTCATTTTTCGTCATTGGTTTCCGAATTTTCAGTTTTCTCCTTTGGAGTTTTGTCTGCTTTATTCTTCTTCTTACCTTTCTTTTTCCCACCATATTTTGATTTAGCCGTAGATGACTCCACAGCGTGAATATCAGCGGAAACTTCAGCAGAAGAATCTCCTGTCAGGGAGTCTAGTAAGGTTATAATAGGAGAAGAATTCTTTGAGGATTTCTTCTTGCTTTTAGTATTCACCGTACCAATCATGCCATCAGTGGCATGAGACCCCGAAGGAGCAGCAGCGATTTGATTTGACTTAGGAAGATCTGGGATCTTTTCGTGTAACGTACCTGACTGAGTGTAAACTAAGTTAAGGCACTGCGCTTGAGCAATCACTTGCTCCTCAGTAACTACTCCGGCCTTAGCTACGTCTTCAGTAATCTTTGGTAACAATGATTTAACAAACCATTGAGCTAAGATTTGGTCCGGGATAAAAACTTTCACTAATCGCCTTCGACGTCTCCATTCATGAATATGATCAGAAATATATGTGGACATCGATTGCTTTAACGAAGTTAGTAACTCCGTGCCATTACCATATCTGACCGGCAACTGAAAATGAGTTAAGAACGAGGTAGCTAACTGGCTAAAATTATAAAAAGAGGTCCGTGGTAACTCAATGTACCACTTGGCCGCGAGACCAATGAGAGTACGTTGGAAAAGACGTAAGCGGATCGAATCATCCGAGATGGAATTAGAGGCACACCAGAGGTGGTAAGTCATCACATGATTCGACGGGTCCTCTCCAGACTTACCTTCGAACTTGGGTATATCACTGGGCAACTATTTGGCATTGGCAGCTGATGAGCCCCAAAAATGGACAATTATTTGGGCTCATTCAACCTCCTAATTTGACTTAGTCCACCATTCTCATTGGTTTATTACATGTTTTTGATTATTTTTATGTTAATAGAATGAATTTGGTTAGTCATTATGCCAACAAGTCTAATGGGTGCTTTGTGTAGCCTTTTTGGTCAACTTGGAGACAAAATGGAAGGTCTTAATGAGCACTTGGCAACCAAATTCGTGGGAGAACAAGCTAGAGGATTTGTAGGAAGGTGTCCCCCTCATTTATGGGCCCTTACCTCGAATTCTCCACCATCAGCTCGGAGTTCAAGGGCGACCGAATCAATCAGCACAAGGGCAGCCAAGCAAGTCAAGTAGGACTGCTGTTAACTACAAGTCTTGGGCAGCCAAGCCCCTAACTTTTAGGAGGACTGTTGGGTCCTCAAATTGGATAAATAAGAAGGCTTAGGGCCTCATTTTGGTTAGCTAGTTGGTAGTAATTTTTGTGTAGCTAGTTAGTCAATTTGGTTAGCCAGTTAGTCATTTTGTTTTAGCCATTAGTTAGCTAGTTTGTAGTTCGATTTTTATGCAATATATTAGCTTTGCTTTCAGCTCATGTTCAAGTTCTTCTTGTGGACAGTTTTGATGTAACTCTTCATTCTTGATTAATAAAGATGAATCCAGCTTTGCACCAGCTCTAAATCTCTCTTGGGAGGCTGTAGCTCTTGGGGTTGGGCCCATCTCAAGTGCCCAGTACCTCCCTTGTTTATCTTTATGTGTTTGCTGCATTCTTAGAATAAAATCTGCCATTTAGATCTAGATCTTGTTTTGTTATTTAGTTTGTTTTCTATGTGTAAAATAGCTTTTCATGCTCAGATTTAGTTGACAGGTTGTTAACAGAAAAAGCTTCAAGAAAAGGGCCATCAAACATCTGTGGTTTCACCTCTCCCTTAGTGGGATCAGGAGCTGTGACTAGGATGACTTTGCTGCCCACAAAAACACTGATTTTGCTTTGCCATGCAATCACTAGTGTTTGACTTTCATGTGTAGAAGTTGGTTACAAGTTCAAACTTTCATTTGCTTATTTACATGAGTTAAAATACATGGTTTCATTGCAGGTCACACTTCTGTTCATTCTCTTTACTAACAGCTAGCAAATTAGGTCAACGTAACTAGGTCTTTGAATTTATAAGTTTTGTTGGTTCAGATTGGAAAAACAACTTGCAGAGCACCTGTACCACTCCTTCATCTGCTTATTCTCCATCAGCACCATCCACTCCACCCTCTACTCAGAACCCTTGCTTCACGTTTGCCATTCGCTCCCAAAACCCTAATTTTTGTGCAACATTGTTTCACTCTCCCTTGAACAAATTGAACCATCCTCGCCATTCCTTAGATCCATCCATCAGTTCCTAGGCCACTTCAGACCCCTATCCTACCTCCATATCCACTCATGCATCTTCCCTCACTCACCCATGCTCCAAAATTCCATTTCAGAACATCCTGTAGAAATCTCTGAACATCCTGTAGAACCCCTGCAGACTTCCTGTAGAAGCTCATAAACACGGTTTCGTGGCAGCCAAACTTTGTGAGACTCTCTCGAAGGGTGTTAGGGACCCCTTAGACCCTCTCTGAACCTTCCCAACCTTTCCCAAGAATTTCTCCTCCTTGATCCACCTCTGCACAGTAAAAAATAGTTAAAAGCACATGCATGATAATTCTAATAACTTAATCAAAAATACAAAAAGATGTTTTCTTCAGATAGTGATAACTTAGACACATGCATTTTACCTTCCTAGAAGTAATGACATCTCTTTCAGTAGTTTGCATGCTCTCCTTTGCATCAGTAGGACTAGCTGGTAGAATTAGGGTTTGCTAGGGTTTGTGTTTCTTTTTGGCTTTCAGTTTCTTTTCGCAAGTAGATTAGCTTCTTTCGAGTTAGCTTTCATCCATCAGTTAAAAAGCTTCTTCTAAGAGCTCATAGAAGTTGGCTTGAGCCCCTAGCGGACTTGTGCCAGCTGACCAAGTGACAGCTGCGGCAAGAGCTAGTACTTGTGCATACAGCACCGTCGCTTCCAAGTTTGTTACGAACTACCGGGTTGATAAAATTAAAGAAGGGAGTTCCAGGAGTTGTAGCATTAGTCCACCAATGAGAATGGTGGACTAAGTCAAATTAGGAGGTTGAATGAGCTCAAATAATTGTCCATTTTTGGGGCTCATCATCACCCCCTACTGAAAGTGTTGCTCATCCTCTGAGCAACCAATCTCTCTCCTCGTCCTTGATGGCCCTGGTGGCTTCTTTGGCTAACATCTAGGCCGATTTCTCCTTTGGCTTCCCTCTTTCCAAACTTCCTGTAGAAACAGTTCGCTGGCTTCCTGTAGAAACAGTCCTCTGTCTTCCTATAGAAACAGACAGCACCACTGTATCTTGCTTGGCTGTGGGCGATTTTCCTTTCAGCTGGCTGTGGCAGCCTTCATCTTCTCCTCCTTTCTGCTCTTCTTCCTCACTGCCTGCTGCTTTTCCTGTTGAATTCTCAGCCTTGTTATGAGTGCACAAGTATATGCAATCATATGAAAGGAGATGAAACTAGTGGAGGATGGAATAAAAGAGTGGTTGCATGCCTCCTCAACAGACTTCTAGCTTCAAATCCCTCTCCATGATTGATTCTGGCCTGCCCAAAGGCTTCTGCAGGATGTTTTTGGTGAAAATACAGAACTTCCTGTAGAAAGTCCTGTAGCTTCCTATAGAACTGTCTCAGCTTCCTGTAGAACTGACTTTGAGTCCATCATCTTGATTTGCTCTCTCTAGGTGAAGGCTTTTAGCTTCCTCATTCATAGATGATGGGTCTCTTTGAAGGAGACTCTTCCTTTTGTTTAGCTGTGGTGTCCTCAATTGTAATTGGCTCCTTTGACTGTTGATAGGGTCTGCCAGCTTTTATCCACGTGCTCCTTCTTGCCTTAAAGTACATGGAAGGATCCCTTTTTCGCTCCCCTTTTTGCTGTGCTTAGGGCAGCCAGCACTGCTGCCACCTCCCTGGCCAAAATCTCAGGTGATTTCTCCCTTTGTTGCTCCGTTTCCAGACTTCCTGTAGAAAGTCCTGTGTCGACTATTTTCTGGCTTCCTATAGAGATTGTTTCGGTCTACTGTCACTGATATCTCATGGTGTGTCTCTTCCTCCTTTTTTCTCTTCTTTGGTCTTTTCTGCCTTTGTTAGCTTGCTTCCTCATGCTCTGTTTTGGCTTTCTTCTCGTCTTGTTTAGTCTCTACCCTCTATGCTTTAGTCTTTTTCTTTTTTTGGATCTTCCTTCGTTTTTCCCTCTGCTTGAATGATTTGTGCTCCCTCATCATTGGCTTTTTTTCTTCTTCAATGTGTTCTCCCATTATGAATCCTCATGGCATGGTGGGGGTGCTATTTTATGTTTTAATTAGAAAAGAAAATGCTCAGGAAAACAATAATCAATCACTAAAATAGAAGACAACTGAAATTGGTGTTTTCTGAACCCAGGGAGGAGTTTATCTTATGTTCCTCAGAATACCAGATAGCAATAAGTCTCTTGTTTCTATCACCCAGAATACAACTGTCGTTTTAATGAAAGTACAATATCGTTTTTGCATAACTGAGCATAAGGGCACAAATTCTCTTCTCAACACATAGATACATATGTGAATTCAAGTTTTTTTTTTTTTTTGTGCATAGAGGGTGGCCTCGACTATAGCATATATCTTCTTCGCTTTCAAAGATGATGAGGAGATTTCAGAGTGCAGAGAAAGAACTTGGTAAAATACAGTGAAACATGCAGGCAATCTTTCATGTTTAGTTGAATACACAGGTAGAATGTTACTCTCATTTTTCAATTTAATGCCATGTTCCATTCACCATTTTGTACCAACAAATCATGCACAATGAAGTTTCCCTGATCCTACCTCATTTGGAGCTTGAAATTCGCCGAAAATCCCATGTTTTCTTTCTGCATGGTTGTTTTCTGCGTTTCCTGTAGAAGACATCCTGTAGAAACGCCTGTAGAGTGCGACAGGCGGGAATATTTTAAGGAACTGTAGAGATCTCGAGAAAGAAAGGCAGAAATCTGTATAGCACCATTGTTTAACTAATCTGGAAATGGTGGACATGCGCTTCAGTTGACCGCAGTTGAACAAAGAGTGGTGAGAGTTTCAACCGAGCGTCCCTTAAATTACTGCGTGATTTGAGGTGAGGTGGCAAAAAACACATGCACGCTGGCTTTTTTCGAACTGAAGTGATGTTATGAACTGCATGCCTTCTATTTGTTAATCGACTGATGCCCTGTTCACTGGAGTTCAACACATCTACCATTGCTTGTGTTTCTCAACTTCCACGTGAATGACTATCCACGCATGCTGCGTGATTTTCAGCTGAGTGCTAGAGAAGAAAATCGGTTGAGCCTTGCTAATCCATGGCTTAATTCCACCATTCCATCTATTCATGCAGTTTTCAAATTAAATTTATGAAATAGAAGAATGAGATCAGTCACATACCTCGAAGTTGAATGGTTGCCGTGAGCTTTTTGTTGTTGCATGCTCTGATTCTGCTGCTGCATGCTTGGATCCTTTGATTGCATGAGGCTTGGCTAATGATTTTTGATTGCTTTTCCTTGTGCAGGTGTCCTCTGGCCGGATCTGAGCTACATGCAATCGTTTCCACGTTCAACTCTGCCCGTTCAAGCTGCTGCTGCTGCATGGTCACAAAACCAGAACTTCGTTTTGCCATTTCTCCCAAACGGTAGATCGGATTGATTTGAAACTCGGTGAGCATGTTCCTACCATCATTATTCATCTCCCATAGCAAAATCGTGATCAATGGATTCACGGATTTCGAGAAAAATGGAAAATGGCTGAATATTTCAGAGCTCGATTTCTCGGAAACCATGCATTGGAATCGGCTGAAACTACTTGGGTAGGCTACTATCACCCATGTGCATCTCCCCATGAAACAAGTTTTAAAATGGATGCACGGATATGGAGAAAATGCAAAAATGGCTGATGGTGATGGAGGCTGATTTCTTGGAAACCGTGCATCAGAATTGCATGAAACTGCTCAGGCATGTTGTCATCAACCTTGTACAATTCCCCATAAAACGGTTTGTCAAATGGATGCATGGTTTTCAAGTTATGGCATAAAACAAATTCTGCTCTATGTGTTTTTGCTTCAAGGCACTTTGCATTTTGGTTGCATGGTATGACAAAATGAATTTTGGCTGTGATGCAGGTATGGAGATGATGGAGGAGGAGTTGGAAGATTGCATGAGGGCTTCTGAACCCTTGAGGAAGCTACCATGCTCGCCAAACCACTTTTTGAAATGCATGCCTAGTTTCCCACAATTTCTACAGGAAGTTCCTGTAGAAGCACGATGAGAAGCACAAGGAGGTGAAAAAAATGATGGATAAAGGCACAGGATGGACACACAAGTGCTTGTAGGCCTAATCAACAGATTCCCACCATTAGATTCACTTTTGAAATTGGATTTGGCTCGTCCAAAGGTTCTACAGGATATTTCCTGTAGAAATACAGAGCTTCCTGTAGAAGGCACAAGAAACACTACTTCGACCTTGATTTGAGTGCTCCTCCTGTCATGAAACATCCTTCTTGCAACCTGCAATGTCATTGCTGCAACATGAAATTATTCAATGGAGATTAGCTTTATTTTTCTTTTTCTTTTTTCCTCTTTTTTTTTGAAAAACAACTAGGGTGCCTCATGGAGATTTTCACCCTAATTGCCTACCCTAGGCGCCTCCAAGGGAGGTTTTCACCCAGAGATCTTATTCTTTTTTCTCTTTTTTTTCCAACCCATTGACCGCCTCATGGAGGTTTTCAATCAATGAGCCAATCTAAGGCGCCTCAGAGGAGGTTTTCACCTTAGATTTTTATTTTTTCCTTTTTATTTTCATTTTTTTCTTTTTTTCTACCCTACCCTACTTGAAAAACAAAATCATTTTCAAGTATAAGAATACTTCCAATGGAGCCATGTGCACATAGAGATTAGAGACAAGATGATGTGAAGGCTCGGAATGCATGCTTTGACAACTATCCAAGTTTCAGAGACAAAATGATCTGACTTTGAAAGGATCAAACAAAGTTGAGGAAGAAAGTACTGCTGCAACTTAGTGACCTTCTGAAACCATATCTCAACATAGCTTTGATATCCTTGGTTCTTTGGCTGATTTGGATCATTCTTCATGTCACCTTCTATCATGACCTTCTGATCTTCCTCTTTTTGTTGATCTTTCTCTTGAGTACATGGAGGATCTGATGATAACCATGAGGGAACTCTCTTGATCTCTGATTCTGATCTCTTCTCTTCATCAAGTGCAGCCCATGGTTCTTTGATCTCCTCTTTTGAATCTTCTTTTGTTGGATGTGATCCTTCAATGCTTTCAAGATGATCTCTTTTGTGCAATGCTTTTCCTGAGCTGTGGTGAAGATCATTGAGCTCACGAGGAATCATTTGCACATGTTGTGCCTCAGATTTGCAATGGGGTTGAGCTGCTCCATTGTATGGCTTTGGAAATGGTACGGGTATTTGAGTGGAGGTGTGAAATTGAGATGGAGATGGATGGCATTGTGATTGGGTAGGCATTTGAGGTTGCCTTGGTGGAGGAGGAGGCGATGGTTGTGGATGAGCAGGTGGTGGAGGAAAATAAGCGGGATGAGAGTTGTACTGGGGCCTCCACTCCTGATAAGGTGCATTCCACTGAGGCTATGGCTGAGCATAAGAGTGAAACGAATGAGTAGCTGGTTGGGCATAATATGGATCTGTGAAGGAATAAGGAGGAGGTGTGAACCAGGAAGGATGAGCAGGGGGACCCCAAGAAGGCATGAAGGTGGCTTGGTAAGGGTCATAATAGGTCTCGGGTGTCCCTTGTAGTTCCTGCTGGTAGGGTATGGGTCCATGTGGCCTCCTTTGGTTCATATAACAGAGTGATTCAGTGGCTCCTTTGGCTCTTTGATATGTAGCTTTGATTCTGGGCAAGGAAGGGCACTGATCTGTAGGATGGTATTCTTCACAGATGAAACACACTTCTAGAGAGTGCATTGGACATTTGTTCCTAGGATGCTTTCTAGTGCACCTAGGACAAAAAATGGCCAAAGCCCTCTTGGCTTCTTCTTGCTTCTTTTGGATCCGCAAGGTATCCAGTTGCATGGCAAGAAACTGCCTCATATCACTCTTGAAATCTTCGATCTAATTTGAAAATTCATCTTTGGACAAGGGACTACTCCCAACATTTCTGCTTGTAGCCATTTGCTTCAGAGGAATGTTTCTTCTTCTTCTCCCCTAGAGGTTCTTCAGATATGTCTTGATGTCCACCCAGGGGTTCTTTCATCACAGCCATCGAAGAAGAACGTTGGCTGTGTGAAGCAGTGGGGGTGTTGTGCAATCATTTTTCTAACTTATCTCTACTCCTACAAAGCATGAAATGAAATCTTTTTGGTTGATTTTTTGTTTTTTTCTACTTCTACCTGCAAAACTAAAATAGATTGAATTGCAACTAACTATCTTGCTGAAATGAAAATGCGGAATTGAAATGAAAGTAGGAAAGGACTAATCTATTTTGCTCAAATGAAATTGCAGGAATGAAATGCTAGGCTACGCTTGCGAAATTGAAAGGCTAATCTACGCTTGCAGAAATGAAATTGCGGAATTGAAATGCTAATCTACGCTTGCAGAAATGGAATTGCAGAATTGAAATGCTAATCTATGAAAGCAGGAAATGCTAATCTATGAAAGCAGGAAATGTCTATGCTACTTTTGCAGAATGGAAATGAAATAAACTACTTAGCAGAAAGTTGTAGAAGAAAATAGAAGAATAGCAACAATCACCAATACTCTGTCACTTCCCCGGCAACGGCGCCAAAAAGATGGTGGGCTCCAGTATTGTAGCAATAATGCTACAACTCCTGGAACTCCCTTCTTTAATTTTATCAACCCGGTAGTTCGTAACAAACTTGGAAGCGACAGTGCTGTATGCACAAGTACTAGCTCTTGCCGCAGCTGTCACTTGGTCAGCTGGCACAAGTCTGCTAGGGGCTCAAGCCAACTTCTATGAGCTCTTAGAAGAAGCTTTTTAACTGATGGATGAAATCTAACTCGAAAGAAGCTAATCTACTTGCAAAAATAAACTGAAAGACAAAAAGAAACGCAAACCCTAGCAAACCCTAATTCTACCAGCTAGTCCTACTGATGCAAAGGAGAGCATGCAAACTACTGAAAGAGATGCCATTACTTCTAGGAAGGTAAAATGCATGTGTCTAAGTTATCACTATCTGAAGAAAACATCTTTTTGTATTTTTGATTAAGTTATTAGAATTATCATGCATGTGCTTTTAACTATTTTTGATTGTGCAGAGGTGGATCAAGGAGGAGAAATGCTTGGGAAAGGTTGGGAAGGTTCAGATAGGGTCTAAGGGGTCCCTAACACCCTTCGAGAGAGTCTCACAAAGTTTGGCTGCCACGAAACCGTGTTTATGAGCTTCTACAGGAAGTCTGCAGGGGTTCTACAGGATGTTCAGAGATTTCTACAGGATGTTCTGAAATGGGATTTTAGAGCATGGGTGAGTGAGGGAAGATGCATGAGTGGATATGGAGGTAGGATAGGGGTCTGAAGTGGCCTAGGAACTGATGGATGGAGCTAAGGAATGGCGAGGATGGTTCAATTTGTTCAAGGGAGAGTGAAACAATGTTGCACAAAAATTAGGGTTTTGGGAGTGAATGGCAAACGTGAAGCAAGGGTTCTAAGTAGAGGGTGGAGTGGATGGTGCTGATGGAGAATAAGCAGATGAAGGAGTAGTACAGGTGCTCTGCAAGTCGTTTTACCAATCTGAACCAACAAAACTTATAAATTCAAAGACCTAGTTACGTTGACCTAATTTGCTAGTTTTTAGTAAAGAGAATGAACAGAAGTGTGACCTGCAATGAAACCATGTATTTTAACTCATTTAAATAAGCAAATGAAAGTTTGAACTTGTAACCAACTTCTACACATGAAAGTCAAACACTAGTGATTGCATGGCAAAGCAAAATCAGTGTTTTTGTGGGCAGCAAAGTCATCCTAGTCACAACTCCTGATCCCACTAAGGGAGAGGTGAAACCACAGATGTTTGATGGCCCTTTTCTTGAAGCTTTTTCTGTTAACAACCTATCAACTAAATCTGAGCATGAAAAGCTATTTTACACATAGAAAACAAACTAAATAACAAAACAAGATCTAGATCTAAATGGCAGATTTTATTCTAAGAATGCAGCAAACACATAAAGATAAACAAGGGAGGTACTGGGCGCTTGAGATGGGCCCAACCCCAAGAGCTACAGCCTCCCAAGAGAGATTTAGAGCTGGTGCAAAGCTGGATTCATCTTTATTAATCAAGAATGAAGAGTTACATCAAAACTGTCCACAAGAAGAACTTGAACATGAGCTGAAAGCAAAGCTAATCTATTGCATAAAAATTGAACTACAAACTAGCTAACTAATGGCTAAAACAAAATGCCTAACTGCCTAACTGGCTAACCAAATTGACTAACTAGCTACACAAAAATGACTACCAACTAGCTAACCAAAATGAGGCCCTAAGCCTTCTTATTTATACAATTTGAGGACCCAACAGTCCTCCTAAAAGTTAGGGGCTTGGCTGCCCAAGACTTGTAGTTAACAGCAGTCCTACTTGACTTGCTTAGCTGCCCTTGTGTTGATTGATTCGGTGGCCCTTGAACTCCGAGCTGATGGTGGAGAATTCGAGGTAAGGGCCCATAAATGAGGGGGACACCTTCCTACAAATACTCTAGCTTGTTCTCCCACGAATTTGGCTGCCAAGTGCTCATTAAGACCTTCCATTTTGTCTCCAAGTTGACCAAAAAGGCTACACAAAGCACCCATTAGACTTGTTGGCATAATGACTAACCAAATTCATTCTATTAACATAAAAATAATAAAAAAACATGCAATAAACCAATGAGAATGGTGGACTAAGTCAAATTAGGAGGTTGAATGAGCCCAAATAATTGTCCATTTTTTAGGCTCATCAGCGGCCAAAATGGAAGATAATTTATTGGATCGTTCATTAGGCGCAACAAGTCTGGTAAATCCAAAGTTGCGATAAATGGTAATTGCCGATTAGGATCCCTAAAACTCTGGGTCATGAGACCAATCCCAGGAGGAGGATATCCAGGATAACTTGGAATAGGAATCGCGTTCGGGATATTGTATCCTCCCGGAAAACCAGGATTAACTGGACCGTACTAGGGTTGTTGATAAGTGTACCCAGGATACGGTTGATACTGGTAGACTGGCTGTTGGACAGCAGGACCGTATTGGTACTGTCCCTGGTACGGTTGATAAGTGAATTGTGGTTGACTTGTGACAACCGTACTCAAACCAGGTTGTCCTACAGGCATCTGAACCATAGTTTGAATCGTGGATCCAGACGATAGTAAAGATGTCTGAGGAGTAGTTACAAAGACAATAGAAACCGAAGCTGTCGATACTCCAGAAGTAAGTGGGGTAGATTGAACAGATGTTGCAGTAGTTGCAGCAGTCGTTTGAGATGGAGTACTAGGTGCAATAGGCCCAGACTGATAAACTACCGAAGGTACAGAAGTTTGAACATTAGACTGGACTGGTTGCTGGGGTGAACCAGAAACTAAAGGTTGTCCAGTTTGAGATGACAACTCTACACTTGGTTGCAATACCTGTTGAACTTGCGATAGATCCCACACTCTGTTCATTCCGGGGTATTGACCTATAACAGGTTGAGGATATTGAGATCCATAACCGGATTGAGGGTAGGATTGATAATTGAAAGGTACATTTCCTGTACCTTGAACATAAGATTGACCTTGGGGTGGTTGGTAACCTTGACTTGAGTACTGACCTTGGGGTAGATACCCTTGAGGTAAGTACTGATACTGGGGTTGACCTTGAGGTATAAATTGATACTGAGGTTGACCTTGGGGTACATATTGAGGCTGGGGTTGACCTTGAGGAATTTACTGCACCACGGGTACATACTGTCCTTGAGGTTTCCCCCCAGACGCAATTTGTGTACCTTGAGGTTGCCCCCCAAGCGTTAATTGAGGCTGCCCCCCAGGCGGTAACTGGCCACCTTGAGGTTGAGAACTGGGAATTGAACCTGACATCATGTAAATTTCTCCTATGCCCAACGGTTTATTACCATTGTTTCCAGTTAATAACCCATGTTCAATGGGTTGAGGAGATGCTCCCGCAAAAGTACCAGAAAGTGACTGATACCCAGAGGGAACAGAAGGACCGCCATACAAAAAAGATTCAGGAGATTGAGTAAACATGGACGATTGACCTGACATATTTACAGGAGTATAAATACCTCCAGGTGGATAAGGAGCATGAGGTGGAGAAAAACTTAACCCTGAGTTGTCCAAATAATTAGTTAAAGAAAGATACCAAGTAGTACTTCTAGGTGGACTGTAAAAAATGGATTCACGCTCTCTTAGATCAATAGTAGGTTGATTTTCAGGGATAGGGACACCTATTTCTTCTTCTGGAGCAAGTTCTTCAATAGCTATCAAACCAGAAGGAAGATTTTTGGTGATGACTCTTTCTACCCTAGGTGAATCAGGAGCACTAGAAGTTGGAGTAACAGGTTCAGATATCTCAGGTTCTTTGCCTATATCACTAGTAGATGAAAAACTACCAGCAAGCTCGGAAACTGCAATAGCTTCGGGATTATAACCTGTTTCTAGACTTTGGTAATCAGGATGAACTACCAACGAAGACTCTCCTTCTTCAAGTGAACCTACTTTACTGCCACTAGGAGTTACAAGGAGGTTGGCCCTAAAGTCTACAGGACTTCCTCAACAAATTGGCCACGGTTACAATCTCAGGAGACTGGCCCCAAAGTCTACGGGACTGTCTCGGTAATTCAGCCACAGTTAAAAACTTTTAACTACTGCACACACAAACAAAGTAAAATCTCAAAGCAAACCGCCTAAAGTCTCTAAAGAACCAAAAAAATTCGAATCACACGCCTAAAGAATCTAGGGCGTCAAACCATACACAAACAGTAGCCTTCCGGACCGAAAACACTAGTTGGTGATGAAATCCAACATCGCCGAATTCAGTACAGAAGTGGCGGGTGGAACAGTTACCCCGGCAACCTACTTAATGAATAGACTGGCACAAGTTCCTCCACTTTAACCGTCTCGAGTGAAGTGAACCCCCCAGAAAATCCAAGTGAGTCTAGCCGACGTCTGCTCCAGGTACAGTGGGATCTTCCCTCCACCGTCACCTTGGGTAGAACCCTAAAGATAATGGTCACTAAGGTCACCAACAGCAATAGATATACCTGGGGGAAAAGTCTAAGATCCGATAGCACGCAAGGGCAGAGTATCAAGCTCAATCCCCTTGCCAGCTCCTTGACAATAATCCAAGGTTTACCGACAAGTGACCCTAGGCTCCTCGACAATAATCCGAGGTTTACCGTTTGTAGTACGTGCGTATCTGGCGTCGTTCCCAATGAAGGAGGATTGATCCCCTCACTGGTTCGGACACGATCTCGTGCTTCTCCTTTAAGAGGAGCTTTACCAGAGCATAAATGTAACTATTGGATTTATCCTACCACAAGATGAGCTACTTGTTTGGTTTTGCTGTCTTGGAGAGTTAATTACTCTCCTACTCCAAGACACTAGCCTGATCTATATTGGTGTTTCAGAGCCCTAGTAAATAAAAAGTTACTAAGTAAATTTTACTTTAAGCGTTAATTTTATGTCTTTTCTTTAGGACAAAAGGTAGTGGAGATGAAACTGATGGTGTGTAGACTCGACTCAAATCCACTAAAAAGATGCACCTAAGATGATTTATACTAGTTTTCTTTTTCAATGAATTGCCTAGCTAAGAGAGTTGGAGAATGCAAAATTTATATAAAGACAACTTTCTTGGCAATGAAAATCAAAGAAACAATCTCTTTATCTTTTCCAAAGCATACAACACATGACCACTAATTATTTCACGAAAATTCCTTTCTCTTTTCAAAGACTTCAAACGCTACTAAAACAAACTTTCCTTCAAAAGAGATTTTTGTATTTTTTCCTATATTAACAAAGCATGTAAAACTACTTAACAAAAATCAACTTTAAAAAAAAAAAATCTATGACAATCAAATCAATTTTTCCTAAAAGCAAATCTAAGAGAAATTCACCTAAAAGCAAATCTAATGAGGTAAAAGCCTACAAAATATAATTCCAGGATGTTTTACTCAGTTACAATTCAACCAAGGACTAGTTCATGCAGAATCATAAACCAGTCAAAAACAAAAATCAAAATCTTTTGTTCTTTTTCTTAAGAATGAAATTCACAGCTTTAACAAACAAGCTTTCTCGAAATTCCGCAAAGAGACAACACAAAGGTAGGTTTCTCACAAAGGTGGATTTTACGAAAGGTCTGACTCCTAAGAAGACTGAAAAGACCAGGGATATCCAAGGTTTTACAACTTCTAAAGCCAAAGTCACTACAGGACCAATACAAAAATCAAACCTAGGGCTAGAACTTCTATGAATTTCACTAAAACCCTTGATACTAATGAAACAAGCTTAGATGAAAACTTTTGATAGGTAACCAGTGGATCTGGGTAGCAAAAAACAAATTATAAACAAAATCTAAGAGGCAAAAAAGGAAAAAATGGAATTTTCTCAACTTTTGACAGGGTACGCAGGCAGCCTGTTTGCACAGGTGCGGCAACGCTCTGTGTACAAAGCTGCAGTGCATATAGGTATGCACTGTGCTTAACGCAGAGGGTGCATACTGCTAGCAAAACCAAGAAAAATAAAATCTAACTTAACCCTAAGATATTCCACCCAAATTCACAGTCAATCAGTCAAAAACCAGAAAGAAATCGACTTTTCTCAAATCAAAGTATCAATCAAAAGAGAAATCAATCAAATCCATGGATTCCCCAGTAGAGTCGCCATTTTGTCATGCGGAAAGAGTCAATTTTGCGGACAAAACCGACCTCCCTAGAAGCTAAGGCTTTCCAGTGACAAACAAGACAATCAAGCACTATCTTTCCCTAAATATGCATTTAAGATACAAGCAACCAGGTGTTTAAAGCATACCTTTAGTCCAACGCTGTTTGTAGCAGTCCAGCCTCTCCGATCCAGATAAGCTCCTCCTTCTCTTTGAAACCTGCATTCACTAACAAGCAAACGATTACATAGCACCTGAATAACTCATAAAATAAAACATATTCATCATAAAGGCCAAGGAGTATATGAAACAAATTATATATAACAACTTGTTGAGAAAAATGAACTTAATTGTATTAATTGGAAACAAAAGAAACCATTACAACCAGTGCCTTGGTGTTGTGCAGGTCCCTCCTAGGGTCCAGCAAGAGTTCTCATTTACTTTGATCAGCTCACCCACTTCCAAATGAAGCTAAGAAAGGATGGGAATCTCTCCTCTCAAGCTCTATAAGGGAGTCCTAATTTTAGCAGCATCTACCCTTAGGAATGTTCAGCTTTCAACCTCTCCTCCCTCTGGCCCAATGCCTGTATTTATAATGCTTTGGAGGAAGTTAATCAAGTCCACCATCAATGGGATAAGCCCCTCTTTCAATGGGATATCTCCCTTCTTGATGGGATAAGTTCCTCTTTCATAGGGATACATGAACCATCTGGAGACGCTCAATACACGTCAAACCATCTTCTAGAATGCTCTAGAATCGACCACAAGTAACTTTTTTGAAGTAAAACTCGCGCCTTTTGACCTTTACAGGAGTACGCACCCACCCCTTTACAGACAAAGCGTACAAGTACGCAGGTATTGTGAACTTGAGGTGCGTACACGCAGGTAAGGTTAAGAGAAACTGCGTAACCAGAGTTATTTGAATTTTTAAGGACTTTCTCTCTTTATTGGAGTTTGACATGAGGAGCAGAGGTATAATACTTGCCAAGGAGGATAGTATGACAGTTGATGGAGCCATACTAACTGCAAATAGTCATGGTGACAAATTTTAGTGTAACACCCCTAAAGCATGAAGTCAGAAAAATTCCAATGTCGAATGAAATTCTTTATGATGTGATGAGGAGGTATCGAAGTGGACGGTGACCTGCATCAATTACAATACATATTTCATGATATTTGATTTTACATGAATCGCTGAGGGAAGGCATACGTGTAGAGCTATAAAAAGGGTCTCTTTCACCTCTAATTACCTCACATTAATATGTCAATCTGGGAGCGTTTTGTTATTTCAAAGAGTGTCTCAGTCTGAGGCTATCATTTGCCAGAGTAATGCTAGTAGTACAGTGTTCATAAATGCAAGAGTAAATGGATGCTTGTCTACAGCTTAACTTCTTTAAAAGAGTAAATCAC
Organism: Pinus tabuliformis; assembly: GCA_031772625.1. Taxonomy (NCBI): domain Eukaryota; kingdom Viridiplantae; phylum Streptophyta; class Pinopsida; order Pinales; family Pinaceae; genus Pinus; species Pinus tabuliformis. The sequence goes on along the minus strand of CM062806.1, from coordinate 462,659,530 downwards.
ACATTCAAAATACCAAGCAACTTATCAGTCAAGGGTTTAGTAGCAATAACCTATCCCTTTGGAAACTGATGAAAAAGGAAATCAGAGAACAGATCGTGGATCTGGGAGCCAGACAATAAATTCCAATGCTCACCACATCCTTAGATCATTCCCCACACCAAAATAACAAATGACAGGAAATGGAATGGCAGATAAGAAATGGAACAACAAATAAGAAATCGAACAACAAGTCCATAATGGAACAGTAATTTCGAAATAGGACAGTAGCTAAGAAATAGAACAACAACTAAGTCTCACAAGCAGTAACAATCTTAATCTATCAGATCAAATGCATTAATCGTAATAAAACGATAATCTTTCACTCTTAAGGGCGAATCGAACAGCACACACCAATGGAACAGCACTGATTACTGATAAACTATGGAACAACACTTGAAAGCCATATACGCACACAACACAATTAAATAGTAATCTGATCCAAGTATCAATCTCATTTAGAAGGAATACAACTGTGTTTCAAAATAGAATAGCATTGTTCATAAATCCAACAATCGTAAAGAACATAACTCCCAAGATGAATTCCGTAACGTGAATGAACAGGTGCACAACACAAAAGCTCTGTAATGGAATAGTAACAGTATTCTGTTAAGACTAGCAATATTATATCAACTCTTAAAAGAATAGCAATATGATGCAGAGTCAATACAATAGTTCTGTCTGTGGAAACCTTAATGAATTAAACATAATAGAGCATGTGATGTAAACTTATAAAACACATCAGATTACCAAATAATGACGATAGGCAAACCACGCATAAACCAATGTAATAATACAGGAGCAAGTGTCCTCCAAGGCCGGGCCCTTAGCCTCCAGGGGTACACTGCTTGAAGTTAATCCAGACTCAGAGATGAAGTAATAACCAAGTTTGTATTAATGCATAAAGAAGAATTACAATAAACCAGTTCTTAGTGAGACTCGATGATCAAAGTTTTGATCTTAAAAGAAATTACATAAAAGCATAACCATGTCTAACTCTCTCTCGAGCTAACAGTGTTGTCCCTTTTATAAGGGTGACGACGGAGATGTCTAAGTGCAAAAATAGATAAAACAGCGATCCCTCAGGATCAAGGATCTTGAGGGATTCGCCGAACCGTTAGTCCTCAGTCATTTCTTTTATCTCCTGCGCCGAGCTGATATCTCCACCTCCTCTTCCAGGCTGATTCACTTTGATTTGCTTTGCCTTGTTTGCATTCGGTCTCCTGTCAATGGGATAGCGGTTAACCCGTCCTTGTCCTTTCCTTTGGAACGACAACTTCTCGTTTTCACTCCTCCCTGCATAAGGAAATGACAATTGTCAGTGTTTTAGTCTTGCATATTAATCTCACATGTTTTATTATAATTCTTTATCATTTTCCGAGTTCATGATGCAAAAAGGTTTGCAAGTTCTAATGAAAAGATACTGAAATAATCATCAAAAACATACCTTTTTTAGTACTCCACACACCCCCCTGCTTACCCTGTTTCATGCTCTCATGAAAACATTGTAGTTGACATGCAAGGCAGTGAGAGATTAGGTTGGAGATGGAAACTCATGTGGAGGCCTACAACCATGATGAGTAACTAGGTAGTCAAAGAAATTGCATGTCTGACCCTCGGGCATCTCATACAGGGCTTGGTATCCGGGTGCAGGGTGCCAAATAATTGGACTCCGGAACCTATATCCTAACCAGGATGGCCTTGCCCTCAAAACGATTTCACCATAGAGGTGCAAGCGATTGGAAGCTAATTTAAAATTCTCATACTTAAACAGTTCCCTGAGCTGGATATTCAGATTAGAGATTTGATACCGAAATTTAGCTGCATCAATGGCAAGGTATTTGATAGAAAGAAAGTATTCTAATCACTGTCGAATGAGTGCCTCATGCATGGGTCCTAATGTTTCAATTACACCCGGAGTCTTCATGAGGTTTCTATGTGCTTTCCACAACTGTACTGGGTTCCTAGGCTCAGCCCTTACCCACAAATCTAAGTCGTTTTCTTGCCTCTGGAAAGTATTATAGGCTTTAAGCCATTTAATTTGATTAACCCCAAATGAGATGAATGCCTGTAATTGGATGTCTCCAACAAAAGGGCCAGGGTTCAGCTCGGTCTCTTGGTCTAATACAAGGTTATGTAAATAGAACTCACACAGTAGTCTCTGGACTTTTACCCCGTAGTGCTTACAGTAGCCTATAAAATCATTGACAGTGTTAATTTGTATGGGAGCACCTACTTTAACAGCCTTTATTTTTAGTTGCAAATACCATTCCAGTAGAAACAAGGCATAATTGTTGGCAGGGGCTCTACATGCTAAGACGTCATTGTATAAAGAACACAAGGTATCCATCTGCTTGATAACAATATCTAGCCTTAGTTACCTTTGCGAGTTTCTCTTGTTCCTTTCGCCAACCTTCAAAGGCCTCGCTTTCGGATTGATTGACGTTCCTAAGCTGCTGTTGTAGCTCTTCATACTTTCATGAGGGGTCGTTTTCTCTCTAAGCCTTTCTGCTTCTTGCTGAGCTTGCTTCAACCCCTTTCGCAGGGTTACTATTTTTGGATCTCTTCTCCATGCAGCAGTGGAGGCTGGGAGTTTTACCTGAACCTTCCTATTGCATTTCTTTGAGTTCATAACCCTTATCACTCCTGAAAGTGGTGCCTCCGTCTAAATTTCCTTATCACAGGTCATCATCTCATCCATTTCTATTTTAACGTGAATATCAGTCTGTTGTTGTTTCTTTTCAATTGGAATAACAATCTGTTTCTCAGCATCATTTGGAACAGCAGACTGGTTCTCGACAGGGTTTTGAACAGCAGGATGAATTCTGGTCCTCCGCCCCTTTGCCTTGCGGGGTTTTGCTGGAGTGGTCACCTTTTTCCTTCCTGAATTCCTTTTTACCCTTTGCCTTGCTTTGAGGATCCTAATCTGTTGGTGGAGTTGGACTATTATATTCAATAATCTATGTTGTTCCTTTCGCAGTTCTTTAATTTCCAAAATTTCCTTAGAAGGAACAGTAGGCTGTTCACTACAGCCTGGACTGTGACTAGTTCCCGGATTTTCCTTCTGGGGTGTTTCTTCACCATTCTACTCTCGCTGTTCTGGGGCAGGAACCCTAACTGGTTCTGTCATTTCTTGGGTGACTTCTCTTTCTGCCCCTGCTTCCTCCATAATTTCTTCCGGTGTCTTCAGTTTAGGAACGGATTGTTCCTGTTCAGTATCTTCTATCATCTCTTCATCATGAATAGGCAGATTCTCTTCTTATGCCTCCTTTGCATGTGATTCTTCAGGTGCATTTTCCTCCTGGGGTTTCTTTTTGTCATGGAGGTCTGATGGACAGGAAGGTTGGCCATATTCACCCATATTGGCCAAGACTTCAGCCAATTCATCTTCTCCCACTGGGTCCTACAATGGGCTACCTTCTTGGTGTTCCATTTCCTCCTCCTGCTCAGATTGCTCAGCTTCTTCTTCAGAATGCTCGGCTCCTTCTTCATTTTCTTCTTCTTCTTCAGATTGCTCAGCCTCTTCTTCTTCTTCTTCTTCAAATTGCTCGGCCTCTTCTTTTTCTTCTTCTTTAGATTGCTCGGCCTCCCCTTTTGGCCGTGAGGGTTTCTCATCTTCAATTTCTACCGGTTGGCTAGTGTTTTCCTGGAGCTTCTCCAGCCTCCCTCGTATCCGTGCTAGCCGGACCAATTTCCTGCGTTTTTCTGGCCGTTCGGGTGTACCGGTGGTATGTTTACGCTTTGCCAATTCCTTGCATTTTTCTAGACGCTCGGATGTACTGGTTGTATGTTTCCATTTTGCTAATTCCCTGCGTTTTTCTGGATGCTCTGGTGTACTGGTGGCATGTTTACGTTTTGGGGATGGTGCGGTCAATCCCCCATTTATCATGGCAATTAGCTCTTCCCAGCTGCTCTGCTGCTGGGTGAGGCTATGGCTGACAATTAACTGAATCAACCCATGATGACTAACAACTGACTCTACATGCTGTGCCTTTTTATGCTCCGTGCAACGTCATGAAGTAACGAATTCAAAAATGCAGGTAAATTTACAGAGCATTTATGCTTTAGTACAGCTAAGAGTTTAAGATGTTGTGGTCTTACCACGTCTTTTCTGCCTTCACAGGTGATGTAGCTTTGAACGATTCTTGCCAATTCTACCCAGGGCTCTCCTAGCGTTGTTGGTAGAACTCCCTTTCCTCTAATTGCCAGGCTCTGGCCTTCATCCCGGAAGATTTCTATAATCTTCTGCAATCTCTCCTTTTTTAACGTCCATATAGGTCCGGTGGCTGGTAGTCCCGAGACTTCTGCGATTATGTCATCGATGACTGCTATATGTCTCCCCCTCACTATGGAGTAATCCTCTTGCAAATTCTGCAGGAATTCAATTGCCATCGTCTCATTAGACTCCTGCAAGCGGTTGAGATAAGTCAGCCACCCTGCTCTTGCCAGGATTTCCCGGGCAGCAGCGGAGACTGTCAACACCTGCAGTTCCCTCCAAATCGATCTTCCTCCCATGGTTTCACTGTAAACTCTCAATGGAACGGCAGCTGTTCGTGCTGTTGAAACACAAAGAGGCTAATAGACACAAGACTTGTTCAAAAAACAGAGTATACAATAGAAATGGCTTATGAACAACAATTCGTGCAGAAAAAATAAAAATAGTATGCCATTGAGCCGTGCCATACCCTAGTACACAACTTTCCCGAATAGTGAGCTGACACGTAATCCAGGGAATAATGAGGTTAACCTCCCCCCCCCCCGCAATGTGATAGGTTGTCCCAGCCGTCAAATAAAGGAGCAGCGCTCGCTCTAAAACAGAGTCATAAAGGAACAACATATGGCAATATGCCATGTTTACAAAAACAGTGAATTACCGAAATCGAGGCGTAGAGTTAGATCGCTTATTACGTAAGAGGCTGCTGCGATATGATGCGAGGCTAGGAGGATAGGACATCTGCCATACATTCCAAATCTCATGCGGTCATTGTCAATTACTCTGCCATGATTGGTGATAATAAATTTACATGCGTTATATAATTCGGGAAATGATATATGATTAATTACTAAGGTATAAGAAACAGAAGGGTGTTAATAACTCACCTATTGGTGTAAATAATGTGACTTCAATACCATTAATAGTGCTCTGCTGCCGACAGGTGTCCATAACCTTGGAAGTGTTGTTTATTTCACCCATGGAACCATGATCCTTTGTGTATTCTTAGGGAATGTTGTGTGATGTCAAAATGTAGGCCATTATGCTGGCTTGGTGACCAGTTAACCATAATGCCATTCACGAGGAAGGAGCGAAAAGTGGGCAGGCCGGCTCGTGATGAGACCTCCTGTTCCAAGGGTTGTTTATTTGATATACCTTTTGGACCATATCCCTGGTGTGGTGGCCATAGTGGGAATGCCACTTCGCTTTGGTACTCATGATCATGGTAGGATGGCTCTTGATGAGACCCCCTATCCTGCATTTGACAACTTATAAGTCATTTTTACTTTTTTCTTTCTTTTTCCTAAAGTACTTTCCCTTATTTATACATAAGGGGTGGTTCAACACTCCTTAAGAGTAGGAATGGTGGAAGAAGTCTTAACATCTCAATAGGAAGATATAAACCCTTTGCTCTTATTCCTAAATAATAATCAAAGAGGATTAAAAAGGGGTCGTCATGATAAAGATGAACAATCATAGAAGAATTAGTAGAACAATGACAACAAAAGATGATAAATAAGTGTGTCCTTCCTTCTTACCTTTTACCAATGCAGAGCCTTATAAAAGTAGCGATTTATGATTCACTGATTTCAGTATGTTGTGATTTTGTATCCATTGCATAAGTGCATAGCTGTATTCTAAAAGACTTGAAAGAATAGGAGCAATAACATCCTCAATTTAGGACAGCAAAATGAACAAGCTGTTTCACAAGGAGAGTAAAAGCATGAAAGAAGTGTTTCTTTTGGAAAAAGGGCCAACAAGAGACCACAAACAATAGAAAATGCAAATGTCGTTCCTTTGAAAAAGGAACAGCAAAGATGGAAACCGTTGTTCCTTTGGAAAAAGGAACAGCAGAACACACAGATGTTGTTCCTTTGGAAAAGGAACATCAGAACATACCAATGTCGTTCCTTTGGGAAAGGAACAACAGTAACCAAAAATGCGATGCAAAAGTTCCGTTCCTTTGGAAAAGGAACAACAGAAATAAAAAATGTTGTTCCTTTGGAAAAGGAACAACAAAAACACACAAATGCCATTCCTTTGGAAAAGGAACGACAGAAATAAAAAATGTCGTTCCTCTGGAAAAGGAACAACAGAAATAAAAAATGTTGTTCCTTTGGAAAAGGAACAACAAAAACACACAAATGCCATTCCTTTGGAAAAGGAACGGCATAAATAAAAAATGTTGTTCCTTTGTAAAAGGAACAGAAAAACACACAAAAATAAAGAAAAAGAACAAAATTGCAACAAGATGACGACTGATCCAAAGGGGGTTGCTCTTTTGAAAAAGGAACAGCCAGAAGAAAATGCTGTTATTTTGAAAAAAAGAAAGGAACAACAAAAATATGTACAAAAATGATTCAAGAAAAGAAATTATGTACAAACTGTAGAAAGAGATGAATTCCTTAATGAATTACAGGTGAGGAAGACTTCTCTTCCTCCCCCAAAATCTCCATATCAGAGTCTCGGCGTAGCTGCTGGCAGAAGGACTCCTGAGTGAGTGGTTTGCGATAGAGACTAACTCGGTGGCCATTTGCCTTGAAGACATATCCAAAACCGTCAATAGTGATTAGAGTAAGGGTCCCATTGTCATGTACCTTCTAGATTTCGTATGGTCCCAACCAACGAGTCTGGAGTTTCCCAGGGAAGACCTGAAACCTGGAATCGTACAGCAGAGCCCAGTCTCCCTCGTGGAATACTTTATTTTTAATGAGAGCATCATGCCATTTAGCTCGCTGCTGTTGGATCAGGGCAGTGTTTTGAAGTGCAGAGAGCCTAATTTTGTCCAACTCATTGATCTGCTGTAATCGATTAATCTGTGCCTCGGTTAGATCTAAGCCAACTTCCTGTGTTGTTCGTAATGTTTGGATTTCGAATTCTATGGGGAAAATGGGTTGTTTTCCAAACACTAATTGATAAGGTGAGTAACCAGTGGTGCTTCTCCATGTTGTTCTGTAAGCCCACAGTGCTTCAGGTAGTCTGGCAGCCCAATCACGTCTATGTGACGCAATGGTTTTCGTTAGAATTGCTTCTATTATTTTATTGCTGCTTTCTACCTGTCCATTCACCTGTGGGTGGTATGGAGTAGTGATTTTATGCTGGACATGATAGTTGTTGAGTGTTGCAGCTATTATGTTCCCAGCAAACTGTGGTCCACCGTCTGTAATTATTTCTCTTGGAAGGCCATAACGTACAAATAGATGGAACAGGAACTGTATGACAGAGTCCTCTGTAGCTCTAGGCAATGCTTCTGCTTCAACCCACTTGGTGACATATTCTGTTGCCACCAAAATATATGTTTTCTGGTTTGATGATGGGTTAATTGGTCCAACGAAATCAAGAGCCCATCGCTTGAATGGTTCAATGACTAACTGTGGTTTCAGAGGCATCTCATCAGACTGACCAGGGTGCCCTGCTCACTGGCAACTGTCACAGGCTTGGACAAATTTCTTTGCATCTTTGAAAATCGTGGGCCAATAATACCCTGTCTGCAGCACTTTATGTCCAGTTCTGCGATCGGCAAAATGTCCACCAGATGGTTCGTCATGGCAGGCTTTTAAAATGTCAAAGATTTCATCTTCTCGAACGCATCTCCTGATGTGCATGTCTGCCCCTCTGCAAAACAAATAGCCCCCAATCCACGAAAATTGAGCACTCCGTTGAATAATCTGTTTCCGCTCATTAGGGGTTAAATGCTTTGGTAATTTACCTACTGCTAGGTAATTGGAAACATCAGCATACCAGGGTGTTTGAACAGCCACAGCAAATAGATGCTCATCTGGAAATTGGTCTTCAACTGCTACTGCATCAATTGGCTTTGGCATTCTTGAGAGAAAATTGGCTACAGGATTTTCTTTGCCCAGTCAATCCTTGATTGTAATATCAAATTCCTGCAATAAAATCAGCCATCTAGTTATTCTGTCATTTGTGATAGGCTTGTTTGCTAAATATTTTATGGCAGAATGATCTGTGTACAAGATAATTAGATATCCAGTAATGTAATGTCTAAACTTATTAATAGCATGTATTATAGCTAAAAACTCTTTTTCAGTAACAGTGTAGTTTAATTTAGCAGGGGATAAATTTTTTCTAATGTAATAAATTGCATATCGTTTTTTATCCTCTTCCTGCCCAAGGATTGCTCCAATGGCTGTATCTGAGGCATCAGATGATATCTGGAATGGAAAATCGCAATTTGGTCCTCGAAGGACTGGGGGTGTGGATACGGGATTCTTCAGATCCTTGAAAGCACGTTCACATTTTTCTGTCCAAAGAAAATCAACATTACCAGTTAGTGCATATAGAGGTGCAGCAATGTGCGAATAATGTTCTATAAATTGCCTATAATAACTAGAAAATCCAAGAAAACTGCGTACCTCTATTTGAGTGGTAGGAGTGGGAATAAGCAAAAGTATTTGGATTTTGGTTGGGTCTACCTGAATGCTAGCTGCTGAAATATAGTGTCCTAGGATAAGTCCTTCAGTCATCATCATATAACATTTTTTGTGGCTTAAACAAAGCCTGGTAGCAATGCAGCGTTGTAGGACTTTTGCTACGGTATCCAATGCTGGATCGAAATCATCTCCATATGGTGTAAAGTCATCCATGTATACTTCAAGTCCGTTATTTATTAAATCTGCAAAAATGCTAAGGAAAGCCCTTTGGAATGTGGTAGGAACATTGCATAAGCCAAAAGGTAGAACTCGGTAGGCAAATGTTCCCCAAGGACAAGTAAAGTAGTTTTGTCTTGGTCTTCAGGGGAAATCTAAATCTGATTGTACCCACTGAAGCCATCCAGGAAAGAAAAGAATTTCTTTCCTGCTAAAGTATCTAATACTTGGTCGATGAATGGGAGAGGAAAGTGGTCTTTTTGTGTTGATTTATTTAGCTCCATGTAGTCCACACAGATTCTCCATTTCCCATTCTTTTTTGGTACCACCACAAGCGGAGAGACCCATTTACTATCAGAGATAGGATAGATAAAATTGACATCTAAAAGTTTTTGAAGTTCAGCTTTTACCACATCTTTTAGATGAGGATTAAGTCTCCTTTGACGTTGATGAATAGGTATGGCATCCTTTTCTATATAAATGTGGTGTGTACATAATTGGGGGTCAATTCCTTTCATATCAGGGTAATCCCATGCAAACGCTTCTTTATATTTCCTTAACAAATGGATGAGCTTCATTTCTTGTTCAGGTGTGAGGTTGGCATTAATATTTAAGGTTTTTCCTGGTTCAATTTCCACAATTTTACTATTTGCAACGGAAGTAACAGGTATTGTTTGATCATGTGTGTCTTTCAGAGGATCTTCTTCTAATTCATTATCAAATGCCGCTTCTATCATGTGACACTGTGTGCAGGATCTAGATTCAGTTTGACTAATGAAATTATTAATGGCATCATCTTCTGTTTGGTCTTTGAAATCAAGTGCCTCTTGTATAGTTAATGGACATCTAATGTTATCAGTGAGGTATGATACAGGGTGCTTATTAGTTTTGATTATTGTGACACTTGGCTGCGTTGGAGGATATAGAACTAAATTCTTGATATTTGGTCCTTTGGTTATGGTCATATTTCCTTGCCGGCAGCCAATATAAGCATCGATAGTGGCAAGCCAAGGTCTACCTAAAATCAATGGATGTCCATCAAGTCGGGTTTTGGGATTTATTATCAAAAAATCGGTTGGGTATTCCCAGGAATCAACAGAGACCATGACATCATGTAGAGTACCCTCCGGCCTAACCACGGATCGGTCAGCCAATTCTAGCAAGGTAGAGGTGGGTTCTACAGATGTAATGCCTAGCTTTTAGCAAGTAGTGGTTGTTAAGATATTAATTGTAGCTCCTAGATCAACTAAGGCATTGGACAGGGTCTGACCATAAATTTGGACAGTTATAAATGGATTTCCTGGGTCTTCATATTTAATGGGTGTTTCTTTCCCTGATAGCATGTCAAATAAAGTGCCGACTACTTAGACTCTTGGATTATTTGTTATATTCCTCCTTCGTTTCTTTATGCACAATCCTTTGATAGTTTTTGTGTATATCGGGATGTCTTGAATGGCTTGGAGGAATGGAATTTTTATGTACAGATTTTGTAGTTCTCCTAGAATGTCAAAATCAGGATATTGTATAGGTCGAGGTATGACTAATCGTTCTGGGAACGAAGGAGATGATTTGGTTGCTTGATTATGGGTTTGTTGTTTATTCACATCCTCTTGTTGTGACAGATGTTCTCTGGGTAACCGATCTTCAATCTGGACTATCTTATCTCCCTCGGTTTCAATAATACGCCCAGATCTTAACTGAATATCATTACACTCCCTCAGATCGGCTCCTATCTCAGGTGTTTCTATGATTTGGACAAATTGAACCGGTCTGTTATTTGGATTGGGGTTGGGTTGGGCTGGGAGTTGTGGTCTCAGATTAGACTGGAGATTTTGTTGTAAGGCTGGCAGTGTAGGTTGAGGGAGCGGAGTGGTTCCTACTGGCTGATGCATCGGTCTCCGCCAATTTGTCTGCCAGACTGAACTTTGTGAGGTAGGGGGAGTCCATTGCGGTGGATATGAGTTACTTTGCCAATATGGTGGGGTATAAGGAAGATTCAGCAAACCAGATTGGTTTGCCTGATTCAGCCACGAGTTTGAAGAAGGAAACGACTATGGTGACCAGTTTTGAAAGGGGGATTGGGATTGACTTTGCCACATATTATATTGTTGAGCATTATACTGCGGAGTCTGAAAAGAAGAAGTTGGGTCTGGAAACATAATAGATTGTCTCGGATGCCACAGATGGCGTTGGTTGAGCAAATACACTGATTCTGGCTCTTCTTCCGCTTCCTTATATACTGCTTTCAATCCAGGAAGTGAGGGACAGCTCTTCGTAAGGTGATCTTTTGTACAGATGGAGCATGTTTGGACTGTATCCAGTGGACACTCCTTCTGGCTATGTCTTTTCCTACATCGGGGATAGAAGATTGCCAAATTCTGTTCTTCCTCCATTTGCTTATGTTTGGCCTGCATAATATCAAGTTGTGTACTCAGTGTCCCTAGTATATCAGTTTTAAAATTTTCCAATAAATTTCCAATCTCTACACGTGTTACTCCTTCTGTCAAAATTTTATTATCTCTTACAAACCGATCATGTTCTGCTGGTTTTACTCTTGTGCTGCCTCTCGAGCTCCTGATACATAAATCAATAATGTCAGCAAAATTTTCTTGATAAATATCCCCTTTTCCCATAATGTTTAATGTTTCGATCCATTATTCCTTCATGCCCCTTATCAATGTTGTTTTTAACACATTATCAGGTAAAGGTAGTGATGCATAAGGAGATCTTTGTAGATTATACTGGAAACGTTCCACATACTCCTCTAACGTTTCATTCGGTCTAGGTGTCATCTGGAATATTTCATCCTTCAGTTCTCTAGACCTGCAATAATCCTGATATTTTTTAGAAAAGATTCTTTCATTTGATCCCAGTTATTTATAACCCCGCCACCTAATCCCATAAACCATCTTAAAGCAGCCCCTTTTAATGTAAAGGGAAATAGTTTCAGTTTCTGGGGGTCGGTGGTGTAATCATATCCCCTGTACAACACATCAAATTCAAATAAAAATGCATCCGGATCTTCTGATGTAAGACCGTGAAATGTAGGGATATGTTGAAGAGGGATTGCTTTCATAGGCGCATTTGCTGCAGAATCCACTATAGGGTATTGTAATGTAGAGGTTTTGGTGTTTGGTTGATTTTGAGCCATTGGGTTGAATATATGCCAATAACCTTATGGGATATCTAGGAGGGTATTCCTAGGTTGAGAGGGAATGGCTTTAACAGGAATAGTTTTAATAGCACTTCCTTTATCTGGGATAATGAGAATCCCTAATGTATGAGGAGATTGAGTTTCTTCAACAGTGATTTTTGCAGCACTTCCCTTGTCTGGGTTGTTTAATGGCTGAGTTGTTCCAATAGGAGATCTTGGTTCCTCAGTTTCCCCTGTCTCTCCTTCTCCTTCACAAAGATTGCTGAAATTCCCTTCCTGCAATAGTTCTGGAGTAGAATTTTCAATTTCTTGAAAGTCCTGCTCTTCAGTTTGACTATGCACCTCAGCAAAGGCTACAGATGGTGATCCTGTGGCCTGAAGGGAACTAGTAGGCTGTTTAGAAATGATTTTCCTGGGTCCTACTGATGGCTGAGATTCTGCTCTCTTGTAGATTTCGTCTATGAAGGTCGGTCGGCCAAGGGTCACTGGCCCCTTAGCTTTTTCTGGCTTGGGTAGAGGTTTGGTATTTTTTTCTGGTTTTTTCTGCTTAGTCATGCACTCAAATTAACTACTAAATTCTATTCAAACAAAACAACAGCAAATCTGTAGGAAAGCGGATAGAGGAGAAGGGCTTTTACATGCTCCACACATAGGTTCTTACCTTCCATTTTTAAAATCCAATTCTTCCCTAGCAAGTGCATACACTACTCTGAAAAAAAGAACAAATGGCTACACTCTTTCCTCGGCAACAATGCCAAAATGTAGAGCTATAAAAAGGGTTTCTTTCACCTCTAATTACCTCACATTCATATGTCAATCTGGGAGCGTTTTGTTATTTCAAAGAGTGTCTCACTCAGAGGCTATCATTTGCCAGAGTAATGCTAGTAGTACAATGTTCAGAAATACAAGAGTAAATGGATGCTTGTCTACAGCTTAACTTCTTCAAAAGAGTAAATCACACATTCAAAAGACTAAGCAACTTATTAGTCAAGGGTTCAGTAGCAATAACCCATCCCTTTGGAAACTGATGAAAAAGGAAATCAGAGAACAGATCGTGCATCTGGGAGCTAGACAATAAATGCCAATGCTCACTATAGCCTTAGATCGTTCCCTACACCAAAATAACAAATGACAGGAAATGGAATGGCAGATAAGAAATGGAACAACAAATAAGAAATCGAAAAACAAGTCTATAATGGAACAACAATTCCAAAATAGGACAGCAACTAAGAAATAGAACAACAACTAAGTCTCACAAACAGTAACAATCTTAATCTATCAAATCAAATGCATTAATCGTAATCAAACGACAACCTTTCACTCTTAAGGGCGAATCGAACATCACACACCAATGGAACAACACTGATTACTGATAAACTATGGAATAGCGCTTGAAAGCCATATACGCACACAACACACTTAAATAGTAATCTGATCCAAGTATCAACCTCAGTTAGAAGAAATACGATTGCGTTTCAAAATAGAACAACATTGTTCATAAATCCAATAATCGTAAAGAACATAACTCCCAAGATGAATTCTGTAACGTGAATGAACAGGTGCACAGCACAAAAGCTCTATAGTGGAATAGTAACAGTATTCTGTTAAGACTAGCAATATTATATCAACTCTTAAAAGAACAGTAATATGATGCAGAGTCACTACAATAGTTATGTCTGTGGAAACCTTAATGAATTAAACATAACAGAGCATGTGATGTAAACTTATAAAACACATCAGATTACCAAATAACGATGATAAGCAAACCACGCATAAACCAACGTAATAATACAGGAGCAAGTGTCCTCCAGGGCCGGGCCCTTAACCTCCAGGGGTACACTGCTTGAAGTTAATCCAGACTCAGAGATGAAGTAATAACCAAGTTTGTATTAATGCATAAAGAAGAATTACAATAAACCAGTTCTTAGCGAGACTCGATGATCAAAGTTTTGATCTTAAAAGAAATTACATAAAAGCATAACCATGTCTAACTCTCTCCCGAGCTAACAATGCTATCCCTTTTATAAGGGTGACGGCGGAGATGTCTAAGTGCAAAAATAGATAAAACAGCAATCCCTCAGGATTAAGGATCCTGAGGGATTCACCAAACCGTTAGTCCTCAGTCATTTCTTTTCTTTCCTGCGCCAAGCTGATATCTCCACCTCCTTTTCCAGGCTGATTCGCTTTGATTTGATTTCCCTTGTTTGCATTCGATCTCCTGTCAAAGGGACATCAGTTAACCCGTCCTTTTCCTTTCCTTTGGAACGACAACTTCTCATTTTCACTCCTCCCTGCATAAGGAAATGACAATTGTCAGCGTTTTAGTCTTTCATATTAATCTCACATGTTTTATTATAATTCTTTATCATTTTTCGAGTTCATGATGCAAAAAGGTTTGCAAGTTCTAATGAAAAGATACTGAAATAATCATCAAAAACATACCTTCTTTAGTACTCCACAATACCCATGTTCAACTTATAAACTTTCATTACATGTACATAAAGAGTCATCTACAGATATAGACCCATGATTGGAGTGACTATCATTGTAAAACCATTGTACATATGATTTAGTACCCCTGAAATCGCAGGCCAGATGGATGCAACTAGATCCAGGGTCTTCTATCTCGTTCAATCATTCACTCAAGTATGCGTCTAACCATGTGAATATATGATCTGAAGTCGAACATGGGAAGACACCATCTAATTATGAGCCAATGACGTAAGTTATTAACAGATGCGAGAGAAATCACCGATAAGTATAATGATCCTCAAGGTACTATAGTACATTATGCATGGTGTTAACGGATGATTTGATGTCAAACACCATACAAAGTCTTTTGGTTGAAGGCCATTGATGTATGCCTATCACCGGAAGCGAGAAACCTGCCATTGATGTATGCAAGCCTCAAGGTACTGGAAGGGTGTTTCTAAGTCAACTTCTTGGATAATGTGTTGATGTCGACAAGAAGCGACTTGTCGAAGGAGGGTCTTTATGTATCCCACATCAACGACACGAAACGAGTGTAGTGATTTTGGAGATGAAATTTGACCGACGACACAAGGTTCAAAAATGGCAGTTATGAAAATGAAGGTCTATGGTATTGCAAAGGATGGATTTTGACTAAATGATTTCTCTTGAACATGTTGGCGACACTAAAATGAATTGGTAGCATTGACCAAAAACAAAGTGATGGATGGTATGATAGACCAACGGCATGATGACCATCAAGCTAATAACCCAACCAAAATAGTCATAGTGACGGAGTGAAAGTGTCATGTTCAAGAGCGACTTGCTACCATAAAGTGGTTTTCCCTTTTTTCCCAATTTCCCTAGTCATTGCTGACCAGTACCTCTTTATTTTTATCAAGCTTGAGGAGGATAACATAGGCTTTTTTTTATAATTTTTCCCTTCAGGTGAATCCATCGCTATTTGATGTTTTAATGAGTTTAACGAAAAATATAACCCCATCCTTTTCATGTTTAGAGAGTTTGAAAAGGGACAAAAAGAAAAATCCACAAGTTCTTTTTCGTAAATTTATTTCTCAAGCCCAAAAAAGCATAAAATAATATTAGAGAGATATCGTTTCCAATCCATTAATGAGCTAGAAAGGACAAGCGCTCGACAATCTTTTCATATTTAGAGGGTTTGAAAAGAGATTAAAGAGGACTCCAAGGGGGTTCCTTTTTCATTTTTAACAGAGCTCGAAAAAGAGATAAAAGTGTGCTCTGTGGTCAAAGATACAATTTACAATTGAGCACGTCAAATTCTGCAAGTCAGTTGCAAAACCCGCTCAAAACACCACCAAATGGATTAAAAATATCTATTTCTTAGGCAAAAATAGGTAAATACTAACTTTTACTCGATTAATGAACATGAAATAAACACAAACAAGTTTTTACCATGATATTTTACCATTTGGAACTTACCATTCAATTTTGTGCTCTGAGCTTAGCTTTTACCTCGAACTTCACCAGCTGATTGCGAGAGATTATGTGGACAATTTCTCTATCTATCTGGACCAGGTAGGAGCTAAACTTCTCTACCTTATTTTCAAGTCATTCTTTTGTCATTTCATGCAAGCTTTAGGGTTTTTTGGGGCCGATGGGGTTTCATTTTTTCCCTGGGATCAATGCAGGCTTTTCACAACGAAAACTGCACTAAAGAGCACCTAGATAGAAGGTTGCATGCTCTATAGTGCACTGTCTCTATGCATGGGTTGCGCTGGGCGAGTTTCCCAAGTTTGTTTTAATCGTTTACTCCAAAATTTGTCCTGTTTTTTGCATGGAAAGGATCCTAATTAAGCTTATGATTGTGTTTCAGGCTTTCATCAGATCAGAATGTCAATTACATGGTGAGAAAGAGAGAACGAATAACAAGACATGGTTTCCCTAAACAATCCAGGTACAGTTGAGGCCCTCAAAAACTACGGGTTACTCAAATACTTCAAGTTGTTCAGAATGAGGCAACAAATAGAACTACTACAGTTCCTTTTTCATGCATGGGATTTGATAGATCAGACATTTCACATTAGGGACAAGATGGTCCCTATTACCATTGATGATATTTACTTTCTTACTGGACTATCGAGGCGAGGTGCCCCCATATCACTTTCTGGATTTGCCCATGGAGGTGAATCGGTGAGAGATTAGATTAGACAATTTTGTTAGCCAAGTACATAGACTAGCAAGTATGGGAAAATAAACATCATAGATGTAGGCAATTTTCCTTTGAGAATGATCCTCTTCACAATTGCAAAATTGGCTGGCAGTGTGACACTACATTTGGCTAATAGATCTTATATGCAATATGCACTGGAGTGTCTAGATCCAAAAGTTTTCAAGTGGTGTGAGGTTGTACTTTCCTCACTGAAAGAACAACTGACCAAGGTAAAAAGTGGTAAGATGAAAAATTTCTACTATGGTTCGATCTTAATCCCTTTTACCTTAGAGAGAATCCCATTGATGCAACCACAACATGTATCATTGGGTGTAGCTGGTCCTAGAGATCCACGTATGCAAAGGTGGGTGGAATTGATGGCTCGACATGCAAAATAGCCAACAATCATTTCCACTGCATTCTTTAGTTGGCTCAAGCGACAAAACCTTGTCATTGAGGAGCATCCATACTCAGGGATGGATTTCCGTGGAGATCTAGATTTGATTCTACCAATTAGAGCACAATGGGGTGCTATGGGTAAGTTGTTTGACCAAAGTGTTTTTTAATTTTTCAAGTTTCTACATGTTTTTTTGTGTTTTTAAATGTTTCCAAGACTAAACTAAAATTACTCTTATGCATGCAGATGTGGGTGCTATTCGACCTATGGGGAACCAACAGGGTGCAGGTGGGCCAACATGGAGAAACATTGGGAGAGCGATTCTCCAGGATTTGTATTTGGCCGAGACCTTAGCAGAGTTGCAGGATCACATAGAGGGATTAACCCTTGGTATTCCGGATGTATGGATCGAGCAGTTACCTATGAGGTTGCAGCACCACACTATTGGTGTTCCTAACCACTGGGCTAGGCTTTTGCACATGATAGCACAAACTGTGACTTGTTACCATGAGCATCACTAGATCTACTTAGGATGTTTTGCATGCACTTTGAGTTTTTGGGTCAAATGACCATGTGTGTATTGGACACAAATTTTGTAAAAAACTTTTAAAACACCTATCTATTTTACTTTCAGAGTTTTTGTGGTTATGTGCAATCCTATTCAACTGATGATGTGAATTGAAAATATTACTTTTTCATGTGTCGAAAATGTCTATTTAACACATAATTTTCTAGAGAATCAGTTAATGTGTTAATATTTCTAGAAATATGTTGGTATTGAATATGTTCAAAATGTCTTTCCAAAATATGAACTCTAAGGAACATACGAAAGATCGTTGGATTTCAGACAATATAAATATTTGTTAGTTGTAGTACAACGAGTTGCGAGTCTAGCCTATCAATGATTCAGCGAATGCCAAGTGAAATGGCATTAGAGATAAGTTCGATCAACGTGCTATACTCAGTGATGTTATTCGTTGATCAACTGATACAAATCCCTTGAAAAACTCACTAACTCGCCACTTGGAGTGAAAATAGCCCATGTTGTAGAAGACAAGTTATGTGTACTATGTCTAGCACCATCAGTGTATCCAAAAAAAGGTTCCAAAGACTCTGACATCTGCACCAATTTCAAAGCGGATTACTAACCAGATAACAACTCTAAAAAATACACACACACATGTAAATAAAGCATATGTACAATGAGTTTTACTAAACTTAATCAAGCATAGTAATGTTTAAGGTACAGCTTGTTCCGAGGCTACAACAATGGAATCCCATCATAATCTACTAACTCGTAGGCACCTTTTGCGAGAACATACTTGACAATATAAGGACCCATCCACATTAGTTCAAATTTCCCTGCTCCAAGTTTATTAGCTTCCTGATTGTAAAGCAAGATCAGGTCTCCTTCCGAGAAGATATGAGGCTTGACATTCTTATCATATTGCACCTTAATTCATTTCTTATGTGCTTCCTTAGCCAATGCGGCATCATGACGGGTTCCATCTAGATGGATTAATTCCAAGAAATGCAATTCTTCCTCAGAAGTGTTGGGTAATAGGTCAATTGCGAGTTTGAGTGATGAAATTTCACATTGGATCGGTAAGACTACTTCCAAACCATACACCAACTGAAAGGGTGTAAATCAAGTTGCATTTCTCACCGACGTTTGATATGCCCACAAAGTAGAGTATAGGATTAAATGCCAGTTTCATTTATGAGCCCCTATCATTCTTTGCAACATTCATTTCAGGACTTTTTTGATAGCCTCAACTTGTCCATTCGCTTGCATGTAGTAAGGGGTAGAAATATCATGTGACAACCCTAACTTATTAGTCAACTCAACCATCATGTGATTGCGAAAATGTGACCCATGATCTGTAATTATGGCTTGTGGTACACCAAACCGGGCAACCACATGGTTAAAAAAGAAAAGGGTAGCCATTTTGTCGTTTTTGTTCAATGTTGGCATCGCCTCGGTCCATTTGGTGAAATAGTGAACGATGACTATAATATAACCATGCTCCCCAGCCGAGGTGGGGTTACATGTCATGAAATAAATGCCCCATTTAATGAATGGGCCAACAATGACGACTGGATGTAAAGTTGTAGGTGGTAATATGGTTTTGCGGTCATAAATCTAGCATGCATGACAGCTTCTAACGAAAATAATACAATCATTGAATATAGTTGGCCAAAAGTGAGAATTCTCTGTGTGGTAGCATATCTAGACAAGTCTTCCCACAAGCACCCAAATGGAAATCATTAATGCTTTCTTGGCCTCCTCATGTGTGAGGCACCTTAGTAAAATCGTACCGACACCATGATGGTAAAGAGTGTTGCCAATGATGAGATAATCCTTGGCTTACTATCGAATACGTCGTTGTTGTGAGTGAGAGGTATTAGACCAAAAAGTCTGGGTTTGGAGGTAGTCAGTATATCTCCATACCACAGGTTAGATGAGGATATAAGAAATAGAGACTCATCCAAGATTGATGGTTTAGATGTTCAATCATTTGAGGTCGAGGGAAAGTCACAAAGTAATTCAGTGAAAAATAGTGATTTATTTGATTTGGACTTGATGAATTCCAGATCAAATTCCTACAAAAAGACTATCCATTTTGAGTATTTCCCCCCAACAATTGACGTGACAAAATGTATGTCATACGGTTGCAATTCGAAATGACAGTGGTTTTCTGGAGCAGGATGTAATGGCGAAATCTCTGAATAGCTTGCATAGCTGCCAAGGCTAGTTTCACAATGTAAGAATACTTACTTTCTGTATCATTGAGATTACGACTCAAATAATAAATTGGATGTTCAATCCCATTTTCCTATTGGACTAAAAACATGCCAATGGTTGTATCTGTAGTGACGAGATATAGGTAAAATTTGTTTTGATAATTCGAAGAATACATTAATGACGCTCTAATCAAGGTATCTTTAAGAGAATCAAAGGAATCTTGGGCAACCTGATCCCAATGGAATGGTATCCCCTTTTTCAAAATATGTGTAAAACCTTTAGCCATCTTAGTGTAATTGGAATGAACCTCCTCAGAAAATTAGCTTTCCCTTGGAGTCTCTATAACTGTAAAAGATTTGAAGGTGGAGGAAAATCAATAATTGCTTGAACCTTAAATGGATCGAGTCAAATCCCTTCTCTAGACACTACAAATACAAGCAGTTGACCAAAACCAACACAAAACAAACATTTATGTGGATTGAGTCGTATCTTGTAGTGTCGAAACCGTAAAAATATTTCTCTCAAATGTTGCGGGTGATCAATCTGCTTTCATGAATGAGCAGGCAAATCGTCAAGTTATGGTTGAACAATGTGCTTGATGTCATGGAAAGCATAATTCATTTCCCTTTGAAATTTAGCCCCTGCATTCTTTAGACAGAATGGGAGTTTCCTATACTCGAATGTGCCCCATGGAAAAATAAAAGTTGTTTCAGATTGGTCGTGTGGGCGGATATTGATTTTATTGTAACCAGAAAATCCATCCATAAATGAGAATATTTCACATCTGGCACATTCATCAACAATCTAGTCGATAAAAGGAGTAGGATAATTGTCCTTTGGACATGCCTGATTTACAGCCCTATAATCAACGCACACTCAAAATGTTCCTTGTTTCTTCATGACAAGGACAATGTTTGAAACCCAGTCTGTAAGAGGTACATGGTATATGAAACCAGCACGCAAAATCTTTTCAACTTCTACTTTTATTGCAACGGCTTTCTTTAGATGAACAGGTCGAAGCCGCTGTCGAACTGGCTTGACATCGGGGTAAATTTTGATTTCGTGTTCAACAATACTAGAATCAATGCCCGACATATCCTCATATGACCATGCAAATATATCTCTAAATTCACGAAAGAGAGTACGGTAACTATCGAGTTCTAATGGAGAACAAGATTTGCCGACCTAAATGTTCTATACAACATTAGGCTTGGTCAAAATATTGATAGAAATCATTTCTTCAATATTTGACAAGTTTCATTCAGATTCTACTATGTCTATGAAAACTGAATTCGAGAGAAAATCAACAACTGAAGGGTGGTTTAGTTCATTTGAATAATCTTCAATGTCATATGGAAAATGGGAAATATGATGATAATATTCCCAAGGTTCTTATCCTATCATCATTGATTGGACGATTCCTTCATCCGTAGAATGTATACATGAAAATGATCTAAAGAAGTACCATATTCTAATGAATAGTCTACCCATACAATTGGTGAATGTAGATTTGGGTTTTCCGTACAAGCCCAAAAAATTGATTTCTATGCTTTTTCAATGGGGCTTAATGGCATAACCTTACTGTCAATGTCAAAATTGTTGGTAATCCTCCTCAAATCAGATGAGGTGGAGGAAATCATGTTGCAAGTCTCTACTCGTGCCACTTCCACCAAATTAGATGGTGACAATAGTGTAAAAGTACCCATTAGGGAAGGATCTTTAAAGAGACCTGCTCCAACAATTTGAAGTGACAGTGGGGGTCCATGTACCAAAGGAATACTTCCTGTAGCCTATGAACTATTGGCAAAGAAGGAAAGTTGATCGATGATTGTGATTCCACCCTTATGAGGGAATGTAATAGTACGAAAGTACATGGAAACCACAGTAGCCATAGCATATACCCATGGCCTTCCTAGTAAAATGTCATAATCGAGGGTCCGTCAACTACCTCAATTTCAACAGTAATTTTTTTGCCCCCTAGTTCGATTTGTAGGTTACTCAAAATCCCACAAGGATTATATGTTCTTCCATTAAAATCCTTTAACGTGGTTGGTGATCATGACAATGGTGGGGAAACAAGTGTTTTCCAGTAGCTCATTGACATAATGCAAGTGGATGCCCCCTCATCAATAATAGTTTGATGAACATTCTTATTGAGAGCTTTTATTTGAATTAGGAAAGCTAATTGCACTGGTAACTATCGTGTATATCCCACATCGTTAAAAACCACAAGAGTGGAATCCATAGGGCCTATTCCACCAACCTCTGACAATAAAGCTTTTTTCTGGGAGGGACAGTTTTGTAACACCTCGAGTGTCGACATATCAGAAGGCAATTGAGCAAGATCTTCCACTATGTTATAGTTATGAGCTACTCAAGCTCAAGGGTTAAATGTTGATTTATGCACAACTCCCTTTGGGGGTTTTATTGTCAATTCTAGTGCAATAGTGGGTGGAATATTTTCATATGAAGTCAAGGTCGAAGAATTAGGTTGATCAGTGGCTTGATTATTCAACTATGACAGTGGATTTCCATAATATTTATTTCTTGTTGACAACAAAACTTCATTTTGTGGCTTTGTGATGGATAACATGAGTACTTGGGATGTGGAAGCATGGTCTGTTGCAACCAAATGTGTCTCCAGGTTTGGAAATGGATTAGTCAACACTACAGATGTGTTAGAATTCTCTAGAAGTTTTGAGACTTCTAAGCGGTGTGGAAAATCTCTAGTAAAATTCTTGTCATAACATATTAAGCATGTATAACAAGGTTTCCTTGCCGAAGTAGAGGAATCAAATGATTTCCCTTGAGGGGAATTATTTGGTTTCTTCATAATTTTCCCCTTTTTCTGACTTCCTGGTTGCTTTTGATTTTTTCCTTTGTCAGATGATGTGGCTTTAACTTCGGAAGAAAGAGTGTTTTCTGATGAATTGGTAGTTTGATTGGTAGTGGCAAGAGTTTGACCAGATGGTCTTTCTACCATTTTTTTGCTCGAGGAACCAATCACACTGTCACCGACATGAGAGTCCATACTCTATTGTGGAGGTGGAGGAATAGTGAAAGCTGGTCAGGGTCCATTGGGAATTTTTTCATAGAGCATGCCAGATTGTGTTTAAATCAAATCCAAATATTGGGCTCGAGCAATTACTTGCTCTTCTGTGACAACTCCACCGTTTATCACATCCTCGGTGATTGATGGCAACAAGGATTTGATGAACCACTCAGCCAAAAGTTGATCAAGAACATATTTCTTAACCATTCGACTATGATGTCGCCACTCATGAATATGATATGATATATGAGTAGTAGTAGTATGTTTAAAGTTAGTTAAGAGTTATGTTCCAGTCTCGTAACTGATGGGTAACTAGAAGTGGGTCAAAAATGTGGTGGCTAAAGTTGTAAAGTTGTCGAAAGAAGCTTTTGGTAACTCAATGTACCACTTTGCAGCTAGACCAATAAGCGTTCTTTGGAAAATATGGAGTCTAACCAAATCATCATTTAAGGAGTTGGACGAACACCATAAATGAAAGGTCATGACATGATTTGATGGGTCTTCTCCATGATTTCCATTAAATTTCGAAATGTCAGAGGGTAACTTATGCAGAATTACCAGCCACCAAGGTGCATATAAAATTGGATCATTAGTGAGTCGATTTAAATCTCATAATTCTAAAGTTGCTACAAATGGCAACTATCGATTCAAGTCAGGTTGAGCATACCCGGGATATGATGGAATTTCCTGAGAAACAGGTCTTTTCATACCATCAAGGGGCATATGCATTTGGTAACCATGATAAGGTTGTTGTTGAACAAATCCTGCATAAGGTGGTTGTTGATAACAAGGTTGAAATTGAGGTTGTCCATAACCTGCAAAGCCTTGTTGTCCAAGACCTTGGTAATCTTGATATTCTCCAAAACCAGGCTGAGCCTATTGAGTAGATCCTACTTGGGGTTGGAGTTGCTGGAATTGAGGTTGTTGAAAATGGGGTTGCCACAGTTGTTGAATCAACTGTTGTTGTTGTTGATACAATTGTTTGATTTAATGGTTGTTGTTGCCCAGCAATGAAAGGTTGGCCAGGTTGTGAATACATTATACCAGCATAAGCTTGAATCACTTCAAATAAAGGCATACTAACCTGAGTTTGTTGGATCTCGGGAAGAAGTTTTTGTTGTACCACAACTTGAGAAACTTGAACTTCTTGACCTGAAACTTGTGGTTGTGAGGCAGAAGGATCTGTTTGTACTGGTTGAGATATAATAGTTTGAACTTGTGACTGCGGTACAGTGGTAACAAAAAGTGTAGTAGGAATATCTGACATAGTTTGCATTGGTTGTGTTGGATACACAAGCCTTGGTTGAACTGGAATTATTGATTGCCATTGATAAACTTGGATTCCAGGCTGACCTGAAGATTATGGGATACTACCATATGATGGTCCTCCATAAGGAGGATAGGGCGAATAAGCATATTTCTCTCCATATGGTGGAAATCCAGTATCTAATGGATACATAGGTCATTTTTTACTAGACTTCCTAGTTTCATATTGATATACAGGATCAAACTGTTGAGTTCCCATTAAAGAAGAACCAGGTAAAATTCTGGTTGAGGACATGGGTGATGACCATGGTGTAGAAGCAACCCCTGAGTGGGTTCCTGATAAAGATTGGTAACCAATCAGGATGGATGATTCACCATATAGGTGCGACTCAGGTGCAGTGGAAAACATCGAAGAAGTTACGACAGAATATTCTTCCGCAGTTGCATCAAATGATACAATTTGGGATGTTGACGGTTGTTCGGGCATAGTGAACTCATCCAAAAGTTGTCCTAAAGAATCGACAGGCACTTGAAAAGAAGTAGGATCAAATGGAGTAGTAAAATGAGGAATATGCGAGTAAAGATAAAGCCCAACTCCAAATTGGATTGGGGTACCAGGTGTAGAATCATCTTCCAATTCTTCCTCAATAGCAATTAAACCAGGTGGAAGAACTTCACCGTCTAGTCTGTAAAAGACTTCTGGTGTTGATAAAGTGGAAGTTTCAGTAGTTACTAATTTCTGAGGACTAACTGGTTGATCATCTTCTGGTAAAGTAACAATCTTTGAATGTTCACATTCAAAGTTCAAATGTTTAGGTAAAAGAACAACAGTTTCAAAGAGAGGTTCCTGAACAAATTCAGGTTCAGATGTAACTTTAGTTTGAACTATGATAGGTTCTAGATTAACTTCTGTTTGAACTGATTCAAAATCAGAAATAATTCCTTGTTGAGAAACTTCAAGTTGAGGATCAACTTGTTGTTGAACAACTTCGGTTACTGTGTCACTAGGATCAGTGCTAATGTCCTCAGGTAATTGTGAAACTTCTTCTTTAGAAATAGATGTACCAGAAATAGTGGGAGTAACTGGAGTCTCAGTACTTACCGAAATAGATGATTCAGGTAATTCAAAGGAAGAACTAGGAGCTCTTGATGTACTTGACTCAGTTATACGAGACCGCTTTGTCCGAATATGTGTAGCTTCAGGTGGCAAAGGCAGTTTACTTGTAATTCTCCATGAACCAAGGGGTAAGGGTTGATGTTCCTCCACGATTGCTAATTAATTTTATTATCAAAAAAGAAATAAACAAAAAGGGGTAAACTAGGAAAAAGGTTTACCAAGCAACTATGAACTGTAGAATACCTTTTGGCGAACCAGGAAGCACATGCAGGAAATCTCCCTTGATGTTGTGTTCAGTGTATCACAGTGTACAAGGTAGCTGAATAGGTTACTTAAGGATGGATAGCAACCTAGAGTTGTCCTCCCATATCTACCCGAAGGTACATGGAGGCCTATTTTGTATAAGCGTTGTCTAATGCAAAACCGCACAGTGAGAGCATTCCCATATACTTTACATACTATAACACCGCCCTATATACCTGAAGGTATGTGGACGAGCTACGATATACTCACTTACGTGGAATGAGGTATCACACTTGGGATGTATTACAGACAAGTTAGCGATAGTTTCTTTGTTTTATGACGTCGGAACACGTCTCTAGCCTAGAACCACTAAATGTATTCATTAATGACAATGCTCCATTAGGTAAATTGATGTTAATTTTAAGTTGATATTTCTTAGGAATTTGCCTTTAAATTTCACCACGTGATGTATTTTGAAACTCCTAGGAATGCAACTATCATGATAAGCATTCTTCCCATTCAATTTAACAATGAAAACCCTAGCTACTTAGGGATAGAGAAATCTGTTTTCTTTCGATCAAAGAGCAAAGAGCACCATCTAATGCAATTTCCCTACACTATTCCTATGAACACACACAAACTCTTTCAATGCAACATGCATGTATTTATTTTCGATTTCATTAATGTGAATATGAAAAAAAGGAAATATGCACATACAATCAATCAATCTTTAATAAAAACAAAGACTTTTACGACAATTCTGTTTCAAAGGAAAATAAGACTTGATGACACTTTCTTTTGAATAAATATTAATCAACTATAAGCTAACTTTGACTATTGATCGACAATGACAAAGAAAAAATTAAGAAATATTAATCAATCAAATCAAATTTGGGAAAGACCAGGAGATAGAAGCTTATTTTTTGAGACATAACATTCATTGATTAATCAGCAAACAAACAAGCAGACAAAAGTTGGCAAAAGTTCTTTCCATAGGTAGGAAACTGAACCTAGGAGGATCAATGTAGCCCATAGTAGAAGATAGTGAACTTGAAAGCATTGTCCCTAAGCCAGGGGTGTTTTGCGGCACACTGTGTCTCTCTTTAGCCTGCGTTAGTGACAGTAAGCCATTTCAAGAGGCAATTTAGCACAATTTTGACCAATTTTTCAATGTAAAGAGATGAATTACAATATATGAACACAAATAAGGTCTACAAGGATGTCTTAGGAGATGGATAAGCTACTAGGAAAGAGGATCGCTCCCTAGTATGGTCGCCAATTTGTTTTGGAGAATTTAGTATCTACAGATAAACACTAATTCCCTAGATAAGTAGCCATATCAAGAACAACAGTTTAAAGCACTTTAGCCTTTTCCTATAAACAATAGATAAGATGAATAATATTGGAAGACCTACTTGTTGTTTCACTTTCCTCTTGTCTCCTTTGTATTGATCCTGTTGCTCCTTCTCGTACTTAACATGCTTGAGAAGTACCTGTAAAAATCGACAGAAGACAAAGAACCAATCAAAGAAAAATATCTATTGAATACAAGTAAATGGAATCAGATTCATTTCACACATATATGCATCATAAGACAATACAAACATATGGGAAAAAGGTTCAAATACTTTATTGAATAGAAGAAGGAATTACAACCATTGTGTCTGATTCAAAGTCATTCCTCTAGCTTGGATCCCATCCACATCACATCAAAAGCATGACAAACTTGTAGCATTACAATACTTGCTTCAAAGCCAATTCTCATAGAAACATTATCTCCTTACAATTCAACATAGTCCAGCCCCTGATCACTTAGATGAGTGGTCAATCTAAAGGAATAAGAAGGAGGATTTTTCATAAATGGTGGAATTGAATGGCCTTCCATACTTAGAATTAGTTCCATGGAGGAAGGGATGAGAGGATAGGATGCACCTTAACTCATTCCTTATCCATTTTCGAGATCATAAGAGTTGATAAATGAGGGAACCTTCTAGATGACTCCAAAATATAAGAATATTCCCTAAACCCTACGTGAATTTTGCTCATTCTTTCCCAACGCAGGTGAAAGAAGCCTAAGTGCTTTGAAGAGCACCCTGGCAATTGACTCAACTGCTTTGCAATGCATCTTTACAAGGTCTTACCTACGTTGGTCCCTCTAGAGGCTATTTCTGGATGTATTCAAGTCATGAAACTATCTAGGAAGGAGGCATTCAAATGGGTGACTTGTTTAGGGCATATAGCAACTGAAATTAGGGTTTGATGAGCCCTAAAACACTGATCTAGATGATGGTATTGATATGCCAAAATGGATCCGTAACACATCTACTGGTAGTGGTTGTATATGTGGATGACATAATATTTAGCAGCGATGTGGAGCATTTGGGTCACCGGTTTGTAAACTTTATGAAAATAGAATTTGAAATGTCCATAATTAGTGAGTTGTCTTTCTTCTTGGGTGTACAAATTACTTAGTCTCCATGTGGAGTTTTTATATCCTAATCCAAATTTCTTAAGGAAACAATGAAATTTTTTGGAATGGAGAACCGCAAACCTATCAACATACCCATGTCTACAAGTTGCAAATTGTGCAAGGAAGATGCAATGCCATGGGTAAATCTGACTGAATACATGTTGATGATAGGAATCTTATTGTATCTGACAGCTTCAAGGTCTCATATCATGCAAGTAGTGGGAATTGTGGCAAGATTTTAGGCTTGTCCACGAGAAAGTCATGTGGTAATTGTTAATAGGATTTTCAAACATCTTCAAGGTACAACATAATATGGGTTGTGGTATGCCAGGAGTAATGAATTTAATCTGAAGGCCTACACAAATGCTAATTGGGATGGAAGTCTAGATCACGGGAAGTGTACTTCTAGTGAAACTTTCCTTTTGAGTGACTACTTAGCATTGTGGGTTAGTAAGAAAAATGTCTCCATCTCTCTATAGAGTGCTGAAGAAAAATATATTGTTGTTGCAGCTTGTTGTACACAGATTCTATGGATGAAGAAAACCTTAAAGGACATACACGTATATTTTTCTAATCCCATTCCAATAACGTGTGATAACACTAGTGCAATCAACATCTCAAAAATTCCAATCATGCATTCAAAAACCAACCATATTCCTATCAGGTATCATTTCTCGATGGAGCACATTGTAGCCAACATTGTTTAGCTTGTGTATGTTCCCACTAAATAGAAACTGGTAGATATCTTTACCAAGCCACTTGCAAGAGAACCATTTGAATTTCTCAGCCAACAGATAGGAGTTGTGACTCCTCCCTCCAAATGACCTATTTTTGGTAGGTGGTGGTAGCTATTGAGAGAGAGGAATACATGGGAGAGTAGGTTGCATTGGTTCAGGGGGAGTGCAAGTGAATTTTTCCTTTCCACTGATGTTAAAGGGGAAGAAATTTAGCATCAGAGCAGACCATACCAAGCCTGAGGGGGATTCTGTAGTTTTTCCATCAATGCCAAAGGGGGATATAGTTAGGCATTTAATGGTATGTAGGTGGTTGGTTTTATGAATGTTGGCAATGATGTCAAACAAGGCTCAGCCTGATGATTGGGCTTCATGCTTTGGTGGTTGTGATTCCTGTTGTGCAGAGACTTTAGAGACCTTCTTAAGGTATCATATAGGCTCAAAGGCTAATCAGGCCCCATCCATTAGATAGTGCTTAGAATATGCTTTCCAACAGTATGTGGAAATCCCAGAATGGACTTCTCGATCAAAAGTTAGAGCCAGTTGAAGTTATGCCTCTCCAAAAGAGAAGGTAAAGGAAAATGAGTGGTTGTCCTTCTGACACGTGTCCAATCAAAAATCGATTATCAGAGGTTCCAAGGTGTAGTGTAACATCGTATGAAATTCACTGATTAGCGACTTGTGATATTGACAATCGGAGGTCCCGACATATAGACAATTGGAGGATTGACTGTATTCCATATCGGTGTTGTTAGTGTCAGTCTTCCTAGCATTCCTCCAGTGATCAAATATGCTCTTACAAAGTGGTCTCAGAGTGTCCAGGTCAAATTTTGTCATTTCAAAGAGTTTTCAAGCAAAATTTGGTCACTAGACATTAGGTCTAGGGTTTGCTTTCACTCCCTCTAAAGTTGTCCAAATGTCGGTCCATGTCATCATTCAGCTGATTCTATCATCATTCATAGGGTTGTCATTATCATGACAGTGTCTAATGGGTCATTCTACACCTTGTTCATGCTTCAGTTGCACCTAGGCAAGGTCATTTCCCTCTCCTAGGGTTTTGAAACTAATTTCTCTTAGACGGTCAAATCATCGGCAAAACTTGTATCCTGATGTTCATACACCTTCCCCTATCCTTAAAGTACCTTATCAAATGTTTCCCATCACTGAGATCCCCCAAATTCCTCATTTTCGCGTAAACCCTAGTTTCTTGCTACAACTTGGCAATTTTCTAGGTTGGGCCTGTATTTTGCCCTTTTGGACCGCTTCCCCTCCCTCGATCTCCGTGATTCAACTTTCCCCTGCTTCCTAACATCCCTCCCTACTCCCCAAAATATCCCCAAGAATTTACAAGCCCCTCATCCCCTTTATTTCGCTTCATTTCCACAAAATTCCTAGTTTGACACATCGAGATAAGTTTCATTCAAAAGATGTTTCAGAGCAATCAAAGATGAATTTTGTAAAACTGAGAGAGGTTTTTGTCCACAACATGCCAAATAAGAAAAACCTCCTTCACTTTTTACACAGGTGTCATGGTTTTAGAGAAATGCCAAAAATACCATTGCCTCAGGAGAATCAAATGCACCTCTGAAGTGACCTTGGGAAAACCAAGTTTTCTCCTATCTTGGTTGGCCAAATGACTTTCTTGATGAGTCAAATGTTAACTAGACACAAATATATTTTCAATGAGCTATCATGATCTCAATTTTGAGTTGAGGAAGGAATTCAAAAGTTGACTACAACAGCACTCTGCCTTGAGGCAGCCTCATTTGGCACATTTTGACTAGTCTTGGGAGATTTGAGTTTTAATAGAGAAAATGAACTCCAAATTAAAAAATTCTAGCTTTTTTGGAAAGTAGACTCAAAGAAATTTCCAACGCGCTATCCTGCGTCCGATTGTGACACCTGGAAGGCCTCCAAAAGCCTCATGCACAATGCACTATGTAGCTGAGTGTGCGCTACGCATCAGGTTGGGCGCGCTACGCATCAACACACTTTTCTCAGTGTAAATTTACTCGTGCGCTACGCACTAGGGGCGCGCTACGCGTTGGGTGAGGTGTGCTACGTGTTGGAGTTTATGCCCAGAGCTTTGCCTGAAACACATTCAAACGCCTCCTCTCCGCACAAAATTGCAGGTAGGCTCACATCCACCACTTGTGCTTGGCTTTTGAAAGATAAATGTAATGGGTTCATGATATGTTCGCCTTAGAAATCCAAGTGGAAAGCCCTCCTTTATCAATGAAATGGCTGTAGGGTTTGAATGCAAAAAAAGTGTTGTAGGGTTTCAAAAACAGAGACCAAGGTTGTCATTATTTCTCCATTTTCCTTTGTTTCCTATTCCCTAATTCCCTAATGTTTCCCCTTTCCTAATATTCCCTTGTGCATTTGTGTCCCCTTGGTCACAGCATTGTTAGAGAAAAAAAGCAGTTCACATTCAATTGCACACCACAGTTTCATTCAAGGCAGTTTGTATATCAGCAGTCATGTCATCTGGTCACTCATCTGAATATGAGGCAGAGACCGAAAGTGATTCTCCCTTGAGAGAACAGGAATCCCGGAGGCCTCGGAAAAGTGGCAAACATGTCAGGGAAGAACCAATCAACCTTAGAGAATTGCATGCTTGTCCTCTTGCTATGTAGTGTTTTGAGCATCATGAGACCAGGCCTATTTTCATTACATATCAGAGAGGCACTAGACCTTTGTTCGCAGCAGCAAAGCGAGTATTATCTCCACATCATGTGGAAAGGGTCTCGCTTTCTTCTTCACCACAGATACAGGATAAGGGAAAGAAGCCCAAGCATGAGGAGAGGTTTTCAGGTGAGCCATCGGGATTTGTTATCATTCATGATGATGAGACAGCTTCAGAATCAGAGGAGGCCCAATATATCAGGATTATCAAAGAGCAAGAAACGGACATTCAAGCCTTGCAAATCTAGCTGGAGATGGAAAAGTCAAATATTAGGTATCTAGAATAGCGCAACAAACATTTAGAGGACGAGCACACACTTATAGAGCTGCAACGAATCCGTGAAGACCGTAGGTTGGCCTGTAAAAGACCGGGTGACTTGACACCTGTGGCACGGCAATTTGTGCTTGAGAAGGTCAACCGACACTTGGAGGGGTTGTTGGCAAAAGCCAATAGAGACAAAGACTTGCTTCGTCACATGAAGAATCATTAATGGGCCCGCATGCATGTTTGCAAAGCAAAAATTAAGATCCTTAAGAGGCGATTAAGCAAGGCACTAAAATGGCGGAAAAGGCCCGATCCACTCCAAATTTTGGCCGAAGCCTCTTTGACTAAGCATAGTACTTGATTGGGGACCCCCAACCCAAATTTCAAGAAATTTGGGGAAAATTTTGTCAATTTTGAAATTTTAATGTAAATAACAGGTTTTTGGGCTCAACGCGTAGCGCGCCGCGCGCTACCCTGAAGATGGGGAGGTCCAATTCAAGAAAGGTTTGCATTTTGGATTTTTCATGATTAAATACACCTGCTCAGCCACTTACAGGACATTTCATCAAGTTTTGGGCCCCCAAAAGGTCAAAAAAATGCAAAAAATGACCTTACTGCCCCTTTTTGGACACACAGGAAGAAGTCTTGGGAGAATGCACTTTTGGAGGGGCAAATGGGCACCAAATTGAAAAATTCCACTTGGGTTGGAAAGTAGAAATCCAGGCATTTCCAACAAGCCCACCTAAGCTCAATTTGGATGCCAGGAAGGGCCCCAAAAGTGGGCTCAAAGGCGTGCTACGTGTTGAGAAATGGCGCGCTACGCATCAGGACATTTTCTCAATTTTTCATCTTCAGCTCAGGAAAACGCAGCATTTGACCAGTTTTGACTTTTGGTGGTATTTTTCACCCTCCTTGATGTAATTAATGTAATTTTATGTTGACATGACACTTATTTACCTATTCTAGAAGATTCATTCATAAAATAGCAAAAAATTAATGAATGAATTGGTTTCCTAGCTTATAGAGGCAAGTTGTTTTGATTGCCTAGATTGTAGTGCCTAGTTTAGAATTGGTTGAAACAGCTCCTAGGATGATGAGCTCGACCCCTAGAGGCAAGGGAATGTGTTAGATTGTCTATATTATGTATTTTCTTAGTCATTTTCATGGTTGGAATCTTGAGGGAGAAGCTTAGACTGTATTACTCTTTGTATCTCTGCAATTTTGGCAAAGGAAAGACCAGGGTTTTGCAGCACTATTTGGGATTCCTGTGGTGATTTGTGTTGATGGTGTGTTTCTCTCATGTACTTGTAAGTTTTTTATGTGTATCATTTTCCTACTCTTCTCTTCTGCAAATTAAGTAAATGAAGTGTTAAGGTAGAATTCATGGTTTCTATGCTCTGCCTTTAAGTTTGCTTAATATCTATGTTTTCATGTGTTTAAGGAGAACTCCTAATGGTTTCTTGCTCTCCTTAGCTCCTCACCAGTCATACCTATCCATTCACTTCCTTCAAAGGCATCAAGACAATCTCCTACCTTGCCCCAAAAAGACCTCTGCAAAAACTGTGTCTCATCCCTGCACCCAAAATTGTCGTGCTCAGTTTTCCAACAAAACCCTAAAAAATTGAAATCAAACTTTCCCTATCAGTTTACTAGCCTAAAACCAGTGTTCTTTATTGTTCATCTCAGCCCTTTGAAGACCTTTTGCTGAGATAGTCCTGGAGAGAGCCCTCTCCTGTCCTCGTAGGGCTAGCTACGAGGCTAAGTGGTTTGATGTTGCCTTGGATTTTTCCTTCCTCAGCCTGAGGCCAAATTCGAGTGCTAATAGGTGCATCGACTATCAAAGGTCAGCGATCCATGCATATCGGCAATCGACATTCCACATTTCACAATTGACAACAGTGGGAATTCATCAATCAACGAACACTGATTGAGTTAAAATGTCGAGGAGAGTGCATTCTTTGTTAAATCAATGGAGAGCTAAAAGTACACTTAACAAAGGAAATCAAACACAAAACCAAGTAGGGCGAGGGTCTTTCTCTCTCCTCTAGGAGGAAACATGGAGGCATCTGATTGGGTCTAATAAGGACACCTGGTAGCTAGTGATGAGCTATGATGAGGACACGTGATAGGATCCAATTGGTTCTGATAATGCTAAGTGGTTGCTGATGTTAGCATGACATCGTAGTATGGAAAGACACATGGCAAGTGCTTTCAGTCATTTTTTATGGCCTAATGCACCATATCTAGGTGACAAATCGGAGTGTTTCACATGGCATTGTTCATGTCACATCAGTGATCAGCAATCGGAGGATCACAATTGTCACTCCTAATGAAATCTTCGATTGCAATACGCCAATAAAGGTGCTCTGACGCACATGCTAGCATGTGGTCATGAGGAGTCGAAGAACCAAGGGCTATGGCTGAACACAGAGGGCCAATCAACAATTAAAAATCAGAAATTTTCAATGGAAAACACATGTTCACAAAGTGGAAATCGTCGATAAGGTGTTCTAATAGTGTTAAGTGCTTGGTATAGAATAAACACAAGAACAAAGGAGCAAATAACTTTATAAAGGGAAAAAGGCCCCCAGACATGAGTCTATATGACTTAGCGCCTTAAGGCTAAGCCTTAGGTCACAACCCTCAATCCTATGATCCAAGTTAAATAATGGTCAAATCAAAAGGGGATAGACATGATTAGAGGTTGTAAATCGGTTGTTTTGTAGTATTAAAACCACTACATAGCATTGCAATGAAAAACTCCAATATGATGGTACATGGATCCATTAAATATGTATGAATTAAAAATTGAGGTCTTGAATGTTGAACAGTAAGGATAATGGTCAAAGACCTCTTGTGCACACTTTTTGAATTTAAATGAAGAATAGAGACTCCATAAGGATGTATAGGTAGATCTTTGTAAGCCATAAATAAGCATGGGGAGTCTCTGTGAAATGTGTAAAGGGATTGAAAATAAATGCACAACGTGGGGTTCCTGCAATGAGACATTGAAGTAATCATCACCCATTCTTGTGATTTTAAATGCAGCGATAGAATAGGAGAAGCGTGAATCAACGACAGGATGGAGTTCCATGTCAAGGGTACATGCTTGGGTAGAATTTATTGTGACAGGGGCTATATCGTGCCAAGTATAACACTAGAAAAAAACTTAGGATCTCCATTGAACTGGGTAGTGGTGTGAGAATATGTGTGTGAGAGTAGAGAAGTGAGCTAAGGCATCAGAGTAGAGTATTTCAAGGGTAGTTTTGTGTTGAAAATAGTGGAGAGCCCTCACCAGTGAAAGCAGAGCATAAAGTTAGTGTTCCTATGTGCAGTAAGAGGAGGAATACCACAAGTGTTGAAAAAGCAGAGTGTAGAAGTTGAATCTACAAGACATCCATTAGTTGGTATTTTACTTGTAATTTGTAAGCCCCTGTTTTCAGTTTGAAAATTGTATGAAATAGTAGAACAGTGGTTGTGACAGGTTGGTGCCTACACACTTAAGAGGTTGGTATCTCTTGTAAAGTTGGTGCTTGCTAAACCAAGGGGGTTGGTGCCTCCAGTGAGTGGGTTCTCACAAACAAACATATGTAATTAAGTTGGTTCTTAAATTGCATCATAAAACAAACAACAAATTGGTGGTTTTTTCCCTTTGGGTTTCCACGTGAAAACACTATGTAAATTGTGTGTTTCTCATGCAATTTTTATTTGAGTATGTGTATATGAAAGTTTTTTTATTTTTTGTTTCATGAATGAATGCTCTCATATATGAAGGAACATAAGAAATAACTCAAAGCATAATAAGGAAATAAAATTAACAGATCCTTAAATTACTGATTCACCCCTCCTCTCAACAATTACGTATTCGAACAAAAAGAGAGTTTGTAAAAGAATTCAAACTTCCCTGGACCGATCAACAAGGGTTGTCGAAGTTGTGTGAGATAAAGAAGCGGAAAGGTGAGATCACATGGGAAAAAATGCAAAGATTTAAGGATGCAATTGGTAAACTTAGGTACACCCTAGACCTGAATCACCAAATGGAATTGTTTGTCAAGGCACTGTTACCCATTGCTCGTACAACCTTCATGCAATAGAAGATTGAGACATTGTAGGATTCTCTCAAGAAAGCCACTCAAATAGAAGTTATGGCAGGGTACCTGCACAAATTCTTGTGGGGATCAGCATCACATGATCCATCTATTTTGGGCCTTCATCAAATTGCAAGTTTAACAAAGAATTTGAAGGATATGCAGCCAGCCCACCTGGCGAGACCAAATGTGTGGTGCACAAATTACTTGGTGGAAGGACATGTTGTCACGACATGCGTGAGGTTGCAGGGCATGGATGCCACTTCTGCTCTAGGGTGACCACATGGGCCTACACCCATAGCGGGAGTCATAGTGGTAGGATCACAAGAGATGTATCTTGACTGCAACCAACCAAAATATTGTGAATTGTGCAAGGTGTATGGACACACTCCTTGTCTATGCCTGCTATTACAAAAGTACTTTAATGTTCCAAATAAAAATTATTGTGAGTTTTGTGCTTGAAAAACTCTGCACACCAATCAATTTAGAGCATTGGATGCTCTAGATGATAGGTTAGATCACTCAACCTTCAGAGTCAATGGGACTACTCGAGGTGGGTGAGGAGGAGGTATAAGGAGCGAAAGTGCATGAGGTAGGGGTCTAGCTTGTTGTTACAACTATGACTTAGAAGGGAACATTGCATGGGATTTCCTTCTACGAAGGAGGCCTTGGTTCTCTCAATGTAGGGTCAATGCACATGCAACTGAGGATTATCCGGAGCTAATTTCAAGATGGGAGGAGCAGAACATGTAGAGAGGAGAAAATTTAATCAATGCAGACCCAAGGGTCATAGAGGCAGACCCTCTATCCAACGTTAAAATAGTAACATGTGGGGGAAAAAAGAATGCAACTGATTGAGGAACCCCAGACTAATCCATAATCATTCGAGTGGCATCCCCAAAGCATCCCTGTGACCCCGAGTAGCAGAAACAATATTACAAGGAGGCAACAAAACTGTTTGATAATATGGATAAAAGCAGAGGACTACAAAAGGGGTAGATGGAGTCGCATAAATATAATATCCCAGACCTTCCACACTCCCCGATTATTTGACCAATCAAGGAATGGTTTAGGTTTTTCCTGCAGATTGTGAATGATGAGCAGATGTTGGGGAAGTTGGAAAGAAGTCTAAAGGTAGCCATACTAGAGGAGGGGGTTGAGGGAGGAAAAATCTCTGCTAAATTGTCTGAAAGACACACTAGAAGAGTATTGAGGAACAAATTTATAATTGATGCTCAGATTGCAGGATTTCAAATCAAGGACACTATGCTAGATCTTGGCTCCGATGCCAACATCCTACCAAGGAATATGAGGGAAGTGCTGGGGAAACCTCAGTTGACATTCTCACCAATCCAATTGTGAATGGTGAAACAGTATTGTATACTACCAATTGGCAGACTGGAGGACGTGGAAGTGGATGTAGTAGGGGTAAAGAAGCATGCAGGTTTCAAGGTAATAGAGACAAGGATCCTTAAACCTGCACTACTAGGAATAGACTGGGCCTTTGAAAATTATGTCATCATAGATCTAAAGAAGGAACTGATGACCTTTGAGGTGGAAGGGGTAAGAGTTATTCAACTGATAGACCCATATCAGGGACCTAGATTCACATAACCAGTAGGTGACAAAGAAGAGCCAGGGATGTTAGATAAACTCTACATACTAACAACAGGTAAGAGGGAGGACTACATAAACCCAATAAATGAAGGATCTATTAGCTAGAGAAGCATTCAGAGTTCAGAGGTTCGCTCAAAATGTGCATGGGACAATTGGAAGTAGGGCGGGTATGAGAGAAACAATGGATGTTTCTCCACAATATGTTAGGTTAAGTAGATTGGCATGGAGGTAAGAGACTTTTCCATATTTAATGGTATAGACTTAGTAAATTCATTTCCCAACAAGATTGATGCAAATGTGATTCAATAACATAAAATACCATTATAAAACATTGCATTGCAAGTGACCCTGACATGTTGGTGAGGAGTCCACTTGATTGGCTCCGGGACTAGGGAAGGATCAAGAGATAAATGAAAGAGAGATTAATATAGGCAGGGGAATACCCACAAGAATTTGAAAAAGATAGAGGGGATTTAGACCATCAACAACACTTGGAAAATTGTAGAGACAAGTGGAACTAAGAAGGAGTTTCGAAAGAATTATGGGTGCATGGATTCATACATACCTTGGGTACATTTCCAAAACTGTTATAGCTCCAAATCTCACTCTTATGGTTTGTGATGATGTACTCATGGCCTAGGGCAACCCCTTCTTCCAGACCTGGTCCAAAATTTTAAAAACAGTGTTTTGTCCCTTATACGCGACATTGCCCTTAGTTAAACGCGTGTATACGCGGGTATGTGTATAGCCAACTCGCGTGTATGTATTAAAACACTTAAAAAAAATATAACACTCCTTATTTTTGGGCGGAGATCGCGGGTTTTACCTGCTGATCACCTGTTAGTGCCCGTGGCCCAACTGTTCCCAACCAACTCCTAACTAAAAAACTACTTTGGAGAAGGTATAAAATGCCCTCAAAGGGAAGGCCTAAGGGAGGACAGAAGAGAGAGAAAGGTTATGCTGAGATTTTTCCCTTGACCAGGTCTGAAGTCCCTTGTGCCTTCTGCACTTCCCCCATTTTGTATAGGAAACCTTTGTTTCCTTGTGTGTTGATGTTCATCCACCATTTATGACATCATGGAGAGAGTCATGGAAGGAGTTTGTTAGAGGCTTGAGGCTGGAACGGATCCGAAAGGAAGATTTGCTTGGAGCCTGCTGAAGGTGACTCAGGTGAAAATATTCCTTTTTATGTACTTTATTTGTCTATAATAAAATAAACACATGTCTTGGTTCCCGAAATGAATCTTCTTTATGTTAATGATATTCATGTTTAGAATTCATATATAAAAGGTTGTTTTGATTTCATAACTAACTACCTTTCTTTGTAACATGAAGATGATTTCTTTATAAGTTTTTGTCCATATACTACTGTGTTCTTTGAATTGGTTGTTTTGCAGGACAAAAGAGAAGAAGGGAACTCCAAGAAGGGTTTGGACCCTAAAGGCCTTCTCAAACGTAGGACCAAAGGTACGTACCCTTATCATAGAATTTTCTTATAATAGCATAATGGCTGTATGAATGCATGTTTCTTTGAATAGATAACTTTCAGTCTGCTAGGGTTTCAACCCAAAAATCCCTAGGGGAGTAATTACCTCTATCAGAATTGGCGACTCCACTGGGGACAACACTCTTGTTGTTCCTAGTTTGGGTGTTTTTCAAGCCAATCAAGGCTCAGCTGCCTTGTCTGCTTGATGTTACTGTCTGGCCTGTTCTTGAACTTTAAGCTTTGCCAGTTTCTTCAGTTTGTTTTTTATTTTTCTTGAAGCTTTTCGTACACGCTATTTTCTTATATACAACAGCGTATATACGCTTGTTTCTTTGAGTGAACCCACGTATATGCAGGTTTCCTCAAACACAGTCGTGTATACACGCAATCTGTACTTAAGTACAGTCGCATATAAATTGCAATTTTCAAGATTTATAAATCTTTTAGTCTCTGAAGGTTTGTCTGGTGGTTTGAGTCAGTCTGAAACAGTCATTTTCCAGTATCAGTTATTTGTTTTACAGCGAGCATCTCGTTCTGAATTCTCTCTGATTATAAGGAGTATTGGTCTTGTTTTTTGTTGATTCCAAGCATCATCATTTTTTGCTAAAGCACGCAAGATTTCTTGCTAGGAATCTTGGCTACTCTGATTCATCGGAGTAGGGAGATTGATCACAATCTTTGTGTTAATCTTGCTTTTGGTGACTTTTTGTTTGCTTGACAAGATCGCTTTTTGTGACCATCCACTTCTTTGTTTCATGAAAGTTGTTGTTTGACACTTTCTTGGAATTTTTCTTTTTTATCTTTTTGGCTTTCATTGCCAAGGCTTTCATTGTTGCTTTTGATTGTTAAGAGCAATTTCAAACACATTTATTTTTGTTGGGTTTTCATCCATTGAGTGGTGTTCATTCGCAAAAGTGTTTAATTGCCTATTCTTCAATCACAAGTTTCAGTGTTGTTGAGAGCATTTTTTGAAAAGACTTTTTTGTTTGTTGCTTTGAAGAAAATCTTTTGAAAATCTTAGTTTTGCTTTCTTGAACTTGCTTTTCATTTGGTTTCCTTTTAGTGAAGTGAAAGTGCTTTATGTTTGTCTTAGAACTTGTTTTTAGTGTTTAGACGAAATGAATGGTAACATCTCATATTCCATCTAGGCATTGTAAGTGGCAAGATAAAGATTGATAAGCAAGCAACTTTCATTTTTGTTTTCAGAGTAGTTTTAGATCTTGCATCCACATATAGTTGTTGCATTAGGATAGGTTTGCATCCCATTTTTAGGCATATATAGCTTTGTTAGCTTTTGTGAGTGTGAAGTGTGCATTAACAAAAAGAAAAAAAAAAATTGTTTTATTAGAAGTACCTCTGAACCCTATAGAAATTGCTCTTCATCTAAAAACAAAAAAGTGCATGTGCATGTAGTTAAGTTTTTATTAATTTCTTTTGCATCAAAAAACACCACTAGTTTCACTTTTGTTACCTTGTGACTTAAAGAACAGCCTAATAAAATCAAGCGCTAACTAAAATTCACTAGAACTTTTTGTTTTAGTCAAGTTACACCAACAAGATTAGGATTTTTAGGGCCTTGGATTAGGCGAGTGGACAGTTAACTCTCCAAGGCCATATAAACGTCAAACGTAGGAGTCTGAATAACGAGAGAAAATCCAATAGCATTAGGAAGACTAGGAAAGCTCTGGATCTGGGAGTTAAGCACGAGGGTCTGTGAAGACAGGGAAGAGAGATACCCCCTCTCCTACTTGTCCGAACTTACCTCACGACTATTCTTCCTGGCTTCTGCGATGAGTTGGTATCCATAGTTGCTGCTCCTAGGGAACTACACAGGTGGCTGCAGAGGGGAATCCCATGGCACCTGAGGTTGACGCTGCATCACTCTCGACAGTACTACTGGAGGGCACCCTTGCGAAGCTTGGGGGCTTGCACCGGCGCAGGTTGTTGTTAGGAGGTCAGCGTAACTTCCTCTGATACCTTCACTGATAGGACTGGGCCCTCATCATCCCAGACTATCTTCGGAAGGCCCCTTATTTCACTTTCTCGTATTCTGGTGTCCAGTCTTAATCACCCAGAGCGGAAATACTTGGAAGTTGTTTGACTGGCTGTATCTTTAGGGACTTTATAGTGTGTGCTCTGTGCTCTTAGTTGGCCTAGCTTTCAATTTTTTGAGTCTTTAGTTAGATCATACCAAAAAATTCAAAGTGGCTGACCAATCTCCAAGATGGTCTCGAAGACTTCGTGGTCTCTCGCCACCAAGTTTAGAGCCTTCTCCTAGAAGGCGGAGAGGCAATACTACCGGTGGGTTCCGTCCCACACCGGTTGACGCATCGAGGATTGATCCTCCTCTCGGGGGCATTAGCGGCCAAGCAAGGCCTGGCATTTCTGAACAAGAGTGGGACACTCCAGTACTTTCTCTAGTTCTCTTTCAAGTGGAGAATAACATAGAGGTAGAAGAACTTTCAGATTCGTTAGCAGCTCCAAATTCTCCTCTACCATCTAGTCATCCAGATGTACTACAATACGTTGGGACTCCGACGCATAGACCGTCAAGTCTAGGTTACGCTACGCGCTTACCATCGATGACCACTACTGGAAGCATGGCTTCTACAAGTGCTACGACTATGCAAACCCCAACATCAGTGCAAGGGGGAGGAACCATTTCCATCTCCTCTGCTTCCTTGTTTGGATCTTTTGCTAGCACATCTTTAGTTGGGTCTACCTCCATTCTGTCCACGAGTGGAAATGCCCAAACCAATGCTTTTGGTACTGGATTCTTCCCATTTGGCACCCACTCATAGGGTATCCCATCGGTTCCATTTAGCGTCGCTACGTCTATGATGGGTGGATCGGCTTCATTCCAGGGTTTTCCTTTTGGAAGTGGTCATATACCACATTCCAACCCCATGGTAGGATCCATGCCTTTTTCTTCTATAGGACAAAGCAGCAATCCTTTCCAAGGTTGGAATAACCCTGGCGTTAGTAGTGCGGGAACTCGGAATCCGTTTATCGGCCAACAAGTGAATAGGCCGTATCCACAGTTAGCTCGTTTCAAACTATTCCTCCTCTAGATTTGGCTTGGAATCCGTATCAGGGGTTATCAACTCCTTACAATCCTTTAGGAGGAAAATTTGCTGGTTATGGAGGTTATACGGCCGGAGTTGGTCAAACTCAGAATTTTGCTGGACCACAAGGCTTGCCTTTTGGTTCAGCCAGTTCTATTGGTTACTTCGGGCAACTTGGTGCCTCTCAAATTCCAAGACAATCTTTTGCGAGATTTGGAAGTTCTGCCCAGTCTGGGTGGAACCCCCAAGGTCCACTTAGGCTTCCGTTTCTGGAAACGTTGAATTTTCCAGATCTCACTAAGTTAACAAATGACCCAATCAAGTACAATCCGGCCTGGCCTCCGGTCCCAACCAAACTCCCTTCGGACATTCCAAAATTCGAAGGGAAGAGTGGTGAGGACCCAGGCGACCATGTAACCACATTCCATTTGTGGTGCTCATCTAACTCCCTTATCGATGACTCGATTAGGTTGAGACTGTTTCAGCGCACCTTGACGTGTAATGCAGCCAAATGGTATATAGAGTTACCAGGGGGTAGCTTTACATCGTTCGCTGACTTAGCCAATATCTTCTTAAATCATTTGCAGTTGCCTGTCCGCTATGATGCCGGAACTGAACTTCTGGCCACCTTTCGTCAAGATAAGGCAACCCACATTTCTGACCATATTCAAGAATGGAGACGGAGAAAGAGGCTCATTAAAGCCAAAATCCCTCTGGAGTACCGTCTCGAGTGGTTTTTGAAGTCTTTACAACCCGAGATCTCCAAAGATGTCTCCATGTCTGAAGTCTATTCTGAGGAGCAAGCCATTTTTAGGGCCCAACAATTAGAATTGATCTACTCTCAGTCTGGGATCCTACAAAAGTACTTGCCAGATGCTCCTGGATCTAAGGTTGATGTAGCTAAGTCGAAGCCAGGTCCACACGCGGATGGTATCGTCGGGTCAGTAGACACAACTACCGTGGACTTGTTGAATCAATTGCAGCAGTTGTCCTTGCAAACTGCTTCTAACAACCAAGTCACATCGTATAATCCCCCCGCTTCCCAAACTTCTTCAATAAATGCCATCCAATCTGATCACCCCAAAGGAAATCAAAATTCCAATGGGAAAAAGAAAGGACGAGGTAAGAAAAAGAACCAGGATGGGAAGCCTGATGCAAATAAATCCCACAACAACGCTAGTGGTGGTAGAAATGAGTCAAGAAAGAAAGTTAAGTTTCCATGCAAATTGTGCAGTGGAGACCATATAACTCATCTCTACCCTAAGATTGAAGATGCTCAGCGCTTGTTAGGATAGCAAGGGACTTCTAGTTCTCAAGCTGTGTTAACCAACCCATTTCCCCAAGGGCAGCAACTTCTTGCTGGTGCGAGTTCAAACCCTGGAACCTCCACTGGGGGCAACCAGGAAGGGGAAAAATTGTCAAATGTTTTCATGATGGGTTCTAATGTCCATGTGGCTACTCGGTCACGTGATTATTGTGAAGCTGAAACTTCCAAGGACAAGACTGTTCCCAGAAGTACTGACCTTCATATTGAGTGACCCCCTGTCGAGACTATACCACGGATACCGAAAGGTTCCGCTAAAAGCACGACGATTAATCCTAATGCTAGGGCCGCCCAAAATTACTCCATTGTGGAGGATCTGGCTCAAAGTCCATGCACTATGTCTGCTTTAGAGGTTCTCTAGTCGTGCCCGGCTCAGAGAAGTGCCTTACTCTCCGTAATTGGAGCAGTCGATCCAGCTAACTCTTTAGTGCTCACTTTTGACATGTTGAATGTCAAAAAGCGACTCCCTCATCATATGTCTTTCCAATTAAAGTCTACATACTGAAAAATCAATATTTTTCGCACCGTGATAGATGAAGGAGCTTCCACATGCATTATGTCGATGTCATGCTGGAAGGCTATTGGATCACCCTCGGCTGTTCCTTCACCCACCATCTTGACTGCATTTGATGGTCATTCTCATAAGCCGCATGGGATTATCCCGACCTTTCCTATATGTGTTGGGGGGAAAGGTCGTCAATATTGAAGTAGAGGTCGTAGACGCTAACCTAGAGTATAATCTCCTATTAGGAAGGAACTGGGTATACGAGATGGATGTCGTTGTTTCAACTCTGTTTCTTGTCATTTTCTTTCCTCATGAGGGGAAAATCGTTAAGGTTGATCAATTGGACTATTGTCCAGTCGATCCTCAAGCAAGCTCTGACTCTACTGTCCCTTTAGTGGATAACCCTCGCCCACCAACTGAGAACTTAGGAGTAGGGATGTATTCCTCATTGATGGGTACATTTGATCTTCCCTCTCCTTTCGCTAAAATCAATTCTATTTCATCATCGAAGGTGTCTCCTAGAGAAGAGTTCTTTCGAACTCGTTATTTTTCAGACCCTTGGACCTTGCCTTCACCTACGACCACATTAGTTGAAGGACAAGTAAATGGAATGGAATTCCCTATATCTGCAGCTGAGCTTAGATATCAGTCTATCATAGACTCTGCAGACAACCATTCTACTCCTTTTCCCGAAGAGGAGTTAGATGGTCATGTGGCCCCGGCTTGGAGCCTTGATTCTACCTCTGCCTTGGACTGCTTAGATTTTGTTTTACCTTCTGAGGAAGCAATCCTTGAATTAATGATGGGTATAGATCGACCTTGGGAAGACTTACACCATCGTTCATACTTTCTTCCTCCATTGCAGGAAGTAGAATCTAGATTCTCCGAGCTCTTCACTAGTGATGTTTGTACGGTATCAAACCCTTTGGCTCCAGCACACATTTGTGCCGAAGGTAATATGTCGGTAATTTCAAAAACGATACCTATAAACATCTCTAGGAACCCTAACGTCATCGAGAATATCTTCATCGGAATTGAGTGTTCCCCTGAAGAAATTCAGATCTACACCGACCTATTCAAGGAATATCGTG
The DNA here is from genome assembly GCA_031772625.1 of Pinus tabuliformis. Classification (NCBI taxonomy): domain Eukaryota; kingdom Viridiplantae; phylum Streptophyta; class Pinopsida; order Pinales; family Pinaceae; genus Pinus; species Pinus tabuliformis. The sequence goes on along the minus strand of CM062806.1, from coordinate 462,614,706 downwards.
ATGTATTTGCTTGGTCTTATGAAGAAATTCCTGGCATTGATCCTTCTATAGTTCAACATGAGATCAAGACATATGAAAACGTGAAACCGGTTCATCACAGGCTTCGGCAGGTTAACCCTAGGAAAGCTGCGGCTATCAAAACTGAGGCTGAGAAGCTGCTAAAGGCGGGTTTTATATACCCTGTTCCTATTACTGATTGGGTTTCTAATCCAGTCCCTATGGACAAAAAGCAAGGAACAATCCGAGTATGCATCGATTTTAGGGACATAAACAAGGCTTGTCCGGAAGATAATTACCCCACGCCATTCATTGATCAGATTATCGACGAGTGTGCGGGTAATGAAATTTTTTCCTTCATGGATGGTTTTTTAGGTTATAATCAAATCTCTATCCGTCCTGAAGATCAACATAAGACAGCTTTTATATGTCCCTGGGGTACCTTTGCATATAGAAAGATGGCTTTTGGTCTTAAAAATGTTGGAGCCACTTTTCAGCGGGCCATGTCATATGCTTTCCACGACATCAAACATGTCATCGAGGCATACTTGGATGATCTCGCTGCTCGTTCTCGAAAGAGAACCGATCATCCTAGTCATCTTCGATTGGTTTTTGAACGATGTCGTTTTTATAAAATCCGGTTGAATCTCAACAAGTGCGTTTTCGCGGTTACATCCGGTCGGTTGTTAGGGTTCATAGTGTCCAATGAAGGGATTGGGGTTGATCCCTTCAAGGTTGAGGCAATAGTTCAGTTGCCTCCCCCGTCCTCAATTCGACAACTTCAAAGTCTTCAAGGGAAGGCTAATTTCTTAAGATGGTTTATAGCAAACTATGCCGAGATCACTAAAGGGTTCATGCGTTTGCTACGAAAAGGAGTTCCATTTGTGTGGGACGACTTTGTGCAGCGATCGTTTGATGCTTTGAAAAAGGCATTAGTCTCTGCCCTGCTTTTGAGTCCGCCGGATTATGGTAGAGACTTCCTTTTATATCTCGCCGCAGCAGAATCAACCATTGGTATGGCTCTAGTTCAGGAGGACGATGCTCTCGCCGAGCACATGATTTATTATTTGAGTCGAGGCTTAATAGGTCTTGAACTTCACTATTCTCCGGTTGAGAAGTTGGCCTTTGCAGCTGTCCATGTTGTCCAGAGGCTCCGTCATTATATCTTGCTACGCAAAACTTTTGTCTTAGCGGCGGTCAATCCATTTCAATTTGTCCTTAGTAGGCGAGTGATTGGGGGCAAATATAATAGATGGATAGTCATTTTGCAAGAATTCAATCTCGAGTTCTTGTCGGCCAAGTCTAAGAAATCCATGGTTTCGCGGAGCTAATTTCTAAGCTTCCTTGTGGAGAGGATACTGTTTATGAGGAAAGTTTTCCCGACGAACATTTATTCCTCATCTCTTCACTCGACCCTTGGTATGGAGATATCATTGTCTATCTCCAAAATTTGAAGTTTCCCTCTAATTTCTCCAAGGATGAACGTCGAAAATTACGTCACTTGGCTAAAAACTATGTTATCATTGGTGGCACATTATACCATCGAGGGGTTGATTCAATCCTTCGGCGTTGTTTAACCTTAGAGGAAGCAGAGTCTGTGCTCAATGATTTCCATAGTGGAGCTTGTGGCGGTCATCTATTAGGGCTTGCTACAGCCCAGTGCATCTTACGTGTCAGCTACTTTTGGCCTTCACTCTTTAAATACTGTGTGGAAGCAGTCAAACGCTGTCACCCATGTCAAATTTTTACTCGGAAGATGCGCGCGCACCCAGCTCCCCTTTTTCCCGTTGTCACTATCGGTCCCTTTACTAAGTGGGGTATTGATTTTACAACCTGTCATCCGCCTTCAGCGGCAAATCACAAGTACATTATCATGGCTGTAGACTACTTTATGAAGTGGGTTGAGACCATGCCTACTTATAAGAACGATAATGACACGGCAGCTTTGTTTCTTTTCAATCAGGTTATCTCAAGATTCGGTATCCCAAGAGAGATTGTCACTGACCACGGCAGTCATTTCCAGAATCAACTGATGTCTGAATTGGCTCTTAAATTAGGTTTTCGCCAAGAGCATTCGTCCCCTTATTATCCTCAGGTCAATGGACAGGTCGAGGTAGTCAATAAAAATCTTAAGACGATACTCCAACGGACAATCGATAAAAATCGGTCCAATTGGCACATTATGTTGTATTCGGCTCTTTGGGCATACCGAACCTCTGTCAAAACGGCTACTGGTTTTACTCCTTTTTAGTTGGTTTATGGGATGGAATCTATCTTTTCGGTTGAATGTGAAATTCCATCTCTTAAGTTGGCCGTTGAGCTTCTTCCTAAGACTTCGAGTCTCGAAGAGCACCTAGTTCACTTGGAACATCTCGATGAGCAGCGTCGAGATGCCGCCACGATGAATGAGGCCCATAAGAAAAGGGTTAAAACGCAGTATGATAAGTCTGTCCATCCTCGAGTCTTTTCTGAAGGTGACCTTGTCCTGGTCTATGACCAAGATAAGGACGCCTTGGGGGCAGGCAAATTTAAGCCTATGTGGTACGGTCCTTTCATTATTAAACGAGTTTTAGGAAAAGGATCATATGAGTTAATTGATTTCGAGGGAAACAAGCTGGCGGAGCCCCGAAACGGGCTCTACCTAAAGAAGTACTTTGCTTAGTTTTGACCAGGCAATGGCTTCTTGGTATTTTATGTATATTTGTACATATATCATCGAGAGTTTTCTGATATCAGCACTTTTTGGTCTACTGTGGCAGGTGTTGATGGATGATTTGGTCTATTTTGGGTTCGCCGATGGTGCTAGTCGGCACACTCGGAATCTTGCTTCCGCAGCTTGGGTACTCTATTATCCAACTGGTCAATTGATGGCATGAAGAGGCGTGTGCATCGGTCCTGCTTCAAAAAATATGGCTGAGTATACTGCTATTATTAATTTATTATCCGAGGCAATCTCTCATGGGATCGACTCGTTGGTAGTATATCTTGATTCTCAATTGATAGTGTCTCAATTAAATAACATTTATCGGGTACGGGATCCATCTTTATATCACTAGTATTTAAGGGTGAGGTTGTTGCAAAGATCATTTACTTATATTAATTATTTGCATATTCCAAGATCTCATAATTGGTTAGCTGATTCTATCGCTAATCAAGCATTAGACTGGCATATCAATCATTCATCACAATAAATCAAGCATAAAAAATTCAAACTATATATATATATATATATATATATATATATATATATATATATATATATATATATATATATATATATATATATATATATATCGTAAAACGTCTCAAGTGTACATATGTGTGTCCAAAAAATATAGGCATATCTAATGCCTCGGCTCAGGATGAGCGTCTAAGTATGTCACTATAGCACTGGCCACACGTGGAAAAATGCGAACCCAGTCACGTGGCATGCCAACCACATGACACTACATATCCTCAGGAAGGTCCTCTATGACGGCCATCAGTACTCGGCAGCTCAATCTCGCCAAGTGTCGTTGGACGTTGTTCAGAGTCCATTCTATATCAGCAGCCGCCTCTTCGGCTCGTCGGCCGCGCCGTCCATGCCGCGGGAATCCATCTGGTCGTACCGGCCCAATGTCTGGAACATGATCATCATATCAGTCATTTTAATCTCATCAAAAATATTTTTCAAAATTCATCATATTTGAAAAATCCAAAAAATCATAAAATCAAAAAATCTTACCAATATCGCCCCATGTTGCATTCAGTGGTAACGCTAGATCAGGATCTCCTCGGAAATCCAGCCCAGCATAGGGGTAGTCATCCACAACGATGATCCGCTGATCCCACCAGGTGAATAAGTCATCGTCAAAGGCAGTCCTTGGGACCTCCCCGCCCCCCAGACGTTTCATCAGATCAGCCCACCGGCCCATGCGTGGATCGCGTGGGGTGCTGATGGAAACTACTACCCTGGGGGGGGAGTGCGGGAACCTTCTCGAAAAAGAAAGTACACAAGATGCTCCCATATCTAAAGTTTTTAGTCTGACCCCTCCTGATAGAAGTGAGCTGGCTCTTCATGATGGCCAGAAGAGGAGTACACTAGTCGAACACAGTAGTGAGACAGTCAACTGCCACGCTCATGTTTTGTCGTGATGCCTGATGCAGAGAGGATGATCTGTTCGCTCGAGCCATGGTAAACAAGATTATCCTAAGTGATAAACTCGCCACACGTGTGATGGAAATCTGGCTCCCAACCTTCTTGGGATGTCCCGGGCAGTATATCTGTACATAGTCCTCTATTGAAAGGGCATTTCGTGTCCTGCCCCGGGACTGTACTACCTCTCCCCTTCGGGAAAGGCCCGTGATAAAATAGATATCCTCCACTTCTACCCTGAGCGGCATCTGATCGATCATAAAAGCTTCCTCATCGACATCCCAATAATCAATGAGCATCTCCAGCAAACGTGTGTTCGCTTTCATATTTGGAAATTTGAAAAATTTAAGCAAACCACATCCCCGAAGTGCATCTAATGCTTTTGGACTATTCATAACTTCATTGTCTACCTCTACATGTTCTCTTTCATGCATCATGACAGGCATCCTGAGAAAAAATCAAGTTTAAACCGTTAGTTTTTGTTTAAAATGATTCACGGCGTATACGTGGGTCCCTGTGCACACAGTCGCGTATAGGGCCCACGTGTATGCGGGTTCAATATTACCAACCCGCGTATACGCCGCGAGTGAATTTTTGACAAAAGTTCAACGGTGAAACATCACTCAAAGATCTTAAAACCAGTCACAATCAATTGCAAGTTAAGTATAAGGGTTACCTGGAGGTATTCGACGAATTTGAACGGTTGAATCTGGCTGTGGGAAGTTTGCTCCTTTTGCTCCAAATCTTTTGCTCTCAAACTCAAATGGTAAAAATGGTGAGTCCAAAATGCTTTTTATAAGTTTTGAAAATGCAAAATTTTTTCAAAATTTTATTTTGTTTGGCCTCATGTGACTTTTAATTTGGGAGCTTGGAATGTCGAGATTGGTTTATTTTTTCAGGACATTTTGGACATTTTTCGACAGTTCGAGACGATTCCATGACTGCTGACCCGTCATGGCAGGTATTGTCTTCTCACTGGCATATAGGTTAGGGACACCCTTTTTCCGTTGCATTATGCATACTAGCCTCCATTTGACCGATACATCTGCCATAGGGTCGATCCCATCGTGTTATGGTTCGTAAGCCATCTTCACTCGCCGATTCTTTAAATCATGACACGATGGTAGAGCCATCCTTTACATGGGCATCCTAGTTAGCACCTCACTGACATTTGTTGCCCATGCTGCTCCGTTTTGAGTAGGCTCGAGAGTCCTCTGTAGTCCCGCGATGACTTATGCGTTGAAGACTCATTCCTCTTAGCTTCTCCGCTTTGTTCTGGCCATATACCCTAGAGGCTCCTTTGTGTTGAGTTGTATTACTGCATTGCATGTTGACCACTTGCACCTTTTGGCCTAGATCCGACTTCACTTGGACTCGTGTTTAAGTTAACTTTTGACCATGACATCTGCAAAATCAACCTTGCATACCTTTGACTTCTGCAGCTTGACACACCTTGACCCGTGGAAGGAACATACCTTTGAGTGTCACTGACCAGTTTTCACCTCCCTGCATTGAGCATATGAATGTTCCTTTCCCAGGAACTAGATCATCTGTTTCACCGACACTCATTTTTTCCACTGTACCATAGCATTCTTTTATTCTTTTTCCGGCTTAATAGAAAAAGACGAAAAAATTAAATATTCCAAAAAGAGAGAGAACAGGACATTATTTCCATTTATTGTTGGCAGCTAGAGTCAGTCGTGTCGCCCTTGAACAAAGCACTCAAAACAAAGTCTCCTCCGTATGGGTGGGATTTAGTTTGACTTAGGTATGCCATAACCTTGTTATTGAGTCAGTTCTCCATTGATTGGTTATCTCTTCGAATCATATGGAGGGTTCATTCGTGCCTCCTGCATAGCGAACTTATACAGAGTCATCATATGCTACCACATAGTCACATTGAGTCGTGCTTTTGTTCAAGGGAAGTTAGCCTGAGTCGGCCTCTCTGTGGTGTCTCTTGACTCATTTTTCAGTCAGCCATCCCTGTTTGCCAGTGTCATGTCTATCATCACATCAGTTATATTGGTCCTTTACTCGTGCCGGTTTGAGAAGGCCCCCATTGACTTCTTGCTGGTGGGTCTTGTCCTTATCGGCGACGACATCTTGCTCTGAGGACAGGCCTAGAGCCACACCCTGGCCCTATTTTTATTATTGATAGGTTACCTTGTGCTCAGCATCGATCAGTATCATGGGTCTTTGACTGAGTGGTTTCCCTTGTGTTCGACATCAGCTTACATTATCACACATTGGGATTCGTGCAGTACCTTGGTTTCCATTTGACCCTATTGGTGGATACCTCGCCTCTGTGTCAGCTTTCATTATTGGTTGGTTCAGAGGGTTTCTGTCGTGTGCTAGCCACATCTTGTGTACGCCGGTGTTGAAGCCCCAAAAATCGGGTCGAGAACAAGGGGGATACCCACCCGGTCCGGACCTTGGTTGGCAGCTCCTTATCCGTTTGGTATAGCGGGTCCGACTGGGGATAATGGGACCAGTTTCCCAATATAAGGGGTGTGTGTGTGTGTAGAGATGGATGATGCTGATCTAGGAGTATTTTAAGCTAATTTAATTCAAACTTCTAAACTAACTCTATGCTATTGTAATCTAATAAGAAACAACACATCTAATCTACGCTAACCTGGGATATATTTCTTCTATTATGCGATCTAAAGAGATTTCGAACAATAACTGGTAATAAAGATCATTCAGCTATCATAAGAATAGAAATCAATTAAGATAAACCATTCTGCATAAAAAGTTAAGCAAAACAGTTGTGAACAGCATATAGCATAATAAGTTATTCATATATCAAGCACAAATAAATGACTCCACCATACAAAAGTGCCAAATGGTAACACACACATTCATGCATTAACATATAAACAACTGAAAACTGCATATCACTTTAAGAATATAAGCAGAAATTGGTCAAGAGATAAAAGTACCATTTATGACTAATCCTACCCATAAGCTTCAAGAAATAACGATTTATCTCTACTTGTTCTAACATCTACTAAGAGTACAAAAGTGCAACATCAGTAGCAGACATTAAATGCAAACATTGATAAATCTCGATCCATCAATTCATCAAAAACCCCCTCCGAGGGTGCAAAAGTGCATGTTCTGAGGAAAAGTTTTTTGACAAATTTCTGGACCCTTCTCCAAATGCCTGAGAAGGGTTTAAATACTACTAACTAATTAATCTTAATTACATAAATTTAGGACATGGCTTCAAATGACCGCCCTTCTACTAAAGCAAATTTATTTCTAAAAATTGAATCTAATTTCTAACCGTTTCTGTATTTGCTCCTTAGTGCTGTAAGCAATGCAACATTCGCATGGGAAGAGTCGGTTGGTTGTCTTCTCCTTTCGTTCGAGCGATGAAAATAGAAATAACAAGCGCTAGCACCGCTTTCTAACAAACTAGAAGATATTTTCGAAAATCTTCCTCTGGCTTGGTGTATTCGCTGTGTGTATACTTGGTATAACCCAAATTTCTTTCAAACTGATTGTGCTGTTGATATTTCGGTTTCCGGCCGTGCGAATGACTGAATAAGTTAGGGACTTTTCTCTCTGAACAATTTTCTGTATTGAAAACTGCTTCCGTTCTTTGTTCCAAGCTTTTTTGGAGCGTCTTCCCTCTTTAGCGTTTTTCTTTTTGCTTTACCCAGTCTGAGCTTCAGGATCTTTTGTAAACATGCTGCTTTTGTGCGCCTTTGACTCTGAGTCTTGGATAGTCTATTTCCATCAGTATTTGTTGAGTGATATTCTGGAATCCGCGGTCCTGCTGCATGGGGCATCCATTTGTGAAGGCATCTCTTCTCTGTTTTCTGAGTATTGACGCTTTCCCCTTTTCCTTAGATGTTTCCTGCACATTGATTTATATTAGTTGCTACCTTATAGTTTACGCAAAGGAAAAAGAGTAATGACAAAAATATTGACATGAAAGCTTTAAGTTCTAATGAATTCATAATCATGACACTCATAATGACTTGACTCTTCGAAAAACACAACACAATCCTTCTTGGATACTTTAGCGTACAATCATTAATTTCTCTTAAGGCGTGCGCCCAATTTTGGTCTACAGACAGCTTTCCTTGAACACTATGTCGAGGGAATTTTTGCGATGAGTGATTTCTGTGATTCGCATCGCAGTATCGAGGATTGCGATGTCAATATGTGTCATCGCAGGAATTGATGGTCGCATTCATCGCAGATCGCAAATCGCAAATCGCAAGATCGCAAATCGCGCTTAATCATCCAATCACTATGTGCTGCTTATGCGATGTTGCGATATGCGACGTCGCATGTCGGCCGTCGGCGATTCCTTAATTTTTCATTTTAAGAGCGCTTTTCAATATATGCGATGCGATGAATTTCGCGTCGCTTCTTCGCAGCTTATTTATGCGCATAGGAAAACGCTTCACTCTCTCTTCGCGATGTGATACAGCTTTAGGGAGTTAAAATACAAAAATTTTGATAAAATGTTTTTTGGATTTATTGTTAAGGGTCCCCATTTGCTTGGTGTTATTGCTAATACCAAACAAAGAGGGGGGTTGTTGGTGACCACTGTGAAGAACCAGTTATCTCTGCTTTTCTATTGAATTTCTACTTCCGAAGCAGAAGAAGTTTCATATGTCTAAATTTTGTTATGGACAGATAGAGTACATTACTCCTTATCCTATCAATGATACTTTGTCTCAACCTTTTCATATTCCAATTGTTTGTTTCCTCAGGCTTAGTTCTTGTATTCACACCAGACATTACTCGGTCTTTTTTAAAGATAAAATAAGGTCTTCTCTGCGTGCTGGCTTTTAAAATATGCTCATTTGTCGTAGGTAGAGCCTCTGCTACCCGCAAGCATCCATAGACTCGACAGGGTTACCTGTTATCCAGCAATGATCCTTTATCCTGCTTGAGGTTATTTACAACATTTCAGAGAAAAACCCTTTTTGACACTTTTTCCTTTTTTTATTCTCTAAAGAACAATGTCTTGGTTTGGTGGCCAAATTATGACACAGTCATTCACTCGATTTACACTTTTGCTGAACAAGCTGGCTCGTGATGAGACCCCTTGTCTTTTGATTGCAACAATCTTGAGTCGTTGCCCTGTTTTGGTAGACAGTATTGGAAAAGTCAGCAAGTTATAATACATGTGATCATGATAAGCCGGCTCGTGATGAGACCTCTTATTCTTTGAGATATAGTGTTTTCTCGGATTGTTCCTCTGAATGCTGTAATTTCCTTTAGCAGGGAGGAAGTCATTGTTTTTCCTTAAGAAAGCTCTGGACGACAATAATAGAGTTTGAAAATAGCAGCTTTACAAAGAATATTTATTTTATTATTGATGCCTTTCATTGTGCTGATATAAAACAATTTCTTACCAAAGTTTGCTTTCATCAAAGTTTTTGAAGTTGAAACTAGCATCATGTCTAGGCTAAAGTTAACTCTACCTATCAATAATAAAAATTAGATTTTTCGAAAAATTTTGCCACTTGTACAAGCGAAAAGCTCAAAATCCGATAGAGAATTGGTATCTTTTTCATGAACCCTTTTAGTGACCATCTACAACTGGTTTTACTTATAAGAAAGAGAAAAAAAAATAAAAACTAAAACTATCCTACAAAAATAAAAGAGTGATCTTCTATGGAAAATACATTTTAAGAATCTGTCCATTAACAGGCAAAGAATCTCTTCTACCTGCCAAATCCTGCAACACAAACGTCGATGGGCCTATGACTTCTACAATCTGAAAAGGACCAAGCCACAGCTTCTGAAATTTCGTATGTTTGCCCTTTTCTTCATGAGCCTTATCCCATTTCAAAACTAAATCTCCCATCTGAAATTTTTTTCTGGTCATTATGCTTGAGTCAAAAGAGGATTTTATCAGCGCTTGATGATGGGCATGGGTTTTCTTAGCTTGTTCTCGTTGTTCTTCTAATTTTATTATTTCCATTTGTCTTAGTTGTATGGAGGAGGTAGATACCTCATCAATGTGTTGTACTAAAGACAAAGAGGGAATGACTAAGTGAGTTGGAAGAACCACTTCTTTCCCATAAACTAAATTAAAGGGAGAAGTGCTGATTGAAGCTTTCTTCGTTATTCTATCTGCCCATAAAGCATTTACCAACGCCTTGTGCCAATTCTTTTGGTTTTGGTCGACTGTTCTTTTAATAATCCTGATTAGGTTTTTGTTTGTTGATTCAGCCAATCCATTACCTTGAGGATAGTAGTTGGCCGAATATTTCAGTTTAAACCCTCTTTTAAGTGCAAACTCAGTCATTGTATTTCCAGAAAAGTATGAAGCATTATCAAACATTAAGGCCGTTGGCAATCCAAACCTAGTGATTATAAATTGATCTATGAATTCAATAATGTTTTTAGAATTAGCTGTCTTGAGAGGAACTGCTTCTACCCATTTAGTAAAATAATTTGTTGTCGTGAGGATGTACCTATGCTACTTAGAAGAGTGAGGAACGATCTAACCTATTATGTCCAAGCCCCACTGACTGAATGGTTTCTCGATGTTAACTGGCTGTAGTGGCATGGACGATTTCTTTTGTTTCCCTGCAGCAGTCTGGCAGACTTGGCATTTCCTCACGTAACTGTGTGAGTCTCTGAACAGCGTGGGCCAATAATATCCTGCATGTAATATTTTATGTGCAGTAGCGTCTCCAGCATAGTGTCCGCCTGTTGGTCCATCGTGGAGTTCCTGCAAAACCTTTTCGGCTTCAATTTTCTCAAGACACCTAAGAAGCATAGAATCGTAATTTCTTTTAAACAGAACATCATTTATGAGCTGGTATTGTTTAGCTTTCAATCTTAGAGCTCTTTTCTTGGTGTGATCCAGGTGTGATGGAGCATACCCATTCTTAAGATAATAAATGGTGTCAGCATATAATGATTCTGCGTCGTTTAGGCTTACCTCATATGTATGTACCTCTTCAGATGAGTTCTCAGGAATTTGCGATGCTCCAGCCAACATCTTGCAAAAGCCTTGACCTCTTACAATGTTTGCTAGTTTGATCTCAAGATCGTATTCTTGTAAAGCGGTGATCCAATTTGCTCTCTTTTCGCCCACATCCTTCTGTATCAGAAGGTTTCTTACCGTTGGAAACGGTACTATGACTTTGGTATGGGCTTTAAGTAAGAAAGGTCTGAAATACTTGATCGCTTTGAAAACAGCATATGCCTATTTCTCCACGTCTGAATAGTTGAGTTCAGCACCTTGTAAGTTCGAGCTAAAAAATGCGATTGGAGCTTCCGCCTTCTCTTGATTTGCTTGAGTTAGAATCACGGCATAAGATTTCTCTGAGGCAAATGTGTATAAGATAAAAGATTCTGAAAAATTCGGGGTCGCTAAAGATGGAGCATTAATGATAGCTTGTTTGATCAAGTTAAATGCTTCATGCTCATCTTGACCCCATTTAAAATTTGAATTATGTTTAATCATATTTTGCAAAGGAGAAACAATATGTGAGAATTCTGGGACAAGTCTCTTCACAAAATTGATTTGACCAAGGAAAGATTGCATGGATTTTTTGTTATGAGGCATGGATATTTCGGAAATTTCTTTGATTCTGTCAGGTTCAATGTGAATACCAGATTTTGACACTATGAATCCTAGCAATTTTCCTTCACTTAATGCGTAAAAAGATTTCTTTTGGTTAAGTGAAATCCCATACCTTAAACATCGTTGAAAGATTTGTTTCAAGTCTTTGAGATGGTCGCTTCACTTCTTGGAGTACACTGTTATATCATCCAGGTAAATCACTACAGATTTATTGAATAAACCTTTAAATGCGATGTCCATGGCTCTCTGAAAGGTAGCGCCGGCATTGATCAGACCAAATGGCATATTCCGATATGCGTATGTGCCCCATTTAGTTCGGAATGTGGTTTTTAACTGATCATCGGGATGTACCAGCACTTGATTGTATCCTGAAAATCCATCCAAAAAAGACATTAATTCTGAGCCTGCTACTGCCTGTAATATCTGCTCCATAGGTGGGAGGGGAAAATTGTCTTTTTGACAGGCTTTGTTGAGATTCCGGAAATCGATACAGATTCTAATATCTCCGTTTTTCTTTCTAACGGGTACCATATTGGATACCCATTTGGAATTTCTGACGGGGAAAATTATCCTGGCTCTCAACAACTTATTTAGCTCAGTTTTTATCTGATTTTCTAAATTGGGGTGGATTTTTCTGAGTTTCTGCTGGACAGGTTTTTCATTGTCAATCATAGGGATAGTGTGTTGAATGATAGAAGTGTCGTATGTCTTCAGCTCATCGTAATTCCAGGCAAAAACATTTTTGTATTGCCTCAAAAGATGGATATACGCTAATTTTTCTTCAGGGGCTAGGCCGTGGCCTAGATTAACGTTTTGTGGTTTCTCATCGGTTCCTAGGTTTACTAATTCGTAGTTCAGAGTCGAACTGTAGAGTTTAGAATTGGTAGACCTTTTAAACCGACTTTTCAAATCATATAAGTCTTCTAACTTAACCACCGATTTAGGTATAGCATTATCAATGCTATTTTGTTGTATTTGGTGATCATGATGGTCTTCGTCAATTATTTGATTTGAGTAGGATCCTTCAGAAGTGAGGAAATTCACAATGTCAGGATCGTCATTGAATACTCTCCGGTTTGTAATGTTGTCAGGGATGGATGGTCTAAAGGTTAATTCTATTGAGAATATATCTGGACTAAAATCTTCGGAGGGAATAAGTCTAGAGGCTACGTTAGCTAACAGGTCTGCGCTCACATTTTGAAGTCTTGGGATTGACGAAATATTGAATGCTATGAAATGTGCAGTCAGATCTTGTACTAAAGATTGATAGTGTTTCAAATGACTTGATAGGCAATGTATGGTGTTACGTACCTGTTTGACGACGATCTCAGAGTCTTCGAAAACTTGCAGGTACTTAAAGTTCAACCCGATTGCTTTGTATAGGCCTTGCACCAAGGCCTCGTATTCCGTTGTATTATTTGTGGAATCGAATTCAAGTCTGCACGTAAGCATGGTCTTATTTCCATCTGGGCTAATCAGAACGCATCCTGCTCCTGCTCCCTCGTTAGATTTAGAGCCATCAAAATATAATTTCCAAAACAAATATGTATTTACAGGGTTATCTAAAAAATTAACACACTTTGAATTATCAATTTGGGAAAAAATTTCGACTTGGGACAAAACTGAATTTTCTAAGTAAGGTGAGATATGAGCATTGAAATTGCCGAGGAAAGAATCTACCAAGTAATTGCCTATGATACTGCTGTTGTATGCTATTGCTTCATTTTCTCCCTCCAATTCTGTCACTATGTACTTCTGGTGTAACTCTCGTTCAACCTTTATTTGATTCGGTTTACCATTATAGGGTAACCACATGTGCGACCAGTCGGTTGAGAAGTATCCATGGAGTTTTTCGTACCAATCCCTGCTAAGAATTAAACCATAGAATTCAGGGATATCAGCTACTAGAATGTCAATAACGTAACACACCTTCGGGTTAGACGACAATCTTATGGTCACTTGATTAAGTTCACCAATCACCTTGACTTGAGATCGATCAAGCTGAACTATGCGCACCGCGGATTTTTGTGGTTGAACATTCAACTTGGCACATATTGATCTGGGTAAAATATTCGTTGAAGCACCAGAATCTACCAAACAATTGTGCATGTTTTTATTGAAAATTTCATAAGTGAGAAGAAAAGGGGGAGTGTGAGACCTTGATCTTCCTCCAATCAAGGCGATGTCATTTGGGTCAATCTTATTGATCGTGTTGGTTGGAGGTCTTCCCATGTTGTGGGAAGCTACAGCTGTAGGTAAAGATGTAGTAGGTACGACATGTAATTCTTTCATCATTATCTTCTGTTGATGTTTCAATTTGCTCAACTCGTAAAGAGTGATATTAGCCCTAGTCTTTTTCATGTCATCGATAATGTTGTACTCCATTTCATCCGACACAATGAGTGTTCTTGATGGAGGTGCTTGATCTGATTGGACTGGGCTATATTGAGTCGCTTTAGCGGTTGTTTTCTTTGTTGCGACTTTATCTTTTGCTGCAGGGCTTGCGCCCTTTTGCTTAGGGGTAGTTTGGGGAGGATCAAGTTGGTTTTTGCTTCGCGTGCTAACCGGAAATGCTTCTTGATCTTCTTCTTGTGGGAGGATGAAATCCCACATTCCTTGTAGTTCCACAACTTCTTCATCATCGGTCTGCCCTTCAGTGGTATTCTCTTCTTCTTCCTCTTCTTCGGATTCGACGTTTGAGATAGCGTTGGGTGGTTTCACATCCATTGAAGGATTTCTTTTAAAATCTTTGTAGGGCTTTTTTGAAGAAGTTTCTGCTACTTGTTTTTTTATGTCAATCATCTCATTGGACATGGTTTTTAACACTTTTTGTAATCCTTCCAAATCGAAAGGATCTTTCGTTTGTTTCTTCTTGGGGTCTTCCTTGTAGGAGACTTTCTTATATTTGCGTTCCTCTATCGTAGATCTTTTTTCCAGGGCTACTACGTGTTTCTCTACTATTATCGCCTCTGTCAAGTTTTCAACTAAGGTTGTCTTATTTGCCCTATCGATGAAGATCACCAAGTTTGATGGTAAGGCTGTAATATACCATTCACATCTCACTTCTTCGCTGGGCTGGGAAGCAGCGGGAATTTTGTTGAGGATTTTATTGAACCGTAAATTAAAATCTTTGATGGGTTCTCTAGCCTCGGCTTTAAGATTGGATAGGTCATTGATCAAAGTCGTCGTTGATCTGTCATCCCCAAACATGGTAAGGAATTGACTTTTCCCAACTTGTGATAGACCTGGAAGGTAATGAAAAGTACCATGACCCAGCTGTCCCTTGCATTGTGTAGGGAAAAAGCCAGACGACAACATCCTCGTTGGTAACTCCGTTGAGATTAACAGAAAGCATGAAATTATTGATATGCTCTTCAGCTAGCATGCCTGTTTCTGGATTGAATTTGGGTAGCCATTTCTCAGGATGGGCCGGTATTGGGCTCAAGGGTGGAGGCATTAAAACCGCCCCAGGATTGCTCCATGGAGACTGGGCCATCGTTGAGCTACTAGTGAATGAAAGTGCAGAGGATGATCCCTGATGCTGGGAAGGTGAATATATTATGATCTTTGATGATTGAAGAGGAGGGGCTATGGAAGATGGATGAGTGGTTTGGAATGAAGACGTGGGTGGTTGACTTCACGGTGATGGAGTTGAAATGGACGACGTGGATGAAAGAGTCTCACTGTCAGACTCAGGTGGTGTTTTCCTTGCTCTTTTCCTAGTGGGGAGAGGGAATTCAGTTGGTTGGATGCCAAATTTTTCGCTCTTTAATCTGGTCAGGGGATGAGCAGGATTGTACTGCGAAGTCACGCTTCTTTGAGATTTATCAGACCTCTGAGTAAAAATAGAGAATCCCTAGAGTTTACGAATCAGAGTTTGAACTTCAGGGGGTTCAATGATAAATTGGTCTGAAATATTAGGGTATGTAGCAACGGTTGATACTCGAGCGACTTCTGACTCTGGATTTAAACGTACTGGGGAAGTCAGGGGAGTTGATGAGGGTGATTTACTCTCAGAATGGTATTTAGATTTTGATTTAGGTGCCATTCATAGTTCGTGCCCTCCTTCTAGCGCCAAATATGTTGAAGCCCCGAAAATCGGGTCGACAACAAGGGGGATACCCACTCGGTCCGGACCTTGGTTGGCAGCTCCTTATCCATTTGGTATAGCAGGTCCGACTGGGGATAATGGGACCAGTTTCCCAATCTAAGGGGTGTGTGTGTGTGTATAGATGGATGATGCTGATCTAGGAGTATTTTAAGCTAATTTAATTCAAACTTCTAAACTAACTCTATGCTATTGTAATCTAATAAGAAACAACACATCTAATCTACGCTAACCCGGGGTATATTTATTCTATTATGCGATCTAAAGAGATTTCGAACAATAACTGGTAATAAAGATCATTCAGCTATCATAAGAATAGAAATCAATTAAGATAAACCATTCTGCATAAAAAGTTAACCAAAACAGTTGTAAACAGCATATCGCATAATAAGTTATTCATATATCAAGCACAAATAAATGACTCCACCGTACAGAAGTGCCAAATGGTAACCCACACATTCATGCATTAACATATAAACAACTGAAAACTGCATATCACTTTAAGAATATAAGCAGAAATTGGTCAAGAGATAAAAGTACCATTTATGACTAATCCTACCCATAAGCTTCAAGCAATAACGATTTATCTCTACTTGTTCTAACATCTACTAAGAGTACAAAAGTGCAACATCAGTAGCAGACATTAAATGCAAACACTGATAAATCTCGATCCATCCATTCATCAAAAACCCCCTCCAAGGGTGCAAAAGTGCATGTTCTGAGGACAAGTTTTTTGACAAATTTCCGGACCCTCCTCCAAATGCCTGAGAAGGGTTTAAACACTACTAACTAATTAATCTTAATTACATAAATTTAGGACACGGCTTCAAATGACCGCCCTTCTACTAAAGCAAATTTATTTCTAAAAATTGAATCTAATTTCTAACCGTTTCTGTATTTTCTCCTTAGTGCTGTAAGCAATGCAACATTCCCCTGGGAAGAGTCGGTTGGTTGTCTTCTCCTTTCGTTCGAGCAATGAAAATAGAAATAACAAGAGCTAGCACTGCTTTCTGACAAACTAGAAGACATTTTTGAAAATCTTCCTCTGGCTTGGTGTATTCGCTGTGTGTATACTTGGTATAACCCAAATTTCTTTCAAACTGATTGTGTTGTTGCTATTTCGGTTTCCGGTCGTGCGAATGACTGAATAAGTTAGGGACTTTGCTCTCTGAACAATTTTCTGTATTGAAAACTGCTTCCATTCTTTGTTCCAAGCTTTTCTGGAGCGTCTTCCCTCTTTAGCGTTTTTCTTTTTTCTTTACCAAGTCTGAGCTTTAGGATCTTTTGTAAACATGTTGCTTTTGTGCACCTTTGACTCTGAGTCTTCGATAGTCTATTTCCATCAGTATCTGTTGAGTGATATTCTGGAATACGTGGTCCTGCTGCATGCGGCATCCATTTGTGAAGGCATCTCTTCTCTGTTTTCTGAGTATTGACGCTTTCCCCTTTTCCTTAGATGTTTCCTGCACATTGATTTATATTAGTTGCTGCCTTACAGTTTACGCAAAGGAAAAGAGTAATGACGAAAAGATTGACATGAAAGCTTTAAGTTCTAATGAATGCATAATCATGACACTCATAATGACTTGACTCTTCGAAAAACAGAACACAATCCTTCTTGGATACATTGGCGTACAATCATTAATTTCTCTTAAGGTGCGTGCCCAATTTTGGTCTACAGACATCTTTCCTTGAACACTATGTCAAGGGAATTTTTGCGATGAGTGATTTCTGCGATTCGCATCGCAGTATCGAGGATTGCGATGTCAAGATGTGTCATCGCAGGAATTGATGGTCGCATTCATCGCAGATCGCAAGATCGCAGATCGCGAATCGCAAATCGCGCTTAATCATCCAATCACTGTGTGCTGCTTATGCGATGTTGTGATATGCAACGTTGCATGTCGGCCGTCGGCGATTCCTTAATTTTTCATTTTAAGAGCGCTTCTCAATATATGCGATGCGATGAATTTCGCGTCGCTTCTTCGCAGCTTATTTATGCGCATAGGAAAACGCTTCACTCTCTCTTCGCGATGTGATACAACTTTAGGGAGTTAAAATACAAAAAATTTGATAAAATATTTTTTGGATTTATTGTTAAGGGAACCCCATTTGCTTGTTGTTATTGCTAATACCAAACAAAGAGGGGGGTTGTTGGTGACCACAACAGCCGAAAACTTACTTCGGTTGGGTTACTACATCTTTTTCGTCCGATTCCTTCCACATTATTGGCCTATGGGTTACACTCGCGCTAGATTGATTAAGTATGCCTTAATGCCTTCCTTCTAGAGGATCTTTCCCTATCAACTCCGACTCATTGCTCTAGGGCGAAGATCTAGAGTCCATTTGGCATTACCTTAGGGTTTGCAGTCACTAGTGGCAGTTCCTTCGCTATCGACAGTGGGAAACCATCATTGTCTCCTTATCGATAGATTCTTATAGGTGTTCGACTCCAGCTCATCTATTCACACTTTAGATTGTACTAGGTACCTTGACGCTCATTATCATTATCGGTGAGTAGTCTCGCATTTGTTAATGGTATACATCAATGACCGGTAATCAAACGATTTCTCACATGGTTGACTTCATATTATTTATTCCCATGGTGTAGAAATGTACCACGGTGGTCGGTGAAGACCTCAGGTTGTATCAGCATTCATTGGTTCACTTGACAGTTGCTCCTGTTGCTGCTAGTTGATACCACTCCACTTTATATGTTGCAGTCAGTCATGGAGACATTCTATATGCTGGCACCTGAGTTTGCAGTGTAGTACCATCCTATTCCATCATGTTCAGTTGGTACCTTTTAGGGATCAGTCTTTGATATCAGTGATCCGTCGCATCTTTCAGCATCATTGACAGTCTTGTATGTGATATTCAGACATGTACTTGTTCATTATGATCAGATGATCCATTATGTATCTTTCAGTCATTTATACTTGTATACTTAGTGGATCCGCTTGTACTTGATGTGCGGACATGCTTTACTTTTTCTGAGCATGGGTATGCCCGCCTCAGACAGTGTTTCTTTCTGATCTCCTTTGGTGGCTTGGCAGGCTTAATTCTGGTGAAGTCCTCCTCAGTTTTTGACAGACTTCCTTTCCATATACTCGCATAATATATTTCGGCCATCATGTACCCCTTCTGACCTCATATATTAGGGGGCATCTGTTATAGCTCCAAATCTCACTCTTATGGTTTGTGATGCTATAATCATGGCCTAGGGCAACCCCTCCTTCCAGACCTGGTCCTAAAATTTAAAAAAAAGTGTTTTATCCCTTATACGCGACATTGCCCTCAGTTAAACACGTGTATACGCAGGTATGTGTATAGCCAACCCGCGTGTATGTATTAAAACACTTAAAAAAATATAACACTCCTTATTTTCGGGCGGAGATCGCGGGTTTTACCTGCTGATCACCTGTTAGTGCCCGTGGCCCAACTGTTCCCAACCAACTCCTAACTAAAAAACTACTTTGGAGATGGTATAAAAAGACCTCAAAGGGAAGGCCTAAGGGAGGACAGAAGAGAGAGAAAGGTTATGCTAAGATTTTTCCTTTGACCAGGTCTGAAGTCCCTTGTGCCTTCTGCACTTCCCCCATTTTGTACAGGAAACCTTTGTTTCCTTGTGTGTTGATGTTCATCCACCATTTATGACATCATGGAGAGAGTCATGGAAGGAGTTTGTTAGAGGCTTGAGGCTGGAACGGATCCGGAAGGAAGCTTTGCTTGGAGCCTGCTGAAGGTGACTCAGGTGAAAATATTCCTTTTTATGTACTTTGTTTGTCTATAATAAAAGAAACACATGTCTTGGTTCCCGAAATGAATCTTCTTTATGTTAATGATATTCATGTTTACAATTCATATATAAAAGGTTGTTTGGATTTCATAACTAACTACCTTTCTTTGTAACATGAAGATGATTTCTTTATAAGTTTTTGTCCATATACTACTGTGTTCTTTGAATTGGTTGTTTTGCAAGACAAAAGAGAAGAAGGGAACTCCAAGAAGTGTTTGGACCCTAAAGGCCTTCTCAAACGTAGGACCAAAGGTACGTACCATTATCATAGAATTTTCTTATAATAGCATAATGGCTGTATGAATGCATGTTTCTTTGAATAGATAACTTTCAGTCTGCTGGGGTTTCAACCCAAAAAGCCCTAGGGGAGTAATTCCCTCTATCAAAAACCTTGGTATATACAAGAAGAGGTAAGGAGGAAAAAGGGAGATGGGATAACTTAGCTACTCAGTTTGTTAGAAGTTTCTCTTTATTAGACAACAACATGACATTGATTGGGGCATTGCAGACTATCAATCGAATTCTACTCACATCAGGTTAGCTAATGGATGGGTTCATAGATCAGTGGACCTTACAAAATCTCTATGACTCAGGATATCCTGAAGCAATGGCTTGCAGAAAGGTGGGTAAGGAGCGAGACGAAGATGATTTGGAAGAGTTATGACATCTGTCATTCCATGAAACTAAAGGGGAACAAGGCATCAAGGAAGGACCTGCAACCAATGTGTTGCACTTTCTCTTAGTAAAGTTACGAAAGCATAACATCGGCATATATGGAAAACCAAAGCTAACATTGATTGGAGATTATTTGGATGAAAAAATTACAAAGGAGATTTTTGGCCTCCTAAGAGAGTATGATGATTTTTTTCCCTCATTAATTGTGGAGTTAAAAGGAATCAAGGGACCTAGGGGAAATGCAAATTGTATTAAAGCCCAATGCAAAGCCAATGAAATGTTAGCCTTACAAACTAAACCCAAGAGTTAAATAAAAAGTAAAGAAAGAGATAGACAAAATTCTAGAAGCGGGCCTCATATTTACATTGGATGAGGCAGATTGGGTAAGTCCAATTGTAATACCACACAAAAAATATGCCACAGAAATACAAGTCTACATGGATTACCGCAGTTGAACAATGCTTGTGTGCATGACCCGTTTCCCACATTCAGCGATGAGGTTCTCGATAATGTAGCAACGAATGAGGCATACTCTTTTATAGATGGATTTTCATGCTATCATCAAGTTTGGATCACTAAGGATGATAACGGAAAAATACTTTCACTGTAGAATGAGGATCTTATGCTTATCATGTAATGCCTTTTGGCCTCAAGAATGCACCTACAGTATTCTCAAGAATTGCGATTACAACCTTTAGGGATTATGTCCATAGGTTCTCAGAGGTCTACATGGATGACTCTATAGCCCACTGAAGAAATATTCTAGTCTTCTCTGGATAATTTTTCATAATTGTAGACAATTACAGATGTCATTGAACCTGAACAAATGCATATTTGTAATTCTGTTTGGCACATTGTCGGGCCACATAGTGTGTAAAGAAGGAGTGTGTGTAGATCTTGCCAAGGTTGTGGAAATAGTGAATATGGATCCTGATGTAGCCAATATGGCTTCCAACACCAAATCAACCATTCATTGCACTACCCACAACCTTCTCCTCCACTTTGCATTAATAAACAAATAAATGTAGAACTTTCAACATTTAACACTCCCACTGTGCCACTCTGATAAATACTTCAATTCTCTCTTTACACCTATGTTTTCATGCTTAGATGTATTTAAAATTGAAATGGACCAAAATACACATAGCAACCCTACACACGTTACTCCTTCCCTTTTATTTATGGGCCATTTTCTTCTTAGCCACAAACCATATTCAAGGAGGACTTTACACATAGCTTAGTATACTTGTATCAATCCAATGATCCTCATTCAATGTCATCTCAAACTTGGTTAATAAACTGATCACAAATTAAATTCTTATTTACACAATGGACAAAAAGGTTTGTGCTCTAATTCAAAAAATGATCATAAGTATTTCAATTTCGAAAAAAGGTGATCCTCTCACCTTCAATTCTCTTTGAAACATTTTTATAGCAATTCACATCATATTCCACACAAAAATTACCAAATCTAGGCTCTCCTAGTCATTTTGTCTCTTGAAACAATGGATGGTGGGCTGAAGGATGACTACCTCCATTTTTAAATGTTGCAATCTTGAAACGCGACGACTTTACCCCAATCATAACTCAACAACGATCTTGATTTAATTACACAAGATCGCACAAAAGCTCCTTCAACACATATATTAATTTCATAATTCAATGTATTATGTCTTCTACAATTCCCATGCATTCTAAGAGAAATTCTGAATCACAAAATCATTTCTAACCCTTGAAATCATACATTACTTCTCCTGCAATTGACCTCAATATGTAATGTTCAGTTTCTACATGCGAAACCCAATTACGAATTGTCTCTGAAGTCACATCATTCAATGTAGTTGTAACATAATGCACTAATCACACCACTCATTTTATTATTATGAGATTCTAGTGCTCTTCACATAAAATTAATCAATATCAATTATTAACCCGCAATCAGTGTTGAACCCTCATAAGTTCAATATTAAAATATTCAAGCTAGAATACCATTGCGTATTCGTTCTCTACATCAAAAATTCACCTCTATTATCCTCTCTGCATGCTTGTCCTCCTTTTTGGTTCTGCTCAGACTTCGTGCACATATATATTATGTAGAAATAACCTAATTCACACACACATAATTCTTAAAACAATAGGAAATACTCCATATTTTGCACAACTCAGAAATCGAATCTCTATATATGTATAAACAAATATTTACAAAGTGTTTTCTTTCTCTGGCCTAATTTTCTAATTAGTGGCCTCTCTCTTCTTACTTCCCATAGGCTACAATCCAGCCCTCTCTATTATTATCTAAGGATCATTTCTCTATATCCCTCATGCCTTTTAGGCTTACGATTATATACAAAAGGTTCTCTTAACCAATTCTGGTTCAGATCCTCTATCTCCTCAACCAATTCCTAAAATATTTTGTTTATCCACAAAATAACCAACTAATTCCTAATCTAAGATTTACAATTAATTTTTAAATCTCTCAATCCCTATGAAATCTCAACTAGCATAAATCACTCATGTTCTCCTTTATTCGAGAACATTTACAAATATGCCTCCCAATACTTAATTAAATCCTATTCTAATTATCTCTCATAAAATTACTTAAAAAAAAATCAAAATTACATCAATTTAATACTTAGGAAACCAACTTCCTTGAAAACACAAGACCCACTAAGTCAACTAAAATACAATGAAATTTCTGACCCGGATTCTCCTGCATCAATCTCCCAAGCTTGAAAACAATCATGATCTCCAGATCATGTGTCCTCATATGTTGATAGAAAAACCTCCAAGGTCCCAAATTTTAGTTTGAAACTGTCCAAACGCTTTGCTTCTTTGTTGATGTTGTATGTCTGCTATCTTCTATTTCATCTTCCTTTCTTCAATCAGCTTCAAATTGTGATTGATCATCCCTTTTGCTGCCAATATTTTCCATCTGGATGGTTTCATCATCAATACCCATAGTTCCTCAATTTTCATTTCCAGCATATCCTTGGGATGGTATACACTCTACCATTTACTGCTACCTCTTTCTCTTTCCTTTAGTTTGTTGTTGTCCACTAGCTCTTGCATCTTCACATTTTTCACTTCTTCAAGCTATTTTGTTTCTGAATATTGAAATTGAGATTTCTCTTCCTTCTCCATGGTTATCTCTTTCTCCATTGAATCCTGATTCTCCAGAATTCTTTCCAGCAATTTAATATCTTTGTTCCATGGATTAAGTACTTCCACAGAATCTTCTTACACCTGTGCCAAATTTTCTCTAGTATTTGCAACAAAACCTGTAATCATAAAAAAAATATCAAAATAAAAAATATAAGGCCTTTGTGCCTCTTCTTCCTCTAGCAACATTCAAGTATGCTTCTCTAATTTTTCGTCTAACTCCTCTTTCAGCACATCAGTATGCTCATTCTTCAAGGAGTTCTTGAGACTTTCAGCTAGTCTCTCCTCCACATCATCTGTTCCAAGGATGTCTCCCTACTCTAGTTCACAGTAGTGAACTTCATCCTCTGTAATCACACTATCATACTATGGTTCTTTCAGCAAATACTCCAACAATTGAATTTCTCTTTGACATTTCATAAGTACTTCATCATCACTTATAATCCCTGCATTTATACACAAATTGTTAGTTTGAAAATTATAAGGCTCAATAGTCTCAACAATTGTTTCACATATCATTTTTCTAGACTGAACTTCATATCATTCTTCCACAATAAATTGTCCCTATTTTGTAACATCTTCAAATATCAATTCATTACTAAGTTCTTTCTGCTGCAACAAGTCAATTCTTTTTTCATTCAAGAGGCATTCTCCATAATTCTTTACTTCAGATTATTTATCTTCTAAAACAAATTCTTCCACACTTTCATCAAATTTTATGATAGCTTCAAAAGACTGCCCATCCTCTGTGAAACCTGTAATCACATCACAATTATTAGATTAAAAAATACAAGGCTTTATATCCTCCTGCTGATCCGAACTTGTCCAACAATTCAGGAAATCATTAGTAATTCCTTCCTCAGCAAGGTAAACTCCTTGTTGTCTTGAATTCTCACAATAATTCATAAGATCTTTCACAAATCTCCAGTCTTCATCTTCACCCAGAATTTCTTCCTGTTCTACTTCACAAATGGGAACGTCCATTTTCAACGCAGCTTCTCTGAGTTCCTCAGATCTCAATTGAACACTCATTATCTGCTCAAGCTTTCTCAGATCTTCTGCTAACTGCATATTCACCTTCTGATTTCTCTTCTCCTATAGCCTATGCCACTTTACTTTCTTCCTCATGACATAACCATGCCTCTGGTCTTCCTTATTTCTCTGCAACATCTTCATCAATACTTCAAGATGAACTACTACCTCCACCTTCTCCCTCTCATATTATTCATCAGTCAACTACTTCCATATGCCATTTTCCTTGGCATCTTCTTTCTTCACTTTTCTTTTCCTATGGTCTTCCTTAGAACCTCTGTTATGACTATCAATAGTCATATTGTTCTCCATCTCTAGGAGTTCCTCACTTACTTACTATGAGCTGCACTAAGCATCTACAATAGCAAGTCCTCCCTGCTTCCACTTACCTCACCAAGCATTCCTCTAGACTTGGTCTTTTGGAAAGCACTATTTCTCTATCTCTGGAACCTCTTTGAGCATTCCTCTACCCCTTCCAGGCTTCAAATCATATTCACCTTAGAGAACACAACTGTTCTCTTGTATTTCAATCCTATATGAATTACTAGATTCTGGCCACACCCTTCTATCACTCAGAAATCTTTACTAGCTTCCTTCATGATTGCTTCTTAAGGTTTGATCTTATTTTAATGAGATACTTCACTAGCTGTGACTATAAATCTTCAATTTTTCTTTTATCCTACAAAAATCAAATCAAAGTTAAATAAAAAAATACTTGTATGATTTCACAAGCAATATCCATACACTCTTCACATTCGAGTGAATCTCCATTTTCCTCAAGAAAACAAACATCGTTGTGCTTTATTTATTCTTTTGTAATCTCTTCTTAAGAGTACCACTCACTCTCATCTTCTGTCATGCCTTCTACTTATCAAATTCAAATAACCCGATCTCCTCTTTACAATATCTCCCTCAATTTTCTATAAATCACATTTGCTTTTACTGATCTCCTCTTTCTTTTGCAAACATGTTTGCATTCTACACAATTCTACTTTAATTAAAAATAGCTTTAACCAAGCTCTGATTTCAAATGATGCAACCAATATGGCTGCCAACATGAAATCAACCATTCATTGCACTACCCACAACTTGCTCGTCCACTTCACATTAATAAACAAATAAATGACGCATAACTTTCAACATCTAACACTCCCACTGCGCCACTCTAATAAAAACTACTATTCTCTCTTTATACCTACGTTTTCATGCTCAGATGTATTTTAAATTGAAATGGACCCAAATTCACACAGCAACCCTTCACACATTACTCCTTACCTTTTATTTTTGAGCCATTTTCTTCTTAGCCACAAACCATATTCAAGGAGAAATTTACAGATAGTTGAGTACACTTGTATGGATCCAATGATCCTCATTCAATGCCATCTCAAACTTGGTTAATAAACAAAGAATAAATTAAATTTGTATTTACACAATGAACAGAAAGCTTTGTGTTCTAATTCAACCATCGATTATAAGTATTACAATTTTGAACAGAGGTGATCCTCTTACCTTCAATTCTATTTGACACAATTTTTAATGCAATTCACATTGCATTCCACATAGAAATTACGAAATCTAGGCTCTCCTAGTTGTTTTGTCTCTTGAAATGATGGATGGTGGGCTGAAGGATGACTACCTCCATTTTTAAATGCTGCAATCTTGAAACACGACAACTTTACCCCAGTCATAACTCAATAACGAGCTTGATTTAATTACATAGGCTCGCACGACGACTCCTTCAATGCATATATGAATTTCAAAATTCAATGTATTATGTCCTCTGCCTTTCCCACACATTCTGAAAGAAATTGTGAATCACAGAACCATTTCTAACCCTTGACATCATACTTTACCTCTCCTGCAACTAATCTCAATATGTAATGTGTGGTTTCTATATTCAAAACCCAATTATGAATTGTCTCTGAAGTCACAAGTTCCAATGTAGCTATAACATAATGCACTAATGATACCACTCATTTTATTATTATGAGATTCTGGTCCTCTTCACACAGAATTCATCAAGATCAATTAATAACCCACAATCAGTATTGAACCTTAGTAAGTTCAATATTAAAATATTCAAGCCAGAATACCATTGTGTATTCGTTCACTGCATCCAAAATTCACATCTATTCCCCTCTCTGCATGCTTTTCATGTTTTATGTTTCTTCTTGGACTCCCTGTACATATATATTATGTTGAAATAACCTAATTCACACAAACATAATTCTTAAAACAATAGGAAATACTCCATATTCTGCAAAACTCAGAAATTGAATCTCTATATATGTATAAATGGATATTTACAAAGGGTTTTCTTTCTCTGGAATTATTTTCTAATCAGTGGCGTCTCTCTTCTTATTGCCCGTAGGCTACAATCAAACCCTCTCTATTCCTATCTAAGGATAATTTCTCTACATCCCTCATGCCTTTTAGGCTTACAATTATATACAAAAAGTTTTGTTAACCAATTTTGGTTCAGATCCTCTATCTCCTCAACCAATTCCTAAAATCTTTTCTTTATCCACAAAATCATCAACTAATTCCTAATCTAAGATTTACAATTAATTTCGAAATCTCTCAATCACTATGAAATCTCAACTAGCCTAAATCTCTCATTTTCTCCTTTATTCGAGAACATTTACAAATATGCCTTCCAATACTTAATTAAATCCTATTCTAAATATCTCTCATAAAATTACTTAAAAAACATTAAAATCACATTAATTTAATACTCAGGAACCAACTTCCTTGAAAACACAAGACCCCCTAAGTCAACTAAAATACAATGAAATTTATGAGAAAATGCTCCTGCATCAGACCCACCTGCAAGTGTAAAAAAAACTCAAACTAACTTTGGGACACATTGCATACTACGAGATATTTATCTACAACTATGCCTCCATCGTTGTGCTAATGGAGAAGCTACTGAGGAAAGCTTAACATTGCATATGGACGAAGGAATGTCAAGTTGCACTCAATATACTGAAAGAGAAACTGGTAAGTGCACCCATTTTTGTCTACCTTGACTAGAATAAGTCATTTCATGTCCATATAGATGCATCTGGTATTTCTCTAGGGGTTTTTTTGGATCAACTAGGGGAGGGAACCCTTGAGCACCCAATCTACTTTTCCAGCTAGAAGTTGTCCACCATAGAGAATAATTACACCACGACAGAGTGAGAAGCACTGAATATGGTGTATTCTCTCTAGAAATATAGATAATCCTTGCTTGGGGGCCTGGCTAAGTTCATTACTGACCATTCCACTTTAAAATACCTGGCAAACAAGCTTGTGCTAGAGGAGAGAATTTGCAGATGGTTGTTGTTATTTCAAGGATTTATTTTCGAAGTGATTGTAAAACCTGGTGGACTAAATGTGGGACCTGATCACCTTTCACGGCTTGAACCGGAAGAAAGAAGAGGGTCACTAGATGATCAGCTTCCTGAAGCTAACCTTTTGAGGAAAAAATAAGTACTAGATTACCTAGAAGACATTGCATATTTCCTTGCCAAGGGAAAATGTCTAGAAGAGTACATGGCCACGCAAAGAAGGTACATGCTTGTTCGAGCAGTGAATTACCAGTTGACTGTGAGTCATCTATATAATTGGGGCTTGACCATGTGTTGCGAAGATGTATCCTCCACCATGAGAGACACGAGGTGATATGGGAATTCCATTCAAGGGTGGTGAGTGGCCACATTGGGGCAAACGCTACTGCATGGAAAGTGTTGTAGGCAGGATTATAGTGGCCAATGGTTTTCAAGGACATGAAGGAGTATGCAAAAGGGTGCGATGTGTGCTAAAGGGTTGGAAGCCCATCACACTGAGATTAAATTCCATTACAATTGGTATGTTCCTTGCAGATATTTTATAAATGGGCAATTGATTTCATAAGTCTGATCAACCCATCGACTGCCACTCTCATACCATGTACATCATCACCGTGACATATTACCTCACTAAATGGGCTAAAGCAGCACCTATGAAGGACTATATAGCTGATACTGCCTCCAGATTCATATTTGAGAACATCATATCCAAATTTGGGTGCCTCAAGAGTTGTGACCAAGGAACCCATTTCATCAATGAGATGTTTGCTTCCCTACTTCAAAACTTCATGATACATCATCACAAAAGTAGCCCATACCACCCATAGGCCATTGGTATCGTAGAAGCCTTAAACAAGATATTGGAAAAAGGTTTACCTAATATATGTTTAGCAAACATAGATGATTGGGATGAAAGGGTTCGAGTGACGCTATGAGCATACCACACAACGGTCAAGCAACTACACAAACATACACCCTTCCAACTTATGTATGGACGAGAAGCAGTAGTGTCAGCTGAATTTGTTATCCCAAGAATTTTCATCACCTAAGCCACTGAGATGACAAAGCAGGAATCAATCCATAAGAGATTAGTTGAAATCTTAGAGCTTGATGAAGCAAGAGTCCTAGCAAATTTCCACCAAACGGTTGAGAAGAGAAGGTAAAAGGCGTGGAATGTTCAGCACATCAAGAAGAAGTCATTCACAGTTGATGGGAATGTTCTATTATATGATAGTAAGTTCCCGAAGTTTCCTGGAAAGATAGTAATGCATTGGTTAGGCCCGTTCATTGTTGTAGAGATAAGGTAGTCATGAGCTATCAATCTCGCTCAACTGGATAGAGTGTTATTACCAGGTTGGGCGAACAACACACGCCTGAAACCCTTCCACACACCAAATAACATTAGTCATAATTGATTAGATCTTTGAAATGGTATCATAGGTAGGGTTAGGAGTCAATATGAGTCAGTTAGTTGCATCGTCATTTCCTGTGTCAATCATTTTTTTTCCTTTATTCATCTTTAGTTTTGCACTGAAAAGTTTGTCTTTAAATTTTTTCCAATAAAGGATTTGCAACATCAATCTTAGTTGCAAATTTCATTCCACCATACCACAACTTTTTGTGGTCAAGGGGGGGTAATTCACATGTGTTAAGAGCCCTTTCCATAATAATTAGACAATAATTCTGTTGTGAGACTGAATTCCTGTAAAATATTTCCCAATATATCAATAATTAATTCCTAAACGTCTTCCATTACAATAACATAATTACCCGTCAACTCCATATTTCCTTTTTCATAATTGCATCAGCCAAGATAGGTCCACCTTAGCTGATAAAGGGAATAACACATTTGAGTTTGAATAGGGAAAGTTGTTGTAGTAATTAGTTAAGGGGTCTCATCAGAAATGTCGTGTCAAGTTGGTCTACTTATTTTGAATGGCAATGCCGAATTTCTTAGAGTTTGAATCTAAGGCTGTAGATTTTCTCCATTTGCAGTCTAGTTTTATGTGCTCTCATTAAAGGATTTTCTATCAGACACCGGGTCCTGAGGTTGGGTTGGACAAAATAATTTTAGTATCAAGGTCGCTCTATGGTAAGTATGACAAAGCCACGATCGTTGATAATGATATATCAAACACATTCCAATTCCCAGCCCTAAAGTGCGATGTATACACACAATCAGTAACAAAAGAAGTTGGGATGTCAACAATCAAGGTCAATAATGATTACAAAGGTATCTAGCGGTCCACCCTACTAAATTTGAGGAGTTTTCCTTTATTTGGCACAACTCTCGTAGCAATACAATGCACCAAATTGTTGATCAACAGAATGCACGACGGGTTGCTATGGATTGACAAGTAGTACCCAATTCATGCAGTTGACATTCAAAGACTTATAGGTCTATTAGCAATAGGAGATGAAGTTTCAGCCACGTTCCAAATGACTTTTGAAAGAGAAAATAAGGAGGGTGATGCGTAATAATATACCAAGTATGCTACCAAGAGAGGAGGAAATGGAGCATGCATAGACCTCATCAACAAGCAAAAAATTAAGTTCACATGCTACATTATTTCAGGGAAGCTAATGCAAAATTTCCCCAAGAACGAGTGCACCTTAGACAAGGTTTTAGTCATGAAGCATTACATAGACAGTGCCATTAGAGAAATTTTGAGGTCTAAAATTGGCCTCCTAAGAAAAAATTACAACCAAAATAAACTTTAAAAAAACCAATAGGATTCAATATTATTATGTCAACCATGGGAGATGATTCACCATTTTTTGAGTAAAAAAGTAAAAAGATTAAAAAATAATAAAATAATAAAACTACTTTTTTCAACTAGGATTTTCAACTTATCTCCCTAATGTTTTACTCAAATTTCAAATGGTATTACTCGTTGGATGAAAAATCTAATTCCTCATCCAAAGTGTACCCATGTTGCATAGTTTCGATGGACCATGCTACACGAAAAATGAGAAATACATGAAAATGTGTGATTGCAATCATGTTTTTCATGTATTTTTCATGTTTCACGTAGCAAGGTCCATCAAAATTATGCAACATGGGTACTCCTTGGATGATGAATCAAATTTTGCATCCAACGAGTGTTCTCGCTCAAAAATTGAGTAAACCCATAGGGAGATAAGTTGAAAATAAGAGTTGAAAAGTAGTTTTTTATTTTTTACCTTTAAAATTTGATGATGTAATCTAATCTTATTCTATTATTTCCACCATTATTTAATAATTTCCTTAGGAGGCCCATTTTAGACCTCAAAATTTTGTTAATGCTAACTAAACGGGTGTGCTTTTCTCCTCAATGAATTGTTTTAAGCCTGT
The DNA here is from genome assembly GCA_031772625.1 of Pinus tabuliformis. Classification (NCBI taxonomy): domain Eukaryota; kingdom Viridiplantae; phylum Streptophyta; class Pinopsida; order Pinales; family Pinaceae; genus Pinus; species Pinus tabuliformis. The sequence goes on along the minus strand of CM062806.1, from coordinate 462,583,565 downwards.
GAAGACATCTACAAGCATACCACCAATTTCATTTACGACTATATTGTCATTGATTTTGTAGTGTGGAAGTGGCACCCACCAGACGGTTGGGATTTAGCTCCAATCACAAAAGACTAGCCCTTCTTCCTTTGATATACGCCTTGGAGAAAGTCGAGCGACCAGAGCAACAAAGAGATAAATAAGGCTTCATTTGTCGGCTAGTACATAAATATGCTCGAGGTGGTTAGAGCTACGAAAAGTATCCTTAGGTCACTACTTGATCCATATTCAATATCAATTTGGTTTGGGGCTACTCATGGGAACACCTTTGTAAGGCCGCATTGTGTTCACCCTCATACCATCCAAATTCCAGCTTAGAAATTGTGCTCTCAATCGAAGTTTGTCACGCAGTGGTCAGGTCATGGTCAAGGGTCACAAGGGAGATTAGAGAAGGAAGGTCCTTGTATTTATTTGATGGTATTGTGCCGCCACCACGACCAGGGAAAACATTTATAGAGTTCGAGAAGAAAATAATAGAACAAGAGCTATATCTAGTCTTCTCGCAACTAGAGAAGCAGATGAGCTCATTGATGGAGACAATCACAAATATTGGCATCTCATCATGTTTGGTTTCCAACTCTACTGAGTCTCAAAGTTTGATACAAAAAAACCCTTTAGCTGCCACCCCTGCATTTGTTGAGATACCATCTATAGGGCCCCATTCCCAATCTAAATCCACCATCCCCAAACCCCATAAAGGGAAAATCACCAAGCCTTCAGGCGGAGCCAATAAGAAAAAATCGAACCCTTTAGCACATTTTTTTACCTCACCATCAAGGAATCCCAGACCACCAATGCTTCACCCATAATAGAAGGATTTTTCCCTTCCACATTAGTTGCATCATTGACCTTGCATATCACATCCCCACACACATTGACCTCTACCACCCTCTCAGACACAATACCCTCTGGGACATCGATGGGCACGAAGAAAGACATGGAAGTTGATTAAGTTATTCAGTCAACCATGGCAGACCCTAGCATAGGAGTTGTCACTAACTCCATGATGTCATTATTACTCGAGTCAATCCCATTACTAAACACAAGGCCCATCATTCCATAGTATCTTATTACCATTGTCGATCCCATTACCCTCCCATTTCATTTAATTCCACCTGGTGGACTAGTTCACATTTCCATATTGCCAACACCTCAATGTGCATAGCCATCACATCAAGCTACCTCACCTCATGGATACTCAGATAAGTCCATCACTAGTGGCAAGCCCCTATAGAGTCATTTCCCCAATCCATCCAGCATGTAGTAGAATGATCTTCAAAGCTAGTCCTCAGGCCTATTGTTCAGTTTTATTCGGCAAGCTGCGTAGAGGGTTGCACAAAAAAACAATGACCTCACTGTTGACCATGAGCAACAGCAGCAATAAATTGCAGTACTCACAGCTGAACGGGACAAACTCCGTCAAGACAAGAAATAACTCCAAGAGTAGTTCGAATTGATCACCTTGATATTCTAGGCACTATGGCCTTCCATTTCTAATGTGGTAACTACTGTACCGGAATATTTCTCTACAGGTATCCTAGTTGAATGATGTGACCATATCCAGACTGCATTCCATGGTTTAATATCGACCAACCGAGAAATCAGGAAGAAATTGGATGTTGCAAGGAGGGCACTACCAGACCCCTCCATTGAGTATTCCAATGAGATTGAGAAAAGGTTAATGCCACAACCTCTCTCGAAAAATCTTTTGTTAACACCCTAAATGATGCATATACCCTACTATAGCAAGCTCATGACTGGTCAAGAAGTGCGGAAAAGAAGAATCAGCCAGTCTACCTGCTCTGACAATAAATTAATCACCTCCTCATAGATATTAAGAACTCTAAGGATAAAGAGAAGAGGAAGAAGTTCCAAGTAGAAGTCACAACTCTAGAAAGTTGTGTCCAGCAGATCGAAGATGAGTCGGATAAGACAAAAAAGATACTCCGCGATCTTTGGCCCCAATTCAAAATTCATGTAGAAACACTCCAAGAACTCGATGAGGTTATGGAAGAACAATGGGTTTCCTTATTAATGACTTCTCCAGCTCAACCAACATCAAGCACAACGAACGAATTCCTCAAGCAAGCTCTTGCAATCATAGGGACCTCGCAAGCAGCCCTAGAAATATATCATCAATTCCACCAGTTTAATATTGCAGTTGTGCCTGAATTGGGGCCTTCATTTGAGGAAGTTGGCCAAGAAGAAGTAACAGAAACACCATAGGAAGCACCAACAACAATAGTAGCACAAGAACCAGAGGAAGCACCCGCAACAACACCAACAAAAGCATTAACAACACTGATGACAACAAGGGAAGATTGACTTGGGGATGATTTAATGGATTGTAGTCAGGGCCTATTAGGGACTTTGTTTTTGGGATATTTTACGAAGAAACTGGCTACTAACAAGTGGAAAAATTGGTTGTTAGGGAGTTGTGGAGCTGACAGCCGAGCAAAGACCGAAGATTGAAGGAAGACTGGAAGTCATGAAGAAGTGGTGGGAATACACGGAGACAATTGAGCAAGGAAAGAGCAGGAACAACAGAGGATGAAGACAACATGTTGGGCATGGAATCCCCCCCAAATCATGTTTTGGCCTCAAAGCCCAAGTTTTGGCCAAATTTTATTGTAAAACTCCGTGAATTATGGGTGCAAAGCACTAGATGTATGATAGAGTCACAGGGTTGTCCACCCTAGTTTTGTAATGTAATGTTGGCTGGATAGACCTACCCATGGTCTGTGGACCATGGGATTGTATAAATAGAGTGAGGCTTTAAGTTGTAGAAAGAAAGCGATGGATAGATAAAAGTAGTAGAAGATATAAGAGAAAAGTCTAGTTTCTGGTCGTAGAGTAGGAGAAAGCTCTGCAGCTGAGTGCGTAGAGGCCTAGTAGTTTGTAGCCGAGTGCACAGACCCTTGCAGCTGAATGCACAGGGCGGAGTCGATTATGTAACTGAGGAAGGAACTAATAAAGAGAAGTTTTATCATAATTTTGTGTATCTGTTCTTGGGTTAATGCATGTTTGATATAATTTGCAAATATATTGTTTAATTATTGCATGCACCTGTATGAATGGTTTATGTTGTTAAATATAACGTAAAGCACACAAGTAGGCTAAAATATTCAACTAAAATTGGAATACTAGCAAGGACTGGGGTAATAACATAGAAGCACAGCATTCAGCCCTTGAATAGGGCTATGCGAAGGTAGCATATTAGGCTGTGAGGTACGGGAAAGTGCACGAAGTGACTTGTGCGCAAGGTCAAACTGCGGACCACCTGAACTCCTCAGACATCTCTAGGGTGTGGAAACTTGGTTCTAGCACCCTCCCATACTACTTCAGGTGAGACCTCAATCTTCACTCCATGGACTGTTGCCGAAAGGGCCAGTAGTACTGGGTTTTGTTTGGCTAATTAACTCTGAACTTGGGTCAGGCCCCTATAAGCCAACAAATGGTTCCATTGTCAGGACTGAGATCTGAATAAGAGATGGCTGATGTCGTATCACTAGAATCCGACAAGGAAAGGAATTGAAGATTGGTTGGACAAAAAAATTCACGAGTTCGCAACACAGGAAAACAGGAATCCATGACTATCAAAAGAAGAGTGGTTAGATTGCTACTTGTATACAGAGATCCATGAAATTGTCTTTGCATCCTTCCTAAATGAGTTGCATGAGTGGATCGCAAGGCTAGCAGACAGTTAAGGAAGGTGTAGACTCGGCAAACCTATTGTGTGGACTCCAGAATTGGTGTGCAGACTAGAAGCATCGGATGATAAGATTGAGCGCATTGTGGATCACTCACTCGATTGAATTATAGGAGGATTTATCACCAAGTACGCGATAGATACTTCAGTCAGCTATAGCGAGGCGGAATGATGTTTCTTCAAAGGACCGCAAGTGGGAGGATCTATAGAAACGAAGGTAGCACAAAACTAGAGTCTAGCCCCTTGGAAAGCGAGGAAGAGCTCACAAAAGTTTCACCAAGAAGTGTGATCAGTCAGATAAAGCAGTGAATTCCACACATACCACCCCCACCTACACCACCACCAGTTTCACCATCTTCACACTTGTCTTCATGCACACCACCTCCGCCACCACCATAGTTCAATATGGCCAGTGCAATAAAGCTACCAGTGTTCAGGGGAGTAGGGAATGAAGACCCAGACCCATTTTGGTTCGTGGTAAAGGTTGTATGGGAAGCACAGGGAGTCACATATGACAATATAAAGAAAGCAATGTTAGTCAATGCTCTGCAGGATCACGCATTGACATGGTACATTAAGCATTCCAATGACATTTCGAATGCAGGAATCATGGATATCCAAGCTACGCTGGACAAAGAGTTTAGCAGGCCCAAATTAGAGACACAGTCAATCATTAGATTTAAGGAAATCACGATGCTTCCAGGTGGTGAGCTCCAGTATTGTAGCAATAATGCTACAACTCCTGGGGCTTCCTGTCTCTCATTTTATCAACCCGGTAGTTCGTACAAACTTGGAAGCGACGGTGCTGTATGCACAAGTACTAGCTCTTGTCGCAGCTGTCACTTGGTCAGCTGGCACAAGTCCGCTAGGGCTCAAGCCAACTTCTATAGGCTCTCAGAAGAAGCTTTATCAATGATGGACGAAAGCTAACTCAAAGGAAAGCTACTCTACTTGACAAACTGAACTGAAAGCAAATCAAAGCATGTAAACCTAGGAAACCCTAATTTAACTAGTCTAACCTCTACAATGCAAAGAGTGTGAATGAAACTTCAACCAAGGCTGTTGTTACCTCTAATATGTGCAAATGCATGGATCTAAACTACTTGCATCATGAAAAACATGTTTTTGTATTTTTCCTTTAAGTGTGTGGAATGATTGTGAGCTTGTGCTAATTAGGGTTTGGTTGTGCAGATGGGATGGAGAAGGAAGGAAAGCGTGGGACAGGTTGGGGAGGCTAGGAGAGGTCCCTAGGGATCCTTAGCATCCATCCACAGAGGTCCCTCACATTCAGAAGCTCGGCAACCGAGTGAGTGGCCTCCTACAGGAAGTCTGCAGGGGATCCTACAGGATACTCTGGTTTCTACAGGATGGTTGTGCACGTCTACAGGATGATTGGCCGTGGAGGTTTTGGGAGATGATGGAGTGTTGGAGTGGTGTGGGAGGCTAAGTGAGATGGAGATGGACCTGATGATGGATCAAGAGCTGGAAAATCAGATGAAGGAAGGGTGTATGCAATGGCTTGATGATTGGAAGGATGGAACCAACGAAAGTGAAGGAGATGGAGCTATGTGGGAAATGAGAGAGTTGGAGGGTAAATGAGTGAGACAGAGGTTAAATAGAACTTGCAGATGGATCAAGAAGAAGAAGAATAAAATGGTTTGAGAAGAAGCAGCGTAAATGAAACAAATGACCTATGCATCAAAATGAGAAATTCATTAACCTACGATAATTGTGCCATGAAACCTATGAACAGAAATGGAAGACAAGAAATGAAACCTATGCATGGAAGTGCAGTATGGATTGATGTCAAAAATGCATGAATAGATCTTCAATGAAAACGTTTATGTTGCAGCTTGCATGGAGATGAGAAGACTGCTGTTCTTTTTGGTGGTTGGTCATGGAATACACCCCAATCCGTAACAGTGAGATGGCAGTGGGCCTTTACAACCTGTTTTTGCTGGAGCTCCAAGAGATTATATCTATCCTCCTATCAAACTTAAACACTGAAAGCAAATCACCATAAACCAGTCCTATCTATGCTCATGAAAACGGCTAAATTAACAAGCTGGAAATCCGAATTGCATATGGAAATAAACAAACTCAATTGCTGGAACGAAATGCAAACACATTACAACACTGAGGAGATCTATGGCTCTCAGGTTGGGCCCTAACCTGAGAGCTATAGCTCCTTGAGAAAACTCAGAACTAGATCAAACTCTGCCTTCTTTATTCATAATCTGATGTCATGCAAAATGGCTTACAAAAAGGAACAAAAACTGAGCTCTAGCTCGTACTTTCCAATTACAAAAGTAATGCCAAGGTTCAAAAAGCTTCTCTACAAGGCTACGGCCTCAGTATTTATGTAAAAACGACTATCCAACAGGTGTCCTTGATTTTAGGAGCTCGGCTGTCCAACTAGAGTTCAACTGCAGATCCTGTAGGACAGTCATAACTACTGTTCCTGTAGAGCAGTTTATAACTGTTGTTCCTGTAGAACAGCTGGCTGCTTCTAAGCTCGGAGGGAAGATGGATTGGAGCTCGGAGTTCTGGGTGGGAATCACGAGGAATGTCCCCAAGACTGTGGACATCCTCTCCTAAAAACCAACAGTGCCACCTCATTTCCTCCTTGTCTCCTTTTTCGTTGTCTTTTCTCCCTTTTTAATGCAAAAACCTGAAATCATAATGCATTAGTCACATAGATAAAGTGTCTACCCTTATTCCTACAAACAACACGAATAAACTAAGAAATGCATGCATAAGCAGTAAAAAGTGAATGGTTTGAGCAAGTAGAATAGGCCAAAATGAGCCCGAATTGTACCAAAATTGGGGCTCATCATCACCCCCCAGCTAAACTATTTGCTCATCCTTGAGCAACCTTGCCCTGGCTCCTCGTCTTTGGCCGAGAACTAGAGCCCGAAGCATGCTTTTCCTTCCCTGATTTTGGTGGTGCTGCCGTCTCTGCCGAGGGTGGCGCTTCTTCTTTTCCCGTTTCTGGCGGCCCTGCCTTCGCTGCCCCTGGTGGTGACGAAGGTGATGCTTCCTTCCCCTTTCCTATTTCCTTGAGCCGGGCTTCGGAAGGCGACTGGCTTATCTTTCGTGTCCAGGAAGTTATTTTTGGGCTCCCCTTTTCGGGGGTGGCTGATGTTTTAGAAGGGGTTCTTGCACTAGGTGAAGTAGGGGCGTCCCCTGAAGTGGTTTGGCTGCTGGGTGGAGGCTGTGGCTTGCCCGTGGTCATCCTCTTGCTTCTCCTGGCTTCAGATTGAAGAGGGGTCTCCCTCTCCCCTTTCTCCTTCGGTTTCGGAGGTGTACTGAGGGCAGCCAGTGCTGCTGCTGCCTCCTTTTCAAAAATTCCATCCCTCTCTTTTTTGCGCTTTGCTCTCTCAGAGCTCCTTGTAGAGGGCCCCTCCTTTTCAGATGTTGGGCTTCCTGTGGAAGGCCCTGCTTTGCCCACTTCCGGGCCTCCTGCAGAAGATTCTTTCTCTGTCTTCAGACTCTCTGTAGGAGGCTGTTTCTCAATGACTTTCGGGCCTCTTGTAGAAGCCCCTTTTTCCAGTTTCGGGCTTCCTGTAGATACCCTTGTCTTTGTCTTCGGGCTTCCTGTAGAAGCCTGCGGTTGCACTTTCGGGCTTCCTGTAGAAGCCTTTGTCTCCGTTTTTGGGCTTCCTGTAGAAGCCTTGGTCTTTGCTTTTGGGCTTCCTGTAGAAGCCTGCTTCTCACTGATCTTCGGGCTTCCTGTAGAAGCCTTTGTTTTTGCTTTCGGGCTTCCTGTAGAAGCCTGTTTTTCAATGATATTTGGGCTTCCTGTAGAAGCCTGAGTTTGCGTTTTCGGGCTTCCTGTAGAAGCCTGTTTTTGCTTCCCTGTAGACACAGGGGTCTTCACTTCCGCTTGCTTGCCTGCTTGAGCTTTGCTTTTTGCTTTGGGTGTAGGTGCTGTTGAGGTGCTTGGGCTGACGTGGGCCACCTCCGCTTTGTCCATTCTGCTCTTCATCCTCTTTTCCCTTGCTGACTGGGTAGATGTGCCACCTTTTTCTTGGCCTTTCTTTTCCTCATGCTCCTTCCTTTGTTCTTCGGCCACTACTTCGTGTTCCTCACTGCTAAAGGAACCCGTTTCTTCAACCAGCATTTTAATATCCCCGTCTTTGGTCAAATTGCGAAAGGACTCTCATGAGAGGGGTACCTTATATGAGTGCAATGCATCCTCCACAAGCAGTTTTATTAACCCATGATGGGCTATCTGATCAGGGATGCCCTGTCTTAGCTTTGTAGCACACTCCATTAAGGACTGTAGTAAAAAGTAAGGAATGCTCAGTCTCTGCTCTGCGGGAAGATCAAGCCGATGTCTTAGCTCACTGAGCAGCCGGAAGTGATATGCATATATGATGTTGTAACGTCCCTCACAAGTGATATATTTCATAATGTGCAAACTGACTTCGTTCCAGGGTGGTGTCAGGCTGGTTCTCCTCACCCCGTTTTTATCCTCAGAGAATTCCTCCTCAGGTGGGAAGAACTCCTTCTTTGCCTGCTGACTCAGCTTTCTCTCCTCTTTGTCCCACGGGATACCCATAGGAAGTTCTGTGATCCGACTGATGTGTTCAGGGGTGAGTTTGAGGCTTAGACCTCTGAAGGTTACTGTGGCCAGCGTCTGGGATTTAGGCTTCAAAGCCTGCAAGAATTCCTCGGCTACTTCATCATCGTAGCCCTGCAGCTTATCACAAAACGACATCCACTGTGCTCTGGTGAAGAGCTCTACTACTGCCGGGTTTCTCCTTAGTGTATTTGAATCAGTGGGCTCTCGTCTTATAAACCCACCCGGCATGATGAACACGGGGGTTTTGACTAAAGGTGGCAAATGCAGAGGAGATTTGGTCTATTCCAGGCAGAGCATGCATACAACTCACAAAACACAGTCTAATTATACTGCTATCCTGTAGAAGCGATAGTATAGGCACAGCAATCTGATACTTTTATGACCAGACTGTGAATAATGATCTTGCCACCTTTGAAAGCCAATTGCGGAAGGAGTTTCAGGGTTACCTTTTTTCTGCCACCTTTTCTTATGTGAGGAATTTCCCTTTCCTATAGATGACTGCGATCCTGTAGACTGCGTTCCTGTAGACTGCTCCTGTAGAACCGCGTTCCTGTAGAACCGCGTTCCTGTAGAAGCCACGCGCAATTCTCGAGGAGGACTGTAGTTGGCCGCGCTCACGGTGTGCTTGACCAGCGTTCTGGTAGCCAACAACTCAGCGTATCAAAATGCAGAGGAAATCAAAATGGCTAGCCGAGTTGAAGTGTTGGATGATAAATGTGTGCGGTTGATTTAGCCGATTGGATTTTGAACTGGCGCAATCCATGGCGCGGGGGATGAGCTGTCCCCGTGGACCGTTGGGCGACGTCATCCATCCTCCGCCTGCGTTTTCACTCACTGCTGCATTCATTCCTTCAGATTTGCCGCCGCCTTTCCTGTTAAACTCATGCTTCTGACGAGAGTTCTCCCACATGCATGTCGTTCATTCTCTTTGTCGTGTCCGCCACCCAATCACCCAATCGCACTTTAACTAGCCGACGTGGCCAGTCGACTGGCCATCCGGCCGCTCAACCATTCAATTTTACGCTTTGCAAACAAATTCAAAGTTAGATTCATGCGATTTGATGGAATGAAGGGGAAGACACTTACCTGCGCGCGGCTGCACACGATTTTTCGGTTTTTGGACGACGGGGAGCGGATCTACCTGCTGCATGCGGCTTACACAGACCCTGAAGCTCGTGGTAACCGGATGCCAACGCTGGAGTGGACGGATTTGCTTGCATGCGCCCACGTTTCATCTCTGATGATGGTGCTGTGAATGGCATCCACTCGAGCAGGTTGAACTGTTACAGGATCCCCACGAGGGGTCTCGTAACAGTGCTTTCTCCTTGGGTGCATGCTGCACGATGGCGGTTCTGATCACGATCCTGGAGCTCTTGATGCATGTGGTATGAGATCCCATCATTTGTTTATTTGGAAATGGTTTTCTCACGAGAACTCATCGATTTCCTTTACTTGTGCAGATACTTGGCTGCATGTCGACACAAGTGGTGGAGCATGGTGACAGCAACGTGCAAGGATGCTTAACAAAGGCTTGCATGCATCCAAACCAAGCCATGGTCGAGAAATCTCCTTTTACGACGAATTCTGGCCGCCCAAAACTTCTACAGGAAGTTTCCTGTAGACACAGAGCTTCCTGTAGAAAGTTCGGCCTTCCTGTAGAGAGTCTGCACTTTCCTGTAGAGAATCAGCGCCTTCCTGTAGAAAGACTGCGCCTTCCTGTAGAAAGACTGCGCCTTCCTGTAGACAGACAGCAGTTTCCTATAGAAGATTCAAACCATGATAAAATTGCACATACCTAGAAAAACATAAGCATTCTTCGAGGAGGAGCTTGTGAGGTGTCCTGGCTGCATGAGAAGGACCTTTGACCTTGACTTGAGAGGCTTCCTCTCCTCCATAGAACACCTGCAATCTGCATGCAAATTTCACATAATAGCTTATTTATCTTGTTTTTTCTTGTTTTTTTCCTCGTTTTTTTTTTGAAAGATAGCAGGGGTGCCTCAATGAGGTTTTCACCCTTACCACCTGCCTTAAGCGCCTAAGAGAGGTTTTCACTCAAGGATCTTTATTTCTTTTTTCTTTTTCTTTTTTTGAAAGATAGCAGGGGTGCCTCAAATGAGGTTTTCACCCCTACCACCTGCCTTGGGCGCCTCAGAAAGGTTTTCACCCAAGGATCTTTATTATTATTATTTTTTTTCTTTTTTCTTTTTTTTGGATTCTTCAGGGTGTGCCCAAAGCAGGGGCAGGACCCTTCTCTATGACCAATACTGCCTTCTCCATAGTTTTGATGAACTCTTGTCTGGAGGGAGGCTTCCTGTAGATCTTCAATCGATGCCCGTTGACAAGCATGGGGATGGCTTCCTCATCAATGGTCCGGATAAGAACAGATCCATTGTCATGACATTTTTCCACTGAATATGGTCCTATCCATCTGGTTCTCAGCTTCCCCTTGAAATCTTTGTATCTGGAATCATACAACAAAGCCCAATCTCCCGGCTGAAATTGCTTATCGTGGAGATGTTGGTCATGCCACACCTTCCTCTGAAGTTGAACCACTTCTGAGTGAAGGAGGGCCTACATGCGGTGCTCATCCAGGCCATTTAGCTGCAGCAGCCTTTCTTGTTGTGCATGGCTGAGATCTAGATCTAGCTGAGCTGCCAACCTCAAAGTGTTATACTCAAACTCAATGGACAGCAAAGCTTTCTTCCCATAGACCAGCTCATAAGGTGTGAAACCGGTGGTGGTCTTCCAAGTGGTGTTGTAAGCCCATGTGGCCTCAACCAGGCGATATGCCCAATCTTTTCTACTGCTGCTCACCACTTTGGTCAAGATCCCCTCTAATGCTCTATTGGTGACTTCCACCTGCCCATTTGCTTGAGGATGATAGGGAGTGGAAGTCCTATGCTTGATCTTGTGATGAGCTAGGAGATCTTCAACCAGGTTGGAGGTGAACTGGCTCCCCTGATCGGTGACCAGCTCTCTTGGATAGCCAAACTTATAGAAGATGTTCTCTCTTAGGAACTCGGCCACCTTCTCTTCTGTTGCTGCTTTGATTGCTTTGGTCTCTGCCCACTTTGTCAAATAGTCAGTACACACAATGATGTAGGATCTTTGCCTCGAAGAGGGATTGATTGGACCCAAAAAGTCCATGCCCCACTTATCAAATGGCTCAAGAGTCACTTGAGGTTGGAGAGGCATCTCATCCCTTTGGGTCGGTTTCCCCATTCTTTGGCATTGGTCACACTGACTGACATATCTTCTGACATCTTGATGAAGTGTGGGCCAATAGTAGCCTGCCTGCAGGATCATGAAGGAAGTTCTCTTGGCTGCAAAATGTCCTCCACAAGGCCCATCATGACAGGTGAGGAGGATGTCAAAGCCTTCCTCTTCCCTTACACAACGCCTTAAGATCTGATCGGGGCCAAGCTTGAACAGATTACCCCCGATCCATGTAAATGAGGCACTCTTTCTGATGATTTTGCTCTTCTCTTTTGAAGAGAGGTGTGGAGGGAACTGAGCTGAAACAAGGTAGTTTGCTATATCGGCAAACCATGGAGAGAGTACTGAGATAGAAAACAGATGCTCATCAGGCATCTGGTCATCTACTGTTCCATCTTCACCTGCAGACAAATCCAATCTAGACAAGAAGTCAGCAACAACATTTTCTCTACCTGGTTTATCAACAATGGTTAGATCAAACTGCTGCAATAAAAGTAACCATCTAATAATACGAGCATTCACATCCGGTTTATTCATCAAACATCTAATAGCAGCATGGTTAGTATGTACAAAGGTTTGGTAACCAGTAATATAATGTCGGAACTTGTTCAGTGCATGGACTACAGCTAAGAATTCCTTCTCGGTTACAGTGTAATTCAGCTCAGCTTTGGACAAGTTTTTGCTAACGAAGTAAATGGCATATGGAAGTTTCTGCTCAACTTGTCCTAAAGCTGCACCTATGGCTTTGTTTGAGGCATCAGTGTGGATGTGGAAAGGTAGGGCCCAGTTTGGACCTCTCAGGATTGGAGCTGACACTAACTTGTCTTTTAATTCATTCAAACTCTTCTGACAATCGTCAGTCCAATTAAACTCCACATCTTTTGCCAACAAGCCGAACAATGGCGAGGCTAGCTTGCTGAAATCTTTAATGAATCTTCGGTAATATCCCGCTAATCCCAAGAAACTCCTAACATCCCTTACATTTTTTGGAGGTGGAACCTTTTTTATTAGAGCGATTTTGTTAGGATCCACCTGTAACCCTTGGCGAGAGATGGTATGGCCTAGCACAGTCCCTTCAGTCATTAGGAATTCACATTTTTCAGGGCTAAGGGATAAGTCATCTCGATGCACTTGGTTAGGACCTTTTCCAAGTTGGACAATGCTTCCTGGAAGTCAGCCCCGTAAGGAGTAAAGTCATCCATATAGATTTCTACTGCATCATGGACCAACTCCGAGAAGATGCTCAAAACAGCTCTCTGGAAGGTAGTAGGAGCATTGCATAGCCCAAAGGGAAGGACACGGTAGGAAAAGGTACCCCAAGGACAAGTGAAGGTGGTCTTATCTTGGTCTTCCGGGCTGATTTGAATCTGGTTGTACTCGCTAAACCCATCCAGGAAAGAGAAGAACTTCTTTCCTGCCAGTCCATCCAACACTTGATCTATGAAAGGCAGAGGGAAATGGTCTTTCTTGGTAGCTTTGTTCAGCTCTCGGTAGTCCACACAGATTCTCCATTTCCCATTTTTCTTGGGAACCAAAACCAGAGGGGACACCCATTCACTATCTGAGATGGGGTAGATGAATCCAGCATCCAACAGTTTCTGCAATTCTTCCTTGACAATGTCCTTAAGGGCTGGATTCATTCTCCTCTGGGGTTGCCTAACTGGTTTACAATCCTCTTTGATGTATATATGATGGGTACAGACCGAGGGATGGACTCCTTTCATCTCCTTATAGCTCCAAGAAAAGGCATCTAAGTGGCTGGCCAATAGGCTACACAACTCCTTTTCCTGGGAAGGAGATAGGGAGGAGCTGATCTTTAATGCTCTCTCAGGGCCGAACTCCACACTTTTGACTCTGGGAGTGACAGGGCTGGTTGTACAAAGGTCCACTAAGGTGCTAGCTTGGGCATCCTCCACCAACTTCTCTAAGGATAGCGCACTGGAAGGTGGATTCTGGATCAAGGTCTCAATCAAATCATCCTCGGTAGGAGGGTCTCTTCTAGTGGCATCTAGGGTGCACATAGGTGCTGAGTACACCTCGTCTTCCTCTCCTTCTTCTAGCCAAAGTGGTAAGTCATGCTCTAAGGAGGGTTGGGCAGGAGGGTATAGGACTAGCTGCTTGGACATGGGACCATTTTTGATGGTCATATTTCCTGCACGACAACTTATGTAAGCATCTGTAGTAGCTAACCAAGGCCTTCCCAAAATGAGAGGGTATCCAGTAAGCTTTGCCTATGGTTGCAGAACCAGGAAGTCTGCAGGGTATTCCCAAGAGTCAATAGAGACCAAGAAATCCTCCACAATCCCTTCGAGAGTCACAGTGGAGCGATCTTCTAGTTGCAGTACTGTCGAGGTCTTCCTCAAGGAATCCTGAAGATTGAGTTTGAGCATGGTATCCCTGGTCATCACATTAATGGCAACCCCCAGATCGATCAAGGTGTGAGGGATGATGGTGCCATTGATGTGAACATCTACTACAGGACTTCCAGGATCTAGATACTTGGGGCAGATGACTTGTCCTAACATAAGATCAGACAGTTGTCCTATGACATTGATAGTTGATGCATCTTTCTTTCTCCTGCCTGGGTGTTTAAAGCACTTTTCCTTAACCAGTTTGTTGTATATGGGCACATCCTTGATGGCTTGGAGAAGTGGTATTTTTACACACAACTGCTTGAGCTCACCCAGAAGCTCATCTTCCTCAGGGTTGGGTTGTGTGGTGGCAGTTACTCTCTCAGGAAAGGGTGGAATAGCTTTTGGTTCACTTTCTTACAGATCTTCCTCATCCTTTGGGGGAGGAGGATGGCGATCTAGAAGGATCTTTCCAGATCGAAGGTTGATCTCCTGGATCTCCACGGCATAGGTGGGACATGATGTTTCCCCAGTGTATACCTGCTGGGCCTGTCTATTGTTGGGGTTCGGGTTCGGTTGAGCAGGCATTTGAGGTTGCCTTGGAGGAGCAGGAGGTAAAGGTTGAGGTTGAACTGGTGATGGAGGCAAAATGGCAGGAGGAGTGTTGTATTGGGGCCTCCACCCCGACTGAGGAGCACTCCATTGAGGCTGCGACTGGGCATGTGAGTGATATGAATGAGAAGTAGGTTGAGTAGGGTACTGAGGTGGATAAGACCATGGAGGAGGCATGGACCAAGAAGGATGAGCAGGGGGACCCCAAAAAGGCATGGGAGTCGATTGGTTGGGGTTATAATAAGCTTGAGATGCCCCTTACATTCCCTGCTGATAAGGCCTAGATCCTTGAGGCCTCCTTTGGTTGAGGTAATAGAGAGGCTCTGTGGTAGCTTCGGTCCCTTGGTACATGGCTTTAAACCCAGGTAAGGTTGGACACTGATTTGTTGGGTGGTCTTCCTCACAAACGAAACACACTTCAACCGAATGCAATGGACATTCGTTCTTAGGGTGTCTTCTGGTGCACCTAGGACAGAAGACAGCTAAGGCTCTCTCAGCTTCTTCTTTCTTCTGCTGGATCCTGAATGTGTCCAGCTGCATGGCAATGGTTTGTCTCACCTCACTCTTAAGATCTTCTAATTGGTTTGTAAACTTATGTTTGGAGAAAGGGACACCAGTGGAGAGGAGATTCCCTCTACCTCGTTTTCTAGCTGCCCTGGAATGATTTCTAAACACAGTCTTGATGTCCTCATAAGGCAGTTGGTAAATGTCCCCCCAGCTAACATGTGAAGGGTGTCTAAGAGATCTTCAGGGACTCCTCGGAGTAGAACCAACTTGAGGGATTCAGGGTCAAGTGTGCACCTGGCCCGTTTATAGCTAAGTTGGAACCTCTCCTCATAATCTTCTAAAGACTCATCATTCCCCATGGTCATCCGAAAGATCTCTCCCTTGGTTTCCTTGGACCTACAGTAATCCCTATACTAGGTATTGAAGGCTTGCTGCATCTGAGCCCAAGTAGCGATGCTATTCCCAGGTAATCCCATGAACCAGCGTAGGGCTGCATCCTTAAGAGTGGAAGGGAAAAGCTTCAGCTTTTGCTCATCTTCGGTATAGTCATAGGTTCTACAAAGGATAGCAAACTCAAACAAGAAGGTATCAGGATCCTCAGTGGTCAGTCCATGGAAGTGAGGCAAGGCGGAGTGGCTAATGTTTTTCATTTTCATATCTCCATTGGTCTCTCGGAAGGGGAAAGCTCCTTCTATTCTCTCATCTTCTCTTCTATTATCAGCCATGGTTTCAGATGGAGTGGTTTCTAACTCTTCTTCTTCTATAGGGTCTTGGTATATCTCAGGATGTTCACCTATAGGTTCCTCTGGGTCACTGTCACCAAAGAAGAGAGAAGGGTGACTTAGTGATGTGGTGGGGGTGTTGGGTAGGAATTTTCCTGATTTATCTCGGTTCCTACGAGGCATGAAATGGAAAGGACTTTTCTTTTTTGAGTGCTTTTTCTTTTTTTCTTTGGTACCTGCAAAACTAGAACAAAGTGATCTACAACTAACTATATTACTCAAATGAAATTGCGGAATTGGAAAGCTAATCTAGGAAAGTAGGAAATGCTAATCTATGAAAGCAGGAAATGCTAATCTATGAAAGTAGGAAATGCTAGTCTATGAAAGCAGGAAATGCTAATCTATGAAAGCAGGAAATGCTAATCTATGAAAGCAGGAAATGCTAAGCTACTTTTGCAGAATATAAATGAAATAAACTACTGAGCAGAAGTAAGAGTACGAAAGTAGAAGAAAAGCAACAATTACTAATACTCTGACGCTTCCCCGGCAACGGCGCCAAAAAGATGGTGAGCTCCAGTATTGTAGCAATAATGCTACAACTCCTGGGGCTTCCTGTCTCTCATTTTATCAACCCGGTAGTTCGTACAAACTTGGAAGTGACGGTGTTGTATGCACAAGTACTAGCTCTTGTCGCAGCTGTCACTTGGTCAGCTGGCACAAGTCCGCTAGGGCTGAAGCCAACTTCTATAGGCTCTCAGAAGAAGCTTTATCAATGATGGACGAAAGCTAACTCAAAGGAAAGCTACTCTACTTGACAAACTGAACTGAAAGCAAATCAAAGCATGTAAACCTAGGAAACCCTAATTTAACTAGTCTAACCTCTACAATGCAAAGAGTGTGAATGGAACTTCAACCAAGGCTATTGTTACCTCTAATATGTGCAAATGCATGGATCTAAACTACTTGCATCATGAAAAACATGTTTTTGTATTTTTTCCTTTAAGTGTGTGGAATGATTGTGAGCTTGTGCTAATTAGTGTTTGGTTGTGCAGATGGGATGGAGAAGGAAGGAAAGCGTGGGAAAGGTTGGGGAGGCTAGGAGAGGTCCCTAGGGATCCTTAGCACCCATCCACAGAGGTGCCTCACATTCAGAAGCTCGGCAACCGAGTGAGTGGCCTCCTACAGGAAGTCTGCAGGGGACCCTACAAGATACTCTGGTTTCTACAGGATGGCTGTGCACGTCTACAGGATGATTGGCCGTGGAGGTTTTGGGAGATGATGGAGTGTTGGAGTGGTGTGGGAGGCTAAGTGAGATGGAGATGGACCTGATGATGGATCGAGGGCTGGAAAATCAGATGAAGGAAGGGTGTATGCAATGACTTGATGATTGGAAGGATGGAACCAACGAAAGTGAAGGAGATGGAGCTATGTGGGAAATGAGAGAGTTGGAGGGTAAATGAGTGAGACATAGGTTAAATAGAACTTGCAGATGGATCAAGAAGAAGAAGAAGAAAATGGTTTGAGAAGAAGCAGCGTAAATGAAACAAATGACCTATCCATCAAAACGCGAAATTCATTAACCTACGATAATTGTGCCATGAAACCTATGAACAGAAATGGAAGACAAGAAATGAAACCTATGCATGGAAGTGCAGTATGGATTGATGTCAAAAATGCATGAATAGATCTTCAATGAAAACGTTTATGTTGCAGCTTGCATGGAGATGAGAAGACTGCTGTTCTTTTTGGTGGTTGGTCATGGACTACACCCCAACCCTAACAGTGAGATGGCAGTGGGCCTTTACAACCTGTTTTTGCTGGAGCTCCAAGAGATTATATCTATCCTCCTATCAAACTTAAACACTGAAAGCAAATCACCATAAACCAGTCCTATCTATGCTCATGAAAACGGCTAAATTAACAAGCTGGAAATCCGAATTGCATATGGAAATAAACAAACTCAAGTGCTGGAACGAAATGCAAAAACATTACAACACTAAGGAGATCTATGGCTCTCAGGTTGGGCCCTAACCTGAGAGCTATAGCTCCTTGAGAAAACTCAGAACTAGATCAAACTCTGCCTTCTTTATTCATAATCTGATGTCATGCCAAATGGCTTACAAAAAGGAACAAAAACTGAGCTCTAGCTCGTACTTTCCAATTACAAAAGTAATGCCAAGGTTCAAAAATCTTCTCTACAAGGCTACGGCCTCAGTATTTATGCAAAAACGACTATCCAACAGGTGTCCTTGATTTTAGGAGCTCGGCTGTCCAACTAGAGTTCAACTGCAGATCCTGTAGGACAGTCATAACTACTGTTCCTGTAGAGCAGTTTATAACTGCCGTTCCTGTAGAACAGCTGGCTGCTTCTAAGCTCAGAGGGAAGATGGATTGGAGCTCGAAGTTCTGGGTGGGAATCACGAGGAATGTCCCCAAGACCGTGGACATCCTCTCCTAAAAACCAGCAGTGCCACCTCATTGCCTCCTTGTCTCCTTTTTCGTTGTCTTTTCTCCCTTTTTAATGCAAAAACCTGAAATCATAATGCATTAGTCACGTAGATAAAGTGTCTACCCTTATTCCTACAAACAACACGAATAAACTAAGAAATGCATGCATAAGCAGTAAAAAGTGAATGGTTTGAGCAAGTAGAATAGGCCAAAATGAGCCCGAATTGTACCAAAATTGGGGCTCATCACCAGGCGAGACCCCTTGGGAGCTGGATCAGAGATTAAAGAGTAAGATACAAGAAGCTAATATGACCTTGACAGACACACAACGCTGCGCATTTTTTTTAGCATCACTAACACCACATTTAAGAAATGCGCTATCACAACAGAACCTAACCACTTAGGACGAGGCCTTGGAGATGGCGATGAGACTGCATGAGACCCCAATACAAGATCCTAACCTATGATTTCAACATATCCATGCATAGTTGCAGAACTTGTGCCTTGAGATGCAAAGTTTAAAACAAGACAGAACAACTTGCCTAGAAGTGTGCAAGGAGGTATGGTACATAAAATGCAAAGGTCAAGGACATGACAAGGACCATTGTCTAGTGTTCATGGATTACCTGATAGGATAAGGACCAATGCCATTGTGACTAGAGGTACAAGTAGGATCGAGCACGACACCTGCATTATGGTGCGCGATCTGTCAGATAGGAGGGAAGCATGCTATAGATAACTGCCATCTATTACAGAAGTATACGCAAAATTCCCAACATTTGTTCTATAATTTCTGCATATCAGTAGGCCATGGTGAGCGCACCTGTAGGAGTTATGAACTGATGATCGATCAGACTCCTACCTAAAGAGTTTAGACTGAAACGTGGGCCCTTAACAGGGATGGTGTGCACTGGATTTCAGGGGGGCGGATGAGGTCGAGGTGGAATGTGACCAGGAATGGGTCGCGGACATCTGATTTGTTACAATTGCGGAGGACCAGGGCATTACGCTCATGATTGTACAAATCTAACAAGACCATCATGCTTATATTATACCTAGTTTGATCATGAGATAGAGGACTATCCTACGTTGATAGCGAGGTTGTGTGATAAAGGAGCACTCCAACCTCCCCCGACTCAGAACTTTAAAATGATGAGGTCTGAGCAACGCGAGGAAGACTCGAATGAAAATATCATGCTCCAAAGTGGTATCACAATGGGATATGACAAAGGAAAGTAGCCTGAAGAAAGTGTCTGGGTTCGCAAAGCTCCAACAAAGGAACCAGAATTTGATTTGGAGCGTGCTAAGGAGACATTCATGGAAGCTAAGAAGAACTTCTTGGAGGCCTCCACTTCAGGGAGTAAAGACAAAATGGAACTAGAAATGGACCCATCAATGCTCAGTACCTTTTTGGAGACATTCATGAAGCTACTACGTGACAACAAGGCTATGAAAGGGATGCAAGAACTCACAACTAGATGTGTTGGGACCGTGCCAGGAGAATCGCATGTAGTTCGGAAGCTCGGGAAGCACACAACACAAACAAGAAGGGGGATGAGATTAACTGTGTAGATCAGGTTATATGAAATGGATCAAGTGATTCTGGACCTTGGGTCGAATGCGAACTTCTTGCCAAAATAGACATGGGAGTGCATGGACAGGCCTGCACTACAATGGTCACCCATCCAACTGCGAATGGGAACTAGCAAAAGATCCTACCTATGGGGAGATTGCAGGGGATCACAGTAGATATCGAGGGTGTGAGCGCACTTGCATATTTGGAAGTGATATAGATTGTTGATGATAGTAATCCCTATCCTGCATTATTGGGAATAGATTGGGCCACTAACATGAATGGAGTGATAAATCTAAAGAAGCACAAGATGATTTTCAAGAAAAAATCACTACGCGTAGTGGTACCTTTAGACCCTGCGAAAGGATCGCGCTACATAGAGCCAGTGCGAGACTACGATAGCGATGAAGATATAGACTATATATACAAGATAACCATGCGGAAGCAAGACTGGGTAAATCTAATAGCGGATGGTATGATTTCATGGGAACACAAGACCTCCTGCACCTCAGATTTGGACAAAGAAATAGAACGACAGTAGAACCGGTTACACAAGGTAACCACACTCCATTGTAACATGATGACAAGGTCATTGCATTGCGTGACCACATAAGTTAGAGATCTACCTATGTATGATGGGTTGAGTGAGTTGGATGATTTCCTAAACAAATTGAAAGAGAAGTATCAGAACAACAGTGTTTCGATGCTCTAAAATGGGCACTGTGTGCTACACCCACAAGATGGTGGGGTACGTATCAAAAACATTTTGATGACTAGCGCGAATGCAGAAGGATGATACTCATGTGGTTTAGAAAGCCTCAAATGCGGATGAAATCCGGGTATGACAGACGAAACAACCTGCGTGCCCACATCTCCAGATGGGTACAAATGTATGGTGTGCAACCTGCACGAACACACACCATCCTCGCAATAGGAAACACGACCAACAAGTAGGAGCGGGCAAGACGATGGTGTGAACAATGACTAAGAAGTATGATGACCAAGCGTGTCAAAGATTATCCATGTGGAATCCTTTGACAAAGTATGTGAAGTATTGAACACGGTCCACCATGTGAAACACACTGACTGGGACCTGCATGTACCAACGGTTCTATGGGCTTATAGGACCATGTGCGAAACCCTGACCGTGCGGGCATTTTCAAAGCTGAATTATGAAGCAGATGTTGTAATCCCTATGGAGCATGCAAACCCTAGACCGTGCACAGTAGCACCTGTAGATAGATGATTCGCGAAGCTCGGAAAGGAGGGATCACACAGCCACAAGGAATAGAACGCATGGGACTTGAGGAAGAAATCCAACAGGGAAACCTTAGACTCCACGAACTTGAAAAATAAATGGTACGGTTAAGGAAGAAAAGCACTTTGATGGACACGGAAGTCAAGAAGATGGAGGACAGAATAAAGAAATATCTTCTTGACAAGAAGACCAGAATGGTAAGACAGGAGGCGCGTGATCCTGATAACAGAGTTAAGTGTCACACGGAATTAGTCAATAGTGCAGACACAACCGACCTTCCTAGAAGTCTAAGACATTCTAATGACAAACAAGACAAAAAAGAGCAATCCTTCTCTAAACATGCATTGGAATATGAAGAATCAAGTGTTTAGTTCTTACCTTTGTCCAAACGCTGTTGTAGTAGCTTAGCTCCGTTGATCCAGATGAGCTCCTCCTTCTCTTCGAAACCTGCAATCACCAACAGTCAAACCATTAAATAGCACCTGATTATAACATAAAACAAAGCATATTCAACATATAGACCAAGGAGTATATGAAACAACTCATAAACAACAAGTTATTGAGAAGAATGGACTAATTTGTATTAAAGGTAACAAAAGGAACCATTACAACCTGAGCCTTGGTGTTGTGCAAGCTCCTTCCAGGGTCCACAAGAGTCTTCCTTTACTTTGACAAAGCTCACCCACCTCCCAATGGAAACAAGTAAAGATGGTAATCTCTCCTCACAAGTTCTCACAAGGAAGTCCTAATTCCAGCAGCATCTACCCTTAGGAATGTTTAGCTTTCAGCCCCCCTCTCCCTCTGGCCCAATGCCTGTATTTATAGTGCTCAAGAGGAAGTTAATCAGGTCCACCATCAATGGGATAATCCCCTCTTTGGATGGGATAGCTCCCTTATTGATGGGATAAGTTCCTCTTTGGTAGGGGTACATGAACCATCTGGAGGCGCTTCATACACGTCGAACAACCTTCTAGAATGCTCTAGAAATGACCACAAGTAACTTTTTAAAGATGAAACTTGCGCATTTTGACCTTCACAGGGGGACGCACCTGCCCCTTTACATACAGAGCGTCTTTGGACGCAGGCATTGTGAACATTGAGTGCGTACCCGCAGGTAAGGTTGAGAGAACCTGCGTACCCAGAGATAAATACATTTATAAAGACTTTCTCTCTTCTTGGAGTTTGACATGGATAGCAGAGGCATAAGACTTGCTTAAGAGGGTAGCATGACTGTTGATAGAGCCATACTAACTGTAAATAGCCATGGTGACATTTTTTAGTGTAACAGATTGCCCCCTAAAGTGCGAAGCCTGTAGTAGATTAGGGTTTCATAAGATCTAGGAAGGGTGAAGCACTTTATCATTTCAAGGATTATCTCGTGGAGAGCCTGGTCAGAACCTGCAATTTTCAACACAAAATACATGTATAAGATTATATCATCACTGAGGTAGGCATTCCCATACTCATATCAAAACTTTAACTAATAGACTAACTACTCTGATACAGGAATGATCTTGCAGTACATCATAATCATAGACTTTTGTAGACACAGTATGGGCGCAGCCTTCTGTTTATGATTAGTCTACTTAGATAATGAATACAAAACTCCTCGCAGCCTGGATGGCGGAAACTAGATCCAGGGTCTTCATTTCTACTTCTCGAATTGGTACGATCCTATCCATGCGAATAAATGAGTTGATGTCGAGCATGGTAGAAACCACTTGATTACCAGCCGATGATGTAAACTGTTAACAAGTGTGAGAGAGACCACCAGTGATGTCAATGGTTCTCAAAGTACCCAGTACAATCCATGAGATGTGAATGAATGAGTTGATGTCGAACATTTCACGGAATCCTTTGATCGAAAGTCAATGATGTAAACTGACGTCAAAGGCGAGAAACCTGCCATTGATGCATGCAGACTTCAAGGTATTGACGATTTCTAAGTCATCTCTCTAGATAATGTGCTGATGTCGATAGAAAGCGACTCGTTGCAGGCAAGCCCACAACATGAAATCATTGATCAAGTTGAAGAAATGTTGTTGTAAGGACTGACTCAGGGATGGTCAAATGGATGACAAGTATTTTGCAGATGAAAGTTTTGTTTGCAGACCTCTTGAACACATAACGACACGGCAGATGGCTTGGTGATAAACGACTCAAAGTTAATCCCCGGAACCCGGATGAAGACTTTCAATGTGGTTTGATCAACTGTGAGGTGAAGGATTTCCCAACCCAGGTGAATGAAAAGTGTCGTGTTCAAGAGTGGTGATAAGGTTCTTCTGTAGTAAAGGA
Organism: Pinus tabuliformis; assembly: GCA_031772625.1. Classification (NCBI taxonomy): domain Eukaryota; kingdom Viridiplantae; phylum Streptophyta; class Pinopsida; order Pinales; family Pinaceae; genus Pinus; species Pinus tabuliformis. The sequence continues at coordinate 462,560,247 of CM062806.1, read as the reverse complement.
TAACAAATAGGTTCATTCTTCTCTCTTTTCCCCCACCATTTCTGGCAAGTACCTCTTTATTTTTAACAAGCTTGAGGAGGATAACATATGCTTGATTATAAGCTCATCCTTCGGATGAGTCCAACCTAGTTTTGATTCGAACCCTAGGAAGGAGTGGTTTGTTCCTGTTTGTAATTGAACAGGTCCTTTACTGTGAAATGTTTAACGAGCCCAGTATAGGAGAAACTCGGCGTTTTTCAATTTTAGAGAGTCTGAAAAAACTAAAGAAGACTCCACGGTGAACTTTTTCGTAAGTTTGTGTCCCTCAAGCCCGAAAAAGTATAAAATAATACCTGGGGGAACCGCTTGATCTTGCGACCAAGGAGTACTTTCATGTTTAGTGTCGTTGACCTGAAAAGTAAAAAGCGATCAAGGACACGTCGTTTTATTTCCAGTATCGAGTTTGAAACGACAAAAACCCGGCAATCTTTTCCTGATTTTACGGTCAGAAAAGAGCTATAAGGGGACTGTCTTTTAATTCCATTTTAACGAGTGTAAAAGAAACGCTCGGCAATCTTTTCATGTTTTAGGAGTCAGAAAAGGGCTTAAAAGATGACTCTGATATTTTTGTTCGTGAAAAATGACAATTTTCCCTCTAAATCCCTTTGTTCTGCACAAAAACGACACATTAATCATACCTGTTTAAGATAGGCAAAAATACATTGAAAAACATCCTTCCATGGTGAAAAATAAACAAACCTAGCATTCATTCATCCAAAAAACCTATAAAAAGACTTTTTACCATGTCATTTTTACCATTTTACTGTTGAGGTTGAGAAAAGGGCTTTTGGCAAGAAACTTCCCGTGGTCATTGCGGAGAATCCGACCGTCAGAATCGAACGCCGTCTCTTCCAGGTATTTCACAACATCCTCCTCTTCAATTTCATCCGATTAAAATTTCATTTTAGGTTTTAGTTTTGATTTTTGGGGGATTTTAGGTTTTGAAATCCGCTCCGCGGGGTACGCAGGTGCCCTAAGGGTGACCTGCGTCCCTCGACTTTTTCCTACACAGGAAAAAGGTCGGGGGACGCAGCCTACCTTCAGGCCACCTGCGTCCCGGCGCTCTGTGTGCTAAACGCGGGGTGCGTCCCCCGCGAAAGGCGGAATTTGAAACCCCAAACTCCAAAATCAACCATTCAAATTTCCCTAAATTAATTCTAATCTCTATTTGTTGGTGTGTAGGGCACTCACCATGTTGGATTGGAGAGAAAGAGAGCACGAGGAGGTTGATGAAGCTGCCATTGGTCACCAACCTTCCGTTGATGCCCTAAGAGCATGCGGATTATATAAATACTGGGCCATACCTGGCATGAGGGCTCAGGTGAGATTCTTGGAGTGGCTGGTTGAGAGATGGAACATTCATGAGCAATGCTTTTACATTGGAGAGCACCAGCTCGAGATAGAGCCCTCCGATATATACTTTCTCACTGGCTTGCCGAATAGGGGCGAGTAACTCAATCTAGCCGGGACTAGGCCGGGTGGCCAATCCCTTGCTAGTCTTTGGGCAGATTGGTGCGTACCCAATCAACACCATGCGAAAGGCATAGAAATCAAATACATCTCTCGGCGTGAACTCATGGTCATAGCTTTCACGGTTACCAGAATTTGCGGTTCAGCCACTTTACATATTGCCACCGGGTCCCAAATGCGGATGGCAATTGACTATTTCCGAGGCACCATCTTCAACTGGTGCGATGCTGTGTCGGCCAACCTGAAGGGCCAACTGACTAGGGCAAAGAACGGACAACTAAAGACCTTTGGATATGGATCTCTAGTTGTGAGCTTTGCCTTAGAGAGAGTTCCGATGCTGATCCCTCAGCATCTCACTGTTGATATCTTGGGTCCTAGGGAGCCAAAGCTGATTCAATTCCTTGATAGTTATTTTCACTGGTTAGAGGACCAGGTGTTTGCGATCCAGGACTTTCCGTATGCCGGAGTAGATTTTCGAGGTGATCCGGACACGGTTCTTCCACAGGGAGAACAATGGGATGACAGAGGTACTTTATTTTTCAAAAATTTTTAAGTGATGTATTTTTTTTTATATATATATCGCCTCAAACTGACAGTAAAAATGTTCAAAATGCAGATGTAGGCCCTCGGCGTCCAGCCAATCTCCGGGCTTTCGAGAGGAGACACCCACCTGCACCGCCACCGGCCCCACAGGATGCGGCCGCAGAGATGCTAGCTGAGTTGGAGCAGGATCTAGAGCGTCTGACGGTGGACATACCGGAGACGACCATAGATGACATTCCTATCAGACTGCAGCGCTATGTAGTCGCGGTCCCGGGGCCTATTAGGAGGTTTTTATGTAAGGTAGCCCGGGCAGTAGTGTCTTACAGAGATCATCACCAGTGACTGGATGGTCACCTTTTGTAGTCACATGTGACATTTTGACTTTTTGTACTTATCATTTTGCCGATCATAAGATGTTTTAAACCTATGATCGAAGACGATGTATATTTTTTGACACACTCCTATCTATATATATATCATTATTACCAGCTTATTTTGTTTAACATGTATGATGAAATGTTTATAAATTTGCATTTATGATTGTTTACAAATGTCTATTTAACATTCGAGATGCCAATGCATCTGCTAATGTGTTTAAAGACCTTGGAATATGTTGATATTCAATGTAATCAAATTCACGTTCCAAGAGACGCACCCTCAAAAACAATCTCAATAACACAGGATTTCTAATGGCATAAACTCTATTAAGCTATAATACAACGAGTTCAGAATCCAACCTCACTATCAAACTCCGAATCCAAAATGAAATAGACTCAGATAATAATTCAATCACTGCAATGTATTCTGCAATGTTGTTTGTTGTTTGACCGAGGCTCACCCCATGCATAGAAAATAACTCGTCAGAGGGCGAATAGATAACCCAAGCTGCGGAAGAGATATTCTGTGTACTACGACAAGCACCATCAGCAAATCCAATGTACATTTGGAGAGGCGTCGACATCTGCAATATCAAGAGCAAAACCAAGATAAGCCAGAATAACGACGAAAACACACTCTTCTAAGCTAAGCACACTGACTAAACTAACAAACATACTAGCTAGAAAGAAAACCTAACCTAACTAAAAATTCTCCATACCCACCATTTAAGCATAATACCTATTTAGGTAAAGTCCATTTCTGGGTTTACCCAAAGAGTCCCCATCAAAATCTACCAGCTCATAGGCCCCTTTTGCTAGCTTTCACTTTACAATGTAGGGCCCATGCCACATAGGAACGAATTTTCCAGCACCTAGCTTATCGTTAGCTTGATCATATAATAGCACTAGGTCTCCTTCTGAAAAACTGCGAGGGGTCACATTCCGGTCATACTGAGCTTTCATTCGCTTTGCGTGAGTCTCGATTGCCAATGCAGCGTCACGTCGAGTCTCATCTAATTTAGCTAAGTATAACAAACGTTTCTCCTCTTCGGAAGTAGCTGGGAGTAATTCGACAGCCATTTGAAGTGATGGGATTTCGCATTCAATGGGTAACACGGCTTCCAAGCCAGAAACTAGCTGGAAAGGAGTGAACCCTGTTGAAGTTTTTACTGAGGTTCGGTATGCCCATAGCGCTGAAAATAACATGTTGTGCCAATTCGACCGATGGATACCAATGATCCTTCAGATCATAATGACTAGAACTTTGTTGATAGATTCAACCAAACCGTTGGCTTGTGGATAATAAGGCGTAGAGCTATCGTGGCGCAAACCAAGCTGGCTTGTAAGCTCAGTCATCATGATGTTTCGAAAATGGCTCCCATGGTCAGTAATGATTGCTTGTGGGACACCAAACCTAGTTATAATATGATTGAATACGAAAACTGTAGCTGTTTTTCCGCTTGCGTCGAATGTAGGCATCGCCTCGGCCCATTTAGTAAAATAATCAACCGCGAGGATGATATACACATGCCCCCCGGCTGAGTGAGGGTTACAAGTAATAAAATCGATACCCCATTTGGCGAATGGACCAACGGAAATTATAGGGTGGAGAGGAGCAGGTGGTGCGCGCATCTTGCGATCAAACACTTGGCAGTTGTGGCACTTCCGGACCGCAATGATACAATCTTTAAACATGGATGGCCAGAAATAGCCAGCACGCAACACCTTCTGAGCTGTGGCATGCCCAGACATATGACCGCCACATGCTCCAGAGTGACAATCATTCAAAACCCTCTCAGCCTCTTCGTGAGTTAAACAACGTCGAAAAACTAAGTCTGCCCCCCGGCGATAAAGTGTATCTCCAATAATTTTGTATTGCTGGGATTAAAACCGAATTTTTCGACGTTCCGACTTTGAAGCTTCAGGCAGAAAGGTTTGGGTTTGGAGATAGATGATTATATCCCCGTACCACGGATCTAAAGTACTGATAAGAAACAAAGATTCGTCTGCAATGGGCTCCTCTGCCATAGTCTTTGTATCAGTATACGGGAAATCACACATCAACTCAGCAAAAACTAAGGATTTCTTAGACTTGGACTTCTCGAACTCCAAATCGAACTCCTGCAGGATAACGATCCATTTGGAGTACTTGCCCCCTAGCAATTGTTTTGTCAAAATATAGGTCATAGGGTTGCAATCCGAAATCACTATAGTTTTGTGGAGAAGAATGTAGTGACGAAAACGCTGGACAGCTTGAACGGCTGCCAGAGCCAACTTTTCCACATGTGAGTATTTTAACTCGGTTGGATTTAAGGTCCGACTAAGATAATATATCACATGTTCCGTTCCGAATTCATCTTCCTGAACTAAAACCATTCCGATGGTGGAGTGGGAGGCGGCGAGATACAAAAAGTAATCCTGGTTGTAGTTGGGAGGATGCAGCAACGGTGCATGGGTTAACACGTGCTTAAGCGCATCAAAAGATTTGTGAGTTATCTCATCCCAAAAGAATTGAGCATTTTGTTTCAACAACCGGGTAAAACCCTTTGTAATCTCGGCATAGTTAGGAATGAATCGACGTAAAAAATTTGCTTTCCCCTGCAAACTTTGGAGTTGGCGCAAACTCGAAGGAGGAGGCAATTTAACGATAGCTTCTACCTTCGAGGGATCGACGTGGATACCGGCTTTTGAAACAACGAAACCTAACAACCGTCCCACTTCTATGCAGAAGACACATTTGTGTGGATTCAAACGAATTCGATAATGTCGACACCTCATAAAAATAGCTCGTAAGTGAACAGGGTGATCAACTCGATGTAAAGAGTGAGCAGGAAAATCATCGAGATACGGTTGCACAATGTGTTTGATGTCGTGAAACGCGTAAGACATTGCCCGTTGGAAAGTGGCTCCGGCGTTCTTAAGTCCAAAAGGTAATTTGCAGTAAGCAAACGTCCCCCAAGGACAAATGAAAGCCGTTTTTGGTTGATCGGCAGGTAGAATATTGATTTGGTTGTATCCGGAAAAACCGTCCATGAAGGAAAATATTTCACTGCCGGCACAATCATCAATGATTTGATCGATATAGGGCGTGGGATAGTTGTCTTTTGGACAAGCACGATTTATATCCCTATAATCGATACAGATTCTTATTGTTCCTTGTTTCTTGTTAACCGGAACAATATTCGAAACCCAATCCGTTAACGGGATTGGATAAATGAAACCTGCTTTCAACAGCTTCTCAACTTCTGCTTTAATCGCAGCCGCTTTCCTAGGGTGTATCTGACGCAGACGTTGCCGAACGGGTTTAGCGTCCGGGTAAGTCTTAATCTCATGAACAACAATGGAGGGATCAATTCCTGGCATCTCCTCGTAAGACCAGGCAAACACGTCGCGGAACTCTTGGAATAGGGCCTTGTAGCTTTGAATTTCATCGTCTGTACATGAGGCACCTATATGAATGTTCTCAATAGTTCCAGTTTTGACTGAAATGTCAATGGCAATAGTATGAGAAATATTTGCCAAATTCAACTCTGAATCAGGATGTTTCATTGGATTCTGAGCGTCCTTGACATATTCAGCGGTAAAGATAGATGAAAAATCCTTTTCAAAAGCATCATCCTCAGGTAAAAACGAAGATCTGTGATGGAGATCTTCCCACGGTAGATCATCTACACTTAGGATTTCGCGAAGTTGTTCGTCAGATGACACAACTTCAGGAAACGTTATCCGTTCTGAGGTTGATGTGAAAAGTGACTCTTCACCGACCACATTCATTTGGTCAATTTGGGTTGAACTCGTGTCGGAAAAAGACTGCACTGCTTCATAAGCAATCTCATATGGACTCAAAGGCATAGCATCACCGAATGAGTCTATTTCAGTTTCAGATGGGATAATCCAAGGATCATCGTAAATAATGGTATCTGAAGTAATCATATGAATATAAGCAAATGAAGGGTCTGCATTGAGTGGGGGAAAAGGAAAAGTTCCCGGTAAACCGGAATCTTTAACTAAACCTACACCAATATCCTTGTAAGGGATAGTCGTTTTACTGACATGCTGAATACTCTCAGAAGAGGCTGGGTCGGATGAAAAATAAGCCAGCTGGTCTATGGTCACGATCTTACCATTGTGTGGAAATTTTATAACTCGGAAGACCGATGACACAACCGCTGTCATAGCGTAAGACCAACTTCGACCCAAAAGAAGGTTGTAGTCTAGAGGGGCATCAACCACTTCCACATCCAGACTAATGGTTTTTCCTTCAACCCCTATAGGCAAATCCTGTAGAATGCCAAACGGATGGAACCCACGGCCATCGAAGGCCTTAAGAACGGTCGGGGACTGGTTCAATGTAGGAGAACCAAGCGATCTCCAACATTGAATTGACATAATACACGTAGAAGCTCCTTCATCAATTACAGTCTAATGAATGGGCATGTTTTTGACTATCGCTGGGATCTGGAAAGCCATTTGATGAGGGAGACGCGGTGTACTATTTTCTAGATTGAATATTATCAGGTTCGGATCCTGAATATCAACAGCTCCTATAGACGACAATAGTAATTTGCGTTGTGCTGGACATGATTGCAGCTCTTCCAAAGCCGACATTGCTGAGGGTGAAACAGCTAAGTCCTCAACAATGTTATAATTCTGAGCTGCTCTCGCATGTGGATTGAAAGCAGATTTTCGAAGTATACCCTTGGCGGGCGGTTTGATTACTAAGTCCGGGTTAGGTTTCTCGATCTGTAGTGGATCGGAACCAGGAGCTGAGGTTGATGGATTAGAATGAGAAGATTCTGCTTCTTTACCATCAACAGGACTCTTACTACCATAATCTTGCGACCGAGTCGCAATCCGTACGTGAGACATCATTAATATGGGTTCTTCACTAGCACTCGAGGAAGAGCCTATCATCTTACTCTCCTGCTTTGGAAATGGATCTTTCAAAACAGCAGGAGTTGGGGAACCTTTAACGATTTTCACAACCTCTGCCCGATGAGGGCAATCTCTTGTGAAATGATCTTCTTCACAAATTAAACAAGGATATCGAGGTTTGCGCTTCTCGTCAGTAGATTCCGACTTCTCTTTTTTCTCCTTTGGAGCCTTATCTTCTTTCTCTTTCTTCTTACCTTTCTTTTTACTACCGTTTTTGGATTTAGCCGTAGATGACTCTACAGCGTGAATGTCGGCAGTAATTTCAGGAGAAGACTCTCCTGTCGGGGAGTCTGGTAAGGTTATAATTGGAGAAGAATTCTTGGAGGATTTCTTCTTACTCTTTGTATTTACCGTACCAATCATGCCATCAGCAGCATGAGACCCCGAAGGAGCAGCAGCGATTTGATTCGACTTAGGAAGATCTGGGATCTTCTCGTGCAACGTACCCGACTGAGTATAAACTAAGTCAAGGTACTGGGCTTGAGCAATGACTTGCTCCTCAGTAACTACTCCGGCCTTAGCTACATCTTCAGTAATCTTCGATAATAATGATTTTACAAACCATTCAGCTAAGATTTGGTCTGGGATAAAAACTTTCACCAAATGTCTTCAACGTCGCCATTCATGAATATGGTCAGAAATATAAGTGGACGTCGATTGTTTTAGTGAAGTTAATAACTCAGTACCGTTATCGTATCTGACCGGCAACTGAAAATGAGTGAGGAAAGAGGTAGCTAACTGGCTGAAATTATAAAAAGAGGCCCATGGTAACTCAATGTACCACTTGGCCGCGAGACCAATGAGCGTACGCTGGAAAAGGCGTAAACGGATCGAATCATCCGAGTTCGAATTTGAAGCACACCAGAGGTGGTAAGTCATCACATGATTTGACGGATCCTCTCCAGACTTACCTTCGAACTTAGGTATATCACTGGGCAACTTATTTGGCATTGGCGGCCAAAACGGAAGATAATTGATTGGATCGTTCATTAGGCGCGTCAAGTCGGGTAAATCCAAAGTTGCAATAAACGGCAATTGCTGGTTAGGATCTCTAAAACTCTGGGCCACAATACCAGTTCCAGGAGGAGGATATCCAAGATAACTAGGAATGGGAATCGCATTCGGGATATTATATCCTCCTGGAAAACCAGGATTAACCGAACCGTACTAGGGCTATTGAGGTTGTTGATAAGTATACCCAGGATACGGTTGATACTGGTAAACTGGTTGTTGGACAGCAGGACCAAGTTGATACTGCCCCTGGTACTGTTGGTACGTAAATTGAGGTTGACTTGTTACAACAGTACTTAAACTAGGTTGCCCTACAGGCATCTGAACTGTGGTTTGGATCGTAGATCCAAACAACGGTAAAGATGTCTGAGGGGTGGTTGCAGAGGCGGTAGAAACCGGAGCTGTCGATACTCCAGAAGTAAGTGCGGTAGACTGGACAAATGGTGCGGTAGTTGCAGCAGTCGTTTGAGATGGAGTACTAGGTGGACTGAGTAACTACCAAAGTTACAGGAGTTTGAATAGTTGACTGGATAGGTTGTGGTTTCTGGGGTGTACCAGAAACTACAGGTTGTCCAGTTTGAGGTAACAACTGTATACTTGGCTGCATCACCTGCTGGCCTTGTGATGGATCCCACACTGTCATTCCGGGGTATTGACCCGTAACAGGTTGAGAATACTGAGATCCGTAACCAGGTTGAGGGTAGGATTGATAATTGACAGATACATTTCCTATATTTTGGACATAAGTTTGACCTTGAGGTGGTAGATAACCTTGAGTCGAATATTGACCCTGGGGTTGATACCCTTGAGGTAAATACTGATACTGGGGTTGACCTTGACTCGAGTACTGACCTTGGGGTTGATACCCCTGAGGTAAATACTGATACTGGGGTTGACCTTGGGGTACATATTGAGGTTGGGGTTGACCTTGAGGTAAGTATTGTACCACAGGTATATACTGCCCTTGAGGTTGCCCCCCAGACACAATTTGCGTACCCTGAGGTTGCCCCCCAGGCGCTACTTGAGGTTGCCCCCTAGGCGGTAACTGCCCACCTTGAGGTTGAGAACTAGGAGTTGAACCTGACATCATATAGATATCCCCTACACCCAACGGCCTATTACCATTGTTTCCAGCTAATAACCCATGTTCAATGGGTTGAGGAGATGCTCCTGCAAAAATACCAGAAAGTGACTGATATCCAGTAGGAACAGAAGGACCGCCATGTAAAAATGATTCAGATGATTGGGAAAACATGGACGACTGACAAGACATATTTATAGGACTATATATACCTCTAGATGGAAAAGGAGTACGAGGTGGAGAAAAACTGGTACTTAAGTTGTCTAGATAATTAGTTAACGAAAGATACCAAGTAGTACTTCTAGGAGGGCTGTAAAAGATAGATTCACGTTCTCTTAGATCAATGGTAGGTTGATCTTCAAGAACAGGGCCTACTTCTTCTTCTGGAGCAAGTTCTTCAATAGCAATTAATCCAGAAGGAAGATTTTTGGTTATGACTCTTTCAACCCTAGGTGAATCAGGAACACTAGAAGTTGGAGTAACAGGTTCAGATATTTCAAGTTCTTGGCCTATGTCACTAGTAGACGAAAAACTACTAGCAAGCTCAGAAACTGTAACAGCTTCGGGATTATAACCTGTCTCTAGACTTTGGTAATCTGGATGGACTACCAAGGAAGATTCTCCTTCTTCAGGTGAACCTACTCTACTGCCACTAGGAGGAGTTACAAGGACCTTCAAACCTTCGTACTGACCTGGATCGTCTTCAGGAGGTTCACCCCGCATTCTACGGAGTTTCCTCAACAAATCAGTTCCGGTAACAATCTCAGGTGACTTGCCCCGAAGTCTACGGGACTGTCTCGGTAATTCCGCCACAATTAAAGACTTTTAACTACTACACACGAAAACAAAGTAAAATCTCAAATCAAACCACCTAAAGTCTCTAAAGAACCAAACAAATTTGAAGCACATGCCTAAAGAATCTAGGGCGTCAAACCAAGCACAAACAGTAGCCTTCCGGACCAAAAGCGCTAGTTGGTGATGAAGTCCAACATTGCCGGATTCAGTACAGAAGTGGCGGGTGGAACAGTTACCCCGGCAACCTGCTTAATGAATAGACCGGCACAAGTTCCTCCACTTTAACCGTCTCGAGTGAAGTGAACCCCCCGGAAAATCCAAGTGAGTCTAGCCGACGTCTGCTCCAGGTACAGTGGGATCTTCCCTCCACCGTCACCTCGGTAGAATCCTAAAGATTATGGTCACTAAGGTTACCAACAGCAACAAGTACACCTGGGGGAACAGTCTAAACTCCGACAGCACGCAAGGGCAGAGTATCAAGCTCAATCCCCTTGCCGGCTCCTTGACAATAATCCAAGGTTTACCGACAAGTGACCCTTGGCTCCTCGACAATGGTTAATCCGAGGTTTACCGTTTGTAATATGTGTGTGTTTGGCGTCGTTCCCAACGAGGGAGGATTGATCCCCTCACTGGTTCGGACACGAGCTCGTGCTTCTCCTTTAAGAGGAGCTTTCCCAGAGTGTAAATGAAACAGTTGGATTTATTCTATCACAAGATAAGCTACTTGTTTGGTTTTGTTTTCTTGGAGAGTTTATTACTCTCCTACTCCAAGACACTAGCCTGATCTATATTGGTGTTTCAGAGCCCTAGTAAATAAAAATTACTACGTCAATTTTACTTTAAGCGTTAATTTTTATGGCTTCCTTAAGACAAAAGGTAGTGGAGATGAAATTGGTGGTGTGTAGACTCGACTCGCAACCACTACAAAAATGCACGTAAGATGATTTACACTACTTTGCTTTTCAATGAAAATTCTTAGCTAAGAGAGTTGAGAGAATGCAATTTTATAGAAAACAACTTTCTTAACAAAGACAATCAAAGAAACAATTTTCTTTTATCTTTTCCAAAACATGCACTCATAACCACTAATTACTCACGAAAATTCCTTTTCTTCAAAAGACTACAAACGCTACTAAAGCAAATTCGATTCCAAAAGAATTTTGTATTTTGCCTATATTAACCAAGCAAATAAAACTATTTATCAAAAATCAATTTTAACAAATCTAAGGAAATCAACTCAAAATCATTCAAAAGCAAACTAAAGGGAAATTTACCTACAAGCAAAACTAAAGAGGACAAAAGCTTACAAAGATGATTCCCGGATGTTTTACTTGACCAAAATCAAGTCAAGGACCAGCTAATGCAGAATCAAAAACCAGTCAAAACAAAACTCAAATCTTTTTGTTCTTTTTATAAAATGGAATTTAATACTCAATCAACAAGTACTTCAAAGTTTGCCGAAGAGACCACTGAAAGGTGAGTTGCTCTCACAGGGAGACTTTATGACAGGTCTGACTTCTAAGAATGCTGACAAAACTAGAGAGATCTAAGGCTTGACAACTTTTACCGCCAAAGTCACTACAAGACCTACTCAAAAATCAAACCCTATGGCTTAAACTTCTATGAAATCCACTAAAACACTCAATGCTATCGAAACAAGTTCAGGTGAAGATCTTTGACAAGAGAGCTATGGATCTGGGCAGTAAAAACTAAGAAAAAGCAAAATCTAAGAGAAAAAATGCAAAAAATGGAATTTTCTCAAATTTTAGCAGGGGACGCAGGCAGCCTGTTAAGACAGGTGCGGGCCCGCTCTGTGCACACAGCGACAGTGCGTCCAGGGACGCACTGTGCAATACTCAGAGGGTGCGTCCTACTGGAAAACTCAAGAAAAACTAAATCTAATTTAATCCTAAGCTAATCCACCCAAATACAAGTTCACACAGTCAAAAACCAGAAAAATAAACCAATTTTCTCAGAGCAAAGTTCATTCAAAGGAAAAGACTTTGACATCAATGGATCCCCAGCGGAGTCGCCATTTTGTCACACGGAATCAGTCAATAGTGCGGACACAACCGACCTTCCTAGAAGTCTAAGACATTCTAATGACAAACAAGACAAAAAAGAGCAATCCTTCTCTAAACATGCATTGGAATATGAAGAATCAAGTGTTTAGTTCTTACCTTTGTCCAAACGCTGTTGTAGTAGCTTAGCTCCGTTGATCCAGATGAGCTCCTCCTTCTCTTCGAAACCTGCAATCACCAACAGTCAAACCATTAAATAGCACCTGATTATAACATAAAACAAAGCATATTCAACATATAGACCAAGGAGTATATGAAACAACTCATAAACAACAAGTTATTGAGAAGAATGGACTAATTTGTATTAAAGGTAACAAAAGGAACCATTACAACCTGAGCCTTGGTGTTGTGCAAGCTCCTTCCAGGGTCCACAAGAGTCTTCCTTTACTTTGACAAAGCTCACCCACCTCCCAATGGAAACAAGTAAAGATGGTAATCTCTCCTCACAAGTTCTCACAAGGAAGTCCTAATTCCAGCAGCATCTACCCTTAGGAATGTTTAGCTTTCAACCCCCCTCTCCCTCTGGCCCAATGCCTATATTTATAGTGCTCAAGAGGAAGTTAATCAGGTCCACCATCAATGGGATAATCCCCTCTTTGGATGGGATAGCTCCCTTATTGATGGGATAAGTTCCTCTTTGGTAGGGGTACATGAACCATCTGGAGGCGCTTCATACACGTCGAACAACCTTCTAGAATGCTCTAGAAATGACCACAAGTAACTTTTTAAAGATGAAACTTGCACATTTTGACCTTCACAGGGGGACGCACCTACCCCTTTACATACAGAGCATCTTTGGACGCAGGCATTGTGAACATTAAGTGTGTACCCGCAGGTAAGGTTGAGAGAACCTGCGTAGCCAGAGATAAATACATTTATAAAGACTTTCTCTCTTCTTGGAGTTTGACATGGATAGCAGAGGCATAAGACTTGCTTAAGAGGGTAGCATGACTGTTGATAGAGCCATACTAACTGTAAATAGCCATGGTGACATTTTTTAGTGTAACATTAAGGCCTATTGCCGTGAATTGATCAGTTTGATGCCTTGGCATAGACCGCATATTGCTAAGCATAGTGACCAGGGTAGAACATTGCAAATGGTGAAGTGCGTGATGCCGACCATGACCATACAAGGTGGGGAATCTCGAGGAACCATGACAGAGGACCGGATGGAACTCTATACAGGTGGTGCCGTCAACTGACTAGCTGAGTGAAGGACAGTCTTAGCACTCCAGGTAGTTGGAAGGGAGCATGAGACTATAAACTATCATGCCCGAGAGCTGTGCGATGTTGGACATGCGCACAAAAGCAGAGAATCACAAGGTCCACGACTGCACACGAGGGGCTGTGGTGCCGCACAGGTTGCCTAGAAAGTGACTACTGAAGTCACTATTCACCATGGGATGCTTGACTTAAGGTCAAATGGGGTGGGCGACAGGCATTTAAGATGTGATTTATGGGCAAGATTTGGGAAAATCTACCGCCAAGAAAGCATTTATGAACTAGAATTGGGGGAAATGGTCGAATTTGAATTCAAAGAGTGCTATAAAACACAAAGGGCTGCCCAGTAAACAACACTTGGTTATTTGTGAATTGAGCGATTGAGCAGAGCCCTGAGTATTGTGAGCCATGCGTTGATTAAGCCCCTGAATTCGCAAGTGATAGATTGATGCACAGCTATAATGAAAACAACTAAGGATGGTATGGACATAGAAGATGTGACCATCGGTGAGGCCGCACAGGCCCTAACTGTGGAGTATGTTCCAGAAGATTTTTGGATTGTGGTAGAGATCCCGAAATCACTATGTACACCAAGACCCAAGAAGGATAAATAAGAAATGGCTCCCGTACGTGTGTCTGCGCGAAACTTGCTGCACAACAAACTGTCGATGGAGGAGAAAGGGAAAGTTGTCACTATTGAAACATATGAAGAAGGAGAAGATCTGTAGGCCCTTGTTATTGCAAAGGAAGAAGATGAAGGCATGGCGGAGGATATTCAACCTATGCACTCTGCGACAAAACTGCCTGCCTATGTGCCCCCATGAAAATGGTGGGCTAGAGTGCCCAAGGACCTGGATAAGACCAAGAGTTCGCTCCAAACCCTGCTCCTCCCAGATGGAATTATGTTTGAGGGCACGCAACTGGGTTGCGTACCTACCATGAAATTTGAAGACTGGGACCTCGCTGACCGTGAGAAGTTCCATCACCTTGAGACCGGAAACCTCATGAAGGAGAACACCAAAGGGGTGGTGACAACATTAGAGTCACGGAAGTGGTTGTGTGGTGTGGAAAAGGTCGGGCTACTGAACCTACTATGGGTGCCGCATTTCCACTGTGCCCCAATTATCATTTTCGTTATCAGGCAGCTTCTCTTCCTGGTGCCTGATGGGTATTTATGGTTAGAGGAGCCCATCCCCATCACGACAGACCTGATTCATCACATTTCTTGGCTTCCATACAAATGAAAGGACCCCATGACCATATCGGAAGGGAAGGGCAGTGATTTGGCCATTGTGGAGGCAATGAAGATGAAGTACAAGATGGAAAAGAAGAAGAGGGGTTACGCCATCTGCAGCATCAAGGACAAAGTAGTCCGCGTAGGAACCCAAATCCTCGCAGGAAACGTTATGCAGAAGTGTCACGCAGATGAGGTACCTGTGTCGGTGGTCACACTAGTTGAGTAGTGCACGGAGAGGGTTTACTTTAACTGGTCCAAATTCCTCTGCACAAAATTCTTAGAGAGTTGACGCAAAGCCCAGGAGCAGGGTAAAACCTTCCACTATGCATGGCTATTGCTATCCATAGTGCTTGTAGTAGGGGAATTTCCGGAGGACAGTCAATTCCAAATAATAGACAGAGAATTACAAGAGGCCGCAAAGTACACTTCACTCTGGGCCACGAAGGATGCTATAAGGATACGTGATAGCAAGATCTTTTGGGTGCTCATGGAGATGGACATCCGAATGTGGATCAACCGTAAGCCATGGATTTCACCCATGGTCTACAATAGTCTACAAAGCTTCATAGAAATTAAGGCAGACATGCATAACATATATATTAGGGCGTGGAAGGACCTGAAGGAACAATGGAAAAAGTTACCCTTTGTAGCCACTAATGATGCCATTTTCAATGTCTTGGAGGCATGTCCGCCGGAGTGGTGCACCCTAGACCTCACAGAAATTGAAGGATCGATGGTGCAAAGAAGGAAAGACAAGGCCAAGCTATGCATCGCACAGTTGGCCAAGAAAAGGCGAAAGGAAATAGTAGCAGCTGAAGTGTGCGCAGTGCAGGAAGCGACATAGAAGGCAGATGAGCAGGAAAAGGCGCAGTAGTAGCAGCAGCATAGGAAGCAGCCACAAAGACGACTGAGGGCCAAACAATGCCTTCACAAGGGTGGGTAGTAGAGGAAGCAGAAACAGAGGAAGGAGACATGGACCCATGAATCACATCCACACAGTTGAAGTGCCAACACCTGGCAGAGTGAGCAGGATCAAGGAAGAATATCAAGGCGTCAAAATTGTCCATTGACCCGATCACCCTAACGAAGGGTGATCTACATGACATCGGCGAGACGGTGCGTGATGTCACAAACGAGGCTCTCCAAGCTTTCATGCAGGAGAACCAGATTGTGTTAGGGACCCTCAGAGCGTAGCTACAGGAATTACAGGTGCGCCACACTCAGGTTGATACCCTCGCAGTCAGATCCAGGGAAGTAGAGAAAATGGTGCATGCGCGGATGACAAACACAATCGTGTTTTCGGAAGGGGCTCTAGTGACATCATATGAGGCCGACAGGTTCTCGATCAGCACAATGAAAGGTCTTAGTGCTAATCTAGCTACCCTTCCACATGAGACATTATATCTATTGTAGGATGGGATAACGGTAGAGCTGCACGCTAGGGAGATCTGCGCGCTCCAAGTAATTAGCTAGCAGAAAATAAATATGGAACAAATAAACTTGGAGTGCGACGAATTGGTGACGTAGAATCAACAGCTAGTGCAGGTGATAAGCAATCCTTAGCGAAGCATCTCAGATCTAGCTATCCCAGCAGATCTACCAGCGAAGGTGCGGATCCACAGGCTAGCAGCAAGAGTCTGCGGGGCCAGGAAGGAAACAACCAAGGTTCAGCTAGAGCTAAATCTTCAAATCACTGAGCTTCAGTTAAAGGCACATCCATCCACTCCTCTTGAAGTCAGAGAACAGTGTGTTAGCACTATCACCGCGGGATTGGAGGTGCAGTGCGAGATTGCACCGGCTTGTTGGAAGAATCACTTGAGGTCCTCACAACTCTATAGGATTGATCCAAGTGGATTTTGGTGGCCACCCACCTATCCCACATGGACCCCCACAACTGTCTCTTTCAATTTTTCAGTTTCCGTATTTGCAGCACAATTTACTATTTTTAGCAATTTTTTGGGTCCTGAACTTCCGGAACCGTTTTGAGGCCCTAAATAACGTTTTTTTGGGAAATATAGGAGCAACATGGGTCCATGGATTGATGTTTCTCTTCCCAAAGTTGTGGTTCTCAAATAGATCTTTCTAATAGAGATCGTATGCCAAAGTTACAAACCTCGGGAAGTTGATGTACTAATTTACCCAAACGGGGCCCACACTTTGGTGGTTCATCTTCTAGGGTTAGGTTTTTGGATGCTTAGAGTTTTCCATTATTCCTCAACAATAAATAGGCCTTCAAGCCTCATTGTAACACAATTTAGAGACATGTAGCCACCACATCTCTTCTAAAGATAAGTTACCATCGTCGTAGCTAGTTTATTTCCATTTCTGTTTGTAAGCATATTTCAGTATTTTACATTAATGAAATGAAACATTATTTCCGCTCATCTTTGTGTTTATGGTTATCTCTATAATTTGTTGCATTCTTATATAAATCTAGATTAGTGGTATCAAAGCGGTCTACTTTTTCTTTTTTTTTCTTTGCATGTCCCCAACGAGGTCAGGATATAAGGAGTTAGGGCTTGAATTGGTCAAACCTTGCAAGACTAGCCTCACAAATCCCGACGGCCTCCCATGGTGGATGAAAATAAAGATGAGGGGGTAGGAGATCCTATCAAAATCTTACTCGAAGAAGCTCTCGTGTGACAAAGGAACGCGATGATGGAAAACTTTTCCCAGATCTTTCAGTGGCTACCCAGAGGCGATGCATCAGCTTCCAACAGCTACTCTGGAAATGCCACACTATTTAAGGTACAAGTTAATCTTGAAATCCCCATATTCGAAGGTTAGATAGATGCAAATGTCGTAGATAAATGGTTAAATTTGCTAGAGGGTTATTTTTCTTTTCATGATTTTTCCAGTCGGGAAAAGATTATTTTCACTCTTCTCAAAGCAGCCCCCCATGTCAAGGACTAGTGGGAAACCTACGAGAGCAGAAGGATGAAAGTACTCGCTCACTATTTTCAGCCACACCCACTTGGAATTCATTCCAAGATGCCATCAAGTAGTAGTACTACCCTGTCAAAATCTATGAGGACCAATGCATAAAGTGGACCACGCTGCGGCAGGGAAGGGACCAAGACGTGCCAGAGTTCACCAATATTTTTCATACCCTTCACACAAAGTTGGGTATCAAGGATTCTGAGCTATATTTGGTACTCAAATACCATGGCTGCCTATAGAGGTACATCTAGGAAGAGATGGAGTTCATAAACATCTCCTCGCTCAGCACGACATACCGATACGCTATCAAAATCGAGCAAAAGCTCAAACAGAAGAAGCGAGACTTTGGATCTGCAAATCCGAAGACCAAAGGACAAAGCTAAGGCAGGGTGACCCAAGGCAACCCGTCGAAGTCGCAAGAAACTAACAACACCATGAAGTCAAAGAAGGACATGGGAAAGTGGTTTGAGTTCCACAAGAGCCCCACTCACAACACAAGTGAGTGTCAGACCAAGCAGTCACTGGTGGCTAAGATGACGGCTTCAGAATCAGATGCATGTTCTAACCCTGAGTCAAAACCTGACAAGGGGAATGGAAAAGGGAAGCAAATCACTGATGCAGAGCCCAGTGTCACTGTTGCCACTACTAAGATCCAAAATAATGAGGTCGAATATCCAGAGGAGGGAGAGCGTATTTTACACTCACAGATGTGGGTGAAGGGTTTGCCACTGCAATTCATTGTCGACAGTGGCATCCAAAAGAACCTCATTTCAGTAGAGGTCGTGAAGCAGTTGGGCCTACCGACTACACCACACCCGCAGCCGTACAGTATAAGGTGGCTTCACCAAGGACGAAATCTCCGAGTCTGCCAGCAATGCCACCTTCCCTACAGCATCAAACCCTTCACAGATGAGGTATTGTGTGATGTTGCACCACTGGATGTTTTTGATGTATTATTAGGCCAGCCATACTTATGGAGGTGACATGATGTGCATGATTCAAGGCCTCGAGCTATTATTATTACTTTAGGTAATTCATTATACAAGATACTAGAGGTAGCCCCACCTACTACCACCTCTTTGGTCTATGATAAGAAATGTAGCAAGATCGTCTCACAGACCAGGAAATTCATTTTCTGTCTGGTTCACTCCGAAAGTAAGGGGAGGATCGTAGCCACATCCAAGACCCCTGCGAAGGGTTCCTCCAAGCAGCAGCAACAACAAAGGGATACAGTCATGACAGAACACAGGAACATCTCACATGGGTACCACACAAGTTTCAGATCGGCAACAAAGTCTAGTTGCATCTGCAGAAAGAACACCTTACAAGATCCCATCAGAAGCTCCGACCACTCCAACATGGTCCTTACACCATTACCAAGGTTGTGGGAAACAATGCTTTGGAGCACATCATTTCCCCATTCCTTCGCTTGCAGCGAATGTTCAATGTGGACAATCATCGACCATGCATCCCACCATTACTAGACACATCAGAGATTGTAGAATAGCTCACTAGGGACCAAGTTTAGCAAATGGACGAACTCAATGCAATGGGGAACATTGCTTCCTAAGGGGGGGGGAATGATCTAGGTGGATGTTGGTGGCCACCCACCTATCCCACATGGACCCCTACAACTATCTTTGTCATTTTTTCAGTTTCCGTATTTGCAACACAATTTACTATTTTTAGCAATTTTTTGGGTCCTGAACTTTCAGAGCCGTTTTGAGGCCCTAAACGACGTTTTTTGGGAAATATGGGAGCAACATCATTCAATAAACTAATGTTGCTCTTCCCATAGTTGTATTTCTCAGGTAGATATTTCTAACAAGATATTGTGCATGTCAAACAGAGATCGTATGCCAAAGTTACGACCCCGGGAAGTTGATGTACCAATTTACCCAAATGGGGCCCACAATTTGGCAGTTCATCTTCTAGGGTTAGGTTTTTGGATGTTTAGGGTTTTCCATTTTTCCTCAACAATAAATAGGCCTTCGAGCCTCATTGTAACACAGTTTAGAGGCATGTAGTTGCCACATCTCTTCTTAGAGATAAGCTACCATTGCCCTAGCTGGTTTATTTCCATTTCTGTTTATAAGCATATTTCAGTATTTTACATTAATGAAATGAAGCACTATTTCCATTGCATATTTGTGTTTATGGTTATCTCTGTAATTTGTTGCGTTCTTATTTAAATCTAGATCAAGGAGGACCCCAATATCCAACGCTTAGAAATAGAAGCATGAGAAATCCAACAGTAATATGACAGTGTCTGGGGTACTGTGAAGACGGTGGTCCTCACTCAAATGCTTGCATGGATGCAGTAGGCGAAGGTGCTAAAAGAATAGTTGGATGTGGCATGGCCTAAGGAAGCAGTCCTAAAAGCCCGCATCTAGCCTTGGATTGATGAGGCATTCACCATCACGACAGCTATAGAAAGGCAAGCTTACCCATATGCAGGGGATGCACATGTTGAGGAGAAGAAGCACTCCTAACTTAGAGGTGTCGGAAGAGTGTATGTATCAGGTCCAGAAAACAACAACTCAGTGCACTGCTGACCTCTGTGTAGTTCGAGAATAGTTGGACGGACTCCATGCAAAGATCATCATGTCGACAGAGTGACTCAAGGGCGAGTCACGATGTTTGGGTTGGGGGCCTGTTAGGCATGGAATCCCCCCCCCCCCCCCCCCCCCCCAAAGGCATGTTTTGGGGCTCAAAGCCCAAGTTTCGACCAAATTTTGTGGTAAAGCTCCATGAAGCGCAAGAGGTATGATAGAGTCACAGGGTTGTCGACCCTAGTTTTGTAATGTAATGTCGGCTGGATAGACCTACCCATGGTCTGCAGACCATGGGATTGTATAAATAGAGTGAGGCTCTAATTTGTAGAAAGTGATGGATAGAGAAAAGTAGTAGAAGATCTATGATAAAAGTCTAGTTTTGGGTCATAGAGTAGGAAAAGGATCTGTAGATGAGTGCGCAGAGGCCTAGTAGTCCGCGGCAGAGTGCGTGGACCCCTGCACCTGAGTGCACAGGGCGGAGTCGAGTCTATAACCGAGGAAGGAACTAATAAAGAGAATTTTTATTATAATTCTATGTATCTATTCTTGGGTTAATGCATGTTTGATATAATTTTCAAATATATTGTTTATTTACTGCGCGCACCTATATGAATGGTTTATGTTGTTAAGTATAATGTAAAGCATGCAAGTAGGCTAAAATAATCAACTAACATTGGAATACCAGCAAGGACTGGGGTAATATCGTAGAAGCATAGCGTTCAGCCCCTGAATAGGGATGCACAAAGGCAGAATATCATGTTTCAAGGTACGGGAAAGTGCGCGAAGCGACTTGCACGCAGGGTCGAGCCGTCCCATACTACTTCAGGTGATACCTCAGGCGCGCTCCGCGGACTGTTGCCAAAAGGGCCAATAGTACTGGGATTTGTTTGGCTACTTAACTCTAAACCTGGGTCAGGCCCCTATAAGCCAACACAACTGAGCAAGGGAAAAGGAACAGGCAGTTCAGGTTGGCTGAAGAAGATAAAAATAAGAGAGGAGAGAAGAGAATGGGTTGGTCAGTTGCATTATGCTCTTAATGTTTCCATTCTTCTTATGTTGCAAAGTGATGAGAACAAATCCATGCTTATGTTTGTATGAGTTTGTATTATGTATGTGGAGTTATAATATTAAGGAGCATGTTGAGAGACTTATGTAATTTGTTTATCTCATATCAATGAAGAAGAATGTTCTAGAGTTATAAAGTGTTCATCGTGTATTATGCTAGCTATTTAATTTTTTTATATATGCATCTTTTTAGGTAGTCTTTTGTTGTAGCATTAATACACTGTTGTGATCTATTTACTTTTCATGTTAAGCTACTATACTTTGTTTTCTTCCGATTGGTATGATTTCCTTGATATCATATTCCTACCCTCATATAACTTCTATTGGAGCACACCTCAAGTGAGACTCCTTACCCTTTTTGGGTAAGGTGAAAATGTCAGTGTTGTTCTAGACTACAATGGAGCCTTGTCGGCACCCTTGTGACCGAACCTAGTGTCTTAACCCCGCTTTTATTTTTGTGCCAACAAGTTCCATAGAGGTAGGATCGGGATATCTAATAATCCATTTCTTGCGAAGAGGGAGTGTTGAAAATGCAACAAGAAAATATAGGTTTGACTTTGCCTCGGCCAAACTAGATTAAAATTTGAATTTCTATTTCAACAGAAATATTGGAGGTAGTTAACTGAGGTGACATGACCCTTGTCACTTAATTAACTCAATTAATTCAAGGTTGATACACTTAATTTTAGTTCAGTATGATTGATTGTTAATTTCTAACAATCCATTTCAGTTAAATTGAGTTATTATTAGTTAAACTAGTTCCAACTATTAGAGGAACTAGTGGAAGGTCCAGTAGTGGGGTGTGAATTTAGTCATCTTCAGTGATCATTCAGTTAGCTGATCAATAAACCCAAAATAACTTATGCATATAGAGAATTTGAGTTACCCAGTTGAGATAGGAGTTCAAAGATGTATTATCAGTTGTAAACTAATCCAAGTTGTACAGGTGGTGCATGTAGTTGGAGATCAGCCTAAAGGAATTGCGCAATCCATATTAAGGAATTTCCTAATTAATAGGGGATATAATGGATTTGAGACTTCTGCAATTTGCATTCTATGTGGTTGTGTCTTCCGGATTCATCGCATCTGTTGTTTTTGTACATCGACATTTCGAACCAACCCCTGTGGCTCATCATCAGGATTAGAATTTGTGAAGAAGTCAGAGAGGGGTGAGGATGAATAAATACATGTTGAGATGGGAAGAGTGAAAAGCCGACAGGTTCTTGATTAAGGAGAGGTTTGTTTATTTATTTTAGGATTGAGTTAATTTTATTTTAATTTAGAATTTATTCTAATTTCATTTTTGTCTTTATTTGAATTTTCAATTTTATTTAACTTAATCATGCTTTAGTTATAAATGTGAATTATTAGTTTATATATATCTATATATATATATATATATATATATATATATATATATATATATTTATTTATTTATTTATTTAATTTGCTTGATTTTAAATTATTATGATATAATTTTAATTACAGATTCAATTTAATTTGATAGTGTAGGCTTTTTTATTTTATGATGGTGAAGGATATTAATCTGACAAATGGATTTAAGGGGGGAAAGGACAGGAGGACTGGGGAGTGGTTGAATTATCTGTTATCACGGGAATCCAATTATCACTTATCTTCCAACCGTCATCACGATTTAGGTTATCGGGGTGTTTTCTTATTTCAATTGCTTCTCTGAATTTCCTATGGTGGTAATGCTCAATTTTGGCCATAACATAGGATTCTTCGATGGCAATGTGGTGATTGGTTTTACTAGAGTGCTCAACCAAGGAGGAGGTTTTGGAGTGGTTATGGTTAATGTCAGCCGCATGTTCCTGAATCCTAGTTGATATAGATCGGTCGGTTTCCCCAATGTATGTCTTTCCACATGAACAAGGGACCACGTAGACCCCTTTGTGGTGCTTAGGGTCAATAGGATCTTTTACAGATTTAAGGCATCTGTTAATTGTTTTCAAAGGTTTGAACGTGGTTTTTATGTTATTCTTTCTCAAGATGTGAGAAATTTTATCAGTGGTGCCTAGGATGTAAGGAAGGTGAACTGTACCAGTGTAATCATCCCTATGATGTTTGTTCATGGGATTTTCAACCTTCTTGAAGGGGCCCTCTACAGCTAGGTAGATCTCTCACAACCACGTATGGGGTAGATCTCATGTAAACATGTAAACATATGTTTAAAATTTAACATTTTTAATCTAATATGGGCCCTATTTAAAAGTAAATCTAATTATTATTATGTATAAACATATTATGAATTTAAAATATAAAGAGGTTTACAAACAAAAAAAGAGGTATGGTAAATAAATATAATTATAAATAAATGAGAGCTATGGTAAATATTATATATATATATATATATATATATATATATACTCCAGATGTATGGTAATTATCATACATCTGGAGTATATATATATATATATATATATATATATATATATATATATATTACAGAAGCATGGAAACTAAATAAAAATATAAATGAAGGAGAGGTGTGGTAAATAAATAAAATCTTTTTTTATATTTATTCCATAAACATCTTTATACTTACTAACACTCAAAAAATAAGTTTTATTTAGGTGAAGCCAATGGGAAAAATTATTATTAATACCATGCAAAAAAACATTATTAACCCTCATAGTAATATTAAAAAAATAGTATTATTATTATTATTAAATCTAATATTGATATTAATATATCATAATATTAATATTATTAAATTTAATAATTTGGATTATACAATACTAAATTTGTTGTATTTTAATATATATTAATATATCATGATATATATTAACTCTAGAAATATATGGGAGGGAAGAACAAATACATAAAGTGATAGTAGTAACAAAGATGTATATATATATATATATATATAGAGAGAGAGAGAGAGAGAGAGAGAGAGAGAGAGAGGGGTTTGATTGCTTGCACTAGATTCATTGATTTCAATATAGATGTTGATTTCTAATAATATTTTATTTCTTTCACTAGATGCATTGATTTCAATGTAGATTATTTCTAATCCTATTTGATTTTTTGCACTAAGTGCATTGATTTCAGTGTAGATGGTGATTTCTAATCCTATTTGATTGCTTGGACTATATGCATTGATTTCAGTGTAGATGTTGGTTTATAATCTTATTTTCTTACTTTCACTCGAAACACTTATTTCAGTGTAGATGTTGATTTATAATCCTATTTGATTACTTGCATTAGATGCATTGATTTGAGTGTAAATGTTGATTTCTAATCATATTTGATCGCTTGCATTAGATGCATTGATTTCAGTATAAATGTTGTTTTCTAATCTTATTTGATTGCTTTCATTACATGCATTGATTTTAATGTAGATGTTGATTTATGATTTGATGTAATTGGATGTATTATGGTACAATAATTTTAAAGTGATTGGATTAACAGTGTGCATTGATTTCAGTGTAAACACACTAAATTATTGACAATGTACATTGATTTTTGTGTTATAGTAATTGAACCTATTGATATTGGAGAGAAAGAAAGACAAAGTATGATGTTTACTACAATGAATCGAGCTAAATATTTAAATGGTTTACGATTTAACCTTTCATTTTCATATAATCAATATGAAAATATGACAATTAATATGAAATGATGACAAAAGTAACAAGGGTGACAATAAGAATAGTAGAAGAAAATAGTTTGAGATTAATCACAATGAAGACTATTTGTAATTGACTACATTCTTATTATTCACATTTTCTATCATTCAACACTATTAAATTGTCACTTTACATTCAAATTTTTTATTTCATCATTAAAGTTATTAACAATATTTATCATCTCAAAAAACTCAGGTAACTAAGAAAATTTAAAATTAAAATGACCAATTAATTTGAGACATATTTAGAAAATTCAAAATTAATATTTTAATATTAGATGAATTTACATATTTTTGATAAAATGAATCATACGTTCGTTAAATTTTCTTTGGTCGGACACAATTGAAACCAACCTAGATCCATCTTAACTCCGAATCTATCAAGCGTTGACATGGATCAAATCTCTCAAGGTGCGAACCTTTCCTCAAGTTTTGCACTCAGAAAAGAGGTTTGCACCTCGAAATATTCGAACCCTCTTGGCACTTGATGGATCTAGGCTAGTAATGTTACTATTCATTCGGTTAAGTACCTACATGTACATGCTTATATATTTGAAAAATATATCTATACATATTTATACATTTGAAATTTATATATTTATATATATATATAACAAAAGACAAGTTAAAAAATATATATAATAAATATATAATAAATTAATATTAAAAATAATAATTTGGGAAATGTATAGGTTAAAGTTGAAATTTATTAAAAAAACAATTGAAATATGAATTAAAAGATTTGAAAAGTGAAAATAAAAAATATATATATAAAATGAAATAAAAATATTTATTATTAATTTTTATTAGGCAAATAATATTTAAATAACTAAAATATGTGATTCAAAAATTTATATTAAATTTATTATTATAAATTAAATAATAATAATAAAATATCTATTAAATTTATTGATAAAAAATATTTTAAATACAAAATTTATGTTTATCTATTTATTTAAAAATATATATTATTGAAAAAGTTCACCATAAACACAAAATGCTATTTCGCCGCAATATCTTTTGCATGGGCATATTTTACTACACCACATGATGTAAAATATAGAGCATTTTGTACATTGTACTATCCATTTTGCCTATGATTACATGTCAATGAAGATTAATGAAAAAGCTCCATTTGCGGCGTGTAGTGAGCACTGTGGCCATCCAAGGAGTAGTTTATCCAGGTAGAGGAAGTTCTCGGATTCCGTTCCTACCCAGAACATCTTACGGCTCTAGCGGGCCTTCCTCCAACCCCTTCAACGTGCTTTGTTTCTGATTTGACTGTCAAAATCTGTCAGAATCAAAATCTTTCGATTCTGATAAGTGACATCCTCCGTCTAGCCAGGGGCCCTCTACTCTGCTCATTAATGCAATGAAGGTGGCAGGTGGGTGACTTGAATTCCAAACAGACAAAAAATCGAGTCGCACCAGAAATCCTCAACCTCCCTTCCCCTTTGCTTCTCCAAAACTCGCTGACCTCCCTGCATAGAGCTTGAATTGTAAGTATCCAACAGAATTGACCACATCACTATTTCAATATGTTCTGGGTAACTAGCATTCTGTTGCATCTGTTTGTTTTCTAAAAATTGTTTTGTTCAATCTCACCATTGCATTATTTGTTTAAAATACTCAAATAGGTTTACAGGTGGCAGGTCAGTGCATGTGTTGCAGTGTGAAAATCCTCTTCATCAATAGTTTTTCCTTTCAGTGGTTTTAGGCTTCAATTTTTATGGGTTTTATGTCATTTATTAGTTAGTATTATTTCTTCTTATGTAATTTATGGGTTTTGGATATGAGTCATCATAGACACATCCATTATTATTTTGCATTTAAGAATTAATTTTGTTTGTCATTTTAAGGTTGTCTGAACCCTAGATCTAATATCCAAGCTTAAAAGAGTGGAAGAAATTTTAGGAGAAATTTAAAGGGTTTCTAAAAGAAATTGTGTTGCTAAAATCAGGTATTGGCTCAAAAAGGTTTATCAAATTTGTTGAACTTTCCTCATACGTTGACAATATCAGTCTCAATGCATTCTATGGAGTTCGTGATTTAATTATTCTTAGAGTTGTAGTCTATGCCCTTTCAGGTTTTTGAGATTTCATTTAGGTTTCCTATTGAAATTCTTCATTTATATGATTGAAGGGGGAGAGACCAATAAAATATATATATATCCAAGGATATCCAAGGATTGGTCTTTAGGAGGTTGAAATTTCTGGTTTATGGTCATATTCCTTATAGGTGTTTGTGACAAAAAAAAAACTTTTGCAATGGCTGGCACCATGGATATTGATTATGATTCTTTGAGGGGGATTATGGATGTGTTGCATGATGCAATAATTCAACACATTCTCGCATTTGTGAATAATTCCAAAGATGTGGCCATGTCCTGCTGTGTTAGTAAAAAATGGAGAGAGGCAATGGTGTTGTAAGACGCATGGTATTTTCAACATCTGCATTGGAAGGGCTAATTGTTTCTTGCCATTTTTCTTGGAATAGCTTACGAGCTTGGTTTTCACACACATGCATTTCAATGAAGCACTTGGAACTTTGACTAGATAATATTGTAGTAAAAGGTCTTGTACCTAATTTTCCCACTAAGATTCATTACATTTGTTCCTCGCCTCATCTTCAAAGCCCCAAGTTACGAGGTGTTCATCTATTACAAGCACCAAATTGGAGCTCTTTCATGAGCCCTCATACATTGGAAGTTGTTGGTATTCGTACAGGTGATTTTTATTTATCCAACAGCATCCATGCTTGTCTGATGCTAATGTGTTTAGCTTTGCTAGGGCGTGATGGTGTCAAAGCGGTGATCATTGATTTACAACTTCTAAAGCAGTTTAGATTGGATTTTTATGCTATAAGTGATTTCTCTCTCAACATAACTACTCCCAAACTTCAATCCTTTGAAAATCAAGGAGCTTCCTGGATTCGTATAAAGGGAATTCACTCCCTAAGGTAGCTTTCAATAGAAAACAATGCAGGTTTACAGATTATGTTTTAAGATGCTCTTACATATTTGCTTTCGGTTCTTCTGTTTCATTTCATTTTCTTTTAAATGCATATTTTTATTTTGATTTCTCACTTATTTTGTTTTTGTAATATTTCAAATTGTTTTATTTCCCAGGCAAAGTAAATAAGGTTGAATTATTTAGAGTATCTATCCATTCAGGGAGTGCAATCAACAACTGATGTGAAGAATTTGGTAATGAAAATTGATCTTAGCGGAGATTCAAAAAGACTACAACCCTTTCTTGAGGTAAACTTTGTTGATTTTTTCAATAGCCATCCAAGATTAACCAATTTTGAAGTACATGGTGCCATGTTTGATGCGTTGTCACAAAGAAAAATCTTGGCACAAGTAAGCTTGTTCATCTCTAAATTATAACATATTGTTTGGGATGTTGGTTGCCATCTTTGCATTTTATTTTTTGGTTATTGTTTTTGTTGGAAAAATGGAAAGCTCAATGAAAATTTTGTATTAAATTTTTCTTCCAAATTTGTATTTTTTATCTTGTATTTGGACTCCTTGTTCACCATACCTTTCCTGGAAACGATTTTGATTACAGTGAGGTCACCTTTGAATGCTGAATAGAAAATGATGACATTACTGTCCTTAGTCAAATACAACCAAAAACTAAAAGAATTGATTATACGAATTTCCCAAATTAAGAACTGCCAAGAAACTGCAAACAAATTCTTTGAGAAAGTTATGAGGTTCAAGCTTAGGAATTAGGTTGTCACAATTGAGTAAATCAATTTAGGACTTCGATGTTTGATGATTTTGGTTTACCTCTTATGGGAGGTCCTGGAAGCAACACAATCCTATTGTTTAAAGAGTTATGATTTTT
This sequence comes from Pinus tabuliformis, assembly GCA_031772625.1. Taxonomy (NCBI): domain Eukaryota; kingdom Viridiplantae; phylum Streptophyta; class Pinopsida; order Pinales; family Pinaceae; genus Pinus; species Pinus tabuliformis. The sequence continues at coordinate 462,531,397 of CM062806.1, read as the reverse complement.
GTACTTGGGGCATCAGAGACTAAGGTGTGTTGGGCATCAGATACCCCCGCAGCATGTTTTTGGGGCTCAAAGCCCAAGTTTTGGTCAAAGATATTGTAAAGACTCCATGAATTGTGCAGAGCACGAAGTAGATGGTTGAGTCATAGGGTTGTCTGCCCTAAGTTATGTAAAGTAGAATAAAGTAATGTCGGCCTACACATGGTTCGCAGACCATGGGATTGTATAAATAGAGCAAGGCTCTAAATTTTAAAGGGAAGAAGAAGAATAGAGAATGAATAATGGAGGTCTGAAAGAGGCTTGAGTCTGTAAGTCTAAGTCTTGAGTCGTAGTAGTAGGAAGAGGCTCTGCAGCTGAGTGCGCAGAGGCCTAGTAGAGCCCGCAGCTGAGTGCGCGGACCCCTGTAGCTGAGTGCGCAGGGCAGAGTTGGGTTTGTAATCGCAAAAAGAATTAATAAAGATAAGTTTGATTCTAATCGTGTGTATCTGTGTTTTATCTTACTGTTTCTGTCTTTATGTTGTTTGATGATCGCGTGCATGTATATGATTATTGAACATTATTAAGAACATTGGGGTTCGCACAAATATGATAAGTAATCAAACAATAACGAAGTAATACTAAGGTATTAGGGTAATAACTTCATCACACCGTGATCCAGGCTGCGCGAAGGCAGCATCACAGGTTGCGAGGGGTAAATAGTTGCGCGAAGCAACATGCGCGCAAGGTCAGACCGTAAACTACCAAAAACCCTCATACATCTCTAGGGTGCAAAAACCTGGTTCTAGCACCCTCCCATACTACCTCAAGTGAGACCTCAGTCTGCACACCATAGAATGTTGCCAAAAGGGCCTCTAGTTTTGGGATTTGTTTGGCTAAATCATCTCTGAACCTGGGTTAGGCCCATACAAGCCAACAAGGTGCTTACCACATTTTTGGGAAATATAGTTGATGTGCTCTATTATGTAAATATCAAATTGGAAATTATTTAAGAATCAGACTTGAGTTGCATCTTATTTACTTTTATTGTTGAAGTAGAGTTAATTTGTTCTCTTATAATTATCGGTTTGATTGTCACATTTGAGTTTTAGATGGATATGGTAATATACAGAAGTTATACATTTTGGCACTTCTAAGGTGTCATTTTGCCTTCTCTTTGATATAGAGCTTCAGGATATCAAGAAATGATGTTCAGGTTTCATTTTTAGTTTCTATCTTATATAGAGTTATAAAGAGAGCACTTGTGTAAATGGTTTGATCACCATTGGATTGATTTTTGTTGGAGGTAGAATCACTACTATTTGGAAAATATTGGATAGCAGCATATTGGAGAAGATACTATTTTTTATTGTAATCACAGTCTGTGTATCACAGATACTATCCTTATTGCATACGATCTCTCCACTACTTTTATTATATCCTGATAATAAACTTAGGAATGGTAGGTTTTGGAATGATTGGTTGTTTTATTGAAAAAATTATTGTATAATTTCATGAATTTTGTCCTTGGTTTATGTGATACATTATTACAAACTTTGTGGCTTTATAACTTTTTTTGGATGGTGATGGCCTACTAAAAAATATGTTTGATCATTTGTTTTAAGCAGTTTTGGGTGTTATGCCTTATGGATCTTCTCTATTTGATATCCATAATAATTACAAATCTTGCTACTAACTACATATCCCTAATTGGTATTTAATCTAAATCTATACTCCTGCTTTCTTCCACTTTCCTTATGTGTTTTACTAGATTTTTATTTTGAACCATATTGAATTATGAAGGTGCTAAACCTAAAAAAATGAACCATATTGAATTTGATAGTGATAAACCTAAAAAACATTGCAAACTCTCATAGTACAAATGAACATTGCATATCATTAAATGATCATCTTTTATATATTTGTTCTTTCATAGTTTTGACATAGCTTTTGGTATTTAGCCAAAAATATTATTTACAATGCACTCTCATATTGTCATTTTTTACATGTTTGTCGACCATTCCATTAATAATCATTAGTTGCAATATTTCTGCTTCGAAATATATAGGTGTAGCATTTAGTTAGAGAAATATATAGTTTACAATACCCTCTTTTACACATTTGTCCAATGTTCACCTAATAATCATCAATTATGATAAATTCTAAACTATGATAGAGCTCTTACATGTAAGAAATTTCAATTGAGCACCATTTAGAACCTAACCTATAATGTACTAAATTTGATTTTAGAAATCAAGAATTTTCATTCTTTGAACTTAAAAAAGTAATTTAATTATAGATTTGAAGATATAGTACATTATCACAACTTGAGATGGCTAAGATTTTCTCTACTTTACTTGAGCTTATGCTTGTCAAATTGGTGAATTATTGATTTCACATGAGTTTATTTGATATAGCAGGGCCTATATGGATGAAAATTTGATTGAAGAAGTGTACACTAAATACCTTAATTGATTTGGTTGCATATGTTCTTGACTAAATCCTTGAAACCCAGTCATATACCTCCTTCTCCTTATTTTCTTTTTCTGTCTTTAAAATTTAATTTTAAATTCAAATGTACAATAGAGAATCAACAATGTTTGGTTATTTTTTTATCATTGTAAATTATAGCCATCCTCTTAGGCTAACATGAGACTCTTTGGCCTTATTAAGTCAACTTCATGACTTCACAATTATTTTGTTTTCCAAATTTAACTACCAATAATTTTATATTTTTTAAGTTCATGAATGCACAATATGATGTGGTTTGCAACTTGTTTTTATATATTTTTGACAGTAAGCCTACTATTAGGTATTTCAATTTTTTAGTTTGATTTATTACTAGTTAGAATAATTTTGAAACAACATTTAAAATTAAATTCGGTGATAAATGAATTATATTAACAATCTAAGTAATAGAGTCATATAAAATGAAAGTGGAAAACAAGTAGGGTTTGAACCAATATATATTGCATAAGTACAATTCAACATCACTATCTTATCACTTTTCATTGTCATATTCATGAAACTACCTTGGATGAAACATTTGAGATTCAAAAGGTGAAAAAAGATATAGTGAACATAAAAGTAAATATTGGTCTTGAAGATAATAATAATTCATTTATAATGAACTTAGGGAGGATAATATGGGGGTGCTTAGGAAAGTACTTGTTACTGCAAAATCTAGCAAGCCTAGTGCAAAGACTCATTAGACAACTTATCTCTTATAACAATAAATAGATTAGCCACCATTGTCACCTCAATGATGTCTCTCTTGATATTTTGTGATTGGATGTTATTCTCACAAGGGATGTTTCCTTGGCAAATCTTAGAGGTTAGATGACTAGGGATTCAAGCTAAATGGCTCTCAAAGGATCTTGTACATAAATCATCTAGAAAATTCTTCAATAAAAGAGGGCTCAAGGGTGATTGGAGTCTAATGGTTATGGGAGAAGGTAATGACAAAGCCTTGGATAATAAGATGAGAGTTACAAATGTTCAAGCACACTTTCCACCAAACCCATAAACTAGTGTTTTTACGATAGATTGCGACATGTTGTGTCTCCTTGCACAATGCCACTAAGGACTCAGAGTATAAAAATTCAATGTAAAATGATATAGGGGTGCCCTTGTATAGATTTTTCCACATGTGTGAGAGGTTCCGTGCAGTATATGCACTTTTGCGAGAAATCCTATGAGGTCTCTTAAGATGGTGCAACAAGTGATGTGTAGTCACATTATCACGAGCCAAAGTGTGATAACGGGTTTAATTTATGAGAGGAAATTGTTATCACAATTGTGAGATGTAGAATTACAATGTGCTGTGTTGAAGCAAGAATATGCAAAAAAAGTATTTTACTAAAATTTAGCAAAGAGAATTGAATATAGAGGAGTTATTGAGTGTTATCCATTGGAGAATAAAAGAAGGGGGACTCCAAATTTTTTAAAATGTAAAAAATTTGAGGTTGTTATAGCAGCTACATCAACGGTTTAAAAGTATATTTAATTGTTTTCATCCCCTATTCACCTTCAAAATATGAAATAAGAAAAAAAGAACAAAACAAAACAAAAAAAAAAAACAAAAAAAACAAAAACCAAAAACCAAAAACAAAAAACAAAAACAAAAAACAAAAACAAAAAACAAAAAACAAAAAAACAAAAAAACAAAAAAAAAAACCAAAAGTCTTGCACTTTACACCCAATAAAGAGCTCTCACACCACTTGTAGTGAACATATATAGTAAGGATCAAAATATAAAAGATCAATCCTTAATCTTAAGAATGAAACCCTTGTCTTCATAAATACCAAAACATTTATACCTTAAATGTAATGTACCTAGTGAATATAATTTTGAATAACTAAGGAGGTACCCAATGGAATAATTAATATAATGTGACCATAACCATGGGATATATTCCTTCAATAGTTTATGGGTGATAAATAAACTCAGTTAAAAATAAATAATATAATGAGAACGGGTAGTTGTCCTAGATCCCTACGAATACATGTGGGAAACTAAAAATACACATTGTATTGAGATGTGTTGAATGTTGTATATTGTTTGGTAGTCAACATGATCCGGATCTTGGAGGGAGGCCCCCAAGATCTAAAATATAGAAATTGATCTTGTGGTGGTGGGGGGGGGGGGGGGGGGGTGTGTGGGGCAAGATATGAATAATTGCAATGCTATAAAGAAAATGATAGAACACACAGTAAATAAAACCACAAAGAAACTTTTTATTAAAACCGATAATAACTATAAAGGCTACATTGTGGCAGACAATCTGTCCTTTTACAAAATGCGACTTATTATTTATAGTATTTTTTAGTTACAATACCATGGGTCAATTCCATGGGTGAATGAATACCATGGGTGGATGTCACTTACAATAACATGGGTAAATTCCATGGGTGAATGAATAACATGGGTGGATGAATACCATGGGTTGATGCAATTTTTTATTTGGATCATTCCTCCCTCCTTAAGGAGCAATGGTCCCCATTGCGTGAAGTTCCCTCCTACGAAGCCTTTGTTGAATATGAAGAGCCACTGAAGATAAGGGTTTTATGTGGTTAACCCATAACCATGATGAAAGAAGATTTGAGGATAGTGATACCCTGTAATTCTTGTGAACAACTGTGATATTGGCATTGTGCGGCCTAGAAAATGGACTTCGATGAAGTGTGGGTTTGTGGATGACCCATAACCATGATGAATGAAGATCTGAGGATAGAGATACCCTGTAATGCTTGTGACCAACTATGATACTGACAATGTGCAATCTACCAAATGAACTTCAATGAAGTGTGGGTTTGTGGATGACCCATAACCATGAAAAACGAAGATCTGAGGATAGAGATACCTTGTAATGCTTATGACCAACTATGATGCTAATAGTGTGTGGCCTAGCAAATGGACTTCGATGACAAGGATTTTGTGCGGTTGACCCATAACCGTGATGTTGGTTGTTTATGAAGTAGCAGGTGCCTACATAGCCTGGGGTGGGAGGGCATGTCTCCAAAGAACCCAAGCCGAATGTTGCTATGCTGAAACTGATGAATGTGAAGCAGGTTCCTACTAAAGCAGGGTGGGAGGTCACGTCCCGCTCCAAATGCTGCTCCAGAATTAAAATGGACATAACTCAATCAATATAACTCAGAATATTTATTATAACCTATTTTTGGAAATAGAAGGACCATTTTTCATATTCCCATGTGTTGGAAATCCTTATATAGACACTCTAGAATCTCATATTCGTGCTTTTCCACCATCACAAAAGTTCTGAAAAAAATCATTGATTTCAAATCAGTGATATCTCCCACATCTGAGCTCCGATTCAACCCATTTTTTTTTTTGAAACAGAGCAATTTTTCGAGAGGAGCTTAGATATACAATCACTTTTCTGAAATTCTGTACCAAAATTGTGAAATATATATATATATATATATATATATATATATATATATATATATATATATATATATATATATATATATATATATATATATATATAGGAGAGTCGTCGTCCACGAATTGTCATTAGAAACATTTCTGCAACATCGTTGATTTTAAATCAGAGATATCTCCCTCATTTGGACTCTGATTTGGCCGATTTGTTTTTTGAATTTGGGTATTTTTTCACAAGGAATACAGATCTGTTATTTTTTCGTGAATTTTTCACCAAAAAATTTCAGATTTGATCCGCAAAATCGCCACCCAAAAACATTCCTACAAAAAAATGAAAAAAAGAAAAAATCAGCCCGCTTGGCCCAAGAAAATGTTTTGTGGAGGACGTAGCACATGCATGAAGTTTGTTGATTATTGCTGCAAATTTTGAAACTAGAATATTCATCAAACTCTCATTCCCATGGAATCATAACCTGTTTTGATACCACTTATCTAGATCTTGGGGGAGGCCCCCAAGATCTAAAAGATTGAAATGGATCTTGTGGGGGAGGCCCCCAAGATCTGAAGAATTGCAATGCTAGAAAGAAAATTACATAACACACAGTAAATAAAACCACATAGAAACTTTTTATTAAAACTAATAATAAATATAAAGGCTACAATGTGTAAGACAATCTATCCTTTTACAAAATGCGACTTGTTATTTATAGTATTTTTTAGTTACAATACCACGGGTCAATTCCATAGGTGAATGAATACCCTGGGTGGATGTCACAATACCACGGGTCAATTCCATGGGTGAATGAATACCATGGGTGGATGTCACTTACAATACCATGGGTAAATTCCATGGGTGGATGAATAACATGGGTGGTTGAATACCATGGGTTGGTGAAATTTTCTATTCGGATCACAACATGAGTTCTGAAGTGATCCATTTCATAAAACATATTTGATAGTGTTACATTAACCTACCTTTGTATTCTTGTGTTCATTATTTTGTGAATGTTTTGGTATTTTTGAAGCCAAGGGTTTAAGCCTCAAGATTAAGGGTTGGTATTTTATTTATTTTCTCTTATATGTACATACAAGAAAAATAAAATGAAAAACCAACTCTTAAGCTTGAGAATTAAACTTTTGTCTTCAAAAACACCAAAACATTCACAACATAAGAAACAAAAACCTTAAATTATTGCAGCACCATCGAATATTCATTATGGAATAAATCACTCCAAAAATCATGCTTTTTATAAAATAATACATCCAACACATTTAATACAATGATACTCGTGTATTTATACTTCTTCATAAGTATTGCTATGATTATATGACAACTACCCCTCATTATTATATTATTTTATCTTAACTAGTTAGTGGACCTATTTGTTACCATCAACTACTAAATGGACATATTCCATGATTGTGACCATAATACATTCATCATCCTTTTAAGTACTATTACCCACCCACTTTAGTGGGTAACCCCTAGGAGAAATGTTTCCTGCCCATTGGTTAGTTGGATAGCTAGCATCCTTATGATGATTCAAAAGTAGCTTTCCTTTAGAGCTCTCCACTATGCTTTCATTTAATGTTTTGGGGCATACTAATATGAATCATAGGCCAAGCTAGATGATTGACTGCTCTTTATTATACCCTTTTTCTGATGCTTCACTTAGGAGATTATCCTTTCTCTCTAGTCTACTGTGTCCTCTCCTAAGGCCCTTTTCTTCCACTGTTAGGACAAGAAATAATATGGGACACTAATTGATATAGTGTGCCCAAGGTAAACCATACTTATCATATTCCATTCTTCCCTTATGTTCACTTCCATTATTTGGGTTGATTGTCAATGGTAATTGAGATTGGCACCTTATATCTTCATCTCTAGGCCAAGGCCTCGAAAATTTCCCTAAGAGTTTGATGCAATAGAAAGAAGCAAGTGGGAAAAATCCTAGAATAAGTTATATCCCCCTCACCAACCATCACCCAATTCCTAATAATTTCATGTTCTAGCTAAGTGAAATTTTAAATGTCCCACACCTAATGAATGATAAATTGCTGCATCTATAAGGGGTCTTGGAAAAACATAAATCAAGCTAGGTCACATAAGTAATGCATGAAGAAAGACAAACCAGTGAAGTAAACTTGGTGCACAAGAGGCGTGGAAAAATAAATCCAATGAAAGAAGTAACTTATATGTCCATGATTTCTGCTCTTCTCATTATTATATTCAAATATGTTGGACCTCCTTTAGCTAGTATCATTTCTATAGTCATCTTCCTTGAAGCCTTTCCCATTCCATGACCACATTATCACATGCATCTATGGATTGATGGGCCAACCTATGAAATGTCCTTCCCCTTAGGGGTTGGAAACACCTAATAGGGATAATTGCATAATCATCCCAAACATAAGTGTGGTAACTTGCCTACAAATCATGAGCTAGAAAGACATTTGAAATCAAGGTTTGTGTGAAGTATTTTTTACACTCCTAACATTGAGTATGGTCCATTATGATGCTTTAATGGTTTTTGTCCCTAATTTTTTTGATATCACTTGATCTTGAGATTATGTTTCAGGTGGTTCATCATATGTATAGTAGACATCCCTTAAGATATGGCTTAACACCATTCCAAGATATGGTAAAATACCCTTTACTATACCTCTAGATATGAAACATTGAGCCAATAATCCAAGGAATTAGCTTGATTAATGGTGTGTCCAAATGGACCTAGGATCCCCCCACAGTGGCCTTGCACTTATTTGATGGAAGTTTCCATGTTCTAAGGTCCATAATATTATTGAGACCACCTGAGATGGCTTATGAGGTATATCACATGTTATGTTGATGTCAACACTTAGTCCTAGGTCTTCCACATCACTGACGCATGCCCTGGGAAGGTGACATGAGCCTTCTTTATGATGACATTTTGGTGGAGGATATGTTACTTGGAGATGTATCCATGCACTTTGATGATGTCCCTTGGAGTCAGGATCACTCTTGGACCCACTTTATCACTTGCTTGAAGGATATGACCATTTTTGTAGAATGACATCATATTGGAGAGCCTCTCCTCATACACATGTGGAGGATTACATACTTCTTATGTTTTTTTATTATTTTGTAAATTTATATTAAGGTTTGACTGTTACCTTTAATCCTAGTTAAACACTCCAAGCAAACTTTTAGGGATTTTTGTTGTAAATTAGTGAACAATGACTTGACTAACCCTCGTATGAATGGAGGAAACCAATCTCTCTTGCTCATTATCACACACAATGTCTCTTTTGTCTTGAATAAGTGCATACTAGCGTTGTTTTCTTTTTCTCTTGATCACTATGGATGAATGATGGAGTGAATTTCCTTGGTTGCAATATTTTGCATCAAGCGACTATCTTTGGATTGATGAAGTGAATCCTAATTGATTGGTGTAAGTTTATTATAATTTTTTTTCTTTCGATTTTGCATGTCATTTCCTAAAATCGAGGTTTATATTGTGTCATGTTAAAAAGTGTAGAATCATCCATGAAAAGTTGTCTCAACATTTTATGATAAAATTGCCATTCAAGAATCCAAAGGAACTTGTTGCATGCATCCTTTGGCCTTTCATCTCCTGTTACAATAAGTCGCTAGAATTTATAAGAGTAGATCTTTAGTATTCCACCCTCTTCATACAAGTCCTTCCAGCATTGACCTCGCCCTCTTTGACTCAATAATCTAATTGATTAGAAGAACTAATCTACTTGTGAGATCACCTTGTAAAAATATATTTTCTTAGTATTTTTTGCTAACTAACTAGGGTTAGGGTTTGGTCTAAATATGCATTTTATAACAATTTAACATCTATATTGTATTTTTTTATTGGTAGGAACTACATTTAATAAAATTATAAATGCAAAATCTAGCATTAATTGTATGTTTTACGCATAAAAATAGGGTTGAAGTCTAGATATTTATTATCATTACATGCATTTTCAGCCATTAAAAACTTAAAGTTGACATGTCCCTTACTTACCTCTTTGATAACTTTTAATCCTCTGTTGATTTTATCATTTATAGGTTATTCCTTTCTTTTTATATGTTATTACACATTGCAAATTTGCATATCATAAAAACATGAGTTTTTGGGTTTGGTGGAAAGTGTGCTTGAACATTTGTAGCTCTCATCATATTATCCAAGGCTTTGTCATTACCTTCTCCCATAACCATTAGAATCCAATCACCCTTGAGCCCTCTTTTATTGAATAATTTTCTAGATGATTTATGTACAAGATCCTTCGAGAGCAATTTAGCTTGAAGCCCTAGTCATCTAACCTCTAAGATTTTCCAAGGAAATGTCCCTTGTGAGAATAACATCCAATCACAAAATAGCAAGAGAGACATCATTGAGACGACAATGGTGGCTAATCTATTTATTGTTATAAGAGATAAGTTGTCTAATGAGTCTTTGCACTAGGCTTGCTAGATTTTGTAATACCAAGTACTTTCCTAAGCACCCTTGTATTATCTTCCCTAAGTTCATCATAATTGAATTATTATTATCTTCAAGACCAATATTCACCTTTATGGTCACTATCTCCTTTTTCACCTTTTGAATCTCAAATTTTTCATCCAAGGTAGTTTCATGAATATGATAATGAAAAGTGATAAGATAGTGATGTTGAATTGTACTTATGCAATTTATATTGATTCAAACACTACTTGTTTTCCATTTTCATTTTAGATGACTATAATACTTAGATTGTTAAGATAATTCATTTATCACCAAATTTAATTTTAAATGTTGTTTCAAAATTATTTTAACTAGTAATAACCCGAACTAAAAAATTAAAATACCTAGTAGTAGGCTTACTTTCAAAAATATATAAAAATAAGTTGCAAACCACATCATGTTGTGCATTCATGAACTTAACAAATATAAAATTCTTGGTAGTTAAATTTGGACAACAAAATATCTACATGTTTGGTGAAGTCATGAAGTTGACTTAATAAGGCCAAAGAGTCTCATGTTAGCCTATGAGGTTGGTTATAATTTACAATGATAAAAAAATGGCCAAACATTGTTGATGCTCTATTGTACATTTTAAATTTTATTTAAAACTTGAAGACATAAAAACAAAATAAGGAGAAGGAGATATATGACAGGGTTTCAAGGATTTCTTCAAGAACATATGCAACCAAATCAATTAAGGTCTTTAGTGTAGACTTCTTCAATCAAATTTGCATCCATATAGGCCCTCCTATATCAAATAAACTCATGTGCAATCAATAATTCACCAATTTGAAAAACATAGGCTCAAGTAAAGTAGAGAAAAGCTTCGCCATCTCAAGTTGTGATAATGTTCTATATCTTCAAATCTATAATTAAAATACTTTTAAGTTCAAACAATGTAAATTCTTTATATCTAAAATCAACTTTAGTACATTATAGGTTAGGTTCTAAAAAGTGCTCAATTGAAATTCCTTATGTGTAAGAGCTCTATCATAGTTTAGCATTTAACATAATTGATGATTATTAGGTGAAAATTTGATTGATGTGTAAAAGAGGGTATTGTAAACCATCTATTTCTCTAACTAAATGCTAAAACTCTGTACTCTGAAGTACAAATATTGCAACTGATGATTATTAAGGGAATGGTCGAAAATCATGTAAAAGATGATCATTTGAGAGTGCATTGTAAACAATATTTTTGGGTAAAGACCAAAAGCTACATCAAAACTCTTAAAGAACAAATATATAAAAGATGGCCATTTAATGATATGTAATGTTCATTTGTACTGTGAGAGTTTTCAATGTTTTTTAGGTTTATCACTATTAGATTCAATATGGTTCAATTTTTTAGGTTTAGCACCTTCATAATTCAATAGTTTTAAAAAATAAAAATCGAGTAAAACACATAAGGAAAGTGGAACAAAGAAGAAGTATAGATTTAGATTAAATTTCCAATTAGGGATATGTAGTTGGTAGTAAGATTTGTAATTATTATGGATATCAAATAGAGAAGATCCATAAGGCAAAACACCCAAAATTGCTTAAAACAAATAATAAAACATATTTTCTAGTAGGCCATAACCATTCGAAAAACATTATAAAGCCATAAATTTTTTAAAAATGTCTCATATAAATAAAGGACAAAATTCATGAAATTATACAACAATTTTTGTTTCAATAAAACAACCAATCATTCTAAAACTTGCCATGGCAAGGCTTATGATTAGGAAATAATAAAAGTAGTGGAGAGATCATATTCAATAAGGATAGCATCTGTGATACACGGGCTATGATTAAAGGAGAAAATAGTATCTCCTACAAACATTCTGCTATCCAATATTTTCCAAATACTAGTGATTCTGCCTCCAACAGAAATCCATCTAATGGTGATTAAACTGTTTACAAAGGTGCTCTTTATAACTCTATAGAATATAGAAACTAAAAATGAAACCTAAACATCGTTTCCTAATATCCCGGAGCTCTATATCAAAGAGAAGGAAAAATTACACCTTAGAAGTGCCAAAATGTATAGCTTCTATAGATTACCATATCCATCTCAAAATCAAATGTGACAATCAAATCGATAATTATAAGAGAACATTTTAACTCTACTTATGTTAGAAAATTATATATTACAAAGTAATGGAACACATAAAATATTGTAGAAATATAAACACAGAAGATGCATAAAACAAGAGAGACACAGATATATGTGGTTCATCCAATTTGGGCTACATCCACGAAGGAACAACCAATCCTTCCTTTTATATTATCTAGCAAACTGAAGAGATACAACCTATAGCAGATCCATTGTAATTCCCTCTTCTCTCTTGCTCAATCTCCTCTCTCTTCTTGCTCAGAATACCGATCTACATAGACGCAATACAATTCCCTCATATATGGTGAGTGGTTGCCTTCTAGGGAAAAAAACCATAAATTAAACATAACTTCTACCGTCATATCTCCTCCTAATGAATGGCCCAGATTGACTATGAAATTACAGCATTTTACAAGGAAATTTCACATCTATTTTTAGCTTCGGGGGCACTACCCCTGATTCCCCCACCGACGAGGGGGGGGGGGGGCTCCCAAAGGTCGCAGGGGCCCCCCTCGACCCCTCCTGCAACATATATTTTACGGGTGGCGTTGCTGCTACATTGCAAACTAGGGTCCAATGTGGCGATACCTCTAAATAAACAAGATAATCAGGCTCCACACCCAACAACCTCCCACTTGGAGATTGATTATAGCAACTCCACCACTACTTCATTTGCTGGACAATGACTACACTTTGGACCTGGTTATTTCTCATCTTCTTTATCATACTTAAAGACCAATTGAAATTGAGCATATTTTCAGTTTCTCCCTGGTTACAACTTTTGTTGACATATCTGTAGGATTATGGCTAGTGTGTAGCTTTTCCAGCTTCAACTGTCCATATCCCAATGCTAACCATATGAAACATCACTTGAGATGTATATGTTTAGTCTTGGAATGAAATGCAGAGTTCTTTGCAAGATGTATGGCACTCTAGTTGTCACTATATAACCTGCTCAACTCCTGCTTCTTACCCAATTCATTCAGAAACCTTTGTAACCAAATCATTTCTTTACTAGCCTTTATAGTAGCAACATACTATGCTTCCATTGTTAAGAGTGTAACAACACTTTGCAGTTTTGAGATCCAAATGATAGTTGTTCCACCTACAGTAAACACATACTGTTGGCTTATATGGGCTTGACCCAGGTTTGGAGACGATTTATCCAAACAAATCCTGAAACTACCAACCCTTTTGGTAACAGTCCGCGGTGCGTAGACTGAAGTCTCAGCCGAGGTAGTATGTAGGGTGTTGGAGCCAGGTTTCCGCACCCTATAGATTTCTGATGGTTTTTGGCGGTTCGCGGTTCGACCCTATGTGCATGTTGCTTCATGCAACTATCTATCCCTTGCAGCCTTTGATGTTGCCTTCGCGCAACCCTGATCGCGGCGTGAAGAAGTTATTACCCTAATTCCTTATTCTTACTTCATTATTATTCAATTACTTAACATATTTGTGCGAGCTCCAATGTTCTTAATAATTTTCAATATTCAAAGTCATTCCTCCAGCTTGGATCCCATCCACATCACATCAAAAGCATGACAAAATTGTAGCATTACAATACTTTCTTCAAAGCCAATTCTCATAGCAACATTATCTCCTTATAATTCAGCATAGTCAAGCCCTTGATCACTTATATGAGTGGTCAATTTAGAAGAATAAGAAGGAGGTTTTGTCATAAATGGTGGCATTGAATGGCCTTCCATACTTAGAATTATTTCCATGGAGGGAGGGATGAGAGGATAGGATGCACCTTAACTCATTCCTCATCCATTTTTGAGCTCATAAGAGTTGATAAGTGAGGGAACCTTCTAGATGACTCCAAAAGATAAGAATATTCCCCAAAGCCTACGTGAATTTCACTCATTCTTGCCCAGTGCAGGTGAAAGGAAGCCTAAGTGCTCTGCAGAGCACTCTGGCAGTGGATTCAACTACTTTGCAATGCACCTTTACAAGGGCTTACATGCGCTGGTCCCTCTAGAGGCTATTTCTAGATGTCTTCATGTCATGAAACTTTCTGGGAAGGAGGCATTCAAAGGGTTGACTTGTTTAGGGCATGTAGCAACTGAAATTAGGGTTTGATGAGCCCTAAAACACTAATCTAGATGATGGGTTTGATGTGCCCAAATGGATCTTTAACACATCTACTGGTAGTGGTTCTATATGTGGATGACATAATATTTGGTAGCGATGAGGAGCATTTGGGTCATCGGCTTGCAAACTCTATGAAAACAGAATTTGGAATGTCCATAATTAGTTAGTTGTCTTTCTTCTTAGGTCTGCAAATTAAGTAGTCTCCACGTGGAGTTTTTATATCCCAATCCAAATTTCTTAAGGAAACAATGAAATTTTTTGGAATGGAGAACTGAAAACCTATCAGCATACCCATGTCTACAACCTACAAATTGTGCAAAGAAGATGCAATGCCATGGGTAAATCAGACTGAATACATGTTGATGATAGGAATCTTACTATATCTAACAGCTTCAAGGTCTGATATCATGCAAGCAGTGGGAATTGTGGCAAGATTTTAGGCTTGTCCACAAGACATTCATGTGGTAATTGTTAAGATGATTTTCAAACATCTTCAAGGTACAACATAATATGGGTTGTGGTATGCCAAGAGTAATGAATTTAAGTTGAAGGCCTACAAAAATGCTAATTGGGTTGGAAGTCTAGATGATGGGAAGTGTACTTCTAGTGCAACTTTCCTTTTGGGTGACTACTTGGCATCGTAGGTTAGTAAGAAAAATGTCTCCATCTCTCTATCGAGTGCTGAAGAAAAATATATTGTTGTTGCAACTTGATGTACACAGATTCTATGGATGAAGAAAACCTTAAAAGACATACAGGTATAGTTGTCTAATCCCATTCCAATAATGTGTGATAACACTAGTGCAATCAACATCTCAAAAAATCTAGTCATGCATTAAAAAACCAAGCATATTCCTATCAAGTATCATTTCTCGAGGGAACACATTGTAGCCAACATTGTTTAACTTGTGTATGTTCCCACTAAGGAGAAACGGGTAGATATATTTACCAAGGCACTTGCAAGAGAACCATTTGAGTTTCTAAGCCAATAGATAGGAGTTGTGACTCCTCCCTCCACATGACCTATTTTTGGTAGGTGGTGGCAGCTACTGAGAAAGAGGAATACATGGGAGAGTAGGTTGCATTGGTTCAGGGGGAGTGCAAGTGAAATTTTCTTTTCCACTGATGTTAAAGGGGAAGAAATTTGGCATCACAGCAGACCATACCAAGCCTGAGGGGGAGTTTGTAGTGTTTCCGTCAATGCCAAAGGGGGAGATAGTTAGACATTTGATGGTGTGTAGGTGGTTGGTTGTATAGATGTTGGCAATGATGTCAAACAAGGCTCAACCTAACGATTGGGCTTCATTCCTTGGTGGTTGTGATTCCTGTTGTGTAGAGACTCTAGAGCCCTTCTTAAGGTATCATATAGGCTCAAATGCTAATCAGGCCACCTCCATTGGATAGTGCTTAGAATATGATTTCCAACAGTATGTGGAAATCCCATAATGGACTTCTCGATCAAAAGTTAGATCGAGTTGAAGTTATGCATCTCCAAAAGAGAAGGTAAAGGAAAATGAGTGGTTGTCCTTCTGACATGTGTCCAATCAAAAATCGGTGATCAAAGGTTACAAGATGTAGCGTAATAGCATATGAAATTAACCAATTAGCGGCTTGTGATATTGACAATCGGAGGTCCCGAAATATATACAGTTGGAGGATCGACTGTATTCCATATCGGTGCATCGACCATCAGAGGTCAGCGATCCATGCATATCGGCGATCGACGTTCCACATTTCACAATTGAAAACAATGGGAATTCACCAATCAACGAACACCAACTGAGTTAAAATGTCGAGGAGAGTGCATTCTTTGTTAAATCACTGGAGAGCTAAAAGTACATTTAACAAAGGAAATCAAACACAAAACCAAGTAGGGCGAGGGTCTTTCTCTCTCCTCTAGGAGGAAACATGGAGGCACTTGATTGGGTCTGATAAGGACACATGGTAGCTAGTGATGAGCTCCAATGAGGACACGTGGTAGGATCCAATTGGTTCTGATAACGCTAAGTGGTTGCTGACGTTAGCATGACATTGTAGTACAGAACAAAACATGGCAGGTGTTTTTGGTCATTTTTTATGGCCTAATGGGCCATATCTGGGTGACACGTGTAACCAATCAGAGTGTTCCACATGGCATTGTTCATGTCACACCAATGCTCGACAATCAGAGGATCACAATTGTCACTCCTAATGAAATCTATGATTGCGATTTGCCAATAAAGGGGCTCTGACGCACACGTTAGCATGCAGTCACGAGGAGTCGAAGAACCAAGGGCTACGACCGAACACAGAGGTCTAACCAACAATTGACAATTGGAAACTTTCAATGGACAACACATGTTCACAAAGTGGAAATCGTCGATAAGGTGTTCTGATAGTGTTAAGTGCATGGTATAGAATAAACACAAAAACAAGGGAGAAAGAACTTTATAAAGGGAAAAAGGCCCCCAGACATGAGTCTATACGCCTTAGTTCCTTAAGGCTAAGCCTTAGGTCACAACCCTCAATCCTATGATCAAAGTTAGATAATGGTAGAATTAAAAGGGGCTAGACATGATTAGAGGTTGTAAATCGGTTTTTTTGTAGTGTTAACACCACTACATAGCGTTGCGATGAAAAACTCAAATATGATGGTACATGGATCCATTAAATATGTATGAATAAAAAATTGAGGTCTTGAATGTTGAATAGTAAGGATAATGGTCGAAGACCTATTCTGCACACTTTGTGAATTTAAATGAAGAATAGAGACTCCATGAGTATGTGTAGGTAGATCTCTACAAGTCATAAATAAGCATGGGGAGTATCTGTGAAATGTGTAAAGGGAATGAAAATAAATGCACAACATGGGCTTCCTACAATGAGACATTGAAGTAATCATCACCCATTCCTATGATTTTAAATGCAGTGATAGAATAGGGGAAACATGAATCAACGAAAGGATGGAGTGCCATGTCAGGGGTACATGCTTGGGTAGAATTTAGTGTGACAGGGGCTATATCGCGCCAAGTGCAACACTAGAACAAAACTTAGGATCTCCATTGAACTACGTAGTGTTGTGAGAATATGTGTGTGAGAGTAGAGAAGTGAGCTAAGGCATCAGAGTAGAGTATTTCAAGGGTAGTTTTTTGTTGAAAACAGTGGAGAGCCCTCGTTAGTGAAAGCAGAGCATAAAGTTAGTGTTCCTATGTGCAGCAAGAGGAGGAATACCACAAGTGTTGAGAAAGAAAAGTGTAGAAGTTGAATCTGCAAGACATCCATTAGTTGGTATTTTACTTGTAATTTGTAAGCCTTCGTTTTTAATTTGAAAATTGTATTAAATAGTAGAACAGTGGTTGTGATAGGTTGGTGCCTGCACACTTAAGAGGTTGGTTCCTCTTGGAAAGTTGGTGCTTGCTAAACCAAGGGGATTGGTGCCTCTAGTGAGTGGGTTCTCACAAACAAACATATGTAATTAAGTTGGTTCTTAAATTGCATCATAAAACAAACAACAAATTGGTGGTTTTTCCCTTTGGGTTTCCACGTGAAAACACTGTGTAAATTGTGTGTTGCTCATGAGATTTTTATTTGAGTATGTGTATCTGAAAGTTTGTTGATTTTATGTTTCATGAATGAATGCTCTCATATATGAAGGAACATAACGTAGGTTTTAACCCCATACAAAAATTACCTGCATACGAATTCTAAAACAAAGAAAATAAACAATGCAAGAGCATAACACATAAAACACATATATACAGAGATTTTCCCCTAGATCCCAAAAATGGGACTAGCAGCTTGATTTTTCATTATGTTCCTTTCAATGTTATAATACATATTTATACATGCCGAAGCATCCAATACCATGGACCGAAAACCATTGCGTCCAATAACATGGACCGAAAACCATCGCATCCAATACCATGGACGAAAAAACCATTGCGTCCAAAAACATGTGCAAAAAACATGCACAAAACCATAGGTGGGTCCACCCAACCTAACTAGGGTCCAAAACCAAAATTTTCTGGAACGCTGCCCCGGACCCCATAAAGTGGGTTTACGGGTATGCCTCAAACCCTTGTGACCCCCCTTAACCCCCCGGTTAACTACGTGGGCTAGTTGTGGAAAGAATATAACACAACCCAACATTCTCCCACTTGTTTTTTTCTTTCCACAGGGGGCCACAAGAGAGCTTAGTCATTTTTCCAGCCCTGAAATGCCAATTGCCTCTCTACACTAAGAGAACTTCTCAGAGCTCACAGATTTTTGTCAATGCATCTGCAATATTCTTCAAAGTGTCCACCTTTACTAGCAACACCTTTTTTCCTTCTATCATATCTGTCACAAAGTGATACGGAACATCAATGTGCTTTGTCTCTGAATGATATGCAGGGTTCTTTACCAAGAAAATTGCACTTTTGTTGTCACAATCTATCCTTATAGCTCCCTGTACTAACCCCATACTTGAACACAATCTCTGCAACCAAACTGCTTCCTTGCTTGCATGAGTGGCTGCCATGTATTCTGCCTCTATAGTTGATAATGCCACTACAGATTGTTTCTTACTCATCCAACTGACTGCACCTCCAAATAGGTTAAACACATACCCACTTGTAGATCTTCTCTGATCCAGATCTCCACCTTTGTCTGCATCAACAAAGCCAAAAATATCCAACATTCTGTCCAATCCCGGTCTTCCTTGGTAGCACAAACCATAATCACTAGTGCCACGCAAATACCTAAAAACCTGCTTCACTGTTGTCCAGTGCTCCTTCCCTAATTTTGACATAAACCTGCTTAATACTCCCACTGCATGTGCAATGTTCGATCTAGTACAGACCATTGCATACATGAGGCTACCGACTACACTTGCATATGGAAAACGGGACATGTCCTCTTCCTCTTCTTGTGTCTTGGGACATTTTTGAGTAGATAACCTCACACCTATAGGAATAAGAACCTTCACTGGTTTACTATCCTACATATTAAACCTCTGCAGTATTGTCTTGACATACTTCCTCTAGTTTAACTAGAGCTTCCTCTTTGCCCGATCTCTTTTAATTTCCATGCCCAAAATATAGTTTGCAGCACCAAGATCTTTCATGTCGAATTTGGAGGACAATTAGGTCTTCAAATCCTGGATAATTTCTTTTTCATTTCCAACCAGCAACGTATCATCCACATACAAGACCAGATAAATAACATAGTCACCAATTAATTTAAAATACACACAGTGATCTGCTTTGCTTCCGGTGAAGCCAAGTCCCCGTGTAAACATATCAAATTTTTGATACCACATCCTTGGTGAGTATTTTAACCCATACAAAGACTTCTTTAACTTGCATACCAGTTCTTTCTTACCCTTCACCGCAAAGCCTCTAGGTTGCTTCATGTAGATTTCCTCTTCTAGATCCCCGTGAAGAAATGTTTTCTTCACATCCATTTGTTCTACCTCAAAATCAAAAGCAGCAGCAACAGATAAAAGTAATCTAATAGAAGTTCCCTTGGCAACAGGAGAAAAAATATCACCAAAATAAATTCCCAACACCTGGGAATAACCTTTTGCTACCAACCAAGCTTTGTATTTCTCCACCTTTCCTTCTGCATTTGTCTTATTCTTGAACACCCATTTGCTGCCAATGGGTTTCCTTCTAGCTGGCAACTCCACCAGATCCCAAGCCTCATTTTTGTGCAAAGATTCCATTTCATCAACCATGGCCTCTTTCCAGAGTTTTCCATCCTCTGAATCCACTGCTTCCTTCACAGTTCTAGGATCATCATCAATAATAGATAAAGAAAATTTTGAACAGAAAGCAGATGGACTATACCTTTCTGGCTGCCTTCTTTCTCGAACTGATCTTCTTACACCTGGAGTTTGTGGCTCTTCATCTTCTGATTCCTCCTCTGCTGTAGAGTCTGATTCTTCCTCCTTTAGCTCAAACTCTATCTTCTTAGGTTCCTTTGGTTGGACTTCATGTTTAATAACATCTTTCACCTCTCTGAACACCACATCTCAGCTGTACACAACCTTCCTTCTTACTAGGTTCCAAATCTTATAACCCTTTAAACCATCCTTATACCCAATAAAGATGCACTTTTCAGATTTACTATCCAACCTGGTTTGTTTCTCCTTTGGAACATGTACATATGCATCACATCCAAATACCCTCAGATGTGAAAGAGAGGGTTTCTTACTAGTCCATACCTCTTGTGGAGTCTTATCCTCCAACGCTGATGAAGGTGACCTATTGACCAGGTAACATGAATTATCCACTACCTCTGCCCAGAATTCATGTCCTAAGCCAACACCACTGAGCATGCTTCTTGCCCTTTCCATCAACGTCTTGTTCATTCTTTCTGCAACTCCATTTTGCTGAGGTGTATATGGAGTAATCTTTTTCCATGCTATACCACACTTCTTACATAATTCTTCAAATTCCTTGCTGCAAAACTCTCCACCATTATCTGTCCTCAACACCTTTATCTTCTTCTCTGTCTAATTTTCCATGAGAGCCTTAAATTATTTAAACCTGTCAAAGACTTCAGATTTCTTCTTAAGGAAATATATCCATGTATTCCCTGAGAAGTCATCTATAAATGATACATAGTACATAGACTTACCTAGTGATGGAACCTTCACAGGTCCAAACACATCACTGTGCATAAGCTCTAATATATGTTTTGCCCTCTTACTACCAGAGGGGAAACTCTCCTGATTCTGTAACCCATATACACAATTTTCACATAAATCAAAATCGAGAGAGCTATTACTGATACCTTCTACCATAGCTTTACCATGAAGTATTTGAAGGCCCTTCTCTCCAATATGTACAAGCCTTTGATTCCACCGCATGGTCTTCTCTCCAGAGACCACTAGATTTTCAACTCCACTTTCAAGAACCACATAATTGTTGCACCCATCAATAACAGTGCTACCTTGCAGCTTGTACAGAGTTCCAATCCGAACTCCCCGCATCAATACCAATGCTCCCTGAACCATATTGCAGGTATCCTTCTCGAACACTGTTTTTACACCTGCATCATCCAACTTGCTTACAGAAATCAGATTTCTAACCAATGTAGGAATATACAGAACACCTGGAAGTGTTCTAACCCTTCCACCTTGCAACTTCAACTTTACTTTTCCACGACCAATGATTCTAGCCTTCCTGTCATCCCCCAGGAAGACATCACCACCATCATATTTCTCATACTCGCAGAACCACTCTCTATGGGGAGTGAAGTGAAAGGATGCACCTGAGTCAATCAACCATGCCTCATGATCTACATGTGTACTTGAAGAAGCCAAGTACACATACCCACCTTCATCTAAGGTATCTTTCGCCTCTACAAAAGGAGCATCATCAGATCCCTTCCCTTTATCAGGAGCTTTAGATTTACAGTCCCTTTTGTAGTGCCCTTCCTTTCTGCATTTCTAGCACACCACCTTTACAGGTTTTCCTGGAGATTTAGATTTCCCTCTAGATTTATATCTCCCACTCGATGATTTATTTTTGTTTCAATTCTGGGACCGTCCTCATACAGATAAGGCATCACCATTCTGACTCTCCATATTTTTCCGTCTCATCTCCTCTGTCAGCAAGGATGAGACTATTTCATCAAACTTCAAGGCAGTTACATTACTACCTATTGTAATAACCAGACTATCCCATGAATCTGGTAGAGAACACAACAAACCGTTGCACTTATCTTCATCTAAAATTTTAATATCAACAAATAATAACTAACTTACCATAGTATTAAATGTGTTCAGATGTTCTATCACTGAGTCTCCATCTTTCATCCTCAGGTTATACAACTTTTTCTGCAGGAACATTTTATTCACCAGAGACTTAGATTGGTACAAAGTCCCTAACTTGTCCTACAAAGCCTTTGCAGTAGCTTCCCCTGATACATTCAGCAATACTGAATATGAGACACACAATCGTATTGTGCTCTTTGCCTTCCGATCCAAATTCTTCCATTCTTCATCAGACACTCCCGTTGGTTTCTTCCCTGGATCTACCGTGATCCACTGATATTTATCCACCAACAGATCCTCCATCTTGAGTTTCCACAACTCAAAACTTTGACCATTAAATTTCTTAATCTCTATCTTTCCACTACTCGCCATTTTCTCTCACCAACAGAATCGATCTCGCAGATCTCCCACTGAACAGGGTCTACCACAGGCCCGAGTGAAACCCCTCAACAACAAAGGCATCCCCTTGAAGCCAAAACTGCTCTGATACCAAATGTAGGTTTTAACCCCATAAAAAAATTACTTGCATATGAATTCTAAAACACAAAAAATAAATAATGCGAGAGCATAACACATAAAACACATATACACATAGATTTTCCCCTGGATCCCAAAACAGGGACTACTAGCTAAATTTTTCATTATGTTCCTTTCGATGTTATAATACATATTTATACATGCCGAGACCCCATAAAGTGGGGTTACGGGTAAGCCTCAACCCCCTATGACCCCCCCCAATCCCTTGGTTAACTACGTGGGCTAGTCGTGGAAAGAATATAACACAACCCAACACATAAGAAATAACTCAAAGCACAATAAGAAAATAAAATTAACAGATAATTAAATTACTGATTCACCCCCCCTCTCAGCAATTACTTATTCCAACAAAAAGAGAGTCTGTACAAGAATTCAAACTTCCTTGGACTGATCAACAGGGGTTGTCAAAGTTGTGCGAGATAAAGAAGTGGAAAGGAGAGATCACATGGGAAAAAATGCAAATATTTAAGGATGTAATTGGCAAACTCAGTTACACCATAGACCTGAATCACTAGAGGGAATGGTTTGTCAAGGCATTGTTACCCCTCGCCCATACACGCTTGACGCAATAGAAGATTGATACATTGTAGGATTCTCTCAAGAAAGCAACTCAAATAGAAGTTATGGCAGGGCACCTGCACGAATACTGGTGGGGAAAAACATCACATGATCCATGTATTTTGGGCCTTCATCAAATTGCAAGTTTAACAAAGAATTTGAAGGATATGCAGCCAGCCCACCCGATGAGACCAAATGTGTGGTGCGCAAATTACTTGGTGGAAGGACATCTTGCCACGAAATGCCTAAGGTTGCAGGGCATAGGTGTCACTTCTTCTCTAGGGGGACCACATGGGCCTACACCCATAGCAGGAGTCATGGTGGTAAGATCACAAGAGATGTATCTTGGCCGCAACCAACCAAAATGTTGTGAATTGTGCAGGGAATATGGACACCCTCCTTGTCTATGCCTGCTATTACAAAATTACTCTAATGTTCCAAATAAAAATTATTGTGAGTTTTTTTCTTCCACAACTCACCACACCAATCAATTTTAGAGTGTTGGATGCTCTAGCTGATAGGTTAGACCACTAAACCTTCAGATTTAATGAGATTACTCGAGGTGGGTGAGGAGGAGGATATAAGGGGCAGAAGGGCAGGAGGCAGGGGTCTAGCTTGTTGTTACAACTATGACTAAGAAGGAAACATTGCATGGGATTTCCTTCTACCAAGGAGGCCCTAGTTCTCTCAATGCAGGGTCAATGCACATGCAACTGAGGATTATCCAGAGCTAATTTCAAGATGGGAGGAACGGAACATGTAGAGAGGAGCAAATTTAATCAATGCAAACCCAAGGGTCACAGAGGCAGACCCTCTATCCAATATTAACATAGTAATACGTGGGGGAAAAAAGAATGCAACTAATTGAGGAACCCTAGAATAACCCAAAATCATTTGACTGGCAGCCCCAAAGCATCCCTATGATCCCGAGTAGCAGAAACAATATTACAAGGAGGCAACAAAATTGTTTGATAATATGGATAAAAGCAGAGGACTACAAAAGGGGTAGATGGAGTTGGATAAATACAATATCCCAAACATTCCACACTCCCCGATTATTCGACCAATCAAGGATTGGTTTAGGTTTTTCCTGCAGATTGTGAACAATGAGTAGATGTTGGGGAAGTTGGAAATAAGTCTAAAGATAGCCATACCAGAGGAGGGGGTTGAGGGAGGAAAAATCTCCGCTAAATTGTCTGAAAGACACACTAGAAGAGTATGGAGGAACAAGAAGAGAACATGAAGATAATTTAGAATTGATGCTCAGATTGCAGGATTTCAAATCAAGGACACTATGCTAGATCTTGGCTCTGATGCCAACATCCTACCAAGGAAGATGAGGGAAGTGCTGGGGAAACCTCAGTTGACATTCTCACCAAACTAGTTGTGAATGGTGAAATAGTATTGTATATTACCAATTGGCAGACTGGAGGATGTGGAAGTGGATATAGTAAGGGTAAAGACACATGAAGGTTTCAAGGTAATAGAGACAAGGATCCTTAAACCTGCACTACTAGGAATAGACTGGGCCTTTGAAAATTATGTTTTCATATATCTAAAGAAGGAACTGATGACCTTTGAGGTGGAAGGGGTAATAGTTATTCAACTGCTAGACCTATATCATGGACCCAGATTCACATAACTAGAAGGTGACGGAGAAGAGTCTGGGATATTAGATCAACTCTACATACTAACAACAGGTAAGAAGGAGGACTACATAAACCCAATAAATGAAGTATCTATTAGCTAGGGAAGAATTTAGAGTTCAGAAGTTGGCTCAAAATGTGCATGCAACGATTGACAGTAGGGCGGGTATGAGAGCAACACTAGATGTTGCGCTACAATATGTCTATTTAACTAGATTGGCATGGAGGTAAGAGACTTTCCCATATTTAATGGTATAGACTTAGTAAATTCATTTCTCAACAAGATTGATGCAATTGTGATTGAATAACATAAAATACCATTACAAAACATCGCATTGCAAGTGACCCTGACATGCTGGTGAGGAGTCCACTTGATTGCCTCTGGGATTGGGGAAGGATCAAGAGAGAAATGAAAGAGAGATTAATATAGGAAGGGGAATACCCACAAGAATTGGAAAAAGATAGAGGGGATTTGGACCCTCAACAACACTTGGATAATTGTAAAGACAGGTGGAACTAAGAAGGAGTTTCGAAAGAATTATGGGTGCATGTGTTCATACATACCTTGGGTGCGTTTCCAAAACCCTAGTATATACAAGAAAAGGTAAGGAGGAAAACGGGAGACGGGATAACTTAGCTACTCAGTTTGTTAGCAGTTTCTCTTTATTAGACAACAACACGAGGTTGATTGGGGCATTGCAGACTATCAATTGAATTCTACTCACATCAGGTTAGCTAATGGATGGGTGCATAGATCAGTGGACCTTACAACATCTCTACGACTTAGGATATCCTGAAGCAATGGCTTGTAGAAAGGTGGGTAAGGAACCATATGAAGATGATTTGGAAAAGTTACTACATCTGTCATTCCATGAAACTGAAGGGAAAAGAGGCATCAAGGAGGGACCTACAACCAATTGTCTGCACTTTCTTTTAGTAAAGGTACGAAAGCATAACATCGGCATGGATGGAAAACCAAAGCTAGCATTGATTGGAGATTATTGGGATGAAAAAACTACAAAGGAGATTTTTGACCTCCTAAGAGAATATGAGGATTTTCTTCCCTCATTAGTTGTGGAGTTAAAAAGAATCAAGGGATCTAGGGGAAGTAAAAATTGTATTAAATCCCAATGAGAATCTAGTGAAGTGTCAATCTTACAAACTAAACCCAAGAGTTAAATAAAATGTAAAGAAAGAGATAGAAAAATGATAGAAGCGGGACTCATCTTTCTGGTGGATGAGGCAGATTTGGTAAGTCCGACTATAATACCACACAAGAAATATGCCACAGAAATACGAGTCTACGTGGACTACCACAGTTGAACAATGCGTGTGTGCATGACCCGTTTCCCACATTCAACGATGAGGTTCTCGATAATGTAGCATGGAATGAGGCATACTCTTTTACAGATGGATTTTCACACTATCACCAAGTTTGGATCGCTAAGGATGATAAGAGAAAAAATACTTTCACTATAGAATGAGGATCCTATCCTTATCATGTAATGCCTTTTGGCCTCAAGAATGCACCTACAGTATTCTCAAGAATTGCGATTGCAGCATTTAGGGATTATGTCCAGAAGTTCTCAGAGGTCTACATGGATGACTGGATAGTCTATAGCCTGCTGAAGAAATATTCCAATCTTCTCTGGATAATTTTTCATCACTGTAGACAATTACAGAGGTCATTGAACCTGAACAAATGCATATTTGTAATTTTTTTTGGCACATTGTCGAGCCACATAGTGTGTAAAGAAGGAGTTTGTATAGATCTTGCCAAGGTTGTGGTAATAGTGAATATGGATCCTGATGCAGCCAATATGACCACCAACACCAAATAAACCATTCATTGCACTACCCACAACTTTCTCCTCCACTTCACATTAATAAACAAATAAATGATGCATAACTTTCAACATTTAACACTCCCGCTGTGCCACTCTGATAAAAACTACTATTGTCTCTTTACACCTATATTTTCATGCTCAGATGTATTTAAAATTGAAATGGACCCGAGTTCACACAGCAACCCTAAACACATTACTCCTTCCCTTTTATTTATGAGCCATTTTCTTCTTAGCCACAAACCATATTCAAGGAGGAATTTACACATAGCTCAGTATACTTGTATCGATCCAATTGTCCTCATTCAATGTTGTCTCAAACTTGGTTAGTAAATAGATCATAAATTAAATTCTTATTTACACAATGAAAAAAAAGGTTTGTGTTCTTATTCAATTAATGATCATAAGTATTTAAATTTCGAACAGAGGTGATCCTCTTACCTTCAATTCTCTTTGATGCAATTTTAATGCAATTCACATTGTATTCCACGGAGAAATTACCAAATCTAGGCTCTCCTAGTCGTTTTGTCTCTTGAAACGATGATTAGTGGGCTGAAGGATGACTACCTCCATTTCTAAATGCTATGATCTTGAAATGCGACAACTTTACCCCAGTCATAACTCAACAATGATCTTGATTTAATTACACAAGCTCGCACAACAGCTCCTTCGACACATATATTAATTTCACAATTCAATGTATTATGTCCTCTATAATTCCCATGCATTCTAAGAGAAATTAGGAATCACAAAACCATTTCTAACCCTTGAAATCATACTTTACTTCTCTTGCAATTGATCTCAAAATGTAATGTGTGGTTTCTACATGCGAAACCCAATTACAAATTGTCTCTGAAGTCACATCTTCCAATGTAGTTGTAACATAATGCACTGATCACACCACTCATTTTATTATTATGAGATTCTGGTCCTCTGCACATGGAATTAATCAATATCAATTAATAACCCACAATCAGTATTGAACCCTCATAAGTTCAATATTAAAATATTCAAGCCAGAATACCATTGTGTATTCATTCACTGCATCAAAAATTCACCTCTATTCTCCTCTTTGCATGCTTGTCCTCTTTTTTGGTTTTGCTCGAACTCCCTACACATATATATTATGTATTAATAACCTAATTCACACACACATAATTCTTAAGACAATAGGAAATACTACATATTCTGCACAACTCAGAAATCGAATCTCTATATATGTATAAACGGATATTTACAAAGGTTTTTCTTTCTCTGGCCTGATTTTCTAATCAGTAACCTCTCTCTTCTTACTTCCCGTAGGCCACAATCCAACCCTCTCTATTCCTATCTAAGGATAATTTCTCTATATCCCTCATGCCTTTTAAGCTTACAATTATATACAAAATGTTCTCTTAACCAATTTTTGTTTAGATCCTCTATCTCCTCAACCAATTCCTAAAATATTTTCTTTATCCACAAAATAACCAACTAATTCCTAATCTAAGATTTACAATTAATTTTCAAATCTCTCAATCCCTATGAAATCTCAGCTAGCCTAATTCGCTCATGTTCTCCTTTATTCGAGAACATTTACAAATATGCCTCCCAATACCTAATTAAATCCTATTCTAAACATCTCTCATAAAATTACTTAAAAAACATTAAAATTACATCAATTTAATACTTAGGAAACCAACTCCCTTGAAAACACAAGACCCAATAAGTCAACTAAAATACAATGAAATTTCTGAGCCGGATTCTCCTGCATTAGACTCCCAAGGTTGAAAACAATCATGATCTGCAGATCATGTGTCCTCATATGTTGATATAAAAACCTCCAGGGTCCAAAATTTTATTTTGTAACTGTCCAAACGCTCTGCTCCTTTGTTGATGTTGTATGTCTGCTATCTTCTATTTCATCTTATTTTCTTCAATCAACTTCAAATTGTGATTGATCATCCCTTTTGCTACCAATATTTTCCATCTGGACGGTTTCATCATCAATACACATAGTTCCTCAATTTTCATTTCTAGCATATCCTTGGGATGGTATACACTCTACCATTTACTACTACCTCTTTCGCTTTCCTTCAGTTTGTTGTTGTTGTCCACTAGCTCTTGCATCTTCACATTTTGCACTTCTTCAAGCTCTTTTGTTTCTAAATATTGAAATTGATATTTCTCTTCCTTCTCCATGGTTATATCTTTCTCCATTGAATCTTGATTCTCCAGCATTCTTTCCAGCAATTAAATATCCTTGTTCCATGGATTAAGTACTTCCATAGAATCTTCTTCCACCTGTGCCAAATTTTCTCCAGTATTTGCAACAAAACCTGTAATCATAAAATAATTATCAAAATAAAAAAGATAAGGCCTTTGTGCCTCTTCTTCCTTTGGCAACATTTCAGTATGCTACTCTGATTTTTCCTCTAAATCCTCTGTCATCACATCAGTATGCTTATTCTTCAAGGAGTTCTCGAGACTTTCAGCTAGTCTCTCCTCCACATCATCTGTTCCAAGGATGTCTCCCTACTTTGGTTCATAGTAGTGAACTTCTTCCTCTGCAATCACACTGTCATACTAAGGTTCTTTTAGCAAATACTCCAGCAATTCAATTTCTCTTTGACATTTCATAAGTACTTCATCATCACTTATAATCCCTGCATTTATAAACAAATTGTCAGTTTGAAAATTATAAGGCTCAATAGTCTCAACTATTATTTCACATATCATTTTTTCACACCGAACTTCATCTCCTTCTTCCACAAGAAATTGTCCCTATTTTGTAACAGCTTCAAATACTAATTCATTACTAATTTCTTTATGTTGCAACAAGTCAATGTTTTTTTCATTCAAGAGGCACTCTCCATCATTCTTTACTTCAGAGCATTTATCTTTTAAAAAATATTCTTCTACACTTTCATCAAATTTTATGACAACTTCAAAAGACTGCCCATCCTCTGCGAAACCTATAATCACATCACAATTATTAGATTAAAAAATACAAGGTTTTATATCCTCCTGCTGATCCGAAATTGTCCAACAGTTCAGGAAATCATCAATAATTCCTTCCTCGGAAAGGTAAACTCCTTGTTGTCTTGAATTCTCACAATAATTCATAAGATCTTTCACAGATCTCCAGTCTTCATATTGACTTGAAACTTCTCCCTATTCTTCTTCACAAATGGGAAATTCCATTTTAAACGCAGCTTCTCTGAGTTCCTCAGATCTCAATTGAACACTCATTATATACTCAATCTTTCTCAGCTCTTCTACTAACTGCATATTCACCTGCTGATTTCTTTTCTCTTGTAGCCTATGCTACTTTACTTTCTTCCTCATGACATAACCATGCCTCTGGTCTTCCTTATTTCTCTGCAACATCTTCATCAATACTTCAAGATGAACTACTACCTCCACCTTCTCCCTCTCATATTCTTCATCAATCAACTACTTCCATATGCCATTTTCCTTGGCATATTCTTTCTTCACTTTTCTTCTACTATGGTCTTCGTTAGAACCTCTGTTATTACTATCAATAGTCATATTCTTCTCCATATCTATGAGTTCCTCACTTACTTACTATGAGATGCACTAAGCCTCTACAATAGCAAGTCCTCCCTGCTGCCACTTACCTCACCAAGCTTTCCTATAGACTTGGTCTTTTGGAAAGCACTAGATCTCTATCTCTAGAACCTCTTTCAGCATTCCTCTACCCTTCTAGGCTTCAACTCATCTGCACCTTAGAGAACACAACCGTTCTCTTTTATTTCAATCATATATGAAATAATAGGTTCTGGGCACACTCTTCTATCACTCATAAATGCTTACCAGCTTCTTTCCTTACTACTTCTTAAGGCTTGATCTTCTTTTGCTGAGATACTTCACTAGCTGCAACTATCAATCTTCAATTTGTCTTTTATCCTGCAAAAATCAAACCAAAGTTAAATAAAAAAATACATGTATGATTTCACAAGCAGTATCCATCCACTCTTCACATTCGAGTGAATCTCCATTTTCCTCAAGAAAACAAACATCGTTGTACTTTCTTTATGCTTTTGTAATCTCTTCTTAAGAGTATCACTCACTCTCATCTTCTGTCATGCCTTCTACTTATCAGATTCAAATAACCCGATCTCCTCTTTGCAATATATCTCTCAATTTTCTATAAATCACATTTGCTTTTACTGATCTCCTCTTTCTTTCGCAAACACACTTGCATTCTGCACAATTCTAAATTAATTATAAAGAGCTTTAACCAAGCTCTGATACTAAGTGATGCAGCCAATATGGTTGCCAACATGAAATCAACCATTCATTGCACTACCCACAACTTGCTCATCCACTTCACATTAATAAAAAAATAAATGATGCAAAACTTTCAACATTTAACACTCATGTTGCACCACTCTGATAAAAACTACTATTCTCTCTTTACACCTACGTTTTCATACTCAGATGTATTTAAAGTTTAAATGGACCCAATTTCACACAACAACCCTTCACACATTACTCCTTACCTTTTATTTATGAGCCATTTTCTTCTTAGCCACAAACCATATTCAAGGAGGACTTTACACATAGCTAAGTACACTTGTATGGATACAATGATCCTCATTCAATGTTGTCCCAAACTTGGTTAATAAACAAAGAATAAATTAAATTCGTATTTACACAATGAACAGAAAGGTTTGTGTTCTAATTCAACCAATGATTATAAGTATTTCAATTTCGAACAGAGGTGATCCTCTTACCTTCAATTCTCTTTGACACAATTTTTAATGCAATTCACATCCCATTTGACATAGAATTACCAAATCTAGGCTCTCCTATTTGTTTTGTCTCTTGAAACGATGGTCGGTGGGCTGAAGGATGACTACCTCCATTTTTAAATGCTGCAATCTTGAAACACGAAAACTTCACCCCAGTCATAACTCAACAACGAGCTTGATTTAATTACACAGGCTCGCGCGATAGCTCCTTCAATGCATATATTAATCTCACAATTCAATGTATTATTTCCTCTCCCTTTCCCACACATTCTGAAAGAAATTGTGAATCACAGAACCATTTCTAACCCTTGACATCATAGTTTACCTCTCCTGCAACTGATCTCAATATGTAATGTGTGGCTTCTATATTCAAAACCCAATTATGAAATGCCTCTGAAGTCACATGTTCTGTAGCTATAACATAATGCACTAATCATACCACTCATTTTCTTATTATGATATTTTGGTCCTCTTCACATGGAATTCATCAAGATCAATTAATAATCCACAATCATTATTGAACCCTAGTAAGTTCAATATTAAAATATTTAAGCTAGAATACCATTGTGTATTCGTTCATTGCATCCAGAATTCATATCTATTGTCCTCTCTGCACGCTTGTACTCTTTTATGGTTTTGCTCGGACTCCCTGCACATATATATTATGTGGAAATAACCTAATTCACACAAACATAATTCTTAAAACAATAGGAAATACTCCATATTCTATAAAACTCAGAAATCGGATCTCTATATATGTATAAACGAATATTTACAAAGGTTTTTCATTCTCTGGCTTGATTTTCTAGTCAGTGGCCTCTCTCTTCCTACTGCCCGTAGGCTACAATCCAACCCTCTCTATTCCTATCTAAGGATAATTTCTCTATATCCCTCATGCCTTTTAGGCTTACAATTATATACAAAACGTTTTGTTAACTAATTTCGATTCAGATCCTCTATCTCCTCAACCAATTCCTAAAATCTTTTCTTTATCCACAAAATCATCAACTAATTCCTAATCTAATATTTACAGTTAATTTCGAAATCTCTCAATCACTATGAAATATCAACTAGCCTAAATCTCTCATGTTCTCATTTATTCGAGAACATTTACAAATATGCCTCCCAATACTTAATTAAATCCTATTCTAAATATCTCTCATAAAATTACTTAAAAACATTAAAATTACATTAATTTAATACTCAGGAAACCAACTTCCTTGAAAACATAAGACCCCCTAAGTCAACTAAAATACAATGAAATTTCTAAGCAGATGCTCCTGCATCAGACCCACCTACAAGTGTAAAAAAACTCAAACTGAATTTGGGACACATCGCATACTACAAGAGATTTATCCGCAACTATGCCTTCACCATTGTGCTAATGGATAAGCTACTGAGGAAAGATTAACATTTCATATGGATGGAGGAATGTCAAGTTACGCTAAATATACTGAAAGAGAAATTGGTAAGTGCACCCATTTTTGTATACCTTGACTAGAATAAGTCATTTCACATCCATATAGATGCATCTGGTATTTCTCTAGGGTTTTTTTTTTATCAACTAGGGGAGGGAACCCTTGAGCACCCAATCTACTTTGCTAGCAGGAATTTGTCCACAACAGAGAAGAATTACACCACGACAGAGTGAGAAGCACTGACTATGGTGTATTCTCTCTAGAAATTTAGATAATCCTTGCTTGGGGGGCTGACTAAGTTCGTTACTGACCATTCCACTATGAAATACCTGGCAAACAAGCTTGTGCTAGAGGAGAGAATTTGTAGATGGTTGTTGTTATTTTAGGAATTTACTTTCGAATTGATTGTAAAACCTGGTTGACTGAATGTGGGACCTGATAACCTTTCAAGGCTAAAACTGGAAGAAAGAATAGGGTCACTAGACGATCAACTATCTGAAGTGGACCTTTTGAGGATAGAATAAGTACTAGATTACCTAGAAGACATTTCATTTCCTTTCCATGGGAAAATGTCTAGAAGAGTACACAGCCACGCAGAGAAGGTACATGCTTGTTTGAGCGGTTGATTACCAGTTGACTGCGGGTCATCTATATAAATTGGGGCTTGACCATGTGTTGCGAAGATGTATCCTCCACCATGAGAGACACGATGTGCTATGGGAATTCCATTCAAGGGTTGTGAGTGGCCACATTGGGGGAAACACTACTGCATAGAAAGTGTTGCAGACAGGATTATAGTGGCCAATGGTTTTCAAGGACACGAAGGAGTATGCCAAAGGGTGCGATGTGTGCTAAAGAGTTGGAAGGCCATCACACTGAGATGAAATTCCACTAATCCATATTTGTGTCAGCCTTTGAAGCCTTCCACCAGTGATCAAACATGCTCTTACAAAGTGGTCTTAGGATGTCAAAGTCAAATTTTGTCATTTCAGAGAATCTTCAAGTAAAATTTGGTCACTAGGTATTAGGTCTAGGATTTGTTTTTTCATTCTTTCCAAAGTTTTCCAAGTGTCGGTCCATGTCACCATTCGAATGAGTTTACCATCATTAAAAGAGTTATGATCATTGTTTTACACCTTGTTCTGCTTCAGTTGTGCTCAGGTAAGGGTCATTTCCCTCTCCTAGGAATTTTGTTTCTAACTAAGAAAAAATGAATTTGGAAAAAGTGAGAGAGTTTTTTGTCCACAATAGACCAAGGAAGAAAAACCTCCACCTTTTAAACAGGTGTCATGGTTTTAGAGAAATGTCAAAAATATTGTTGCCTCAGGAGGATTACTACACCTCTGGAGTGACGTTGGTAAAATCAAGATTTCTCCCAGCCTAGTTGGTCAAATGACTTTCTTGATGAGTCAAATGATAACTAGACATAAAAATCTTTTTAATGAGCTATCATGAGTGCAATTTGGAGTTGAGGAAGACCTTCAAACGTTGACTGTAACAACACTCTGCATTTAGGCAACCTCATTTTGCACATTTTGACCAGTCTTGGAAGATTTGACTTTTGACAAGGAAAATGAACTCCAAATTGAAACATTCAAGATGTTTTGGAATAATATTTCCAATGAGCTATCACATGCCCAATTTGGACACCGGGAAGGCCTCCAAAACTGGTATGCAAAAAGGTGTTGTGCACCTGTTAACTGGCGTTGTGCATTAAAAGTGCGTTGCGCACCTGTTGAGTTAGTGCAGTGCATTTTTACTCAAGCGTTGCGCATTAAAATTGCATTGCGCACCTATTGGATGGCGTTGTGCACCTATTGAACCCTCCCAAAACACTACCAAATCACTCCAATTTTCCTCAATTCTCCAAATTTTCCTCTTGACAAGTAAGTAACACAATTATTCTTGTTGAAAAAGGGTTTATTGCATTAGTCTATGGTAATTGTGTTTATCAAAAACCAAACCCTAGTTTTCACCAAACCCTCTCATATACTTTAAAGCTCATTCATAGATTATTTTCATATCTCATCCATTGGTTGTCCCCCTAAAACCCTATTCCCTCTATCCTATTACACCCCACTCACTCTCTCCCTAAACTCCACTCCCACATATATTTTTCCCTAATTCCATTCCCCTCATACATTTCCCCACTCTTACTTACACTTTCCCCAAACCCTACAAACCTTACCTACTCCCCTACAAACCCTACTTACTTCCCTAAAACCATACCCTCTCTCCTAAATCCCCTTCACATTCCCTAAACTCTATTTACATATCATATATTCACATACCCATCCATACACTCCATTTCTCCACTCTGTTTTCACTTCACCATTGTTCATACAACCATAAGTGTTCACAGCCATAGGAAGTTGTTATAGACATTTTTGTGCCTTACAACATTGAGCATGAAATTTCCATAATCTAAGGGATCCAAAGTCCCTAAACATGTTGTTCCTACCCCTAGAGGAACAAGGCTAACTAACCACAGCAATTCACAGAAGTTCTCCACCTGAAACCACTCAAAAACAAGTCAATTCAGGATCATGTCAACTGCTCCACTGAGCATCTGCGCTGAATGTCAACTGCTACACTGGCTACCTGCGTTGAATGTCAACTCCAACACTAGCTACCTGCGCTGAGCGAGTTTGGACATGTGGCAGAGTCATTCCTCAAGGTGTCAATACTCAGGAAGCTTCCAAAATGACACTTGTATCAGGGAATTCGACTGGTGATGAGTAAGAGGTTCCAAATCTCCAAGTGGAAGCAAGAACCTCCAAGTGGACTCAAGAACTGACAGAGGGAGAGGACACTAGTCACATCTCAAGCTGACTCATCCTCTCTCCAAACATCTATATATGGATCTCACCTCCATGGGATCTAGAGGTTGGAATTTGGTGAATCCAAAGAATTGTTGTTGGTTTGAGACTGGAAATATTGGGTGCTTAATGATTTGAAGGGAGCTGAAGAAGGAATTCCATTCTGCTGGGAAGGAGATGCTGGGTTGGAGCCCTATGGGTTGTATCTCTTCCTGAACCCTGTTACTTATCAATAAAGCTATCTTGGTTTGCTCCTATATGCTGGTGTATTTGTATGATTGCATTAGTGTATTTGATTTATTTCTAATCCTGAATCATTTATGAATATGTATATTTGCCTTTGTGTTGTGTTCTTCTCTTGTCGCAAGTAGCTGTTCTCTTGTCACAGGTAGCTGTTCTCTTGTGATCTTGTGGGAATCAAGTAGTTGTTCTCTTGAGCAAGCGAGGAGGCAAGTAGCTGTGAACACCCAAAGAGGAGAGGATCTAGATCGAGGGACAAACGGAAGACAACGGTAAGTCCATTGATCTCCCCTCTTTCACATTTCATAAAGGAAAGAACCAGAATAGCTGTATCTATTTGTTGCTAAGGCACTGTCACACCTTAGGTGGATAGGATCGTCCTGCATAGGCATTTTTCCCCACAACAAATTGGCGACTCCGCTGGGGAGAATTTGTTTGTTCATTTCATTTGTGTTTCCGTCATTTTTGTTTACTTCATAGACTTGACAGCAACAATCAAACTGCATCTTTCCCGGATGCAAAGTAGAAAGTTGCTGCTTTGATCCAGTTGCTGGACTTGTCTATGGTCTAAAAAATAGATCCCCAAATGATATGATGATCCTTTGTGATAGTCTTTAGTACCCTCTCAAAGCATCCCTCTGTTTATACCTTGCTTGTGTTTCTGATTTGGCCTGAAACAGTTGATTTTTGAGCATTTTATGACCCAGGACCCAGGGGAAACGAGAGTTTCTCCTTCAGTCCAACTCCTGTGAAGGCAGTCTGCATTTCAACGTAGGTCCCATGAGGGCTACCTGCGCTGAATGTCAAGTCCTCAGTGTTGGACTTGCGCTGAACCAGTTTAGCCTTATGCAGCTGGGGTTCTCTGTCCTCTGTTGCCCTGTTTTGATCTCTGTTTTTTGTAGCCTTTAACCAGCATAGGTACCAATCTGATAACTCCTTTTCTTTGCTTAGATTCCGCCTCCTTTTGTACAAAAAGACTGTGAGTGCTTTTATGTGTTTGTGGCGTCATTTACAGTTTTCCTTTGCATGAGTAAAGTAGTCATCCTGTAGCCTTTGATTCAGATCTGATTGACTGTGATCTTAGAAGAGAGTTCATTGGCTGTTTGCAGATTGATTATAGATTTACTTTTGCTTATTGGTTTGAATTTGTCTCTTTTAAATGTGAAAACAAGTCTTTATTTCGAAAATTGCAAAGTGATTGTAATCTCTTCTACCCTTGTTGATTTCGAAAAAGTGAACTCGTTTGTATTGATCATTTAAAAGCAAATTCAAAGTTGTGCAAAAAGCTTTCTTTGTAGGCATATATACTAAGAAAGTGGAAAACAAACACCTGCATTGTGCATTTGTGTTTGATAAGTTTGCATGTTGGATTTAGGAAAAGTGCATTAGAGTGTGCTGATTGCTCTTTGAGAAAAGATAGTTCCTTTTCCCTTAGTAGCTAGGATTTTCAAAGTTGAAAAGATTGCAAAGCTTGCTTATCATCTTTAGACTGCATTTAGGAATTTGTATCATACATCTCGTGGTGAACCTTGAAAGGCAAACTTTAAAAAGATCAACCTAAAATAAACTGAATGAACCTAACAATGCTTTGTAACATAACGCATAGCATAGAGGTCTAGGCTAGAGACGTGTTCCGGCGTCGTTAAGCCTAGTGATTGTCGATCTCGTGGAAGGTGGGTGATTCCTCCTGAGGGATGATAGCGCTAGTACGGATTTTGCTCCCACGTACCATCGCGTATATATTGGGAGACCCCTATAGGCATATATCTTTTATCCTTAGGAATCCGTGTCGGCCGCCCTACTGATCGCAATGCAGTGAACACAGCATTCACAAAGATTGACCGCCCGTACCCTAAAAAGTATTCTACGGTTTTGCGAAAAGTTTGGCACACCCTCTGCCTAGATCTCTAGAGCAGTTTCTTTTGGCCTTTTTCAGACTCTATAACAGAAAAATTCCATCCGAGCATTTGTCACTTCGGGCTCGTTAAAACATCGAAGGAGACTAGAGTCATCTTTAGCTGTTTCTCGACTCTTTAAAAGTGAAATATCAAGTTGTGTCTAAAGCGTCGTTAAACAATTTATTTTAAACGGAACAATCACCCTTTAATCCTGCGTTGATCTTTAGGTTGAAAAGATGGAGCACACCAACCAAGGAATTCCTCTCGGTGGAAATCCTAGTCCCTTCTCCTCTTGGGGAGATGTTGGTGCGCCCCACATGGCCACATTGTCGCTTCCAGGACTGACAATTGGCCTACCAGTATGGCTCTTTTCAACCAATGTCGTTCAGAATACCACCATTCCTGAACAGTCGAGTCAATAGTTAGATCAGACAAGAGTTGCCTCCCAGTCTTCCACTTCATCTTCCTCCCCTCCATCCTCTTCGTTTGACAGAACTGGTAAATCAAAAAACCGTGTTCCTAAGGAGAAGAAGGAGAAGAAGAAGAAAGAAAAGAAGAAGAAGGAGCCTAAGGCAACTGGGGGAAAACAAGTGTCATCTAACAAAAATCCACACACCGCACTTGTAAGGCCTAAATCGTCATGCGTCATATGCAAGGGAGACCACTTCCATAGAGATTGTCCCTGTATCCCCCGGATACTAAGAGACTGGTCCCCCCGTTTGCACAATTCGGTAGCATCGACCTCTGATAGCCATGTCGACTACTCACCTCAACTAGCGGGAGTGAAGCCCTAGGACAGAGCGGGAAAGCTAAATTTCCCTGCAAACTGTGTGAAGGTGATCACGCCATCCACTGTTGTCCCTTCTTAGACGAGGCAAAAAGAGTTCTGGAAGATTGCCCGATTTTACGGGCGCAACTTCCTTCTGGATATCAAAAACTCTTGCCAAGTCCCTCGCTAGTTGAGAATCCAACTGACCCACCCAGGTGGTCAGCCGAAGCACCTGTCATTGAAGATGAACCGTCTGGATCCATGCCTGACGAAATTCAAATGGTTGATACGACAGTTGACCCGATTTTGCCTTCAGAGGCTCTATCTTCGAATGACACCATCACAGAGGAGAATAAAGACGACACCGTCCAAATTCTCTTCATCAACACTGACTCTGATGATCAAGGGGACAATGCCACCATTCCTTTATCGCAGGAAGGAAGTTCATCAGAGCGCTATCCGGCCGTATATTCGGTCCCACCACCAAGCAACCTAGTTGTGTCCTTTGACTGGAACCAACTAGGCAGACCCCGGTTGCCAGCCAGTATACCATTCAGAATTATTTGTCAAATATACAGAATGGTAATGGCTGGCACTATCATTGATGAGGGGGCATCTGTGAGTATCCTTTCCTCTATTGCTTGGAAAGCGCTTGGTTCGCCAGCGCTTTTGCCTGAGATGAGAAATCTATCGGGCTTTGATAAAGGAACCAGTCGACCTTTAGGGATCCTCCCCAATGTGCCTATAACATTGAAAGGGAAGACCGTTCAAATGAACGTGATGGTCATTCAAGGACCCTTGGATTATAACCTACTCCTTGGACGAGACTATATATATTGCATGGGAGCTGTAGTCTCCTCACTCTTTAGAGTAATGTGTTTTCCGCATGAAGGAAGAATGGTCAAGTTCGTGGACCAACTTTCGTTTCCGGGATCACGCATCGCAAATAGTCATGTACCATCCCTAAATGGTCTATTCATCCAAGAAGTGTCTCAACCCACGGTCCGTCCTCCTGATGAGCGCGAGTAATCCGGGAGGATATGACTGGAACCTAGGGGGCATGCATCCTGGCCTGCTTCGGTAGGAAAACTTTGGGTATAGGGTAGGTTTCCGCGGGAGAATATGACTAGTCCGTACCCCATCCGTGGATGGAAGAGGGGTTGTTCTAGATAGGATTCTTTTGTCAAAGTTACGTTTTTGGCGCCAGAGTCATTCACCCTTGTCTATTTCGGTAAACATTGCCGAGGAAGTGTTTTGTTTGAAAGAGTAACAAGACAATCTTTGGGTAACCTGAAAGAGGTAAGCCTCTCTCGATTAAAACAAATGTTTTGGCAGAGGGTAAGTAGAGGTAACCTTGAAACTCTGTTTTATACCTGGGGGCATGCAAACCTTTCGGAGTGCAAGCAAGGGGCAACTATTTATTTTTAAAATTTTTAGGACCTCTAACCCTTTAAACTCGTAGGATTAGTCGTTTCCAAACTTGCATAAAGAAAGGATAGGGAGCAAAGCTTAGTGAGATGAAGCTCCATAAAAAATAGAATCTTGATGAGACACTCTTATCTTATGACTGGTTAATCGAGCAGTTTTAGCATAAAGTTCATGCTCGTTAAAAAATAAACGCAAGATCCGAGCAGTTTTAACGCGGTCTTCATGCTCGTTAAAAAATAAATATAAGCAGTGAGCAAGAGTTTCCTCCAGTGTTTAAGCTCATTTTAAAATAAAAAATGAACCTATCCCGGTAAATAACCATTGTGATCGTAAATTTATCAGCCATAAAAGCCTTGGTCGTGTTTGCACCTGCCACCTCCACTTTTCATTTGGCCGATCGTTCACCTCCATGTTTACCCATTTTGAGGAACAGCTGCGAAGAGTGATTTCACCTAGCCATCCTTGTGACACTGCCTGTCGTGGCGGAAAAAGTCGTTTGTGCGGACACAACTGACCTCCCTAGGAGTCTAAACTCTCTAGCGACAAACAAGACAAAATGGAGTGATCTTTCTCTAAATATACCTTTTACAACATGAAAACTACAAGTGTTTAGGCTTACCTTATTCCAAAACGCTGTTGTTGTAGTCCGTCCTTGCCGATCCGGATGAGCTCCTCCTTCATGTCAATTCCTGCAACCACAAACAATCAAACAATTACCAAGCACTTGCATTTCATATAATAAAACATATATTCAACATGCAGACCAAGGAACACATGAAATAACTCATTAACACAAGCTATTGAGAAAAATAAACCAGTTTGTATTAATAACGAAACAAAGAAACTCTTACAACCTGGCCTTGGTGTTGTGCAAGTTCCTCCCAGGGTCCATCAAGGGTTTTCCTCTACTTTGACAAAGCTCACCCACTTCCAAGTAGAATCAAGCAAAGACAATCTCTCCTCACAAGGTTCTAAATGGGAGTCCTAATTCCTGCAGCGTTTACCCAAAGAAAATGTATAGCTCCAACCTCCCCTCCTTCTGGCTCAATGTCTTTATTTATAGTGCTGTAAAGAGGTTATTCAGGTCCACCATCAATGGGATAATCCCCCTCTTTGGGTGGGATAGCTCCCTTATTGATGGGATAAGTTCCCCCTTAATAGAGATACATGAACCAACTGGAGGCGCATCCATTTCATCAAACCGACCTCTAGAAGGTTCTAGAAGTAACCACAAGTAACTTTTTTAAGATGAAACTCGCGCATTTTGCCTTTTACAGAAGGACGCACCTGTCCCTTAACATACAGAGCGTCCATGGATGCAACTTTTGTGAACATGGTGAGCGTCCCCACAGGTAAGGCTAGAGAGAACCTGCGACCCCAGAGATAAACACATTTTTTACAAGACTTTCTCTCGTCTTTGAGTTTGGGATGGATAGAAGAGGCATAAGACTTGCCTAAGAGGGTAGCATGACTGTTGATTTGAGCCATACTAACTGTAAGTAGTCATGGTGACATTTTTTAGTGTAACAGATTGCCCCCTAAAGTGCGAAGCCTGGAATAGATTAGGGTTTTGTAATTCTAGGAAGGGTGAAGCGCTTTATCATTTCAAGGATTGTCTTGTGGATGACCTGGTTGGAACCTGCAATTTTCAACACAAAATACATGTATAAGATTATATCATCACTGAGGTAGGCATTCCCATACTCAGATTCAAAACTTTAACTAATGGACTAACTATTCTGATACAGGAATGATCTTGCAGTACATCATTTTTATAGACTTTTGTAGACATAGTATGGACGCAGCCATCTGTTTATGATTAGTCTACATAGATAATGAATACAAAACTCCTCGCAGCCTGGATGGTAGAAACTAGATCCAGGGTCCTCACTTCTACTTCCCGAATTGGTACGATTCTAGCCATGTGATTAGATGATTTGATGTCGAACATGTTAGAAACCACTTGATTACCAGTCGATGACGTAAACTGTTAACAAGCGTGAGAGAGACCACCAGTAATGTCAATGGTTCTCAAAGTACCAAGCACAACCCGTGAAATGTGAATAGATGTTTTGATGTCGAACACTTCACGGAATCCTTTGATCGAAAGTCAATGATGTAAACTGACGTCAAAGGCGAGAAACCTGCCATTGATGCATGCAGACTTCAAGGTACTGTCGATTCCTAAGTCATCTTTCTAGATAATGTGTCGATGTCGATAGAAAGCGACCCGTTGCAGGCAAGCCTGCAACACGAAATCATTGTTCAAGTTGAAGAAATGTTGCTGTAAGGACTGACTCAGGGATGGTCAAATGGATGACAAGTATTTTGCAGATGAAAGTTTTGCTTGCAGACCTCTTGAACACATAACGACACGACAGATGGCTTGGTGACAAATAACTCAAAGTTAATCCCCGGAACCCGGTTAAAGACTTTTAAAGTGGTTTGGTCAACTGTGAGGTAAAAGATTTCCCAACCCAGGTGAATGAAAAGTGTCGTGTTCAAGAGTGGTAATAAAGTTTCTTTTGAGACAAAAGGTAACAAACAGGTTCATTCTTCTCTCTTTTCCCCCACCATTTCTGGCAAGTACCTCTTTATTTTTAACAAGCTTGAGGAGGATAACATATGCTTGATTATAAGCTCATCCTTCGGACGAGTCCAACCTAGTTTAAATTCGAACCCTAGGAAGGAGTGGTTCGTTCCTGTTTGTAATTGAACAGGTCCTTTACTGTAAAAGTTTAACGAGCCCAGTATAGGAGAAACTCGGCGTTTTTCAATTTTAGAGAGTCTGAAAAAACAAAAGGAGACTCCACGTTGAACTTTTTCGTATATTTGTGTCCCTCAAGCCCGAAAAAGTATAAAATAATACCTGGGGGAACCGCTTGATCTTGCGACCAAGGAGTACTTTCATAATAGTGTCGTTGACCTGAAAAGTAAAAAGCGATCAAGGACACGTCGTTTTATTTCCTTATCGAGTTTGAAACGACAAAAACCCGGCAATCTTTTCCTGATTTTACGGTCAGAAAAGAGCTAAAAGGGGACCGTCTTTTAATTCCATTTTAACGAGTGTAAAAGAAACGCTCGGCGATCTTTTCATGTTTTAGGAGTCAGAAAAGGGCTTAAAAGATGACTCTGATATTTTTGTTTGTGAAAATTTACAATTTCCCTCGAAATCCCTTTGTCCTGCACAAAAGCAACACATTACTCATACCTGTTTAAAATAGGCAAAAATACATCGAAAAACATCTTTTCATGGTAAAAAATGAACTAATTCATCCAAAAAACCTATAAAAAGACCTTTTACCATGTCATTTTTACCGTTTGACTTTTGAGGTTGAAAAAGGAGCTTTTGACAAGAAACTTCCCGTGGTCGCTGCGGAAAATCTGACCGTCGGAATCGAACGCCGTCTTATCCAGGTATTTTACACATCCTACTCTGCATTTCTATCCGTTTAGAATCAATTTTTAGGTCTTAGTTTCATTTTTTGGGGGGGTTTTGGTTTTGGAATGCGCCTCTCGGCGGACGCAGGTGCCCTTCGGGTGACCTACGTCCCCCGACTTTTTCTCATACGGGAAAATGGTCGGAAGACGCGGCCCGCCTTCAGGCCAGCCGCGTCCGGGCGCCCTGTGCTACAAAGCCGGGGTGCGTCTTCCGAGAAGTGCGCATTTCAAAACCCCA
Source organism: Pinus tabuliformis (assembly GCA_031772625.1). NCBI lineage: Eukaryota > Viridiplantae > Streptophyta > Pinopsida > Pinales > Pinaceae > Pinus > Pinus tabuliformis. Next base: position 462,487,500 of record CM062806.1, on the reverse strand, counting down.
ACTCCCTCAAAAAACTACCAAAAATTCCCAAATCAATTTCTAATTGCTATTTCTGATGTGCAGGGCATTAACCATGTTAGATTGGAGAGAAAGAGAGCATGTAGAGGAAGATGAAGCTGCAATAAATCATCAACCTTCCCTGGATGCCCTAAGAGCATGCGGATTATACAAATATTGGACCATACCGGGCATGAGGGGCCAGGTAAGATTCTTGGAATGGCTGGTTGAGCGATGGAACGTTCAAGAACAATGCTTTTACATAGGAGGGCACCAGCTCGAGATAGAGCCCTCGGATGTATACTTTCTCACTGGCTTGCCGAACAGAGGCGAGCAACTCAGTCTTGCGGGGACTAGGCCGGGTGGCCAATCCCTTAATAGTCTCCGCGAGGAGTGGTGCACACGTGGGGCTCACCATTCAAAAGGCATAGAGATAAAACACATCACTCTGCCTGAACTCAAAGTCATAGCGTTCACGGTTACCAGAATTTGCGGCGCGGCCGCTTTACACATTGCTTCCGGATCCCAAATGCGGATGGCAATTGACTGTTACCAAGGCACCATTTTCAACTGGTGTGAAGCTGTGTCGGCTCATATGAAGAGCCAACTGACCAAGGCAAAGAACGGACGACTAAAGACTTTTGGATATGGGCCTATAGTCGTGAGCTTTGCCTTGGAGAGAGTTCCAATGCTGATCCCTCAGCAACTCACTGTTGATATCTTGGGTCCTCGGGAGCCAAAGCTGATACGATGGGTTGCGGTGATGGCCCGGCATCCTGACGAGGGTGCGACAGTGGTTCGATTCTCAGATAGTTACTTTCACTGGTTAGAGGACCAGGTTTTTTCGATACAGGACTTTCCGTATGCCGGAATGGATTTTAGAGGTGATCCGGACATGGTTCTTCCACAGGGAGAACAATGGGATGACAGAGGTACTTTTATTTTCACAAGTTTTCTAATTATGTATTTTTTATTTTTCATATATATCGTCTCAAAACTAACAGTAAAATTTTCAAAATGCAGATGTTGGTCCACAGCGTCCAGCCAACCTCCGGCCTTTTGATAGACTACATCCAGCTGCACCGGTACCGGCCCCACAGGACGCGGCAGCAGAAGTACTAGCTGAGTTGGAGCATGATCTAGAGCGTCTCACGGCAGATATACCTGAGACTACTATGGACGACATTCCTATCAGGCTTCAGCGTTTCGTAGTCGCGGTCCCTGGACCGTTTAGGAGATTTTTGCGTAAGGTAGCCCGCGCAGTGGTGTCATACAGAGAGCACCACCAGTGATTGACTAGTCACTTTTGTAGTCACATGTGACATTTTGACTTTTTGTACTATCATTTTGCCGATCATAAGGTGTTTTCAACCTATGATCGAAGACGATGTATATATTTTTGACACACTTCTATCTATATATATCACTATTACCGGCTTATCTTGTTTAACATGTATGATGAAATGTTTTTAAATTTACTTGCATGATTATCGTAAATGTCTGTCCAACACTCGAGAAGCAATTGCATCTGCTAATGTATTTAAGGACCTTGGAATATGTTGATATTCAATGTAATCAAATTCACGTTCCAAGAGACGCACTCTCAAAAACAACCTTAATAACACAGGATTTCTAATGGCATAAACTCTATTAAGCTGTAATACAACAAGTTCAGAATCTAACCTCACTATCAAACGTCGAATTCCAAATGAAATAGATTCGGATAATAATTCAACCACTGCACTGTATTCTGCAATGTTATTCGTTGTTTGACCGAGGCTTACCCCATGCATAGAAACTAACTCGTCAGAGGGTGAATAGATAACCCAAGCTGCGGAAGAGATATTCCGTGTACTACGACAAGCACCATCAGCAAATCCAATGTATGTTTGGAGAGGCGTCGACATCTACAATATCAAGAGTAAAACCAAGATAAGCCAGAATAACGACGAAAAATCACACTCTCTAAGCTAAGCATACTGACTAAACTAACACACTTGCTAGCTAGAAAGAAAATCTAACCTATCTAAAAATTTCTCCATACCCATCCTTTTAAGCATAATACCCCTTTAGGTAAAGTCCATTTCTGGGTTTACCCAAAGAGTCCCCATCAAAGTCAACTAGCTCATAAGCCCATTTTGCTAGCTTTCGCTTTACAATGTAGGGCCCATGCCACATGGGAACGAATTTTCCGGCACCTAGCTTATCGTTAGCTTGATCATATAATAGTACTAGGTCTCCTTCCGAAAAACTTCGAGGGGTTACATTTCTATCATACTGAGCTTTCATTCGTTTCGCGTGAGTCTCGATTGCCAATGTAGCGTCACGTCGAGTCTCATCTAATTTAGCCAAGTATAATAAACGTTTCTCCTCTTCGGAAGTAGCTGGAAGTAATTCGACAGCCATTTGAAGTGATGGGATTTCGCATTCAATGGGTAACACAGCTTCTAAGCCATAAACTAGCTGGAAAGGAGTGAACCCTGTTGAATTTTTCACTGAGGTTCGGTATGCCCATAGCGCTGAAAATAACATGTTGTGCCAATTCGACCGATGAACACCAATGGTTCGTCGGATCATGATAACTAGAACTTTGTTGATAGACTCAACCAAACCGTTGGCTTGCGGATAATAAGGAGTAGAGCTATCGTGGCGCAAACCAAGCTGGCTTGTAAGCTCAGTCATCATGACGTTTCGAAAATGGCTCCCATGGTCAGTAATGATTGCTTGTGGGACACCAAACCTAGTTATGATATGATTGAATACGAAAACTGCAGCTGTTTTGCCGCTTGCGTCGAATGTAGGCATCGCCTCGGCCCACTTAGTAAAATAATCAACCGCAAGGATGATATACGCATGCCCCCCGGCCGAGTGAGGGTTACAAGTAATAAAGTCGATACCCCATTTGGCGAATGGACCAACGGCAATTATAGGGTGGAGAGGAGCAGGTGGAGCGCGCATCTTGCGATCAAACACTTGACAGTTGTGGCACTTCCTGACTGCAATGATACAATCTTAAACATAGACGGCCAGAAATAGCCAGCGCGCAACACCTTCTGAGCTGTGGCATACCCAGACATATGACCGCCACATGCTCCAGAGTGACAATCATTCAAAACCCTCTCAGCCTCTTCGTGAGTTAAACAACGTCGAAAAACTAAGTCTGCCCCCCGGCGATAAAGTGTATCTCCAATAATTTTGTATGGCTGGGATTGAAACCGAATTTTTCGACGTTCTGCTTTGGAAGCTTCAGGCCGAAAGGTTTGGGTTTGGAGATAAATGATTATATCCCCGTACCACGGATCTACAGTACTGATAAGAAACAAAGATTCGTCCGCAATGGACTCCTCTGCCACAGTCTCTGTGTCAGCACTCGGGAAATCACACATCAATTCCGCAAAAACTAAGGATTTCTTAGACTTGGACTTCTCGAACTCCAAGTCGAACTCTTGCAGGATGACAATCCATTTAGAGTACTTGCCCCCTAGCAGTTGTTTTGTCAAAATATAAATCATAGGGTTGCAATCCGAAATAACTGTAGTTTTGCGGAGAAGAATGTAGTGACGGAAACGCTGGACAGCTTGAACGGCTGCCAGGGCCAATTTCTCCACATGCGAATATTTTAGCTCAGTGGGATTCAAGGTCCTACTAAGATAATATATCACATGCTCCGCTCCGAATTCATCTTCTTGAACTAACACCATTCCAATGGTGGAATGCGAAGCTGCGAGGTATAAGAAGTAGTCCTGGTTGTAGTTGGGAGGATGCAATAACGGTGCATGGGTCAACGCGTGTTTAAGTGCATCAAAAGATTGTTGGGCAATCTCGTCCCAAAAGAATTGTGTGTTCTGTTTCAACAACCGTGTAAAACCTTTAGTGACCTCGGCGTAGTTTGGGATGAATCGGCGTAAAAAGTTCGCTTTCCCTTGCAAACTTTGGAGTTGGCGCAAACTCGAAGGAGGAGGCAATTTGATGATAGCCTCGACTTTCGAGGGATCGACGCGAATGCCGGCTTTTGAAACAACAAATCCCAGCAATCGACCTGTTTCTATACAGAAAACACACTTGTGGGGATTCAACCGAATTCGATAATGCCTACACCTCATAAAGATTGCTCGTAGGTGGACAAGGTGATCAGCTCGATGTAAAGAATGAGCAGGCAAATCATCGAGATAGGGTTGCACAATGTGCTTGATGTCATGAAATGCATAAGACATCGCCCGTTGAAAAGTAGCGCCGGCATTCTTAAGCCCAAAAGGTAATTTGCAATAAGCAAATGTCCCCCATGGACAAATGAATGCCGTTTTTGGTTGGTCGGCAGGTAGAATATTGATTTGATTATAGCCCGAGAAACCATCCATGAAGGAAAACATTTCACTTCCGGCACAATCATCAATAATTTGATCGATATAAGGCGTAGGATAGTTGTCTTTTGGACAAGCTCGATTGATATCCCTATAGTCGATACAGATTCTTATTGTTCCTTGTTTTTTATTGACGGGAACAATATTCGATACCCAATCCGTTAACGGGATCGGATAAATGAAACCTGCTTTCAACAGCTTTTCGACTTCTGCTTTAATCGCAGCCGCTTTTCGAGGGTGAATCTGACGCAACCGTTGCCGAATGGGTTTAGCATCCGGGTAGGTTTTGATTTCATGAACAACAATGGCAGGATCGATTCCCGGCATTTCCTCGTAAGACCAGGCAAACACGTCGCGGAATTCTTGGAATAGGGCCTTGTAAGTTTGGATTTCTTCTTCTGTACATGAGGCACCTATATGAATGTTCTCCTCGATTCCGGGCTTCACTGAAATATCAATGGGAATAGTACGAGAAATATTCCCTAAATTCAACTCTGAATCAGAATGTTTCGTTGGATCCTGAGCGTCTTTGACATATTCAGCGGTAAAGATAGATGAAAAATCATTTTCAAATGCATCATCCTTAGGTAAAAACGAAGATCTGTGATGGAGATCTCCCATGGTAGATGTCTACACTTAGGATTTCGCGAAGTTGTTCGTCAGATGACACGACTTCGGGAAACGCTATCCGTTCTAAGGGTGAGGTGAAAAGTGATTCTTCACTGACCACATTCATTTGGTCGGCTTTGGTTGAATGAAAGTCGGTAAAAGACATAAGAGCTTCATAAGCAATTTCATACGGACTCAACGGCATAACATCACCGAATGAGTCTATCTCAGAGTCAGATGGAACATACCAAGGATCATCATAAATAATGTTTTCTGACGTGATCATATGAATTGTTGCAAACGAAGGTTCTACGCTGAGTGGAGGGAGAGGAAAAGTTCCCAGTAAACCGGAATCCTTAACTAAACCTACACCAACGTCCTTATAAGGGATTGTCGTCTTACCAACATGTTGGATACTCTCTGAAGAGGCTGGGTCGGATGAAAAGTATGTCAGCTGATCAATAGTCACGATCTTACCGTTATGTGGAAACTTAATTACTCTGAAGACCGATGAAACGACCGCTGTCATAGCATATGACCAACTTCGACCCAAAAGAAGGTTGTAGTCTAGAGGGGCATCAACCACTTCCACATCCAGACTAACGGTTTTACCTTCGACCCCTATAGGCAATTCTTGTAGAATACCAAACGGACGGAACCCACGGCCATCAAAGGCCTTAAGGATGGTGGGGGATTGGTTCAACGAAGGAGAACCAAGCGATCTCCAACATTGAATCGACATAATACACGTAGAAGCTCCCTCATCAATCACAGTCCGATGAATAGGCCTGTTTTTGACTATCACTGGAATTTGGAAAGCCATTTGATGGGGGAGACGTGGTGTACTATTTTCTAGATCAAAGATCATTAGGTTCGGGTCCTGAACATCGACAGCTCCGATAGCCGACAAAAGCAATTTTCGTTGTGCTGGACATGATTGCAGCACTTCGAGTGCCGACATTGCTGAAGGTGAAACAGCTAAGTCCTCAACAATGTTGTAATTCTGGGCTGCTCTCGCATGTGGATTGAAAGCAGACCTTCGAAGTACACCCTTGGCGGGCGGCTTAATCACTAAGTCTGGGTTAGGTTTTTCGATCTGTAGTGGATCGGAACCAGGAGCTGAGGTTGATGGGTTAGAGTGAGAAGATTCTGCTTCCTTGCCATCAACAGGAGCCTTACTACCATAATCTTGCGATCGAGTCGCAATCCTCACATGAGACATCATCAAAATGGGTTCTTCACTGGCATTCGAAGAAGAACCTATCATCTTATTCTCCTGCTCTGGAAATGGATTCTTTAACACAGCAGGAGTGGGAGAACCTTTGACTATTTTTACAACCTCGGCCCGATGAGGGCAATCTCTCGTAAAATGATCCTCTTCACAAATAAGACAAGGATATCGAGGTTTGCGTTTTTCGTCATTGGTTTCCGACTTTTCAGTTTTCTCCTTTGGAGCCTTGTCTGCTTTAGCCTTCTTCTTTCCTTTCTTCTTTCCACCGTTTTTTGATTTGGCCGTAGATGACTCTACAGCGTGAATATCGGCGGTAAGTTCAGGAGAAGACTCTCCTGTCGGGAATCAGGCAAAGTGATAATAGGAGTAGTTGAAGCCTTGGAAGACTTCTTCTTGCTCTTTGTAGTCACGATACCAATCATACCATCAGCGGCATGAGATCCCGAAGGAGCAGCAGCGATTTGGTTCGACTTTGGAAGATCCGGAATCTTCTCGTGTAACGTACCCGACTGAGTGTAAACTAAGTCAAGGTATTGTGCCTGAGCAATGACTTGCTCCTCAGTAACTACTCCGGCCTTAGCTACATCTTCAGTAATTCTTGGTAATAATGATTTGACAAACCATTCAGCTAAGATTTGGTCCGGGATAAAAACTTTCACTAATCTCCTTCGACGTCTCCACTCATGGATGTGATCTGAAATATACGTGGAGGTCGATTGTTTTAGTGAAGTTAATAACTCTGTACCGTTATCGTATCTGACTGGTAACTGAAAATGAGTTAAGAACGAGGTAGCTAACTGGCTAAAGTTGTAAAAAGAGGCCCGTGGTAACTCAATGTACCACTTGGCCGCGAGACCAATGAGTGTACGCTGAAAAAGACGTAAGCGGATCGAATCATCGAGATGGAATTTGAAGCACACCAGAGGTGGTAAGTCATCACGTGATTGGACGGATCCTCTCCAGACTTACCTTCGAACTTGGGTATATCGCTGGGCAACTTATTTGGCATTGGCGGCCAGAACTGAAGATATTGAATTGGATCGTTCGTTAGGCGCGTCAAGTCGGGTAAATCCAAAGTTGCAATAAACGGTAACTGCCGGTTAGGATCTCTAAAACTCTGGGTCACAATACCAGCCCCAGGAGGAGGATATCCAGGATAACTAGGAACAGGAGTCGCATTTGGGATATTATATCCTCCTGGAAAACCAGGATTAACCGGACCGTACTGGGGTTGCTGAGGTTGTTGATAAGTGTACCCAGGATACGGTTGATACTGGTAAACCGGTTGTTGGGCAGCTTGCCCAGGTTGATACTGTCCCTGGTACGGAGGTTGAACAAATTGAGGTTGAGTAGTAACAACCGTACTTGTACCAGGTTGGCCTACAGGCATCTGGACTGTGGTTTGAATCGTAGATCCAGACAACGGTACAGATGTCTGAGGAGTGGTTACAGGGACAGTAGAAACCGGAGCTGCCGATACTCCAGAAGTAAGTATGGTAGATGTGGCGGTAGTTGCTGCAGCCGTTTGAGATGGAGTACCAGGTGCAATTGGCGGCTGAGTAACTACCGAAGTTACAGGGGTCTGAACACTTGACTGGACAGGTTGCGGTTGCTGGGGTGGACCAGGAACTACAGGTTGTCCTGCTTGAGGTACCGACTGTATACTTGGTTGCGACATCTGTTGACCCTGTGACGGATCCCACACTAACATTCCAGGGTACTGACCCGTAACAGGTTGAGGATACTGAGATCCATAGCCGGATTGAGGATAGGGTTGATAATTGTAAGGTGCAGTCCCATATGATTGCCCTTGAGGTGGTTGATAACTTTGACCAGAGTATTGACCCGTAGGTTGATAACCTTGAGGTAAATACGGGTACTGGGGTTGACCTTGACCTTGAGGTTGGTATCCTTGAGGTTGATACCCTTGGGGTTGATACCCTTGGGGTTGCCATCCTTGAGGTTGCCATCCTTGAGGTTGATATTGATACTGAGGTTGACTTTGGGGTACATATTGAGGCTGGGGTTGACCTTGAGGTATGTATTGCCCCATAGGAGCGTACTGACCTTGAGGTTGCCCCCCAGACACGAATGAAGTACCTTGAGGTTGCCCCCCAGGCATTAACGAAGGTTGCCCCCCAGGCGGTAATTGGCCACCTTGAGGTTGGGTAACGGGAACTGAACCTGACATCATGTAAATGTCACCTATACTCAATGGTACATTACCACTGTTTCCAACTAATAACCCATGATCAATGGGTTGAGGAGATGCTCCCGCAAAGGTACCAGAAAGTGATTGATACCCAGTAGGAACAGAAGGACCGCCATGTAAAAAAGATTCAGGACTTTGCGTAAACACAGATGACTGACCAGACATATTTACAGGAGTATGAATTCCTCTAGGTGGAAAAGGAGTACGAGGTGTAGAAAAACCTACTGAGTTGTCTAAAAAATTGGTTAACGCAAGGTACCAAGGAGTACTTCTAGGAGGACTGTAAAAGATGGATTCACGCTCCCTTAGATCAAGGGTAATTTGATCTTCAGGATCAGAGACGCCTATTTCTTCCTCTGGAACAAGTTCTTCTATAGCAATTAAACCAACAGGGAGATTTTCGGTGATAATTCTTTCTATTCTTGGTGAATCAGGAACACTAGGAGTTGGAGTAACAGGTTCGGAAATTTCAGGTTCTTCGCCTGTTTCACTGGCAGATGAAAAACTACCAGCAAGCTCGGAAACTGTAACAGTTTCGGGATTGTAACCTGTTTCTAAACTTTGGTAATCTGGATGGACTACCAAGGAAGATTCTCCTTCTTCAGGTGAACCTACTCTACTGTCACTAGGAGGAGTTACAAGGACCTTTAACCCTTCGTACTGACCCGGAATGTCTTCAGGAGATTCACCCCGCGATTTACGGAGTTTTCTTAACAAATCTATTCCGGTAACAATCTCAGGAGACTTGCCCCGAAGTCGACGGGACTGTCTCGGTAATTCCGCCACAATTAATGATTTTTAACTACAACACACGAAAACAAAGTAAAAATTTCAAATCAAACCACCTAAAGTCTTCTAAAGAAGCAAACAAATTTGAAGCACACGCCTAAAGAATCTAGAGCGTCAAACCAAACACAAACAGTATCTTCCGGACCAAAAGCGCTAGTTGGTGATTAGGTCCAACCTCGCAGGATTCAGTACAGAAATGGCGGGTGGAACAGTTACGCCGACAACCTGCTTAATGAATAGACTGGACCAAGTTCCTCCACTTTAACCGTCTCGAAGTGAAGTGAACCCCCCAGAAAATCCAAGTGAGTATAGCCGACGTCTGCTCCAGGTACAGTGGGACCTTCCCTCCACCGTCACCTTGGGTAGAATCCTAGAGATTATGGTCACTAAGGTTACCAATCACAACAATTACACCTGGGGGAACAGTCTAAACTCCGACAGCACGCAAGGGCAGAGTAACAAGCTCAATCCCCTTACCGGCTCCTTGACAATAATCCAAGGTTTACCGATAAGTGACCCCTGGCTCCTCGACAATGGTTAATCCGAGGTTTACCGTTTGTAATACGTACTGTCTGGCGTCGTTCCCAACGAGGGAGGAATGATCCCCTCACTGGTTCGGACACGAGCTCGTGCTTCTCCTTTAAGAGGAGCTTTCCCAGAGTGTAACTGAAACAATTGGATTTAATCTACTCAAGATAAACTATCTGTTTGGTTTTGTAGTCTTGGAGAGTTAAGTACTCACCTACTCCAAGACCCTAGCCTAAGCTATGTTGGTGTTTCAGAGCCCTAGAAAAATAAAAATTACTAGATTGATTTTAATTTAAGCGTTACTTTTAAGGTTGTTTCTTAAGTCAAAAGGTGATGGAAGTGAAACCAGTGGTGTGTTGACTCGACTCAAAACCACTACAAAATGCACCTAGGATGATTTACCCACTACTTTACTTTTTCGATGAATTGCTTAACTAAAAAGTTGAGAGAATGCAATCTTTATAAAAGCAACTTCTTAATTGAAGACAATCAAAGAAACAATTCGTTTGTCTTTTCCAAGCATAAAAACATGACCGCTCTTTACATGCACGAAAAAACTCTTTTCCTCTTTCAAAAACAAAAAGCTACTTGAAACAAGACTTTTAAAGAAGATGTTTTTGTATTTTTCTTTTAATAAAGCAAATAAATCTATATAACCAAAAATCAATCTTAACAACTATTAAAATCTACGAAAATTCACTCATAAGCAAACTAAAAGGTAAATTTACTCTAAGCAATCTTAACGAGGCCAAAACTAACAATGATTATTCTAAGGTGTTTTACTTGATCACAATCAAATCAAGGACTAGCTTATTGCAGAATCAAAAACTAGCCAAAACAAAACTCTAATCTTTTTGTTCTTTTGTAAAATGGAAATCAACACTTTATAAACAAGTAATTCGAAATTTGACCCAAAACAACTTAAATGGCAAGCTGCTCACACAAGGAGACTTTACGACAGGCCCGACTTCTAAGAAGGCTGACTAACCAGAGAGATCTAAGGCTGGACAACTTTCTACCGTCAAAGTCACTACAGGACCTATCCAAAAATCAAACCCTAGGTCTAAACTTCGTTGAAATCCACTAAAACACTCAAAGCTCACAAAACAAGTTCAGGTGAAAATTTTTGACAGGGTACTAAAGGATCTGGGCAGAAAACACTAAGAAAAATCAAAATCTAAAAGCAATTAAAGCAAAAAATGGAATTTTCCTAAATTTTACAGGAAGACGCAGGCAACCCGTTATAACAGGTGCGGGCCCGCTCTGTGCAAACGGCAACAGCGCGTCCAAAGACGCACTGTGCAGTACTCAGAGGGTGCGTCCTTCTGGAAAAATTAAGAAAAACCAAATCTAACTAAATCTAAAGCTAAGCCACCCAAATACTAATTCTCACAGTCAAAAACCAGAAAATAAAAATGATTTCCTCAGAGCAAAGTTCACACAAAGGAAAAGACTCTCTCATTAATGGATTCCCCAGCGGAGTCGCCAATTTGTCGTGGCAGAAAAAGTCGTTTGTGCGAACACAACTGACCTCCCTAGGATTCTAAAATCTCTAGCGACAAACAAGACAAAATGGAGTGATCTTTCTCTAAATATACCTTTTACAACATGAAAACTACAAGTGTTTAGGCTTACCTTATTCCAAAACGCTGTTGTTGTAGTCCGTCCTTGCCGATCCGGATGAGCTCCTCCTTCATGTCAATTCCTGCAACCACAAACAATCAAACAATTACCAAGCACTTGCATTTCATATAATAAAACATATATTCAACATGCAGACCAAGGAACACATGAAATAACTCATTAACACAAGCTATTGAGAAAAATAAACCAGTTTGTATTAATAACGAAACAAAGAAACTCTTACAACCTGGCCTTGGTGTTGTGCAAGTTCCTCCCAGGGTCCATCAAGGGTTTTCCTCTACTTTGACAAAGCTCACCCACTTCCAAGTAGAATCAAGCAAAGACAATCTCTCCTCACAAGGTTCTAAATGGGAGTCCTAATTCCTGCAGCGTTTACCCAAAGAAAATGTATAGCTCCAACCTCCCCTCCTTCTGGCTCAATGTCTTTATTTATAGTGCTGTAAAGAGGTTATTCAGGTCCACCATCAATGGGATAATCCTCCTCTTTGGGTGGGATAGCTCCCTTATTGATGGGATAAGTTCCCCCTTAATAGAGATACATGAACCAACTGGAGGCGCATCCATTTCATCAAACCGACCTCTAGAAGGTTCTAGAAGTAACCACAAGTAACTTTTTTAAGATGAAACTCGCGCATTTTGCCTTTTACAGAAGGACGCACCTGTCCCTTAACATACAGAGCGTCCATGGACGCAACTTTTGTGAACATGGTGAGCGTCCCCGCAGGTAAGGCTAGAGAGAACCTGCGACCCCAGAGATAAACACATTTTTTACAAGACTTTCTCTCTTCTTTGAGTTTGAGATGGATAGCAGAGGCATAAGACTTGCCTAAGAGGGTAGCATGACTGTTGATTTGAGCCATACTAACTGTAAGTAGGCATGGTGACATTTTTTAGTGTAACACTGCCGTGATTGGAAAATTCCAACCTGTACCTGGAATCTGCTGCTATCCCTGTTTATCAATCGTTCCTCAAAAGACGAGTCTTCTTTAAGCTCTTTTCAACTGACTCGTAAAATAAGAAAAGATGGCCGAGTCTTGGCCTTCCAGCTCGTTAAAGGACCGGAAGTGCTATCCCTCCTCTAGATTTTAATATTTTTGGACCTGAGGGATTATTGCACAAAAAGGTCGAGCGCTTATTTTGTTCGGCTCGTTAAAACTATCGAAAACTCATCCCTTCTGTATTGTTTTATACTTTTTGGACTTAAGGGATTAGATGACGAAAAAGGAATTTTGCAGTTGGCTTTATGTATCTTTTCAGACTCTCTAAAAATGAAAAAGAACGAGTTATCCTTGTCGTTAGACTCGTTAAAATTATTAAATAGCGACAAACTTGTCTTTAGACGAGAACGAGTTTCCCTATCGCTAGGCTCGTTAAAACATAGCGATGTGCTTACCCGAAGGGCAGGTTATAGAACAAGCATATGTTATCCTCCTCAAGCTTGAAAAAAATAAAGAGGTACTGGTCAGCAATGACTGGTGAAAAATTGGGAGAAAACTAAAGAGAAATTTGATGGTAGCAGGTCTCTCTTGAACATGACACTTTTCCTCTGTACCACAATCGGGTTGGGTTGTCTCATTCACCGGTCACATCACCATGGTCTCGCCATACCATCCATATTTGGGGTAATGCTACCAATCCATCGCATCAGTGTCACCATATGTTCAAGAGAAGTCGTTCAGAAAGAGTCAGCCGGGTCCCATCCACTGCCATACATTATCCTTCATCCATTCATGACCGCCACCCTGAATCATATGTCACAGATTGTTTTCACCTCCATTAAAATCATTAGCTCCGTTCCATGTCACTGATGTGGGATTCATCAAGGCCCTCCTTTGACGGATCGCTTCTTGTCGACATCAGCTCATTATCCAAGAAGTTGATCTAGGAACAACCCCTTCAGTACTTTGAAACTTGCATGCCTCAATGGCAAGTTTCTCACTTTCGGCGACAGGTATACATCAATGACCTTCGACCAGAAGATTTTGTGTGGTGTTCGACGCCAAGTCCTTTATTCACACCACGTGAATTGTACTGCAGTACCTTGAGGGTCATTATCATTATCGGTGATTCCTCTCGCGCTTGTTAACGGTTTACATCATTGACCGGTAATCAAGAGATGTCTTTCCATGTTCGACTTCAACGCAATTCTCACATGGATCGACTTGTACTTAGAGTGAAGATCGAACGAGTTTGAAGACCATGGATCTAGTTTCATCCATCCGGGCTGCGATATATATTCAGGAAAAATAAAGACATTTGAGATGTACATCATTGCAGCAGATGATCATCCTACTCAAAGGATGATAATTTCGCCAAAATTATCAGTCTACCATCAGACGATCATCTGTTCTATGTACAAAAATGAATTTATAAAGCTGAGCATGGGAATGCCCGCCTCAGCTAGATCATGAAAGCAGTATGAATCATAATCTATTGTATTGTATCTTATTACAGGTCTCCTCCCAGCAAATGGATGAACTTCGGACACTCCTTGATAAAGCATTTCACCCGATAAACGGCCTCGTACTTTAGGGGGCAACTATTATAGACATTTTTGTACCTTACAGCATTGAGCATGAAATTTCCATAATCTAAGGGATCCAAAGTCCCTAAACATGTTGTTCCTACCCCTAGAGGAACAAGGCTAACTAGCCACAGCAATTCACAAAAGTTCTCCACCTGAAACCACTCAAAAACAAGTCAATTCAGGATCATGTCAACTGCTCCACTGAGCATCTGCGCTGAATGTCAACTGCTATACTGGCTACCTGCGTTGAATGTCAACTCCAACACTAGCTACCTGCACTGAGCGAGTTTGGACATGTGGCAGAGTCATTCCTCAAGGTGTCAATACTTAGGAAGCTTCCAAAATGACACTTGTATCAGGGAATTCGACTGGTGATGAGTAAGAGGTTCCAAATCTCCAAGTGGAAGCAAGAACCTCCAAGTGGACTCAAGAACTGACAGAGGGAGATGACACTAGTCACATCTCAAGCTGACTCATCCTCTCTCCAAACATCTATATATGGATCTCACCTCCATGGGATCTAGAGGCTGGAATTTGGTGAATGCAAAGAATTGCTATTGGTTTGAGACTGGAAATATTGGGTGATTAATGCTTTGAAGGGAGCTGAAGAAGGAATTCCATTCTGCTGGGAAGGAGATGCTGGGTTGGAGCCCTATGGGTTGTATCTCTTCCTGAACCCTGTTACTTATCAATAAAGCTATCTTGGTTTGCTCCTATGTGCTGGTGTATTTGTATGATTGCATTAGTGTATTTGATTTATTTCTAATCCTGAATCATTTATGAATATGTATATTTGCCTTTGTGTTGTGTTCTTCTCTTGTCGCAAGTAGCTGTTCTCTTGTCACAGGTAGTTGTTCTCTTGTGATCTCGTGGGAATCAAGTAGCTGTTCTCTTGAGCAAGCGAGGAGGCAAGTAGCTGTGAACACCCAAAGAGGAGAGGATCTAGATCGAGGGACAAACAGAAGACAACGGTAAGTCCATTGATCTCCCCTCTTTCACATTTCATAAAGGAAAGAACCAGAATAGCTGTATCTGTTTGTTGCTAAGGCACTGTCACACCTTAGGTGGATAGGATCGTCCTGCATAGGCATTTTTCCCCACAACAGAAGTTGGCAAGGGACAAATACATTATCATTAATTATCTTGATCAGGAGAACAAATAGCTGAGTGACAAACAAGATCTCATGGCGCTTGAGATACTGAAAACAAAAATGCAAAGAGGCCAAGTGATTAGGAAGCAAAGAGGCAAATCTAGGAGACAAAAGGCAAAGGAAATTGAGAATCCTAGGGAGATTTGTCTTGAAAAGGTTAACATTCACCTTGAGAAGTTGCTTGAGAAAGCCAATAAAGAGAATAAAATGCTTCATCACATGGCTCATCACTATTTGACCTGGAACAAGATATGCAATGTAAGAATGAGAAAGTTAAAGGCAAGGTTGAGGAGAGCTTTGAGAAGCCAAAATGAGAAGAAAAAATTAGAAATTATTGTTGATGCCTCCTTAGCTCATCATAGTAGTGCTTGAGGGTGCTCTGTACCAAATTTAGGGAAATTTTGAGAAATTTTTGTCATTTTCAAATTTTGAAATTAGAAAAATAGGAAAATCTAATAGGTGCGCAACGCCACTAGCACTACGCTTTTGATGGGGACACTCTTTTGGAAAATGGTTTGCATATTTGGATTCAACATCAAAAAATAAGAAAACCCAAAAAGTTTGAGAAAATTTGGAGAAGATCTTGGCCACCAAAAGGGCAAAAAACACCCAAAAAATGCCCTCTCTACCACGTTTTTGACCCACAAGAAACAATCTTGGGAGAATCAACTTTTGGCGGGATAAATGGCCTCCAAATCAGGAAATTCAAATTGTTCCAGAAACTAGACAGGTAGGGCTTTCCAACAAGCCATCTTGGGCCTGATTTGGATGAGTGGAAGAGCTTAGAAATGACCTCTAACGTGGTGCTATGCATTAAATTTTTTGCGCTACGCATTAAATGAATTTTGCTAGTATTGCTAGAAAAGCCAAATTTCACCTAGTTTTATCTACAGTTGACTTTTTCTTGATCTCTTGGTGAAATTAGCATGGTAAATGATGTAACTTGATGTACTTATGGATGTAAAACATTTGATAGGGTAGATACTTCAAGTCAAAGTTGGTTTTGAACTGAATGAATTGGTTTCCTTGGTTCTAGAGGCAAGTTGTTCCACTACCTACTTTTATGTTCCTAGTTTAGATATGGTTGAAACCACCTCTCTTCTCATGGATTCGACCCCTGATAGATAGCATGAGTTGTTTTCTTGCCTATATATGTACTTTTTCAGTCATTTGCAAGGGTTGGACTCTTGTGGAAGCTCTGAACCCTATTGTATATCTCTACTGTTAGAAAATTATATATTACGGAGCAATGGAACACATAAAATATTGCAGAAATATAAACACAGAAAACGCACAAAACAAGAGAGACACAGATATATGTGGTTCACCCAGTTTGGGCTACGTCCACCCCGAACAACCAGTCCTTCCTTTCTATTATCCAGCAAAATGAAGAGACACAACCTACAACAAATCCGTTGTAATATCCTCTATTTTCTCTCACAGTCTCACCTCTCTGTTTCTCGCTCATAGAATACACATCTATATCACAGCCTCAAATACAATACCCTCATACAAAGAGAGGGGTTTCCTTCTAGGGCAAAAAACCTAAACTAAACAACATAAGTTCTACCGTCAGATCATCCGCCTAATGAATGGCCCAGATTGACTAGAAATTACTATACTTTTACAAGGCAATTTTACATTTGTTTTTAGCTTTGGGGCGCTGCCCCCGAGCCCCCGCCAGGGGACTGCTAGGCCCCGGACCCCCGAGCCGGGGGGGGATCGGCCCCCCGGACCCCCGCGGGGGGGACAAGTCCCCCCCGCACCCCCTCGCGTGGATGGGTGTACAAGATTTCCTGGGCTATACATCCGGCTGAAACAAAGACCTTTGAACAATCATGCTCCACACACAACAATCTCCCACTTGGAGAATGATTGTAGCAACTCCACTGTTGCTTCATTTGCTGGACAATGACTCCTCTTTGGACCTGGCTGTTTTTCATCTTCATTGTCATCCTTGAAGACCAATTGAAACTGAGCATGTTCTTAGTTTCTCCCTGGTTACAACTTTTGTTAGCATATCTGCAGGATTGTGGCTAGTGTGTATCTTTTCCAGCTTCAACTCTCCATCTTCCAACACTGAGCGTATGAAATGGTACTTGAGCTGTATGTGTTTAGTCCTAGAATGAAATGCTGAGTTCTTTGCAAGATGAATGGCACTTTGGCTATCACTGTATAATGTTCCCATATCATGCTCCTTACCCAATTCACCCATAAACCTTTGTAACCAAATCATTTCTTTACTAGCCTATGTAGCAGCAACATACTCTGCTTCTGTTGTTGAAAGTGCAACAACACTTTGGATTTTTGAAACCCAACTGACAGCTGTTCCTCCAATAGTAAATACATATCCTGTAGTGCTCCTCCTGTTACCTCTGTCACCTGCCATATCTGCATCAACATATCCTTGTAGGGAGATGTTTGAACCACCAAAGCATAATGCTTTATGTGTGGTACCTTTCAAATATCTGAGAATCCATTTCACTGCCATCCAATGTTCCTTTCCTGGATTGTTCATGTACCTGCTTACAACTCCCACTGTATGTGCAATATCAGGCCTTGTGCAGACCATTGCATACATTAAGCTTCCAACTGCTGATGCATATGGAACTTTAGACATATAATCCATGTCTTCTTGGGTCTATGGGCACATTTCCTTGCTAAGTTTGAAATGGCTAGCAAAAGGTGTACTAACTGGTTTTGCATTGTGCATGTTAAATCTTTTCAACACCTTTTGTATGTACTCATTCTGAGACAATGTTAATTTACGATTTTTCCTGTCTCTAGTTATTCTCATACCAAGGATTTGTTTTGTAGCTCCAAATCCTTCATTGCAAATGAATTTGCCAATTTTCTTTTGAGCACATTTATTTCCTGCATGTTAGATCCTGCAACAAGCATGTCATCTACATACAATAAAAATATAATATAGCTGCCATCATTTTGCTTTTTCAAATAAACACAATGATCAGAGTGACATCTAGTATAACCTTGTTCAGACATAAACTTGTCAAATTTTAGATACCACTGCCTTGGAGCCTGTTTTAAGCCATACAAGCTCTTCTTCAACCTGCACACTAGTTTCTCCTTCCCTTTCACCTCATATCCTTGTGGCTACTGCATATATATCTCTTCCTCCAAATCCCCATGGAGAAAGGTTGTCTTTACATCTAACTGCTCAAGATGCAAATCTTCAGCTGCTACAAGACTTAAAATGGTTCTGATTGAAGTCATTTTAACAACAGGAGAAAATATTTCATCAAAATCAATACCTTTCTTTTGTGCAAACCCCTTCACCACAAGTATAGCTTTGTACCTCTGTTTTCCTCCATCTTCTTCCTTCAGCCTGTAAACCCATTTATTCTTCAATGTAGTTTCTCCTGCAGGCAACCTGACTAAATCCCAAGTCTGGTTATGCATTAAGGATTCCATCTCTTCTTCCATGGCTACCTCCCACTTCTTCCTGCTTTCAACCTACATTGCTTCTTCATAACATTCGGCTTCACCAGAATCAGTCAACAATAAATAATAAAGTCAAAATTATTGCATGTAAATGGGCATACTACTGTAAGACCTGGTAAGACATGTGTACCCCTCGGTGATCACCGGTAAAGTCGGGGTTAG
Organism: Pinus tabuliformis; assembly: GCA_031772625.1. Lineage (NCBI taxonomy): Eukaryota > Viridiplantae > Streptophyta > Pinopsida > Pinales > Pinaceae > Pinus > Pinus tabuliformis. Next base: position 462,468,827 of record CM062806.1, on the reverse strand, counting down.
ACCTAGGTTATAGGGGGGATGTCGGGTTAACAATACCCCGGGTAAAAACTCTGAGGGGGGTAAGGGCTAGAGTGAGCAGGATTGTCTCACATAGCAGGCTTTCTAGAGTTAGTCAAGGAACCCCAAGTCAAGTTTAAGAGGGGAATTGTTAGGTAAACTTGACTCAAGATAGAGTCAAAGTTGACCAGGTTAAACAGTGATGGTTTTGGGGCACATGGTGTTGTGCACCTATAGTATTCTGCCAGTGGTATTATATGTAATGAAGCTTATAAAACGCTGGAAGGACTTAATTGTAATGCAAGACCTGGAGGTGAGCAGTGAAGGGCTCACTTGGTCGGATTGGCTAGGGTTTTGGCCAATGCTAATGAGATCTTATTAGGTTGGGTTTTTCCCTGGATTTGGGGTTTTCCTGGATAAACATTTGTGTTTATGTGTTTATGGTTGTGGCTGGTTACTTTTATATTTATTACTTTCGGTAATTATTTATGTTATACTGTCAATTTCTTATCAACTGCTATCAGAGCCAAATATTGGCTTCAAAGGGATTCTTTGATGCCAGGGGTTTATAGTGCCTGATGAGATCAATGAAGCAAAAAAAAAAATGCATGAGGGCTTAGTCCCAAAGTGGACAATAATGGTGGATTTGAAACCACCTCTCTTCTCATGGATTCAAACCCCTGATAGATAGCATGAGTTGTTTTCTTGCCTATATATGTACTTTTTCAGTCATTTGCAAGGGTTGGACTCTTGTGGAAGCTTTGAACCCTATTGTATATCTCTACAGCAATTTGGCAAGGAATAAAACCAGGTTTCATAGCGATTTTTGTGGGATTCTTGTGACAGTGAGTTTATGTATTGTTTCTTCTTTGTAATGAGTTTTTCTTATGTTTTATATGTAGCCAAATCTATCTTTCTTGTCTAAAACTAAATGAATGAAGGTGAATAGAAAAAATACACTGTTGTGCTTTGTCTTGGGAATGCATTTGGTTTTCAATGTTTTCAACTATTTGAAGAGGACTCATAGTTTCTTTATGCCCTCCTCAACCCCTCAGCTATCTTAAACTACCATATCAAGTCCATTTCTAGTACATAAACCCCTGTCTACCTCGCCCCACAGAACATGACTGTATCCCTGAGTTGATTTACCAGACCCAATCTACCTTCTCCAATTGATCCAGCAACCAAACATCAAAAACCAAACAAATTCTTTGAGCTACTATACCTAGCCTAAAATCTATATTCAATTCAGTCATCTCAAAGTCATAATTGCAACCATCCTAACTGAGATTGACAAGGAGAGAGCCCTGTCCTGACCTGGTAGGGCTAGCTACCAGGTTAAGCATGGTTTGTAGTTACCCTAGGATTGCCTCCCTTTAGCCTGAGATTAATCTAGGCTCTAACAACCCATTGGTGTGTCACTCTCATACCATGTACATCATCACCATGACATAGTACCTCACTAAATGGGCTGAAGAAGCACCTGTTAAGGACTGTACAACTGATACTGCCTCCAGATTCATATTTGAGAACATCATATCCAAATTTGGGTGCCTCAGGAGCCGTGACCAAGGAACCCATTTCATCAATGAGACTTTTGCTTCGCTACTTCAAAACTTCATGATACATCATCACAAAAGTAGTCCATAACACCCACAAGCCAATGGTACCATAGAAGCCTTAAACAAGATATTGGAAAAAGGTTTAACTAATATATGTTTGGCAAACATAGATGATTGGGATGAAAGGGTTCCAGTGACACTATGAGCATACCGCATAATGGTCAAGCGGCTACACAAACATACACCCTTCCAACTTATGTATGGACGAGAAGCAGTAGTGTCAGCTGAATTTGTTATCCCAAGAATTTTCATCACCTAAGCCACCAAGATGATAGAGGATGAATCAATCCATAAGAGATTAGCTGAAATCTTAGAGCTTGATGAAGCAAGAATCCTAGCAGATTTCCACCAAACGGTTGAGAAGAGAACGGAAAAGGCGTGGCATGATTAGCACATCAAGAAGAAGTCATTCATAGTCGATGGGAATGTTCTATTATATGATAGTAAGTTCCTGAAGTTTCCTGGAAATATAGTGATGCACTGGTTAGGCCCGTTCACTGTTGCAGAGATAAGGGAGTTAGGAGTTGTCAATCTCGCTCAACTAGACAGAGTGTTATTACCAAGTTGGGTGAACAACACACGCCTGAAACCCTTCCACACACAAAATAACATTATTGATAATTGATTAGATCTCTGAAAGGGGATCATAGGTAGGGTGAGGAGTCAATAGGTGTCAGTTAGTTGCATTGTCATTTCCTGTGTCAATCATTTTTTTCCTTTCTTCGTCTTTAGTTTTGCACTGAAAAGTTTGTATTTAAATTTTTTTTCCAATAAAGGATCTGCAACATCAGTCTTAGTTTTGGATTTCATTCCACCATACCACAACTGTTTGTGGTCAAGGGGGAGTACTTCACATGTGTTAAGAGCCATTTCCGTAATAATTAGACAATAATTCTAGTGTGAGACTAAATTCCTGTAAAATATTTCCCAATATATGAATAATTAATTCCTAAACGTCTTCCATTACAATAACATAATTACCCATCAACTCCATCTTTCCTTTTCATAATTGCATCAGGCAAGTTAGGTCCACCTTAGCCGATGAAGGGATTAACACATTTGAGTTTGAATAGGGAAAGTTGTCGTAGTAATTAGTTAAGGGGTCTCATCAAAAATGTCATGTCAAGTTGGTCTACTTATTTTGAATGGCAATGCCGAATTTCTTAGAGTTTGGATCTAAGGCAGTAGATTTTCTCCATTTGCAGTCTAGTTTTAAGTGCTCTGGTTCAAGGATTTTCTATCAGACACCGATTCCTGAGGTTGGGTTGGACAAAATAATTTCAGTATCAAGGTCGCTCTATGGTAAGTATGACAAAGCCACGATCGTTTATATTGATCTATCAAACTAATTCCAATTCCCAGCCCTAAAGCACGACGTATACACACAATCAGTAGCAAAAGAAGATGGGATGTCAGCGATAAAGGTCAATAATGATTACAAAGGGATCTAGCAGTCCACCCTACTAAATTTAAGGATTTTTCCTTTATTTGGCACAAATCTCGTGGCAATACAATGCACCAAATTTTTGATCAACAGAATGCATGACGGGTTGCTATGGCTTGACAAGGAGTACCCAATTCACGTGGTTGACATTCAAAGACTTACAGGTCTATCAGCAACAGGAGATGAAGTTTCAGCCACGTTCCAGATGACTTCTGAAAGAGAAAAGAAGGAGGGTGATGCAAACTACTATACCAAGTATGCTACCAAGAGAGGAGGAAAGGGAGCGCGCATAGACTTGATCAACAAGGAGAAAATTAAGTTCACTTGCTACATTATTGCAAGGAAGCTGATGCAGAATTTCCCCAAGAACGAGTGCACCTTAGACATGATTTTAGTCATGAAGCATTGCATAAAGAGTGCCATTAGAGGAATTTTGAGATCTAAAATTGGCCTCCTAAGAAAAATGTACAACCAAAATAAACTTTATAAGAACCAATAGGATTCAAGATTATTATGTCAACCATGGGAGATGATTTACCATTTTTGGAGTAAAAAACAAAAAAGATTAAAAAATATTAAAGTAATAAAACTACTTTTTTCAACTAGTATTTTCAACTTATCTCCTTAATGTTTTACTCAAATTTCAAGTGGTAGTACTTGTTGGATGAAAAATTTATTTCCTCATCCAAAGAGTACCCATGTTGCATAGTTTCTATGGACCTTGCTACACAAAAAATGAGAAATACATGAAAATGTGTGATTGCAATCATGTTTTTCATGTATTTTTCATGTTTCATGTAGCAGGTTCCATCGGAAGTATGCAACATGGGTACTCCTTGGATGATGAATCAATTTTTTCATCCAATCAGTGTTCTCGCTCGAAAATTAAATAAACCCATAGGGAGATAATTTGAAAATATGAGTTGAAAAGTAGTTTTTTATTTTTTCCCTTTAAAATTTTGATGATGTAATATAATATTATTCTATTATTTCCACCATTATTTCATAATTTCCTTAGGAGGCCCATTTTAAACCTCAAAAATCCACTAATTCTAATTGAACGGGTGTGCTTTTCTCCTCAATGAATTGTTTTAAGCTTGTGAAGACGTCTACAAGTAGACCACAAATTTCATTTACGACTATATTGTCATTGATTTCGCAATGTGGAAGTGGCGCCCACCAGACGGTCGGGATTTAGCTCCAATCATAAAAGACTAGCCCTTGTCCCTTTGATATATGCCTTGGATAAATTCGAGCGACCCGAACAACAAAGAGATAAATGAGGCTTCATTTGTTGACTGGTACATAAATATGCTCGAGGTGGTTAGAGCTATGAAAAGTATCCCTGGGTCACTACTTGATCCATATTCAACATCAATTTGGTTTGGGGCTACTCATGGGAACACCTTTGTAAGGTCGCATTGTGTTCACCCTCATACCATCCAAATTCCAGCTCAGAATTTTGTGCTCTCAGTTGAAGCTTCTCACACAACGTCGGGTCATGGTCGGGGGTCACAGGGGAGATTAGAGAAGGAAGGTGCTTGTATTTATTTGAAGGTATGGTGCGGCCACCGCTACCAGGGAAAAAATTTGTAGAGTTTGGGAAGAAAATAATAGAATAGGAGTTGCAGCTAGTCTTCTCACAACTAAAGAAGCAAATGAGCTCATTGAAGGAGATAATCACAAATATTGGTATCTCATCATGTTCGGTTTCCAACTCTGCTGAGTCCCAAAGTTTGATACAAAAAAAACCTTTAGCTACCACCCCTCTTTTTGTTGAGATACCATCTGTAGGGCCCCATTCCCAATATAATCCACCATCCCCAAACCCCGTAAAGTGAAAATCACCAAGCCTCTAGGCGGAGCCAATAAGCAAAAGTTGAACCCTGCAGCACATGTTTTTTACCTCACCATCAAGGAATCCTAGTCCACCACTACTTCACCCATCATAGAAGAAGTTTTTTCTTCCACATTAGTTGCATCGTTGACCTTGCATATCCGATCCCCACAAACTACATCGACCTCCACCACCCTCTCAGACACAATACCCTCTGGGATGTCATTGGGCATGGAGAAAGACATGGAAGTTGATTAAGTTATGCAGTCCACCATGGAAGACCCTAGCATAGGAGTCATCACTGACTCCATGATGTCATTATTACTCGAGTTAGTCCCACTATTAAACACAAGGCCCATGATTCCGTAGTCTCTTATTACCATTTTCGAGCCCATTTTCCTCCCATTTCATTTAATTCCACCTGGTGGACTAGTTCCCATTTCCATATCGCCAACACCTCAATTTGCAGAGCCATCACATCAAGCTACCTCACCTCATGGACACTCAGACAAGTCCATTGCTAGTGGCAAGCCCCTATAGATTCATTTCCCCAATCCATCCACCATGAAATAGAATGATCTTCAAAGCTGGTCCTCGGGCCTATTGTTCAGTTTTATTTGGCAGGCCGCGCAGAGGGTCGCATAAAAACACAATGACCTCACCGCCGACTGATGAGCCCAAAAATGGACAATTATTTGGGCTCATTCAATCTCCTAATTTGAATTAATCCACCATTCTCATTGATTTATTGCATTTTTTTGATTATTTTTATGCTAATAGAGTGAATTTGGTTAGTCATTATGCCAACAAGTCTAATGGGTGCTTTGTGTAGCCTTTTTGGTCAACTTGGAGACAAAATTGAAGGTCTTAATGAGCACTTGGCAGCCAAATTCGTGGGAGAACAAGCTAGAGGATTTGTAGGAAGGTGTCCCTTCATTTATGGGCCTTACCTCGAATTCTACCATCAGCTCGGAGTTCAAGGGCCACCGAATCAATCAGCACAAGGGCAACCAAGCAAGTCAAGTAGGACTGCTGTTAACTACAAGTCTTGGGCAGCCAAGTCCCTAAATTTTAGGAGGACTGTTGGGTCCTCAAATTGTATAAATAAGAGGGCTTAAGACCTCATTTCAGTTAGTCAATTTGGTTAGCCAGTGTATCCAGTGGATGTTAGCTAGTTAGCCAGTAGATAGTAGCTAGTAGTTAGTCATTTCATAGCCTTGTTGTAGTCATTTTGTAATTCGATTTGTATGCAATAGATTAGCTCTGCTTTCAGCTCATTCTCAAGCTCTCCTTGTGGACAGTTTTGATGTAACTCTTCATTCTTGATTAATAAATATGAATTCAGCTTTGCACCAGCTCTAAATCTCTCTTGGGAGGCTGTAGCTCTTGGGGTTGGGCCCATCTCAAGCGCCCAGTACCTCCCTTGTTTATCTTTATGTGTGTTTGCTGCGTTCTTAAAATAAAATCTGCTCTTTAGATCTTGCTTTGTTATTTTGGTTGTTTTTGTTGGTTAAAGTAGCTTTTTATGTTTGGGAATCGATTGGTGGGAGTTTGTCATGCATTTAGATCTTTCGGAATGTTATTGCTTACGTGATGTACATGGCTCTCTTTCCAACGAGGCTGTTGTTTATTCATTTCATTGACAATTAGATTAAGTTAGCTAGGACTTAGTTTGTTTGCAAGAATTCATTGATTCGGTTGAATGTGCATTGTGCAGGGCATCTCTATCTCTCACTCACATGGTCAAGCTTCATCAGAGCCATCTGATTCATCCCATATCTAGGCTTCTCACTTCACACCCATCCTCTTGCCCACGTAACCCTACCTTCTTCTCCATTGTTGTCTCAACTACCTTAAAGCCAAATCAGCCTTCCACATATCATCTCACCACTCCATCCATCAATTCCTGGGTCACTTCAGACCCCCATCCTACCTCCATAACCATCCATGCATCTTCCATCAATCACCCATCCTCAAAAATCCCATTTCGAAACATCTTGTAGAAGAATTACAGAACATCCTGTAGAAACCCCTGCAGACTTCCCGTAGAAGTTCATAAACACGGTTGCATGGCATCCAGACTTTGTGAAACTCTTGGAAAGAATGTTAGGGATCCCTTAGACCCTCTCTGTACCATCCCAACCTTTTCCAAGCATTCCTCCTCCTTGATCCATCCCTACACAGTGAAAAGTCAGTTAAAAGCACATGCATGATAATTCTAATAACTTAATCAAAAATACAAAAAGATGTTCTCTTCAGGTAGTGATAACTTAGACACATGCATTTTACCTTCCTAGAAGTAATGGCATCTCTTCTCGTAGTTTGCATTCTCATTTTTGCATCAGTAGGACTAGTTGGTAGAATTAGGGTTTGCTAGGGTTTGTGTTTCTTTTTGGCTTTCAGTTTCTTTTCGCAAGTAGATTAGCTTCCTTCGAGTTATCTTTCATCCATCAATTAAAAATCTTCTTCTAAGAGCTCATAGAAGTTGGCTTAAGCTCCTAGCGGACTTGTGCCAGCTGACCAAGTGACAGCTGCGGCAAGAACTAGTACTTGTGCATACAACACCGTCGCTTCCAAGTTTGTTACGAACTACCGGGTTGATAAAATTAAAGAAGGGAGGTCCAGGAGTTGTAGCATTATTGCTACAATACTGGGGCCCACCATCTTTTGGCGCCGTTGCCGGGAAGTGTCAGAGTATTGGTGATTGCCGCTTTTCTTCTATTTTCCACTACAATCTTCTTCTAAGTAGTTTATTTCGTTTCCATTATGCAATTTCGTTTATGCAAAAGTAGATTAGCATTTCCCGATTTCATAGATTAACATTTCAATTCCGCAAGCATAGATTAGCATTTCAATTCCGTAATTTCAATTCTGCAAGCGTAGATTAACATTTCAATTCTGCAAGCGTAGACTAGCATTTCATTCCTGCAATTTCATTTGAGAAAAATAGATTAGTCCTTTCCTGCTTTCATTTCAATTCCGCATTTTCATTTTAGCAAGATAGTTAGTTGCAGTTCAATTTTTTCAGTTTTGCATGTAGAAGTAGAAAAAAAGAAAAACTCAACCAAAAAGATTTCATTTCATGCCTTGTAGGAGTAGAGATAATTTAGAAAAATATTTGCACAACACCCCCCACTGCTTCACACAGCCAACCTTCTCTCTTCTTCGATGGCTGTGACTAAGAAGAATCCCTGGGTGGACATCAAGGCATATTTAAAGAACCTCTAGGGGAGAAGAAGAAGCAACCATTCCTCTGGAGCAAATGGCTACAAGCAGACATGTTGGGAGCAGTCCCTTATCCAAAGATGAATTTGAAAATCAGATCGAAGGTTTCAAGAGTGATATGAGGCAGTTTCTTGCCATGCAACTGGATACCTTGCGGATCCAAAAGAAGCAAGAGGAAGCCAAGAGGGCTTTGGTCATCTTTTGTCCTAGGTGCACTAGAAAGCATCCTAGGAATGAATGTCCAATGCACTCCCTAGAAGTGTGTTTCATCTGTGAAGAATACCATCCTATAGATCAGTGCCCTTCCTTACCCAAAATCAAAGCTGCATATCAGAGAGCCAAAGGAGCCACTAAATCACTCTATTATATGAACCGAAGGAGGTCACATGGACCTATACCTTACCAGCAGGAACTGCAAGGGACACCCGAGACCTATTATGACCCTTATCAAGCCACTTTCATGCCTTCTTGGGGTCCCCCTGCTCATCCTTCCTGGTCTACACCTTCTCCTTGGTCATATCCTCCTTGTTCCTTCACAGATCCATATTATGCCCAACCAGTTGCTCATTCATTTCACTCTTATGCTCAGCCATAGCCTCAGTGGAATGCACCTTATCAGGAGTGGAGGCCCAAATACAACACTCCTCCCGCTTATTTTCTCCCCCACCTGCTCATCCACAACATCGCCTCCTCCTCCACCAAGGCAACCCCAAATTCCTACCCAACCACAATGCCATCCATCTCCATCTCAATTTCACACCTCCACTCAACTACCCGTACCATTTCCAAAGCCATACAATGGAGTAGCTCAACCCAATTGCAAAGCTGAGGCACAACATGTGCAAATGCCTCCTCTTGAGCTCAATGATCTTCACCATAGCTCAGGTAAAGCATTGCAAAAAAGAGATCATCTTGAAAGCATTGAAGGATCACATCTAGCAAAAGAAGATTCCAAAGAGGAGATCAAAGAACCATGGGCTGCACTTGATGAAGAGAAGAGATCAGAATCAGAGATCGAGAGAGTTCCTTCATGGTTATCATCAAATCCTCCATGTACTCAAGAGAAAGATCAACAAAAAGAGGAAGATCAGAAGGTCATGATAGAAGGTGACATGAAGAATGATCCAAATCAGCAAGATGACCAAGGATATCAAAGCTATATTGAGATATGGTTTCAGAAGGTCACTAAGTTGCAGCGGTACTCTCTTCCTCAGCTATGTTTGATCCCTTCAAAGCCAGATCATTTGGTCTCTGAGATCCGGATACCTGTCAAAGCATGCATTTTAAGCCTTCACATCATTTTGTCTCTAAGCTCGATGTGCACATGGCTCCATTGGAAGTATTCTTATACTTGAAAATGATTTTGTTTTTCAAGTAGGGTAGGGTAGAAAAAAAAAGAGAAAAAAGAGAAAAAAATGAAGATAAGAAGAAAATAAAAATCTAAGGTGAAAACCTCCTCGGAGGCGCCTTAGATTGGCTCATTGATTGAAAACCTCCATGAGGCGGTCAATGGGTTGGAAAAAAGAGGAAAGAGAAAATAATATCTTGGGTGAAACCTCCCTTGGAGGCGCCGGGGCAGGCAATTAGGGTGAAATCTCCATGAGGCGCCCTAGTTGTTTTTCAAAAAAAAAAAAAAGAGAAAAAGAAAAAGAAAAATAAAGCTAATCTCCATTGAATAATTTCATGTTGCAGCAATGACATTGCAGGTTGCAAGAAGGACGTTTCATGACAGGAGGAGCACTCAAATCAAGGTTTAAAGGAATTTTTCTTGTGCCTTCTACAGGAAGCTCTGTATTTCTACAGGAAACATCATGTAGAACCTTTGGACGAGCCAAATCCAATTCAAAAGTGAATCTAATGGTGGGAATCTATTGATTAGGCCTACAAGCACTTGTGTGTCCATCCCTTGCCTTTTCTCCATCATTTCTCCACCTCCTTGTGCTTCTCATTGTGCTTCTACAGGAACTTCCTATAGAAATTGTGGGAAACTAGACATGGATTTCAAAAAGTGGTTTGGTGAACATGGTAGCTTCCTCAAGGGTTCAGAGCCCTCATGCAATCTTTCAACTCCTCTCCATCATCTCCATACCTGCATCACAGCCCAAGCTCAGTTTTCCCTTCCATGCAAACACTTGCAAAAAGCCTTGAGGCAAAAATCCATAGAACAAATTTTTTTTTTGCCATAACTTGAAAAACATGCATCCATTTGACAAACAATGTTATGGGGAATTGTACAAGGGTGATGGAAACATTCTTGAGCAATTTCAGCCAATTCCGATGCACGGTTTCGAAGAAATCAGCCTCCATCACCATCAACCATTTTTGCATTTTCTCCATATCCGTGCATCCATTTCAAAACCTGTTTCATGGGGATATGCATGTGAGTGATGGTAACCTACCCAAGCAGTTTCAGCCAATTCCGATGCACGGTTGCCGAGAAATCGATCTCTGAAATCTTCATCCATTTTCCATTTTTCTCGAAACCGTGCATCCATTGATCACCATTTTGCTATGGGAGATGCATAATGATGATAGGAACATGCTCACCGAGTTTTAGATCAATCCGCTTTACCGTTTGGGAGAAATGGCAAAAACAAGTTCTGGTTTTGTGACCATGCAGCAACAGCAGCTTGAAGGTGCAGATTTGAACGTGGAAACAATTGCATGCAGCTCAGATCCGGCCAGAGGACACCTGCACAAGGAAAGAAATCAAAGATTAGCAGCCAAGCAATGCACATCAGAAAAACCAATGCATGCAGCAATGACAGGCCACAGCAGCTCACGGCAGCCATTCAACTTCGAGGTATGTGACTGAAACTCGTTCCTTTATTGCATAAATTTAATTTAAAAACTGCATATGAATTAATGGAATGGTGGATTAAGCACGAATTATCAAGGTTAAGCTGATTATTTTCTCTAGAACTCAGCCGGCAGTCACGCAGTACATGTGGACAGGTGACTCACGTAAAAAAAAAAAAAAAACAGTTAGTGTCAGCTTCTTGAACTCCAGTGCAGCGGATCAAGAAGAAAGCATACA